>CM070751.1:19634072-20234072 GCA_036346245.1 Bonia amplexicaulis | reverse complement strand
CAAAATCTGCCGGTACGACTCTCTATTTATAGTCTACCGGTGAAATGTCCACTATGAGCCAAGGTTTTCGACCTAGGCCTAGGTTTTCTAATACTCTCCTTTGGGCACTCATCCGACACGTTCATGCCTTGTTAAAACTCCATAAAAAATTTAGTGGAAAAAATTTGAAGAAAGAGTACATGATACATGTCATGCTGCGATGCACGGATTGCCTCATTAAAAACCTTGGTCGAGAAACTTCAGAAAAACTCGTCAAGTGAAAAAGTGTACAATCCACTCAATTTCGTTAAATCTTCATAACTTATTCTTTTGGGCACTTGATCAAGATTTAATAACGGGCTTGAGAGAATTCTCCCCTGAATTCTGCACTTCTCTTAGTCTCATCATTCCAATTCCTCGTATGCACCTTTCAAAACTAGATGCAGGAAGTGACTTAGTGAATAAATCTACCAGATTCTCACATGACTTAGTATGCAGTACTTTAATTTCATCCATCCTTTGTAATTCATGAGCATAGAAGAACTTGGGGTTGATATGCTTTGTGAGATGACTTTTCACATAGCCCGTCTGTACTTGTGCAACGTAAACTGCATTATCTTCATAGATAGTTGTGGGGGTTTGCACAATATTCATCCCACATGACTGCTGGATGTGGTGAATCATTCGTCGGAGTCAAGCGCATTCTTGTGCGGCTTCATACAGTGCTATAATTTCTGAGTGGTTCGTCGAAGTCACTACAAGACTTTGCTTAGATGATTTCCAGAAAATTGCAGTTCCACCGCACAGGAATACATAGCATGTTTGTGACCTTGCGGTATGCGGGTCCGATAGATACCTAGCATCTGCATAGCCAATCAAGTTCAGGTACCCCAGGCGAATCTTCTCCAAGCCGAACCACGGTAGGCCAAGGGCGAAGACGAGCCCACATTGTTAATGGCCCAGGTCTGCGATCTCTCCCTCGTCGTCGACTTCGAGCCTGCAGGTGCCGAACTCGTTTTAAACGAGGAGCGCGCCCTTGTCACTCTCCGCGACGAGGGAGAACCAGTCGATCCAAAATGGATCCTGGACACTAGCGCATCGAATCATATGACGGGCACACGGAACACATTCTTCGAACTCGACACTAGCGTGTGTGGCTCCGTTAAGTTCGGCGACGCCTCGTAAGTCCGCATCGAGGGGTGTGGCACTGTACTCTTCACCTGCAAGAACGGCGATCACTGTGCGCTCACCGGCGTCTACTACATCCCGCACCTCCGTAGCAACATCGTCAGCCTCGGCCAGCTAGACGAATCTTGCTGCAAGATGGAGATCGAGAATGGCGTCCTCACACTGCATGACCCCCAACGCCGGCTGCTGTGCTGGGTTCAGCAGAGCACCGGACGTCTCTATGTGCTCAACATTAACATTGCACAGCCCGTTTGCCTCGCGGCGAGGGGCAAGGAGGAGGTCTGGACATGGCATGCGTATTTTGGCCACCTCAACTTTGATTCGCTTCGCATGCTCGCTCGGCGTAGGATGGCGCGAGGCCTACCGGAGCTTGAGCGCATAAATCGGGTTTGCGACGGCTGCCTGATCGGCAAGCAGAAGCGAATGTCGTACCCCACCGTGGCGGCGTACCGCGCATTGGAGCGCCTCGATCTCGTCCACGGCAATATATGCGGGCCCATCACACTAGCAACCCATGACGGCAAGAGGTACTTCCTATTGTTGATCGATGGTCTAACCGCTACATGTGACTCTTTCTGCTGGCGGCAAAGTGATGCTCCTGCAACCATCAAGCGCTTCAAGGCCGGCGTAGAAGTGGAGACCGGCTACAAACTGCTCGTGCTGAGGACTGACCGCGGTGGTGAATTCACCTCTGTGGAGTTCGGCCTCTATTGCGCCGAGCAGGGGATCGGGCACCACCTCACCGCATCAGAACGGTGTCGTGGAACGCCGTAACCAGACGGTGGTGGCCATGGCGCGGTGCATGATAAAGACGAAGGACATACCCGGGGAATTCTGGGGAGAAGCAGTGATGACAGCGGTCTACACCCTCAACCGATTGCCCACAAAGAGCGTCCCCGACAAAACTCCATACGAGGCGTGGCATGGTCGAAAACCTGTTGTGCATCATCTCCGCACGTTCGGATGCATGGCACACGTGAAAGTGGTAAAGCCGCATATAAAGAAGTTGGAGGATCGTAGCAAGGTCATGGTGTTCCTCGGCTACGAGCCTGGTAGCAAGGCCTACCGCGTCTACGACCCAGCCGCCGAGCGTGTGCAGGTCACACGCGACGTGGTGTTCGACAAGATAGGGAAATGGAGCTGGGAGAAGCATGAGTCAGATACGGACGCATCAATTGATACATTTACGGTCCATTACGAGGTGCAACCTGTCGACGCTAACACTGTTTCACCAAGCCCACCGTTCTGTAATCGCACAAGAGCAATAAATTTATACATACAGACATACATAGCAATATTATAGCTATTTTTGCTCGTATTTTTGCAGCTATTTACAATAAATAAACATAGTTAATTACATAAACACATCCGTCAACTAAACATGGTTACCTAGCATATTTCACATTACAAAATCACAGTTACTCTAATGAAACGCTAACGATATATTAAGCGCGTTGCTCTTATGCGAATGAGGCATACCTTTTTTCGAAGGTATTTACCTGCTCTCGCAATTCTTCCAACTACGAAGGATCGTAAATCACAAATAAACCACCATGAAATTATATTACAAACTCGTCTTTCAATCTGTCTTTCCTTCCCCTCCCTCCATGCTCTCTCACTCAGTACGAAATCTCTCTTTCCTTCCCTTCCCTCGTTGCGTTCTCGCTTGACAGGAAATCAACCACGGTTTCCATTTTATACGCTTGGGTGAATGACAACGCAATTAACACACGAATAAAATAAGAAGCTAACGTCGTGTCACGTCATCACCCACGTGATTCCCACGTTGTAGCAGCTAAGTCAAACCGCGCGCTCGTTCCCCTACCCGCGATTCCATCAATCCCCCACGTGCGTGCTGCTTGCGCGGCGCGCGCGCCACTGGTCGGCTTATCGCCAAGCCAACGTAGCTCGGCAACACCTAACGAGCAAAGTGGCTCAGCAGTGTCGTGGGCCCGCCCACCTGCCGCACCGTTGGCTACTGCACTCGCTCGGCCTGCCGCGCCATCTGCCTCCAACCGAGCTACCCCGGCGCGACAGGTGACCCGTGTCGCTTGTCACGCGTTCTGAACTCGAGGAAAAGACTATTTTTGCAACAAAAAAAGGTGTTCAGAGACCAAAATTAAAAAAAAACGCAACTACAATAACTAATACGTTAACAGTTCTCATTCCTCCTCACTCTCCAACCCTGTCCTACCATCTCCATTACCGTTACTCATTTTTATTTTTGAGCCCTGATCCCTACATATCCAGGGCCCCAGTTGAATTTCAGTAGAGTTCACGAGGATTGCAAAGCATTGCTATTGCACCGCCCTGCTCATCCTTGGCCTACTCATCCATCAATCATCGCAGGGCATGTAGGACACCTGCAACCCTTCTGATCCGCGCTACTATTCTCTCCCATCCGGCCCCAGCCTACTGCAGCTTCGCATCATTTACACCCCTCCCCAACATGCTTCGGACAATGCCTCCATGGGCTCGGCGACATCTGCTCAATACAAGCACATGGCTATGCCAGGAGGAAAATAAAAGAAAATTGAGGTCAGTCGACTAGTTTGCTCACCAATTTTACTTGCTCATAACAGCAGATGATATCACATGTAATGGCATTACAGAGCCAGCGGAAACAAGAATGCAGAAATGCCACTCTGTTATTTTATCTAAGCAAAAACCAAACCACCTAATCAGTACACTTAACACCATTCCAACTCCAGGTAAGACAGAAAAGAAGAACCCGACCGTAGGAGAGATCCCAATACCACCTCCTAGGTTAGACAAAAACGAGAAGGAAAAAAAAAAGAGAAAAAGAGCACATAGCTTTTTTACAGTAAGAACACCACCCCTTGAGAATTCCTTGTCAATTTCTAGGTACCCCAACATACTTGGGCAAAATGTGAGTTCACTACTTGACTAGCTGCAGCTGCCGCCTGAATTCCCAGATCAGCAGATGACTACTTCTGCAGTCCTACTCTGTGTTCTGAGAAATGACCTCGCCGAACTTCAGGAACAGCTCTGCATCTGATGTGCTCGACGAATTAGTGCAGGAGAGCACACTGGTGCCTGTCAAGCTGACATACTCGTTGATGTAGCTTGGGACAGTCGGTGGCTGTGGCAAGGCTAGTGGTTGCACGGGCTTTAGTGGCACTAGACAGTCCAGGACACGCACAACCTCGTGCATTGTCGGTCGATCAGATGGTTGTCTCTTGGTGCAAAGGAGTGCCAGCTGGAACACTTTCTTGACCTCGCCAAGATCTTTGCATGTGTCTGCGATGTCTGCGTCGACTGTCTCCATGACCGCATTGTTTGCCGTCTTTGACAGGATCTGCATTACAACAGTACACATGAATGGTAACACGATATGTGCACAAAATAGCCAACAGATGTGAGATCTATTTCCCTGCACTTTCAGTAATACGTATAAAATTTTCCCAGTAGGGTATACAAGTTTACGAATGGATAAATACTGGGACACTGAAATTTATCCTATTTATCACCAGCATGGTTCTTTAAGGGTGATGTTTTGTCGTACAAATCCGGTCTGAATCAGAAGCGAGTTAAATGCTAAACTAAGATGTCAAAAAGTTAATGACTGCAAGGTAATGCTAAACTAAGGTGTCAAAAAGTTAATGACTGCAAGGGAGAACTAGTTTTCACCAAAAAAAAGAATGCAGAAGAACTAGTGATAATTTATGTGATGCTGTCATTTGTAGCTTTCCATCTACATGATTGATGACAGGGGGACAAAAATAGCAGGCTTTAGGGGACGGAACACTGCAACTTATAATGGAGCTTTCAATAGCCATATACAATGGATCAGTCCACCACAGGTCCACAGTGCAGATAGATCTACTCACATGAGAAGTTTCATGTTGTTGGTCCCCTTGTAGTTACACAAGCCTAATGGGCAACATTCAGCAACTATTGAGCACTACCAGAATCCAAAGCGAAATAAGCTGGTGAAAATGACACATTTAACACAAGAATTGCAAGAGAACGAAAAATAGTTACCAATTGATGGAGATTGCACTCGTTGTCCACTGGTTGTTTGCCAGTCAGCAGCTCAAGCAGAACAATGCCATAGCTGTAGACATCAGACTTCTCATTGAGACGAGAGGTGCGTGCATACTCAGGATCAATATAGCCAATAGTGCCCATGACATACGTCGATGTGTGAGTTTTTGAAACACACAAACTCTTGGCGATGCCAAAGTCTGTAAGATGTGCCTCATAATCTTTGTCAAGAAGGATATTCTTCGATTTTACATCCCTGTGGATTATTCGCGGACTGCAGTCATGGTGGAGATAAGCAAGGCCTTGAGCGGCACCAAGAGCAATTCGAAGGCGAGTTTCCCAATCAAGTTTGTTCTTCTTGGATGGACCTTCTAGAATAAAAAAAAAGAATTACCATTATGATATGGTATAGTAATTTCATTCAACTATCTACTATCAATAACTAAGCAAATCTGCAAGTGTGTCAAAACATCAACTATTTGAGTGTGACCAGTTGGTGCTTTCTGACAGACGAACAAACAAAGAATACAAATTAAAACAAGCATGTAAGTGCTAGATACTGATCACTGTCACACTAAACTATTCTCAGCATTCCCAGACAAAAACTGTGTCAATGAGTTGGCAGTCTGCACTTACCATGTAAAACATCCCAGAGGCTGCCATTTTCCATGTAGTCATAGAAGAGAAGATTCCCAATAGGTGATAGGGAGTATCCTTGAAGGCTGACAAGATTCCGGTGTTTGATGCTACCAACAGTCTCAAGCTCAGTCTCAAATTCTTTCAGGCTTTGCGGGAAGTGGGCATACAGCTTTTTGATTGCCACTGGTTTGCAGTTCTTCAGCACACATTTGTAAACCGTGCTTGATGCCCCATACCCGATTATGTATTTCTCACTCAAGTTTTCCGTCATCCTCATTATGTCCTCGTATACATGAACGGCCATGTTCATATGAAGGATCACCAGCTTGGGGGGGACATTGCTCACTGCAACAACATGAACATCTATTACAACAGATTTATACTATTCTAGCATCAACTATGAGTGATCAGTTACGAAAGTAAATTATTGATCCAGGTAAGCCCACATAATATTATGGTTTGATAAAACACATTAATCACTCATCATGACTTGTATGACCACATAAAACTTGCCAAGAAGGTAAATAATTGATTTATTGAAACAACAGATTCAAAACTCATGTAGATGCATTACCTGGTTTGCTTACAGAGACATCTTTGAGAACAGGAGGACTGTGTGGCCTGCAAACAGCTACTAAGATCATCAGGAGGATAACAAGCCCACCCACAGCAATGCCAAGTATTGCAGCCTTTGAGATTGGTGCTGCATAGAAAATCCAGGGGGGAAAAGGTGATGGTCTATTAGATGTGAAGAAAGTTTACTTGAAAGCAATTGATGAATGAAACACTATGTTTACGTTTCTCTTGGTGGCTGGAGGAACGGCATGAAGAACCAAGCCAATATCCACAAAGTCCAGGATTACCCAAGAAGCTGAAGAAAGGACCATATCGTTATACTACTATTCAAAAGTCGGATCGATAGGATAGAATAGTAATGGAAATGATGGAGCACACTACCTGTCTGGTGAAAACCGTGAGAAGTTGTTGTCAGTAGGGACAAAACCAGCCAAATCATTGTATGAAACATTTCTGTTCACGAAAACAAGATGCTGTCAGCAAAACCAAACATTCGCAAATGCTTAAAACTTTTTGAGTTGTTAACTTACAGGATACTGAGGCTGAAGCAGTTTATCAGTGAAGAGACATCCCCAGTTATATTGTTATTTTCCAGTTTTCTGCAAGAGCAAATAATAGACAGATGAATCAGAAGTCCATTGAAGATTACCTTATGAATCTTCCACCAAGATTATGGAGTCAAAAAAATAAGTGACATGAAAATATATTACTCACAGCAATATCAGATTTTGCAGCATTCCAAGTTCTTGAGGAATCAGACCACCAAGGTGGTTATCGGACAAATCACTGAAACAACACCCCAAGTTATTCGATATAGCAGCCAAGGAACTAATCAGATTAAGGATTCACGATTAGATCACCCTGTACTTACATCTCCATGATACTCCTCAAGTTCCCAAACTCCACAGGGATGAATCCAACTAGACTATTTTTGCTCAAGTTACTAGAGAAAAAAAGCTCCACGATGTCAAATGCATGATGCTGGAAATATACCAAAAATGGTAATGCCAAAAACTTACAGTCTTAATAGATGCTCCAAGCTGCCAATGGCTGATGGAATTGGACCAGTAATCATGTTACACGATAAATCCCTGATACATGTATCTTCATCATATATGTCATAGCATAAAACATATATTCTTGAGGATTGACGAGCTAATGGGACTTACAAGGTGTCCAAATTGTTGATTCTTGATAGATCAATAGGAATAGGGCCAGTTAGATAATTCGATGACAGATTCCTACAAAAAACAGATGAACATAAGTCACTAAGCAACACAGCGAACAAGGGAGCAGATATGTATGAATATTGACCAATTTTTTAAAATGGAATCAGAATAATTCTTTCAACTTTTTTCTAGCACAATTTAGGTTCAAAACACCTTCTAACTTACAAATAAGTCATGCTCTCAAGTTTACGTAAAGAACGAGGAATGGTCCCATTTAACTTGTTGCCGTGAGCATTGCTGTAAGGGAAAATTAGCACGTTACATGTGTATTGTGACACAGCACATGACACAAATTTTAGAAAGAAGCCATGCTTACAAGCTATTGAGATTCACACATGAACTTATATTGTCAGGAATTGATCCTTCTAAGTTGTTGTTTGCAAGGTTCCTGTGAAACAAGAGCAAAATCAACCACTTGTTTTATTCACACATTTGGGAAATCATAACAACATTAAAGGGTTCCTAAAATGTACTTACAAGTCAAACAAGCCTGTAAGCTTTCCAAGCTCTGGTGGAATGGATCCACTAAGATCATTATCATTAAGTTCTCTGAATTTAGATATTTTGTCAACAAATATAGAATGCAGGTAAACCTGAATTTGAATATCCAAAAGTGACAGCAATATTTCCACTTACAGGTAATGAAGCGTTGACATATTACCAAGCTCAGGTGGTATTGGCCCTGTTAACCAATTGCCTTGCATGTATCTATAAGCACAAGATGTATGATGTTACTGACTCAGAAATATTCCAACATAAAACTTTCAGAGGTGAATAAGCTATCAGGTAAATCGTAAGCAGCTACAAACCATATATTGGGCGAAAAGAAAACTTACAGCTTCTCAGTGTACGTCAAGTTTCCTAGTATCGATGGTATAGGACCAGATAACTGGTTGTAACTCAGATCTCTGAAACGGCAAAAGGTCATAACAATTATCAATCTTGCACCAACAGCAATGAGGCAATGCAGCCTCCTTTATTGATCAACCTATAATCTAGTAAATTTAAGTTCATCATTGGACTTACAGTACTGCAAGCGCCTGCATGAGTCCAATAACTGATGGAATAGGACCAGTGAACTTGTTCCCTTGCAAGGACCTGATACAGATAATATGCATAATTTTGCAGATTAGTGTTAACACTGTTAAGCATGTAAGTTACGTAGATCCATTTCACTTCAAATAACCATCACATACAATGTGGCGACTTGTAGGAAACCAATGTTGAACGGGATTGATCCAGTGAGCTGATTGTAAGACAAATCCCTACCATTACAAAACGTTAGGAAAACTTCACAAACTGAAAGATAAATATTGGAAGTCATAGGGTCAAGAATGTAAATACGTACAAGACCTGAAAACTCGTACAGTTCCCAATGGTCTCTGGTATCACCCCAGTCAAGCTATTGTTCTTCACGTCACTGGTCAAAGTGACTATAACGTTAGAACCCGATAGAGGACACACAACACATTGTGGTGACAAATTAGTAAGCAGCATACTTACAAGTACCAAAGGCCGGTCAACTGGCATATATCTGGGGAGAGGCTTCCTTCTAAATTGTTGCCACGCAATCCTCTACGTATATGATTAATTCAGTAACAAAACATTAAAAAAGACTAGCACTTTACACTAACCCATGTGCACGAAACGGTGGTGTCTTACTATAATGTTCTTCTAACCATAAAAGCTTCATGAATTTGCTCAGTTCTTGCCAGGCTCTTAAACATACTAACAATGCAACTACAGTAGTAGCACTAATACACAATCTTTGAACTGATGACACAAAGTTAAGGATGACTTACAAGTATTGAAGAACCTCATTCCAATATATTAGTTTTGGTATCTCCCCACTCAGTTTGTTTTGAGCCAAGTCCCTAAGGAGCACATCGCATCAGAAATTCAGAACAATCTTAATTAGATCCACAGCATCAGAATCATGTCGCAACTTACAAAATCTTCAAATTTGGGAGCTGTGAGAGCGTTGATGGGATCACGCCGATCAGCTGATTGTTCTTCAATATGCTAGAAAATCACAAACACCAGCACATAATCAGCAGTAACTTCCAAAGGATTTGTTTACTAAATGAATCTCAGCAAGAACAGGCCTTACAAGCTCTCAAGGTGCTTCAGCTTCGATACCGAGAACGGTATGTCCCCGTCCAAGTTATTGAAGGACAAATCCCTATACCAGGAACAATAGTTAGAGCACGCATTATTTCCAAAACCTAAACATCATTAATCATTATGGAGTCCACTCACAGTGTTCTAAGCGACGAACAATCGCCAATCTCATCAGGGATCTGCCCAGACAGCCCATTCGACTTCATATCACTACATGTATATACCCAAATACACAAGTTAACGCAAGCCAATCATCAGGAAGCTACGTTCCAATTAACCACACAGGCCAGGAGGTTAAACAAGACATCATCCGTACATTGAGACAAGGCTCTTCAAGCTGCCGACGGCCGGAGAGATCTCACCCTCGAGGTTGAGCCCGGAGAGGTTGCTACATTGCATCGACACGCCGCATCAGTGACCGAACATTGCTGTCGGTAGGAAAAGGAGTAAACTTTTATTAACGGACGCTCTTCTTCTTACAGCGCGGCTACTGCGAAGGTGACGTTGTCGCAGAGGACGCCGCGCCACGAGCAGTAATCGTCGCCGGCCCAATCGTACAGTACGTTGTCGACATTGCGGAAGGACTTCTTGATCTCCAGCAGCGTCGACCCTGGGTGTAATGCAACCCAGCCACATCAGCACGAGAAATTGGCAACACAAAACAGATTCAAGATCAGTAGAATCTGGAGGTGATTTTATCCCAGAAAGTTCAACCAAAATGATTTTATCTTCAAGGCAAGAAAACACACTGAGTTCAAAAACATCGGATTTGAAAAGCATAAAGAACAGTACAGTAGTGAAGCAAAAAAGTTGGGAATACTAAGATTAATCCTGATGGGTAGCAACATTATGCTTATCAGATTGGGAATAAAAAACAGAGTGGCAGCAAAGATAGACACAAAAAGGAAAAGAAACCAAGCATCCGTCTTTTGAACAGCTGAACAAAGAGTGCAAGATTTAATGTTCAAAGCATTTCTTGGTACCATCATCGTCTGCTCCTATTAATAAGGCAGAGCAGTGGCACTTGTGAAACAAACCAGAACACGAAAGAAGAAAAAAATCTCACTTTGGAAACATTGGTGAACTAGCTAGTAGCTGCTAAAGCAAGATGTCAAGAACTGTCTCCCAGAGGGGATGAAGGCAAGAGAAGATAAGAGGGGACACTACTCACAAGGATTAGTTAAGTATTAGACTCCGCTTACGGCAATAAAAAAATGGCACTGGAGCATCACTAGAGAATCACCATGCCTCAAAAGCGCGTACTTGCAGCACTAATAAAATACTAATCCTAACAAACCAACCATCCCCTTGAACCTTTTCTCCCCAGTACACATACCAAAACAATCAGAACACTAAGAAAAGAAACCGGGAGCACCCACCGTCGTCAGCGACGGCCACGGCGACGAGGACCAAGGCAATGAGAGCGCGGGAGGTCGCCGCCGCCGCCGCCGTCATGGTCGCTGAGCTGCGAGGCATCCGGGCAGTGACATTACAGGGAGAACAGCTAAGGAGTGAGGAGTGTGAAGTGCCTTTTAATGGGATGGAGTTCTGAACTGTTCACATATCTGGCATCACTAGTTATATTTTTTTTAATTTAGCTTGCGCATCAGATTACATAAATATAGCATCTTTCTTGAACTCCACATTTACCTGCTAAACTAGAGTACCTCGACCGACATGCCAAGCACCGTGCAGCAATTTAATTAGTGTTAATCATACTTCATTAATGCTAATCATGCAATATGGTGGTTAGTGTTAATCATGCCCTAGATTATTGCCGTGGTGTGGCTACTCGAACCTGTCGTTGCTCGGCCGGTCCCGTCAAGCGACTGTAGCTCAACAGACAATACGTATGGTGGCTGCTGAGCTACGAGAAGGCTAAATTTATAAAATAGAAGCCTGCAGACTAAGAGTTATTTCAAGTAGCTCCGTCTTTCGATTTTTAGAAGCTAGAAATAACTCAGATTGTGTATGCTTCTTATTCCGACTTTTGTTTTTTATTTATCTGTATTATCCCTAAAAACATATCGATATGTTTTCAATTTTCTTATTTATTTAACTTTTAATTAAATAAATTAACAAATTAACAGGTATTACAGTTTAATTTTAAACTAAAAGCCAACCGCTACGACCGGAAACTTATACCAGCGGGCCTAAATCTGGAAAAAAAATACCTAGCAGATAAGAACAGCTCCGTAGTTCGCGGTTGGTTTCTTGTGTTCTCGCGCTCGGCTTCGCGCACTCGCGCTGCTGTGCTGCTGGCTCGGTGACAGCGGTAGCGGCGTGGTTGGGCGATAGAGTGGCAGGGGCTATCAGGCTAGGGCGAGTAGTAGGCTACTAAGTTGGGAGTTCAGAGAGAGATGGGCGTTTAGGCTTTTAGAGAGAGTGATTTTCTTGTGAGGATGAGCAGCGAGAGATGGACACTGAGAGGTCACATCAGTGCCGCAGTTTTTCTCTCATCTGGTTGGACTAGGGCAGGAGAACTCGAGGCACACGTCGAGCGACATGGTCCCCCGATGACATGTGGGACCCAGAAAAATGATGGGAACAGTGGATACGCAGTTGCCAACTGCTGCAGCACCTGCGGGTAGGCCCCACAACCGTGTAATTTTCAAGTGACTTGGGTAGATCTGTCTTTTTTTAAGTTAGACTATGTACTGTCTTAAGAGAAAATCAGTCCAATTTCGTATAGCTAGGTTAGCTTGAAGATTCTTGTTTCGGCCATTGAGGTCGGCGAAATTAGGGTTTGGATTCATTGGTTGCGTGTTTTAAATTCATCGAAACTCAGATATAGAAGAAGGGAGGAGCGGACCATGAGACAGTGGTGGCGGCGCCCACATGTATGAAAGAGGACATCGGTGGCGGCAGTCAACACAGCAACGACGCGAGATGAGTTGAGGTAGATGAGATAGGGAAAGCAGCTCAAGAGAAGGGAAGATGAGACGGCGTGGCCAACTGCTGGTTATGGATTTACAATTTTTCATGCGAAAATTATGTGTTTCTGATTGCGTGTTTCATCTCTTGATCTCCTGAGAAATAATTGTGTGATTGCGTCACACCCTCTCCCGCGCCTTAACCAATGGGATGTTGGATTAAGGCTCCACTTAATTTCAAAGCGTAGCCAAAAGGTGCTTTCAAACTTGAGCTTTTGACTTTGCGGTTTATTTTCACTATTTTAAACTTCGGCTCTTTTTACTTTTGGTTTTTTTAGCTTTTTAAACTTCGTCTTTTTTACTTTTGGTTTTTTAGCTTTTTTACCAGTTTTTTTTTCGTATTCGTTTGAATTGTTTATGATGGGTTAATCTGTTTTTTCTATTTTTAATTTTTAAATTTAGTTATGCTAAATAAACTATCATCAGTTATAATATAATTTTAATTAATTATAATATAATTTTAGTTAAAAATCAGTTTATTTCAGGCTAATCGACCGCACATAAGTGGATGCAAGCAAGCATCCGGCTTGAAAACACAGCAGTTAGCCGAAGCAAACTGGCTACCGACGTGGGGTCACAGTTCACTATACCCCCACATGTCAGTACTCCATGATTGATCCCAACACGAACCGTAATGTACATCAGACTCCTGCAGGAAATGTCAGAGCCGCCCTTTCCTTTATCTCTAGCTTTTGCCACCTTTTTCCGTCCACTTTTATCTATTCCTTCTCCGTTTATTCTCCTCTTTAGTTTTTGGCATTAGTTCTTAACTTTTTAAGTAAATCAAAAGAGATCATATGAGAAGGTGTAGAATTTTAAATAATCAATAATTGCAAAATTTATGGAGTTGAAATTTGTATTTTGCAGAGTTTGCATTTCCTCATAAGAAAACCGGTCAAACCGGACTGGGTGTGATGTTAGACCGCTGGGGCTGCTGATAAGGCTATGCTCATAGAGGAGTCGATGCCCAGAACGATCAAGGATGCCGACTAAGATGGTTAAGCTCAGACATGGCACAAGAAAGGTAGGAAATACTGAAAGAAGGTTTGAGCAACTAGTCGCACCAAATGGCTTGGTCGGTTCAAGTGAGACGTGGTCTAGTGAAACCGGAACGGGAAAGACTTGCCATACATAGCAAGCCATTGGTGCACCTACATATAGCGAGCATGGTGATTTCTTGAAGATGAAAACAAAGTCAAAGTGAGGGTATTTTGGTAACTTGTCAAATACCGAAAAGTGTGTTGGATCAAAACCACGACACTTGAGCGGTACTTGGGAAAACGGTTCAGGTCAAGGACATGCTGATAAAATCAAGTGGATCAAAGGCTAAAGACTTAGTGGATTCGGGTTAATATGATTTAAAAATCGTGCATGAGTTAAATATGTGAGTAAAACCCATATTGTATGGGGTTAACGGGTTTCACCAAATGTGCTAGTGGATAGTATCCATTAGGGATATATGTGAGTTGGTTGCCTCATCTATTTGACGCATTGGGATGGGAACTTTCAAATTAACCATCCAACCATATCTCATCCTAACATTGTGCTCTAGGGTTAGAGTTTGAAGAGTGGGTGTTATTATCCCTAAGTCTTCACTTCAAATCTTTGGGAGGAATAGTTTACTATGGAATGTGGGAACTCATCTAGAGCTATCTTGGTCATCATCTGACTACGAGCAAGTCATATTTTAAGATTTTCAAGTTTGCTCGGTGTTAGTACGATCTTCCTTGTTTTAGAGAAAGGTTGGAATTTTGACCAATATTCATGCGATCTATTGGTGGAATAGGTTCCTGGGACCCTTAGCAAGGTGGATGAAAAAGTTTCATCACTTTTGATTGAGGATTTTGGGAGTTGCACCTTTCTTGGTATTGCCTAAAGCTGATTTACAATTATAGAAATAGAAGAGCGTGGATATTGAGATCATGGATGATTTGGTTCATGTGTATTGATGGTAAAAGGTATATTTTGAGTGTGTGTACTGATTTCAATCAAGTTAGGAAGAAGTTGTGTCGAAAAAATATTCTTTGGTCTTTGCATGTGGAATTGGGTGTGGAGACGGTCATGATCGGTGATGAGAAGGACCGGGACTAGGAGGGAGAAATATGAGGTTCAGGCGGTCGAGGATGTCATGAGGTG
Source organism: Bonia amplexicaulis (assembly GCA_036346245.1). Taxonomy (NCBI): domain Eukaryota; kingdom Viridiplantae; phylum Streptophyta; class Magnoliopsida; order Poales; family Poaceae; genus Bonia; species Bonia amplexicaulis. Next base: position 20,219,263 of record CM070751.1, on the reverse strand, counting down.
GTCGGGCTCACGCTGGAGCACGTGGAGATCAAAGGTGGATAATGCGTCGAGAGTCTACGGGAGGTGCAGTCCTGGAGGCTTCGACACGTGAGGATGATGCGTGGAAAAGCTACGGAGGTGCAGTCCTGGAGGCTTCAACACTTCCTGAGTTGAAAGAGTTGTAGAAAGAGTTAATAACTAGGAAGGTTTAAAGATAATAGAAAACCCGTGTTTGAAAGTGTTTCAATTCCCTTGAGTTTGAGGCAATTAGGATTGCGTGTCCAGTTTGATGAGGATATGGTTTGAGGAGTTAGCTTATAAAAACTGGGAGAGACTAAGGGTTAACGTAAGATTTTTTGGCGGAGTACATTGAAGAGGCTTTAGATTTTGTGCTAGGGTTTGAGGGGTGCCATGATGGCACTTTGTAGCCACAGAGCATGTTTTAGAAATAAAAGATATAATCTACCTGAAAAGTTCATCGGCATCGACGGTGCTATTTTCTGGGCATCGTCTTTGACTCGTTCTCGTTACGAGTACGTAGTGCGTGGTGCATAGCGTTCCTTCGTCAACTTGATCGCTCGCCGAGTCTTTTACTTGATCATCGCCACCAGCATCGATGTTGAAACTACGTACAAAGCGGTCAAGCGAGCAGTCAAGCTAGTGGTAGAACGTCGAGCGGTCAACCACTGAGCGATCGATCGAGCACTTGAGCACCGAGCGGTCAAAATCTTCACCGAGCACTAAGAGATTCGAAAAGACGAGACAATTATTCACCCATTCTGATTATAGTATTCGATCATACGCAACCCCCATAGTGCAAGGTTTGACAGGCAGGCCAGCATTTGTGGCGTTTCACCTGCGAGGAAACGAAGCTGCGTTGCACCGTTAGGCGAGCTCCTTGCCCGCAGAAGAACGGCAGCAGTTACTACTCTTACCACCGGCGACCGCTCCAACCTCCAAGCCTACGTATTAGTGTGCCACGGAAGTGCAGCCAGCCAGGGTGGATGGGTCGCAGGGGAAAGGGCGTAGGGCCCTCCCACCGGCTGCCATGCGGGCCGACTCGACAAGAATGCCTGTTGCATCTTGCATGCTACATTTTGAGCAAATCAGGTAGCGTCAAGCTTTGTTAGTGTTAGAACTTTTTCGCGCCTGGTGCAGTGCTTCCAGTTTCCTGCGCTCCGTGCATGCTGCCTTCCCTGACTCTTCCTTGCGCAGTTCTGACGCAAATACTCTGCTTTTTATATAACTAGTCATCTGCTCGTGTCTTGCAATGAAATTTATTGAATATATAGAGAATCATACTATAAAAGATGACTACTCTAATTGATTAAAAAATGGAGAGTGATAAGAAGTTGAGAATTAGGCGATTAGAAAAGAAGGGAGATAGACCATCAACTCGCTCTTTTTATAATCGTAATGAGTAGATCACTAACTAGTAACCAAGCGTACCGTAGAGCAGAAAGTACTGTTGAGCCAGGGCAAGCGAATCAAACGTCGTTGCAAATGGAACTGAACGGAGGACGTGGCCTGACTGACCCCCTGTCATCTCCAATCTCCGGCCCTAAACGGTGCGCTTTAGCACTGACAGCAACATTACAACGCCCGGCCGGTGCTTCGCGGGGCCCGTCGCCCCTGACACCCACCCGACGCCGGCACAGTTCCGATCTGGGCGATGGCCGGGGCAAAAAGATTCTCACCGGTACAAAGCGTCGTTGTTGGCGTCGCCTGCGTCCGTCCGTGTCACATACACACATCGCCGTTTGGCAGCAGCAGCGACGCAGCGGCAGGCAGCAATTCAATAATTGGGTTTTTTTTCGAGCAGTGTCTTATAGGTTTTTTGACACATAACTTTTGAATTTTATCTATTTACAAGAGAGATTACAAAGAGAGAAACAATTGCATATGATTTTGTCCGGTACAGCTAAAATCAGTACATTATCTACTACAATCGACTTATAAACCCCGCTTACAAAAACACACCATTGAAAACTAGTTACTATAGCAAAGTACAAAAGCAAAAACCAAAGCCCTATCGAACCCACTGCAGAGTACACGCACCAGCTTAGCTACGCGTACGTACGTTGCGGCACCATACGTAGCTGTAGCCTATCCCATTTCGTCTCCATGGGGTCACTCTCGGATACGCTCCTCGTGCACGCACGAGTCTCCACCACGCGAAGGCCATCTCCCTCCTCCTTTTCTCCCCCAAGATCCGAGCGCAGTCATCTCCCTCCAACTTTCCTAACTGATGGCACGCCTGCCCCTATCGGCCGTAGACCGCGTCGTCGATTTACTGGCCGCCGCGCAAGAATTCTCTCTACCACCATCGGCACCTCCATGTCGCTAACCTGAGAATCCCTGGTCGACGTGCAAGGATTCTCTCCGCCGCCGCCGGCACCTCCACGTCCCCGACTCGAGAATCGACACCGGCACCAGTCGGGTTCGACCTTCCCCACCTCCCTCCTTAGCTCGGCCGCCGCCCTGCGCACACTCCATATGCCTAAGCCGTAGTCGAAGTGGTCAAAGTGGTCGTGGTCGTGGGTAAAGTGGTCGTGGTCGTGGGCCACTTCGACCAGGGCACCATGACCATGGCCACTTCGGCCTCGGGGCGGGGATTCTCGGGAGACGACACGGAGGTGCTGATGGAGCGGAGGAAATCCTTACTGGGAGTCTGATAGGTCGACGCCGCGATCTATGGCCGACGGCGACGATGGAGAAAAGGAGGTGGGAGAGGGCCTCATGCGAAAATTTATATGCATACGCCACGTGCAGCTTATCCGAGAGTAACATATGGAGATAAAATAGGGTCTGTTCCCTTAGAAATTCCTTTCCCTTTCTCTACTCTTTTTTGCTGTAGTAATTAATCTCAAACAGCTCTTTTTGTGTGAAGTTATGGTTTTTTACTGATGTTGATGTTCGAGGAGAAATACTACATCTGTGAGGTTGTGAACTGTGTAGCTTTACTACCGCGAGGCATGCTTCCCTCCACGTGATCATCTTCGTTTCCCCTGCCCTACCTTAGCTGCGCTGCATCTGAATGGCCAGGCCACAGAGAGAGAGGGAGATGTGAATGATGGATGGGGTGTGCGGTGCGTTTGCGAGGACAGGCCCTTTTCAGGGGTGGCAGCAGCAGGCAGCGGCTTCGATTGATTACCAGTACTTCTCCTACCCTCTCTCTTCTACGTAGTTATTGCTTCGCTCACTTTTTTGCTCATCTCTGTCTCTCTGCATTGTTGGTTACGAGTGGTTCTCACCTCTCTCTTCTCCTCTGTTCGGCGTCGTGTGTTTTTTTGCTGCTGGATGCACGGTGCATTGATTTGAGATTAGGTCGATTTTGATACTGTTTATCAGTAAATACTAAATTTAGTATCTAAATCATCGTTATTCTATTTTTAGATACCTCCCCGAAAACAGGACTCCACGAGTACGACATATATACAGTGGTAAGATCGACATGCGTATGACTCAAATCATGCGGTCGGGAGCGCACGACTCCTAAGTCGTGTGACCAGGGACCGTACCACTCGAGTCGTGCGGTGAAGGAGCGCATGATTTGCACTATAGCATTATGTACTCTCGTACCACATGATGCTACAGTGTAAGAAACTTTGTTGTTGTCCAATATAGTCTCTGTTCTGCGTTTGTTGGTGCAATGGTCTCCTGTGATAAATATAAATTTTCTATTTATTCATGGAAACATATTCAAAATATCTTTGTAATAATTTTTAGATACAGATAACGAGGTTTAAAAATTATTATGTTTACGTGAAGTCTTGTTTACTTGCTTGTGTAACTTGTTTTGTAATTGTAAACATTAACAAGTCTTGAATGTCACCCATGGCGTAGAATATTGCACAAACAAACGTAGAATATAGACCATATCGGATAGCAACAAAGTTTCTTGCACTGTAGTATCATGCGGTACGAGAGTACATGATGCTACAATGCAAATCATGCGCTTCCGCACCACACGACTCGGAGTGGTGCGGTCCCCGACCGCACGATTTGAGTCGTGCGCTCTCCGACCGCATCACTACACACGTCGCACTCGTGGAGTCTCACGCTTAGGGAGGTGACTAAAAATAAAATTACGATGATTTAAAGGCTAAATTTAGTATTTATATGATAAAAAGTGCTAAAACCGATCAAACTTCCACGGATTCCTTCCAGCATTCCACCCCCTGGCGTTTTCAGTACTTTCGGGCATGGAGACTTCCGACACGGGGGATGGGCGCGTAACTTGGATGGATTCACCGTAGACCGTTCACATGCGCGCTTCCTGTTCTCTTCTTCTTTCGTTGCATTGTACGTACTCGCTGTAAACCACGACTCCGTTTTTACCGTACACTGCGCACGTGCCGCGCTTCGGTTCCATTGCGCTCAGCGAGATTACAGTAGAACGTTTCTCGTCAGAGGAAGATGTGCATCACACGACCGTAGATGATCGTGTACGTAGCTCCGGCTCGATTGTTCGCTTCGTATCTAACTAGTTTCATAGGCGCGGCGCTACGCCACGCCAGTCACCGTACGTACTAAAATAAAAGATGCGATAATTCGTGAGGAGTTTTTCAAAAAAAATCGGGGGAAAAAACGTATTTTCGAGAAAGGCGGAGGGCTTTTTCGAAAAAACCGAGGACATGTACGTTAAAAAACGGGGACCTGTGCGCAATTTCCGAAAACGCGGGGGGCCATCCTGCAAAACGGAGGGGCTAAAAAAATTTTTCAAGGATCTTTTCGCGAGAACCAATGACCTTTACGTAATTTCAGAGAAATATAGGGCTTTTGCAAATTTAGTCACTAGATCGTACTCAAATTGCGATGACACGCGCGGTAGGGCGCCATGCGACGGCGTGGCGGCGCCCACGCGCGTTTCCTCCTCTCGTAATAGGGAGTTATTAGGTCGGTGAGCTGCGTGAATTGGACTGGACAATAAAGCTGGGATTCACATTTGCACGACCGTACGAGCTCCTCCAAAATGCTACTGTCTTCGTTCTCTTCTGAGTGTTACTTTGGAATCCGTGCTATCAAAATTTAGAAAGTTTGGTCATTAAAACGTTTAAAATTATATAGATTTATCACATGAAAACTAATTATTTGATTTATCGTCAAAAATACTTTTATAATATTATAATTTTATTAGTATATAATAAAATTATAGGACCGGTATAGCAACAAAGTTGTAGGGCCCCAGATTTTACAATCTGGAATCCTCTGTGATTTAATGCACTATTCTCTGGATCAGTAGATAGTGCTCACAGTTACAGAAAATAAGTATCAAATACATACCATGTGGAAGCATAAATAAAATAGTAAACTTACTCATGGGCCGATTAGGCCGAAATCAGTAAATTACAGCAGCGGAAAACGAAGCATACTGGGTGAACCCTCAGGATATGCCCACAGGCAGCCAACTGGAGGTTCGCGACCTAGCCCTTTGACGTCTTCACCTTCCTTGCCTTCAAGACCAAAGTATTGCTGATGCGTAGTGATCCGATTCACGAGTCGGATTTTGTTATGAGAGCGAGTGTGAGCACACTAACCACCGTGCTCATGAGCCAATACACAGAATGCAAATATATAGTATGCATGGCTTAGCAACGGAAAGGCTCGGGTTGTTTTATTTGCCAGAAAATGCTTTTGGTAGCATTGTTATTATTAAACCATAATGTTATTACTGCTACCTAAAACTTCCCACGGCGATTGCCAAATTGACTCACTCCCCCAAATGCCATAATTGACTTAATTCCCCAAAGACACAATTTTCTTACTAAATGTCGTCTAAGACTCCAAACAATGAGTGGCATCATTTAGCTAATCCACCGATCAAACCATTTATATATATACATTCCTTTTGAATCCACCAATGTCTTCACGTATTCCGAATTCATACTAGTCCAATCTTGTAATCAATATTCCCCAACTCCCTACTTCTGAATTCCAATGATTCCCTAATAGGATTACTTTTTAATCCACCGACATCATTCATATCAGAACTTTCTAACAAATCAATCCTTTCTGCTAATGATCCAAAACCATAAATTGCTCTCTTCATAATCACCCTTATTTTCATTATTTATCTCTAACTAATTCATCAATACCTCTGCACCAAGAATATCATTAATCTAGTTTATGCTTCAATTATCATATCTCCAAATTTCCTCAAATTCAAATCATCTATCTAGATCAATTCCTGTTAATCCCATCAAATCCAATAATTGCCTTTACACTCTTCTAATTCTCCAAAATCATTGATCCAGATTATACTCCGTAATTATTATTCCTCCGATGTACCCAAAATTCAATTCATCCTTCCAAGATTTTAATCAAATCCTATCAATCACATTATTACTAACATCTCTCAAGAATTTATATTAGTGTCGTAATCCAACAATTTCTTTTGCACACTCTAATCTTCCAAAAATCATTTAAATCATCTTTCTAACCCATCCATTCATATAGGGGCTCGGCGCGGAGGCGACGGGAGCAGGCACGGGGCTCGGTGCGGCGCCTGCGGCGGAGTCAGAGGAGGAGCGCACGCGCATGGGAAAAGAGGGGAGGAGAAATGGGGAGAGAAGGGAGTGGGCGCAGGCGCGGGGGAAGAAGGAAAGAGGGCGACGCGGGAACAGCTCGGCCGCAGAAGAAGAGGGAGGCGTAGGCGCACGGGAAAAGAAGGGGAGAAGGAAGGGGGCCCGCGCGGCAGGCAAGGGAGGAGAGAGGGGAGAGAGAGAGAAGAGGAAAAAGGTGGGCCCCACTTGTCATAGAGAGGAAAGAGAAGAAGGAAGGGGAAAACTTAGAATTTGGATTTTACACTTCTATATTTTAAAATTATGGATTCTAATTTCTGAAATTTTAGTTTAAGTCTTTGTTCTATTACAAAATATAATAATCTTTTTGTTTTATTTAATGTTCTTACTTTCATACCTTTATCCCCTTTTATTACTACACTCATCACCACATTTGTTTAGTATTTTGCATATCTTGTCTCACGTGTATATATATATATATATATATTTCTTATTTTCTTTATGGCTTATTAATATTGTTTTTATTTTTCATAGGTGTTCAACTACTGGAACCTCAACCAAAACAACAAGAAATACCATCAAAATCCAAATTCCAATAAAATATAATGCAAATTAATTCAAGAGCTACGTATTTTCAAACTTTAAATTTTCAGGATGTTACAAAAGTAGAGTGAATGATGCCTTCAAAACATTTTCCAAGTATTAGTTTATACCTCACTCCAATATCTACATAGCTATAAAGACATAGGATGAAAAGCTAATACCAAAGCCAGCAAATCAAAAAACTAGAAATCCGAGGAATAAGCTGTAAAATCGGTAGTTCCATTGCAGTAACCACAACAATGAATTCAGTCCGACAAACGGTAAAATCAATACTATTTCAAAACCAAGAACTTATGTAACCTGTAATCCGTAAATCTAAATAATTTGCAACTTACCATTTACCTTCTTTAGGATATCAGGAACCTATTTCAATCAACGATCAACAGAATCGTTGCCAAAATTCTGACTTTTTTGTTTAAATGAAGGTTCCGTTACTCTTTGTTTATGTATAGATACATGATCCAACAAAGTCCGGCGACGACGACAACTGCTGGGTTTCCTCGATCCACACTTGTTCTTTGAGCAATCCCTCAATGAAATGCATCACTCGTCCAAGATTACATAGAGAGCGGATTGATTTGCTCACAAAGACAAAGAGTACATCATGTTACCCTTCAACCAAGGGTAAGTGCTTCACTAGTTGCCACATAAGTTCTATTAGTATTTTATACGCAACATGAACTTAGAATTAATCACTATGGCGACACATATGACTAGGTCTCACTAGATTCCGATTGTGATTGTACCAAAGTGGAGCAAGTTAATATACCTTGATTCCCTACTTAGAAGCAACCACGAGTTCACTCGTGTGCAACAAGCAATTGACAGGTAAACTCATTTCCTCTATACATAAATCTATTGTAATCTTTCCTTCGTTTACAATGGCCGAGGCTAACTTTTTTGGAATCACGTAGGTCTTTATAGCTTATGTTGCCCAAGGAGGGAGGCACAAGGAATCTAGTGACACGCTGCGACACATGACGTTATTTTTGGTACCCGCTACAATACAATAATCCTATATCACACTTTGTTATAATGACTCTAGAATTGACAATACCTATGTATGCAATTCTATTTTTGCAGTGCCACCAGCAGCTACGGGGCAACATATGTGTATTCTACGTTTGCCGCCATATGAAGGAAATCATGGACACTAAGATGAATGATCCAAAGGTTTGTAAACCTTCAATAATTATTATTTTCTGATTATATATATGTATATATATACACACTCATGCTAATTAATGACCTAACATTGCTCCTAACGACAGCGTGTGGACTTCGACGAAAGTGCATTTGATCTTGACAAACTCGTCGAAATTCGTAGAAACCTCTCCGAATTCTTGCTAGCAGAGGTATAAACAAGACTCGAGAGTTCCACCCGGCAATAGTGATTACATGTTGAAACATTGGATTCAATTGTAATCACACAATTATGCTTAACTAAACAATTCATTCAATTTAATTCATTTGTAAGATCTGTGTAACGATTGTCATGTTATATATGCGATCTGCTTGTATTGTTTCATTCATCTGTATGATTTATGTAATGATTGTTATGTGCTATATATACGTGATCTTATTTGTTTTCAGGGGGCATAGCTAGCATATCCTAAAGCTAGCCAAAAAAGAGCAAATAAAATCACCTTTCAAATAGCTATCACAGACGGTTCGGTGTTCAAAACCGTATGTGATATATATACCGAGACGGTTTCAAACATCGAACCGTCTGTGATATGCACATATCACAGACGGTTTTTGTTATTAACCATTTGTAATATGGTGTATATCACAGACGGTTCAGAACACCGAACCGTCTGTGATATGAAACATATCACAGACAGTTAATAACAAACTTGTCTGTGATATCGTTCATATCACAAACGGTTAATACAAAAAAACCGTCTGTGATAGTCGAGTATCATATACGGTTTTTCTGAAAAACCGTCTGTGTTGTAAGTTATCACAGACGGTGTGGGAGTCGTCTATGATAACCAGCTATTATCACTGAAACATAAACGCAGACGATTCAGAAATTGTCTATGATGTTGGTTTTGAACCGTCTGTGATAACACTGTTTGTAGTAGTGATCGACCAATCCAAATGGTGTAACTCGTTGCTTGAACTTCCCTTCAATATTTCCTATCTTCGTTGTGTCATGCTTGAGCTTAGCCATCTCACACGGTATCTTTGATCGTTCTGAGTCTCGACTCCTCCATAAGCGTAGCCCTGATCCTCGCTGTTGACAATGGTTGATTACAAACATTCCTGCACATCCAAACACAAAGAAATTATTTTCGGACTTAGTTTCTTCACAACTTAACCCACATTAGACAAAACATATTTCATGCAACATTAATGCACTGACTTATGTGAGCCCAAATCAATTCACGACTCAAATTCCTAAACTCCAAGAATTTTCACCTGGACAGGTACTACCGCCCACCACAGAATGGTACTACTGCACCCCGCAACTGGACCACTCATGAAATAAGTTATCGGCAAGTAAACTGAAGAACTACCGTGGTCCTACCATTTTGCCTGAAAAATTCTGAAACCGATCCAGATGAAATACAAACTTTGTAAAATCAAATATCAACTCTATAGGGGCATGTTCTTTTTGGCTGAACCTTATGGTTTTTGAATACGGCTTGTGGCTTTTGGGTCATTAGTGTAGAGATTACGAATAATGTAAACTCACATGCGGTTTTTGCCGATATAAATGAAGTCGGTATAGTATATACTATAATTAACTAATAGACCCTATTTTCAAAAAGATACTCCATTTAAAAGTTAGTTACTACAGAAAAGCTGAAAATCAACTTTTAAAAACTAAAAAGAATAAGACATAAAATTTTCTATAATTCATCACAGAATTATACTAGACATTCTTAAATAATCATTCAAAGAAAAAGTTACAAAAATAACTATCAAAAGTCACGTCTTGAAGACAAAAAAATTTAAAAAGGTCACTTGAAAATAACGACACGAGTAGTGAAAAAAGCACCGGTGCGGTACTCTGTTGTAATAGCATGCACGTACTTCATAATAAATGCATTGCTGCACGGGTATAGCTCAGTTTGTATTGTCTTATACTTTAAATTTTTTTTATTAAAAATTAAAAAACAATACGAACACTTATCTTTTTTAAGATAAGACAGAAATTTGTAGGTGCATCATCCACACCAATCTTCTTGGTCCTATCACGCATATGCAGTACTTCCTTACCTTTTGCACCGCTTACCTCTTTCTTGTAAAAACCGTTTCTTTGTATTAGTACTGTCTATTTTCATCAAAAAGCGATAAACTATAGCTAAAAACTACCGATAAAAACTAATACGAAAGCCCCTGTGTGCCTTAGAATTGGAATCTAGAAGCACAGTAAAAATCCCTTGAGTTTTTCTTATGAAAGGACAAAAGCAGCGGCAATTTTTCAGTGCGTGTTACAATTTTACTAATACATGGATTCCCATTGCAAAAGTTGGCAGTACACGTAACTCATTCCTTTTTTACCTTTTTTTTCTGACTAAAAGAACATGCCACCACGCACATCCACTCTATACATACACACATGAATATCACAGAGTTCTTACTACGACAACGTACTCAGATGAGCATTAAATTTAAATCCTGATGCGTGAAACCGTACAATAATAACCTCACCGTCTCATCAAAAAGGTAACTCTCTTTTTTACCATACAAAGCATAGAAAAGCAAAGCAATTCTGCTGCGTGTTCTAAGACGAGCATCGTTGTTTCAGAACACTAAAAATGTACATTGTGAAATGAAGACAGACACTCTAAGTATTTTCTCCGAGAACAAAAAAATGCGAAGACGTCCATCGATCTAGCTCGGCACTGAGCCAGTGCAATCGCCTCGGGCAGTGCAGCCATCGCCCCTCCGTCTGTCTCCAGTCCGATCGCCGATCCTTTGCTCCGCGTGCTGCTGTCGCGTCTGTCCGGGCGTCCAGCCCCCGGGCCGCGATCGGACGGCCGGTACGCGCGGGATCCCTCCAATGCGGACGCACCGGATTCATTCGCGAGGCACCACGTCCTACGGCTCCCGCGCACGTACGTACGGCGTAGCGCCGGTGCTGGTGAGCGAGACGGGAGGACGTCAGTTGTCTCGTGCTTGTCGATCACGTGGGCTCAGCCGTAGAAACATCCTACGTAGCCTAGTACGCTCCTACGGCGTGTGCGTGGTGGGGCGTAGCCTGCGGAACAGGTGAGGTGTCGTAGCTCCGGTGACGCTTGGATGACTGGCGGGGACAGCCTCGTGTTTGTAAACTTTTTTTTTACCAAGGACCACCTGAGGGAGATAGTGTGGTGCTGAACTAATGATAAATTTATAGGGCGAATAGTTGTATTTAATAAAAAAAAATATGCTTTACTGGTTTTATTGTCATGCTGCCGGTCAAACAGCTAGGAGAGGTATGACCGCAGCGGTCAGACGGCTGGTCGGTAGTACCGTAGATTACTTGCCAGTTGTAATTTTTCAAAGAGAGACCAGGTGAAAATTTCTTGAGATTTTGGGAAATTGAATCATGATTTGTTTTGGGTTGAACTACGTAAGTCCATATGTGTTGCATAAAGCATATTTTGACTAACGTGGGTCAAGTTGTGAAGAACTTTTGTCAAAAATGATTTCATTGTCTTTAGATGTGCAGAGATGCTTAGACTAAATCATGGCCAATGGCGAGGATTGAAGTTATGCTCATAGAGGAGCTGAGATCTAAAACGATCAAGAATACCATTTAAGATGACTGAGTTCAAGTATGTGAGGTTAATGGATGTCCCTATATGTGCTAGTGGATAATATCTATTAGAGTTAGATAAGTGTTAGTTACCTATTTATTGAACTAGATAGGACGAAGACTTCGTAGTCAACTATTCAATTATCCTAACTTTTCTCATTGAAGTTGTTGAGGAACCGTCGCTGGCGACCAGTTCGATCGATTTCTCTACTATGCAAAACCAGATCAATCACAGAAAACAGACATAGTAGCTTGAAACTCACAAATAGAGAGAACTCCCGATCTTTCTTTATTGCTTTCTTTTCTTATGTGTATACAAAATAACCAATGGAGCTCCCTATATATTACCTAATGGTGAGGTGTCCACCATGGACCAAGACTTCAAGCTCAGGCTCAGATTTCCTAACACTTCCCCTTGGGCACTCATCCAACATGTTTATGCCTCATCAAAACTTCATAAAAACTCAGTGGAAAAATTTGGAGAAAGAGTACATGATACATGTTATGCTGCGTTGCACGAATTGCCTCATTAAAAACCTTGGCCGAGAAAATTCAGGAAAACTCGTCAAGGAAAAAGGGTATTATCCACCCAATTTCATTTAATCTTCAGTACTTATTCTTTGGGTACTCGATCTTCATAATCAACTTTTAATAACGAGCTTGAGGAAAATCTCTCCCTGAATTCTGCACTTCTCTAAGTCTCATCATTCCAATTCCTCGTACGCATCTTTCAAAAATATATACTGCAAGTAATTTAGTGAATAAATCCGTAAGATTTTCACATGACTTAGTATCCAGTACCTTAATTCCGTCCATCTTTTGCAATTCATGAGCATATAATAAACTTGGGGTTGATATGCTCGATTCCGTCCGTACGGGGCCGTCCATGCGTGATTTTTTTCTTTTTTTTTTAATCTAGAGTGCAATCAACATCTACGATTTCATGTAATCTACCGATCAACATTGTGCCGCCGACTTCAAGTCAGCTCGTAGTAGATTAGAGCGGATTTGCACCATAGGAAAATTAATCTAGAAAGCGAATTCTGCGAATTTAGAGCGATCTAGATATAGACAATTCAATCTACTAATGCTTCGCTGATTACCTTTCAATTCACCGTAGCGATTCGTGCTAATAACATGTTGAGGAACCATCGCTGGCGACCAGTCCTATCAATTCCTTTGCTATGCAAAACCAAATCAATCACAAAAGACAGAAATTGTAGATTGAAACTCAAAGATAGAGAGAACTCCTGGTCTTTCTTTATTGCTTCATTTTCTTATGCATGTACAAAGTAGCCATGTGGCTCCCTATTTATAGCCTAGTGGTGAGATGTCCACCATGGGCTAAGGCTTCAAACACAGGCCTTTCCAAACCGGTATATCAGAATAACCTTTTAGAAGTGGATTATCAACTTTCGGTTTATTCGTATGAACACTTATACTAAGACCAAAAATCATAAACTATAATTATAATTATAAGGTATGAACTAGAACTTAAAAGAACAGACGCAGTCAGTGTGAAAGTTAAAGTTAAGGTGGTGATCATTTGGGCTTATTTTTGGTGGCTTATGGTCAAAAGTACCAGTAGTCGTGAAAAAAAAATATCAGAATGACGGATGCTTATGTAACATAATTAAATTTAAAAAAATTAAAAAATATGTTAGCCCATTACGTATAGTACAAACAAATACGGAAAAAAAGAACCGGTAAAAAAGCTCAAAAAAAGCCAAAAGTTCAGAAAAAGACAAAATTTATAAATAGTGAAAAATAAGTCAGAAGGTAGAAGCTGAAGTCGAAACGAGCGGGCCTAAGACAAATGATTAATCTCTCTCGTAGAAAGGTGTTAAGGCGTGAGGCGAGGCAAGGCGATTAGTTCGGTCCAAGGCGGCGCCCAGATACCAATCTGAGAGAAAAGGAGACGGAATATAGTAAGCGTGATAACGAAAACGAGCTTTCTTAGGGCATCCATAGTGTATAAAAACAGAGGGTCTTAAGCCACCTTAAGGTCGACCTTATACATTACAGGGGTGACCTTAAGCAGGCCATAAGCAAAAAAATCTTAAGACCAGTCATCAAGCTAAAGACCTGACCATAAGCATTAAAATACATTTTTTCTTTATCTGACAAGTGGGACCATCTTAAGGTCTAGTGGGTTATATACATTACAGCATTGGTCTTAAGGTTTAGATTGGACCCACCTTAAGACATCTTGGGTTATATACACTGTGGATGCCCTTATGATTCTTTGGCACAGATACCAATACAATAGCATGTGGATTGCGAGAAAAAGCACCGGGGATCAGGTAGGGGACTAGGGGAGTGGCACTCGAACTCTCGCCTAGGACGTACTGTTGTATTCTGCTAAACATGCGGCTTTTTGTGCAAGGATACGCGTGGCTAGCGGTATATACGCTAGAAAGCTCGAGATACTCGAATTTACATAGTTGGGCATGTTGATCCGAATCTGGTTGATTCTAATTACTTACAGAATTTGATGAAGTTTTGCTAAAAAATATTTTTTGATCAGTATGGCTGGTCAGTAATAAGAATTGATAAGAAATTATGATTAGGATCATCTTTGTATTCATGATAGACTCTACACTGACTTACACCATATATAGTGTCCAAATATGTTTGCACCAACTGGAGTAAGACGTGGCTACTCGAGTCATTTCTGACTACACCTCACTACTATAAAAATGGTCATCACAGACGATTCGGAACTGTCATCACAGACGATTTTTTGAACCGCCTGTATTTATATGTCAGTGATAATCAGAGGTTATCACAGATGGTTTGTGAGCCGTCTGTGATAAGGACAATATATACGGTTTGTAACTAGAACTGTCTGTGAAGAAAACTATTACAGACGGCTCGAACCAAAAACCGTCTGTGATACTCACACATCACAGATGGTTCTATTTACCAACCGTCTGTGATTGGCGAGTATCACAGACGATTGGTATATAGAACCGTCTGTGATAGTCCTTCGTAACGGTTTATAACACAAATCGTCTGTGATAGTTCATTCTATATTTAAAATTTTCTCTGTTTTTTGCTAGCCTAAAGAAATAATGTTTCCTATACCCTTTGAAAATAAGCAAATACAGTGACAAACACAACAACACATTCCATTTTCATTAAAATTAGAATCTACCATTACATCATAACAAGATAACAAATCCAACTCTTTAACACGGCAAGAATATATAACCCTCCTCTATTTCCATTAGGTTTCTGTTTTCTATTGTCGATAAGACTCTGTTCTTTCCCATCTGGGACACTTGTTTCCATATCTATTTTATACACCTTATAAGCCTCATCATAGATGACGCATTAGGCACTACAAGTTATCAACATATGTTGTTCAACCGACAATGGCAACAGAGAAGAATGAATGATGTCTTCTTAATTTTTTTCTCAAGTACTAGAAATCTTTCACTAAGGAGTTATAGAGTTAGATGATCATATTTCATACCCTACAACCAAGAAACAACCCTAAGTAAGAAATAGCTCACCTCAGCACCTAGCTAGTCTGACGGCTATAGACCAATGGTCTGACTTGAGGCACACCGACTATTGGACCAGCCAAAGACCAACAGTCTGACCAGGCCTAGGAACGGTCTAACCGCTCCCTTATTCTTAGAACAGAAAATCAGCCTGAGTCCAAACCACTTTTGGTGTAAACTTCACAATCCATGACTAATTGAGATTAAACTTTGCACATACATTGATGAGGGTCTCAAGAACCTATTCCATCCACATATCGGGATGATGCTGGCCAAAGTCCCAACCTTTATGCAAATGAAGTAAGATTGCACCAAAATTAGACAAATATCAAAATATTGAGAATCAACTTGTTTGTGAGTTAAAAATAGCTAAGATGACTCTAGATAATTTTTCATATGTCACAACAAGCAAAACCAACTGATGAATCAAGTCCAAAACACTCAGATCTAGATTTCATAATAATGTCTCCAAATCATGCAAGACCTGGTCAATCTCGAGATATTGCGAACTATAGTACCTAAATAGATAGGATTTGATCAACATAAGTCATCTCCATTTCTTACACGTCATTCGCGCCAGCAAGATCAAGAAAAGAAGAGAAGATACAATGAACCAACAAGAACAAGGGCAAATTAATCAAGACAAGAAGGAATCATGAGATATGAATAAACTTTATTATATTACTACTTATGGATAAAGGTTTTACAGCCACTTTATAAATAGGACCAGATAACACGACAACACTCACTCTTTTCTCTCAAACTCTAATCCTAAGCTAAGAATGGTTGGAATGTCTAGTATACAAGCCTAGCGTGCTCGGACGCGTAGTCGGAGACCTATGTGGTCGAATCGGTCAATGTGATTGGAGTTCTAAGTCGTCTAACCATTCGATGTGGTCAGGGACTAGTGTAGTCGACGATCGATACTTTTGATTAGCTCCGTGTGAGCAGTTCGATCAGCGAGCAATACTACCGATTCTGTTTGAGCGATATTTTTAATTTGCGAAATGATTGACTTATGTAACGGTGTCTTCTTGTCTCTAAAAAATTAGTAGTTTTTCATAAGTACTATGATATTTCTGATGAACGGTGGTACGAGACTTTTGCACGAAGAAACTAATGCGCGTCTTCATTCGTTAATTCAGAGCTGGAAGAAGCTGTGCCGTTTGAAATTTGAAGATCGCGACGTACACTCGGTGCTCTTTGGAGCGACCGAGCCGGCTGTACCACGGGCAGAGTATATCCCGATAGAAAAGGTCGTAATCACGTGACTCGTACTGTCACGCCACCCATCCATCCATCTCAACTGTCCATCCAGTGTCGCGCTCTCGCTAGGTACGCATTGGTACTTGCAGCCGCAAGAGCAAATTGCCAAACTCCGGAGGGATAGGCCAACTCATAGCTCGGCTTCAAATAGCCATGCTGCTACGCAGACGGCCTGATATTTTGGTTTTCTCTTTGGAGATTGGCTTCTCCAAGTTGAAATGAACGGACGGTTTCTCTGAAGTCCTGCTCCACCGAGCTTAATTTTTCTACTTCTAACTTTTTAATTTCGTTTTTTAGCTTTTTAGATATTTTTTACCCTTTCTTTTTTTTCTTTGTGTGATGATATAACCTTCTTTCTTTTCGGTTTTTTAAATTTAATTATATCGAGAAATCTCACAGTAGTTATGGTGCCCAAATAAGCTGGAAACTGTGCTGCACAGTAAAAATACGCTTGAAAACTGGCAGCCCGCAGCCTAACTGAGCGGTGGCTAAATGGTTTCTCTAAGCCGTTTTGCAAAATAGCTTTTCGAGTTTAAAACCGTGTGTTATTTATATCGATGTGTTTAATATCCGTCGTCATCTTAAAAGTGCAGATCGGTAGTAGTACGTTTTGCCCGTGACATCTCTCCATCAACAGAGACTATCATGGCCCTTTTTTTTGTGTTTTTCGAGGTTAAAATTGTTGAGTTGCATGCATCAACTAATTCACCCAAAAAGCTGGTCTTGAAGTCGAGACCTCTTGGCTCTGATACCATGTTGAGTTGTATGCACCAACCAATTCACCCAAAAGCTTAAGCTGATGAGGAAAGATGAGCAATTCACTTATACTTCAACAAAAATCATGTACTTTGGCTGTGTTGACGTCTTTTTCGTCAATCACCGTTTTAAAATACATGGATAAAAACCATTAACAACAGTAAAAAAACTATCGGTCCAAAAAAATATATGACCTAATTCTGGTCAAATCCGCGACTAAAACTGCTCTTTATTAGCCTTGCCAAAACAGCTCGTAGATCAGATGCGAACGATGCGAGGCCGACAGGCTAGCTCAACAAAGAAAGCCATGGTTTAGGCGTTCCTCGCGCCGCCGTGAATTATTGGAGCAAGCTAGCCTCATAAATGCTGTCCGTAGGCCGTAGCCAAGCCCTATTCTTTTTTTTACGATTTATGATTTTTGACTGAATTTTTTTTATTTTTACTGTTTACGGTACAGATTACGGAGAGATCGATACTCACTTGCGATTTTAGCTGGTACAGATATTGAGCTTTTAATGTGTACTATATTTAACTTGTAGATCCCGTCTTAAAAAATATTCTATTTAAAAATGGTGCTCTGTAGCTACTACGAAAAGCCGATCGGGTTCATCACTGCCGAACAGGCAACCGAGAGGGCATTGAATGGGAGGTAGAACTGTGGAGCTACCGGTGAAGCGCTGAGCAAGCGAACGACAAAACTCTTTTTGCCTAGTCTGAGCTCGTGCCGTGGCACAGTAAAACGAACTGTTGGTACGTACGTATAGGTATAGCACTGGGGTTGCTCTGTGTACGCGCAGCTTAGATTCTTTTCGGCTGCGACTTATAGCTATAATTTATAATTTTTAGACCTAACACAAGCTCTTGTATCAATAAACTGAATTATTGATAAACCGTTTGAGAGAATTGGTAAGCCATAAATCGCATTTGCTTCGCCGCCATACGCCCATGCTCTCGCCACTCCTGTCTCGTTTTTTTTTCTCTTTGTTTGTTTGGTTGCACTGACACGTACACGTACGCACAGTAATGTGCAACACTGGCACGAGCACAGGGTACCGGAGACTGGGGTGTCGTGGTATGGTCCGTGCAGCGCAGAGCGGGATGGGCTCGGGATGGACGGACGCCGCCCACATCGATCTACGCCTCCATGCCGACGGACACGGACCCCGCGCGCGCGTTACAGGTTAATTTCGCGGTGCGGTACGAGAGCTGCTTCCGAGGCGGACGGGCCTGTTTTCTGAATCGGGAATATTTAATCATTTTTAACCATTTGTCATTTTTAAGATGTGTACTTCATAATTTGCCACTTCACGGGTCAGTGACACATTGAGTGTCAAATCTTTGAGTGCATATCTTAAGAGTGACAAATAATCAAATCTCTCGATGAATGGAAACCGTGCATTTTGAGCAGACTCGCAGCGTGCCGTGGGGTGGTCAGCTATCAAAGTCGAGACTTAGGTTGCTAAGGGCCTATTTTTTTTCCTTCGAAATTGACGGCTTTTGACTTTTGTTATAGTATCTAACTTTTAAACGACGTATTTTCTCAAGACGGGGTGTACAAGTTAAACGATCTATATGTTAAAAACCCAACATCTGTACTAACCAAAAACACAAATGAGTATCTGTCTCTCCATAATCAGACCATAAATGTACCAAAATTCAAAATTTCAAAAAAAAACATAAAAGCGCACCGCACTCAAACAGTCCATCAGTCTTTAGCTAGGCATGCACATAGAATAGACAGAAGTTATCCATAATACATATCTATAACATTTATAGATAAGACTAAAATTAACTTATATAATATGTTACCTATATAGTTATATATAATAGTCTTTTATAATTAATAAATCATCTATATAATGATGTACATAGTAGAAAGCTATCTATAAAATTAATTGTTAAAAAATAGATAATATCTTTTTCTCTTCGTCTAAAATTTTATGTGACATGACCAGGCAGCTGGTATGCTCAAGTACCTCCTGGCTCAGTATTGACATTTCGTTTTCACTCCAGTAAAAAACTACCATAAAGAAGCCTTGATCCGTGCGAGACTCCAAGGCGTTCGGTGCCAAAAGCTCACGTCGCCACCCGTAGCCGTGGGCGGGGCGTCCCCGGCGCCGTGCCCTTGGCCCCACGTGTCGGTGGCGATCGGGCCTCCCCCTTCGCAAAAGACGCGCGCCGATGGGGTGGCTGCACGCCACGGCGGGCTTTTGGTTGCAAGCGAGGTGACGACTTTAGCATATCGTTTGTTTTTTTGTTTTCACCGACATGTAGCCGGGCCCGCCGGTCAGTGACTGTTACGTACGTGTTTCTTTACCTACCGTTCGTGGTGAAATACGGAGGTGAAACGCCCTTTTTCTGCTCGCCGGCCGGCTCGGCATGGCTCGTGCTCTCCTGGATCTGTGCGTGCGGTAAACGGGCGTTGGTGTTCTTCACTTCTTCGTGGTAGAGAAAACCCATATTTGTAATATCTAGGATTGGAATATCATTGTAATCTGAGCATTGTGTTTGTCCTGTCATAGGAGCAAAATACGGTCACACCTTATCTTGAAATCTTTACGGTAAAGAAAATCCGTATTTGTTAGCCCTTAGATCCTAAAAGAACTAGAAGTATCATGATTGTAGTATAAGCGTTATATTTGTCCCAAGGAAAAAATTAAAAAAGCGCAATACATTAATATCTTATTTCGAATATAATCATGTACATGGACGGAGAGAACCATCGATACAATTAAGTCGTAAAACCCCTACTAAAAAAACCACTGCTAATTTGTCCAATGGGAGGGCGGCACTTGTCAAATGTCCACTCCCACGCCGGTGGATTTTGGACCGCCGAATATCGCCGTCCCTCTGCTCAGGCTGGGCCTTCTTCGTCTAAATCCGACCGTCTCTAGATCGGATCCGGTCCTCTCCACCATGCCGTGCCATTTTATTCCAGTTCGCAAGAAAACGAGCAGTTTCCTACACAATTACTTCAATTCCAAACATGCCATGAACTGTTCCATTCCTACGTTCCAAACTATGCCCTAACAAACCTCCATAGTACCGGGGACACCATGGCTCCCTCGAAGTGATCAGGCAAAGGTTTACAAAAAAAAAATCACATTAAAAAGGGCACAATACCAGAAATATAGCACAAGAATGTGCGGCTGAAACAATACCGGATGCTAAACACATACAGATGAACAAATCGAGAAAGACCTAGGTCGCAAATACCAGCTAAAACCACCTTCATATAACAGTTTAGACAAGTCTAATGTACTCTCAAACTAGACTTCACATCTTACAATCTTTCACCCTATCTTCTAATTAAAAACCCTATTGCTTACATACCTCTGCAATCCGTGATGTACATTACACGGATTGCACAACATGTATGTACATATGCTACTCAAGATAATTCTGCATTAGTCTCCAAAAGGATCTTTGTGCATCAAACAAGTGAAATGACTGCTGGTTGTGTTCCAGCATGCACGGCGATGACTTGTATGTGCCAAAAAAAAGCTATCCTAGCTAATGGCAAACAATATCTGGGAAGGACACAAGGTAACTGAATGCATCCCATGCTACAGAAGAATTCAAGCACTTTCAAGCCTCTTTTCTAGTTATCCTGTCAAACAGCGAAAAATAATGGTTAAGACATGGTAGTTTCCCAAACAGTAAGATAGCACAGATGTTTCCAGACCTGAAGCAATACATTCCAAGAGCATCCTTGATTTCATGCACAACCGAAATGGCAATATATGCAGGTAAAGATCCACTGTCACAAACAAATAAGACCTGTTGCATGTGCTAACTTAAAGATGCAGTGTTACATGATATAAACATGAAAATGAGTCATATGCCTGCATGTGGGTCCCAGACCATACCCAGAAATCCAGCACAACAGCTGATGAACACTTATTGTGCTTCTGATCTATCTGTAGGATATGTAGGAGCAGACTAAGCCAAACACCAGCCAATAACTCGTTATCAGTCTATCAGAACATAAAAACTTGGGGACACTTGACTTGATTCCTTCTTTATGATACTATCCCAAACAGCACCTTAAAAATCTACATGGCACTTTAGGTTCCAAGACATGCAAGGTTATCCTATTGAACAGGCCGAAGAGAACTTTAATGTCAACCAAGCCAACAAGTTCCCATAAAAATGGGTGATCATACAATAAAACTGAAAAGTCTGGAGTACTCCAATATCGAACACTTCAAACCAGATGGTCAGGGTAAAGAAGTTCGCCTGTGTACAAGCAATACTGAAAAACAACCAGAAGCTCATCAGCTAAAGGAGTCCTGCCAATAAAAACAACTACCATTTAGCATGCCTGCATAAAGTTTTCACATGAGATATTAGCAGTACTAGGTGCAACAGAGAAAAAATACCCATCATTAATATTTGCAGTGAGAGCATTCGCAATAGCAAAAGGAAGAAATATCAGAGACTGAAATAAGAAATATTTAAGTGGCTTGCACTTGGTAACTGCAGATAGAGAGAAAACATGGCACTATACTAACCATGCACATTCCAGTTTTTAGACCTTTGGGCTCGTCACATAAATGAGCAAGTATCATCCTTCCCTGTTCATGCATGGCAATTCATTCATATATCCTTCCCTGTTCATGCATGGCAATTCATTCATATAATGGAAAAATGAGCAGTAATTCCAGGAAAAAACAAGGATGATAGCAGATTAGTATTATGCTCTATGTTTGCCACTCTCACTCCATACAGAACTGCTGCACCACTAAAGAACAATATGCAACAGCACAAATAACATCCAGTGAACTGTCATTAGATGCTTGTTCAGAAAACGAAGTGCCACTGTATGCAGCATATCTGCATAATCTGTGGTCCATGTTAGTCATAAGGTGCTTTGCTTGACTCCTGAACTCCATATCCAGGTGCATAATGGGACTACCAAGTATATACAGAGGTAACTTCGATGGTCGGATGTAACCTGATGTCATAAACCTTATAGTTCATATGGATAAACACCGAAGAAGAGAGAGACTGAAGGTTAGAGGTAGAACGACAGTAGGAGAGGGCGCCTGTTGGGGTAGAGAGAATCTAGATTAGGGAGAGGGACTTGGGAGACTTGAGACTAATTCATGTTTCTTGCTTGAGAATAATGATTACAATAGTCTTCCTTATAACAAGGAAGAAGTCCAATTTTGGTCTCTCAACTTATGACCCAAGTCCGATTTATACTCTCAACTACGAAACCATTCGCTTTGCCCCCTCCACTTCCCTACCCAACTAGCAAAACCAGGTCACTTAACCCACTGAGACCAATCCACTTGGTTTTACGCCCACATGGGGGTAATGCGAACGGTTTTCTCCCTCTTCCTTTATTTCTCTCTTCACCCACCGACAGGAAACACTCCACCCGCCGTCTCCTCCCCACAAATCACATCGCCGCTAGGAGCTCTCCTCACTGCCATCTGCCACCAGCGCCCCCCCTCCAGTGCAGTACCACCTCCACTTCCGCCTCCCACTTCCTCTGTCTCCCCCGTCCTCCACCGCCTTCACTCTCCGCTTCCTCTTGCCTCCTCCGGCAACATCTGGTCTGGTGGGTTTTGGATATTCTCCCACATCGACTCCGACGACTCCACCCTTGACTCCGCCGCCCCCAGCACCCTCACCCAGTGCCGACTACTCAGCCAATTCGCCGCCGACCAGGCCGCCCTCCTATTCAAGGCCAGTGCGAGTCACGACCATCACGAGCCATACCTGCAAAAAAGAGTTCAAGTTAGCACTTATAAGGAACCAAAAAACATCGCATGTAAAGTAACAGTAAATACACCTACTAAGTAAGTAAAGAGAGCAATACTAAGCTACCAGTACAACACCAACTACATTACAGAAAATGGAATGCAACATAGCAGTTCTACAAATGGTACATGAAATATACGATACATTTAGTACGACATTTCGCATGTCATAAGTGTGTACTAAACAGACATAGTTTACAATGTAAATTTAGTTGTAGTCTCCAACAACTAGTAGTACACGCCATGCGCCTACTGATCAGCACATGCATTGCATCGTCTAGCTGTGTGCCCCTCCTAACCGCATCGCCCACAACGTGCACCAAATGCTCC
This sequence comes from Bonia amplexicaulis, assembly GCA_036346245.1. Classification (NCBI taxonomy): domain Eukaryota; kingdom Viridiplantae; phylum Streptophyta; class Magnoliopsida; order Poales; family Poaceae; genus Bonia; species Bonia amplexicaulis. The sequence continues at coordinate 20,195,772 of CM070751.1, read as the reverse complement.
GGCTTGCAATTCATCCATATCATTTCTAATATGTCGGCTCTGTCGCCGACCCTTCTCACCCTTCAGCATGTTAACATCTGGAATATAGGTCATCGTTGCAATGTCCAAGGTGGCGAAGTTTCCGACCACCCTGAACCCCCGGAACTCTCCACACCAAGCATGCAGTACCATCTCCTTAAAGAAGTACTCCGACATGAAGTTCGAAAGATCCATGCCCACGGTCCCGCATGCAGCGAGGACATGAGAGCATGGTTTGTGTAACAGTTTTAGCTTGTTGCACGTGCAGCTAGGTTCGTTTGCATGAGCACGTAAGAACTCACCACCGTTGTTGGCTTGGATACATTTTAGGGGCAGATCGAACTATGTGTGCACGTAAGCAACGAAGGATATGATAGTGGCTAGTACATCAGATTTGTGTACAAGAGGGAAAGTCCAAAGAAAATGGGAGTAGTCATCTAGTATTACGAGGTAATGTTGGCATCCAGAATTATTCAACACAGCTAAAGTTCAAAGATTGCAGTGAATTAATTCAAATGTTGCATGAGTACAAGAATTGGAGCGAGAGAAAGGGAGATGGACATGTTTGCCAAGCTGATAGACGTGTCAAATATTATGGTCATGTTTATGATATAATATGTTGGAAATTTCTGGATAAAGGAGGAAGCATCATGTTCAGGATGACCGAGCCGACGATGTCAGAGTTCTGCAGATGCCATCGTGGTGAGGAAAACACATGGGGAAGCAGTTGCAGATGGTGCTGGGATGAAGTAGAGGTCACCAACACTATTGCAACGAAGCATCACGCGCTTAGTTCGGGAGTCCTTAACAGAAAAAACCGAAAGAGTCAACCTCAATTATGCAAGAATTGTCACGGGTGAGTTGACGAATAGAAATAAGACTTTTAACAAGATTGGGAACCACTAAAACATTGTTGATGTAAAGAGGAATTGGAGGTGGGAATAGATGTGCGTCCAGTGTGGGTGATGGGCAATCGAGAGCCATCCCCAACAGTAACAGTGTTTGTGGAATTGAAGGGAGTAGAGAAAGTTAGAGTATTAGCGTCTGAGGTCGTGTGAGGTGGCCCCTAAATTGAGCACCCAGTGGTCATGCGTGGGGCCTGCAGTGTTAGGTTATTCATGGCGGAGAGAAAACTGGCCTGATCCCATGATGGTGGTGCGCTGAAGGGAGGAAGTGCACCAGATTATTGCAAATGTGGTGGCATAGACGAAGTGTGGATCAGTGCGAAGCTAGAGTACGCCTGGGGCAAAGCTGGGTGCACACCGATCACACCTGCGCCACTAGGACGCCACTGGCTAGCATAGGGGGCAGTGCCCAACCAATGTGTTGAGGCATCCAAGGAGCCGACATCCATGGTGTCCTGGTGGTATGGAACTAGCCGGTATGCCCGGTGTTCCCACCAGATTTCCCAGTGTCACCCTGACCACCGCCCTTCTTGTTCGTCTTGTTCTTCCAATTTTGGTTGTTGTCGCCGTTGTTGCCGTTGCCACCGCTGCGGTCACTGCCATCGCGATCGTCTGAGGTGTCAGGCTTGTAACCGGATAGGAGTGCAACGTTGGCTACCCTTTGGGCTGAGTTGCGAAGGTGCATCTCTTCTAACATGAGCAGTGAGCGAGTCTTTAGGAGGAAGGAAACGAATCCATCGTGGTTACCATCATGGCCATGTGTGAGAGACTTTTGTTGAGGCCGTGAAGGGTGTTCAGCACTAGCATCTCATCGGACACTGGCCTCCCCACGTCACAGAGTTGATTGATGAGGTTCTTTAGCTTCTGACAATACTTAGTGATAGTCATGGATCCTTAGAGAATGGAACTGAATTCAGCTTCAATGTAGAGGACTCTAGACTTCTGATTATCTTGAAACAAACTCGTCGCATGAGTCCAGAAGGCATGAGCAGATTGGTTTGGCTCCATGACCATGTCAAGGATTTCATCCGAGACAGCCACATAGAGCCAGGATAGGATGGAGAAGTCCCGCATCATCCAATCTGGGCCGTTCGCTGGCACGAGAGTGCCGTTGAAGTGGGAGAGGATGCCATTCCTCCTAAGCATGGTGGTGACGTAGGTTTTCCATTTTGTGAAATTGGAAGCTTTGAGGTCTAGGATGATTGGAATGTGAGCTCTTACACCTGGTAGGTTGGTGGAGAGGAAAGGGGAGGAGGAACTGCTAGGTGAGGTGGAGACGCCGGTTGAGGGGGTGATGCTCATAGTAGGCAGCGGAAGAGGAGATCAAAGATTGTTCTAATATAAAAATAGCACGAATCAAGAATTGCCATATGTACAGGATTATATTCTTTAACAGGCTGTGGCTGATGCTTTTTGCTAAAAATAGATAAGTAGTGGTTGAAAGAAATGACTTTTAGAATGAGGGCACGAACCGTGAGGATAGTGAGGGAGAGATGCGTGCGTGAGATAGGAGCAAGAGGAGTGGGGTGCGTGATGCACCTATGACCTCTGCCTTATCCTCGGAGTGAGACGGGAGCGAGAGAAGTGGAGAAACCATTTCGAGAAATCAGGTGTTCATATTGTCATTTGGCTTCTCTAAGCATAAGCCAATACGACTACCCCTTATTTGAAGCACAAACTAAATTGTTTGACTGAAGGACAGCTTGGAAGACTTGGGTAGATGGATGGCCGAGCCTCCTATGCCACGACTCTTTAGATGGCTTGACAGTGAAGAAAGACTTGCATGAATGACGCAAGGAAGGCAAAGGATACAGTCCCCTTTACATCTACCTTCCACCAGAACTCTCCTCGTGGCTCGATCCTTGACAAAAAGAAATTAGGATGAACTCAAAAAATGCGTCGTTATCTAAGGTGAGCTTGTGAACAGAGAGTAGGTTCTTGGTAATGCTAGGATCATGCAAGACATCATTTGGTTTCAAAGAGCAATTAGAGCCAGGAACAGTACAGTTGCCATTTATAATTTCGTTTTTTTTGAACTTTTGGTTTTGAGTTTTTTGCGGTTCTTTTTTTCTCGTATTCGTTTGCGTTGTCCGTGATGGGCTAACAAATTTTTATATTTTCAATTTTTTAAATTTAATTATGTTAAATAAACCTCTCCTGCAACCGTTAGTGTTTTCAACTTGCACTCAGATCCAATCACCACCATACCGCTCACGATCTGACAGACGATCAAGGTCGTTGGTGAGGTGATCTGTCACGCAGGTGTCTGCATACCAATTCGTGCCCCTTGCATGACGCGAACTCTTGAGTGCAAAGAGAACACGCCCTCTAGTGCTTCCCACATCGTGGCAAAAGTGGTGAGAAAAAGAACTTGAGATAGAATCTCCTGTCATCGATGAGAGAATAGCACTCAGGACCAATTGATCATTTTGAAACCAAGGTATTTAGGATTTGGTGTCTGTCGAACACCACCATCTGTGATCTCTGCGGTGAACGGTGGCAGAGCTTAAATGGATCCATCTACAAGGCGTAACATTTGTTGACTACAGAGGTAGGGAACAAACTGGGCCTTCCACAACACAACGTTTGTCTCGACCGAGTTTGATGTTGATTTAAGCGGCTAAAGATTGGGGCTTGGGATGAGGAAGAAGATGAGGCCATGGAAAAAAAGACTGCTGGGTTGTAACAAAGAAGATGTGCTGGTTTGCAGGGAACCAGAGGTGGCCATAGAGTTCAGATCACTGGGCTACTACAATTAACTTACTTTTAACGTATACTACAATTAACTTACTTTTAACGTGTACTACAATTAACTTATAGACCTATCTTGAAAAAATATTCCGTTTGAAAGTTAGGTATTGTAGCAAAAGTCAAAGCCGCTTTTAGAAACCGTTAAAAAACAGGCCCTACATTTAGATGACTACTACAAAAGTCGTTAAACTGAATAAAACTCAAAAGATAATATCTCATGTGTCGGACGTGCTGCAGTTCCGTCCAAACCACGGCAACCTCTGCCGCTGCAATCTTGCACAACACAACCTAACTCCAGAATCTTCAACAACTCATATTGTTTAGTAATACAAAGTCTGTAGCTTCCCATTGTCATGGCCCAACGACGGCGCGTAGAGGAAACCGGGAACGAAAACAACAGTAGCACAAACTCTCGTTTCATACACTGCTGATGCTTAGACATTCTTTTATCTGGCACAAATGAAAACCGCGAGGCTAATACAGACTACAAAACTTGTCATCACTTGTCACTCTTTGATCTCCATGGCATAATCGTTAGTTGTTAGTCTGCCCACGTTCTATCTGCTCTGGGCAACAGCAATGGGTAATGGATTTGGGCCAACATAGCTAAGCTCAACCTTTTGGGGCAGAAGGTGGTAGCTAATGGACATCTCTTCGAATATTTTCTTTAGCTCCATGACGAGCTCAGACCTCCTGATGTTCTTCTCCCGGATATTCTGGAAGTTCATCGTGTGCTGGACACTCAGAGACATGTTGATCTTGTTCACGTCCAAGATGTCCTTTACGTTTATCGTGTGGACGGGATTCCAGTGAGTTGGTTTGCTTTCTATGTACCTGAAAACCCAGAGAACCAGTGACAACTGATAACATGGATCAAACGAACATGCAATCAAGTTCAGATAACTAATTTTTTATCATACCATATATGAACAAGCAGTCAAGTTCAGATAACTAGTTTTTTTATTAATACCATATGCATATTTGCATATCCATATATGAACAGCTACTGAACTACACACCTCTGGAGTTCAGATACAGGGTATTGGTGGCAGATTTGATTAAGAACAATGTTTGGAATAAGACGAAGTATGAAAATGGAGACGAAGTTTAAGAATTCACCCTTTAATTCTAGACTTCAAAGCTCCAATGCTCTCAATTGAAGTTGAAACATCAATGGCAAAGTCGATGGTGTCATACATGTTAGGGCTTCGATAAAAGTTGCTGATTGGCTTTGTAGACAATACAGAGTTTGGATAATATATCTTCTCATTGTCATTCTTCAAGAAAACAGTGGTTAATATATTCATTTCTTCCACAACCATCTATCAACAGTGTAGATACATGTCAGCATCATAACTTAACATGAAAGATCAACAAAAACAGGTAATGAAAACAAGGTGGTCTAGAATTGACCTGTACTCCATCGATGACACAGCGGTCGCCCACATCAAACGGGTGCATGATGAATACAAATATAAGGGCCTCAAATACAGTCTTGCAGGCATTTCCAAATATGAATACCACAACTAGAAGCTGAGATGAGATGACAACAAGAATCTTGGTTGTCGCAATTCCCATCAACAACAGGGTGATGATGACGATTACAATAATGACTAGAACTCTGATGAGGTTGTGAAGCTGTATAACTGCTGTTTTTGTGTCATTCAGAGAATGCGCTAGTGATTTGCGGTCAAGGTATGCCTTTACCTGGGAGTAAAATAACAATCAGGCAAGCAAACAGACAACTTTCAAATACAAATCAAGTTCATCTATGTTGGGCATCAAAATAGCACACACATCAGCTCTTGCTATTTTGCAGTAGCATGTATTGCTTTCAAAAATTAAATGATTTACCAGAAAAAGAATTAAATATGACTAGTTACTTGTTAGATGCCAAAAGGGAAAACCACACAACATGATCATAAAGAAGCAACCATAATGTTCAAACTCTGTAACTTCAAGTTATGGTTTCATGTGTTACTCGAATTCTAGATTTCAACTATCACAAAGGACACATCACATCCACAATTCTGACTGCTGCAGGTGAAGTGAAACTAAAATGCAAAACATGAAACATTTGAACAAACCTACAAATGCCCCCTATGACTTCTGAAATAGAACAATAATGGAACTGTGGTTGTGTTTGAGCTTTCCATTACCACCCAATTCTTCAAAGCGGACTTTTTTATCTTCCCCGTCTCTGATGCCCCCTCAAACATCGGAAGCACCAAGCCCACCTCCTCTTTGGTGAAAAATCTCAGCAGATCCACCTCCTCAATGTACCTTCACCAATGAAACATGGGGCATATTGAAAGATGTATACAGAGAAGAATAGACTAGTGAGTAATCATAATCCTTCTCACCTGTAGCCGGGCCTTGCAACATTCTTAAAAATGGCATAAGCCGCAGCCTTCGCCTCCCACTCACTATTTATCTCCTTATCCTTCTGCTCCATGCCATCAACCTCATGAAAGCTCTCAATAGTATGAGATATTGTTGTGAGCCTCGAGCTTCGGATCACCGTGATCAGCCCTTTCATCGTCCAAGCCGACACCTTCTCCTGGCTCATCCTCCTTAGTTTCGCGACATCCATCACCTCCGGCACACCTTTCTCCTCCTTCGCCGTGCTGAAGCTCACCCGACCAATTCCGCTGCCCTCCCGCCCCACATTCTCCGCCAGCTCCATCACCGGCGGCCCCGATAGCGTCTGCAGAACGTACTGGTGGAACACGCTCTCCTGGATCCGATCAAAGAACGCCTTCCGGTGGAAGGTGGACGCGATCACCTTCATGAGGAAGGTCTTGACCACCCAGATGACCGATCCGATCAACACGGAGGCGAGGAACCTGGAGACGTAGTTGAGGATCCTGGCCGTCTTCGGCGGGCGCCCGAGCTCGCGGTCGAAGAGCTGCGACCAGGCGATGAGCACGAGCGCGAGCCAGAGGCAGACCTGGACGCTCTTCTTGAGCCCGAACACGAAGTAGAGCACCTTGTCGCGGAGCAAAAAGTTGCGCTCGATGAGGAAGACGAGCAGCGTGACGAGCCACCGGCTGACGAGGTGGCCGGAGAAGACGGCGATGACCATGACGCACCATTTCCAAATCTCCAGACCCCACACTTGGCGCCCCTGCAGAGGCCGCACCACGAGGCTGACCACGAGCAGCGAGAGGAAGACGACGAGCACGGAGAGCTCGAGCGCGAGGCGAACCCTGCGGCGGCATCGTGCCGCGGATGCGGAGGCCGGGGCGCCCTCCTTGCGGAAGACGTCCTCGTCGTCGTCGGCGTCGGCGGGGGTGGGCGGCGTGGATGCGGGTGCCCCCGCGGCGCGAGGGGTCTGGGAGGCGGAGGGTGGGAGGAGGATGCCCTGGGGCAGGAGGGTGGGCGGCTCGACGAAGCGGGACTTGGGCTTGGAGAGCGTGGAGCGACGGCGGAGGAGCGCGGCCGAGGCGGGGGGCAGCGGCGGGCGCGACGGGCTCGAGCTCAGGGGCTTCTCGGGGTTTTGAGGTGGTACCTTGGGGGCATCAGCCGCCGGGGGGGTTGGCTGCTGGTGGTGGTGGTGGTGGTTTTGGTGGGGCTGGGGTTGGTCGGGCGGGATGTGGAGGACGAGGTCGGCATTGACGGGCTTGGCGTTGGCGTTGGCGTTGGACGGGTCCATGGGCGCCGCGGGTTGGGGAGACGCTTGAGTTTTGGGGCTTTGAGACGAGGATGAGGAAGCGCGGCGGCGGCGGGAGTGATGGGGTGGTGAAGGCGTGGTGCCGTGGTGCGTGGGGGTGGGGAGTCGGGCGGACGTACGAGCGGTGGCAGTTTTTGAAGTTTGAGCCCAACGAAACAAAGAAGGGACAGTGAAAGCTGGTGCGCGCTTCGGCCGGAGCCGGTTTCAATTCGTCTGCTTGGCCGTGCGGTTCACCGGGTTCGGTTTGCTTCGCTCGTTTTTCCGGTCACGCCTTCGCCTACGCCCGGGCTTCACGTTTCTTGTTTCTTCCACGTGCAACGGTGCAGTAACCAAGCGAACTTACACACCACAATCATTTCTTCATTTAGTTTGAAGGGGAAAACTAGTACTGTCATTTAGGACTCTTTTGCAATACAGAAATTTATAAGCGTTTTTTTAGAATGGGAGTAGCGATGGGCCGGTGGCAATTTCCTCGGTGGGCAGGCTCGCTACGCTAGCGGGAAGGGAAGAGGGACGTCCTCACCTGTAGGGACCTGTAAAAATAAAGAAATTATTTTTATAATATATTATAGTTTTTAATATAGAATATTATTTTTTTGATGTTTGAACTAAACTTAAATTCATATGTTAGAATATATTTTAAAAATATATCTAAAATAATTATAAATAAATAAATAAATAAAATTATATTGTTATTTTAAAAATAATATAGCATATTTATAATCCCACGGAGATCCCGCGGGGACCAGCAAAAGAGCAACCTCCCCGCTAAACCTAATCGGGCTAGGGCGGGGCCATGGGAGCTCTCGGGAACCCTACCCCGTTGCCACCCCTAGATAGGAGTGTCCAATGAGCGTTAATGTTTACTATTCATACTATTTGTATAAAAAAAATTCTGCTTGAAATATAATTGGGCATGTACAATGCAAGTGTTTAAAGAGATGTTTAGCAATTAAAAACTAATTTTCTTGCCACATAGGATAGATAAGGCTCTTATTTTGAAGTATCGGTGCTTAGTAGGTGCTTATGTGTATAATTATATCTAATTAATAGATAATATAACATCTAAACACTCATGGAAGAAATACTTATATTGGAGAAAGTAACTTTTATATAGGTGCTTGATGATGTAGCTATATTCTCTCTTTAAGCATTTTGTTAAGTATTTATATATAAGCATTTTGTATTATACATGCCCTAATAAAAGTAGTGTGGATCAGTTTCTTTGTCGTGCCTATTATTGCTCAGCCCAATAAAAATCTTGACTTAATGGGCTTGAAATAGCACATTCTTTTTGTCTTCTCACCTACTCATCTCTTGAAATGTTGGCATCAAAGTTGCACGTGGAGGATGAAAGGGATAACCCAATCAATATTGCGTTCTTGTAGCAAGTCATGGCTCAGAACTCTGAAAGAGTTATTGATAGCTAAATATAAAGAAAGTTGTTGATTACTCTTCCAATTACAAACACATGCTTATTGAATAATGATCCGATCTTCAAAATATAATTTTGATCACTAATTTTTATTATAATATATTTATAAAATTCAATAATATTATAATATTATAAAAGTAATTTTCAAGATAAATCTACACATATAATTTTATATATCTAATTTAAATATTTTAAATATTTATAGTTAAAATTTTAAACGATTAACTGTATCTGAATAAAAGCTTTAGACACTGATGATAAGTGTCTCTCTGGAAGGTTCATTTTTCCTCCATCGCTGAAGTAGGAACTGTTGATCGATCTTTTTATCTGATGACAACTAGCCAACAATGTTGGTCCTGAATGGGCCTAATATGCGCTAGTACAAAAATAAAGTCATCGGGCTTGGTTTCTACTTCTAAGAGTTATTTTTCGGTTTCTACAAATAAAAGCTTTGGACACTGATGATATCCAATGTGCATTATGTGCTTGTATAAAAGTAAGGTGAATGAGGCCGTTTTCTTTTTTCTTCTAAAAACTGCTTGTCAGATTAATTAGCTTTTTAAATAAAATGTTTTTTAAAATAGGTCTATAAATTAATTATAGTATACACCATAATAACTTTATTTATATCGAAAAAAATACACACGACTTTTGTTATTGTGTACTCTCTCACGAACAACAGTCCCATTCGTTTAGACTTCAGTTTCTAGCCTTTTGCTTCTATTGTACTATTCCTTAATCTTGTCTTTTTCTGGTTTTTTTTTTTGGACTTTTTTGCTTTTTTCTCGTATTCATTTATATTATCTGTGATGAGTTAAATATTTTTTTCTATTTTAAATTTAATTACATTAAAAACATCAATAAATACAGTGTAAAATAAATTATAAATCATAAAAAAACTCAAATAAACTGCTACTATAAACTATAAGGCAAAGGCAGGCCAAATCTCTGTACATGTATAGCTGCTCGACTCCGGAGTTAAAGCGCAGAAAGAGACTACAGTGGAAATTGACGGATCGATGTGGAGAATGTGGCTCATGAGCATGAGAAGACTCTGAGGCGAGTTTGGCACCAACGATTTCTAGCAATGAAAAGGTGGCGGTGGAAACACTAATTTTTTAGAATACACCGGGGCGGAGCTGGGTCTCGAGCCGCCGGGATAATGACCCGAGGTCTAGCTAAAAAATATGTATTATTTTACTGTAGTTATCAATGTAAGGTCTTGATATTTTTTGTTTCAGTGGGCTGGACCCGATGCTGGGCCTCAGGCTGACTACACCCTGACTGTGTTTATATTACTTTCTATTGATGGCTTTTAGTTATAGCTAAAAATAAATAGAAATAGCTTAAATAAATGGCTTTTAGAATGAAAGACGAGTAGTACAAAGAAATGAGGAAGGGATGTGTACGCGAGAGGAAAACGAGAGGAATGTGATACGTAATGCGCCCGTGACTCTTGACTTATCCTCAAAGCAAGACGGGAATGAGATGAGTTGAGAAACCGCTTCAAAAAATTAGGTGTTTACATTGGCTTCTGATTTCTTCAAGCAGAAACCAGAAATAGAAGCTAATATAAACAGGGCCTTAAGTGGCAGTTGATAGTTTTTTGCTACATTTTTCGAGACGATGACAAATAGCATAGACACTGATTTAAACAATACACCCGTTGATGGGCTCGAAAAGCCATTTGAATAAGTGACTTCGAAAAACCACTTAAAAAAGTATCATATTTGTTTTAACTTACAAATAAATCAAAACCAAAACTCATCTAAAAATCCAAAAGAACATGCTCCATAATAGTGCTCCTACTCCATACTTCCAGAGACAAAACGATGACCATCATGTTATACACCTAGTGAGGATTAAATATTCTCCCAGCAAAATCTTGGCGGCTCTAGTACGGACCGTGTGGAGTGCTCGAGATCTTCTACGGTAGCACTATGCACGCGATTACTGCTACAAGCTTACAAATGCCGTTGAAGTTGGATGAAATCCATACCATATTTGTGTCGGATATTGAATTGTTTTATATTAGACATGGTATGATCGGTGCTAAGAATAGACATGGACTACACTAGACGTTAGTGTTAACCCACCACAATTGACTCTAATTTGATTTTTTCTGTTTGAGACTCGTCTTCCTTGTTAGAATATGTGTGGTTTAGCATATATTTAAAATTAATTTCAGCATAAATAACAAAGGTAAAACATAATTTCAGAGACATATAAATGACTTAATCAACACATACATATGTAAACTATTTAAGTCGTTCAAGTAGAAAGCTATGCCCAGCATAAGTATCATGTGTTTTATCTCAAATCAGTATCAATAAAGCACCTTTCCAGCAGCAATTAAACGATACATTTAGCATCAAAACATGTAAATCTGACATTGCATTTAAACTACATAATGTACTTAAAGCATGTAACAAGATAATTGTTGAGATGAGCATATAAAACAGTTTCATGAACAATGGAACAACTAAAACAACATAAAGCTCAATTTTAATTGAGATTATTGTTCTCAGTTGCAGAGCTGCTCAAGAAAAGATCTTGGGGGCTGTTTGGCAAGTCACAAATCGATCGATTTTTGATTTTTGTTATAGTACCTAACTTTTAAACGGGGTATTTTCTTAAGACGGGGTCTACAAGTTAAACGTAGTACATATTAAAAGTCCAACATCTGTACTATTCAAAATCGTAAGTGAGTATCAGTCTCTCCGTAGTCTGTACCGTAAGCAACCAAAATTCAAAAATTTCAGCCAAAATTCATAAATCACAGCCAAAAAAAATAGACCCTTGGTCTTCTCAATACTTGTCTATACTCTTTACAAATTGATGTGACAAGTCAGATTTAGACTTTGAGCTCTAAATCATGCTAGACTGCCTTTGCACATCAATTTGTAATCAAAGGAGACCATTTACTGTCAGCTACAGAACATTCACAACAATGAATGATCTCAAAACAGTGCTCCTACCAGCTCAAAGGACTTGACAACACATATGAAAATATGATCACAGAAACTTAAGGACATCAAGAACTTCTTATGATAAGTCAAAACAAGCTATAGAGTACTAAATTTTAATAGAGATAACTGAACAGAAAATGAACCAGCACAGCCGACAGTACGAGATAAAAAATGCTAAACATCGAAGACAGCAGTAAGCATCTCTCTTTGAGCTCTATTCTAAATTATATTATCAGATCAACCTCAGTATTAGACAAATATCCTTATTGAGCGATAACAGAGCCCATAAGTATTATTAGCATATACTTCCATTGCTAGAATAATTTCAGAAAGTAATTGACAAGCACTGCATACAATTCTGAAAATGCTAATAAACAAAATCGAGATACTCACACAGTGATGGCACTCAAAGCCATCAGAAGAAAAGCGGCCAAGGCATACTAACAAGATGATGTCCCAGAAAATCAATCACACACTGTGCCACGGTGAGATGATGTAGTTATCGAAGATACAATACCAACCTTTGCTATTCGGGACACACCAAATAACAAAGCCGAGGAACAAGAGATTACCCCACAAGACCACTAAGGATGCACTGGTGAAAAATCAAGTTTCAGTTAAGTTGATTTTTGTGATAATAACAAATACTATTATGATATTTTGGTGAAAATGAAAACTGCATTTGTAAGACTAACATTGTTTATTGATTATGATATTACTTAGTCTCATTTGGATGAGAAGGTGAAAACCAAAAGAAATATGCATTCGATCAATCATATTCTCATATATTAGTGCATACATTGGATCCAAAATATAGATTGAACTCCACAAATAGTCTAAACTGAATATGTGCATATGTCATCATTATACATACTTGTATGCACACATTTAGGAAGGATTTACTCTATGTTTTGAGGGTTCATAAGTATTAATCTATATTTTCTTTAATATACATATTTAAGATCTTTACTTTGAAACACATCCTTTGAGTATATATAGCTTGTGTAGTTTATATATACTTATTTACAATCAGATTGTCATATAACCGAGACATCCACAGGTGATGTGGTGATAGGGGAAGCCAAAGTTATGTGCACCTAAGGGAATCAAGAGTTTTCTACCAAGAATGGCGGCCCATAAACTCCAAATCCCCTCCAAATCTAAACCAAAATCAGTAAGTAAGAAGAACAAGCAAAAGAGGAGAAAACCGGATCTCTTCCGCACCGAAGGAAGAAGGGGGGCCACCTTAATAGGAGGAGAGCGACACGGTGGCCACGAATGGCCGGCCCCGAAGGACCTGGGCTAGCTCACGCCTCCGGCGCCACCTTACCGCCCTCCGAAATAGTCGAGAGACCCAGCTCTACACTGCGTGAGAGAGAGATGGGGTTAACCCCTTAACCCTTCGCTATCTTCAACTGATAGGTGAGCCCCTCCACGTTCTTTTCGTTTTTTATTTTATTTTTTTCTCTAATTGATAAATTACCACAACGCCCTCATAGAATTCAACATTCCTCGCCCTATATATGTATTCCTGTAATTATATGTTTTAGATAGCATGTTGTCTCATACTTGTAATTTTTTCTTACATAGTGAATTCTATCTGCGTACGTCTATGATTTTTTTCTCGTAAAAGTTTTCACGTAAAAATTTACTCCCTCTGTCTAGTTTTACAAGGCACCTTTTCCTTCTCCTGTTGTTCGGATTTATAAGGCGCACACTGTTTTTCAAGCAAAAGTTTAGGTTTTTTCTCTCTAATGCTCATGTTAACTCTTCAACTGTATGCGTAGCATTAAATTCTTGAGCTTGCATTGCTGCCGCTTGAGTACTCTAATGAAAGAAACGATGTGGTAAATTTGCATGCATGCAGATACTCCTATATGGCTTAAGCTCAGTAGTAGTGTTATGTATTGAATATGCAAGCATACATACATAGTGCATATACATTGGTGACTAGAAAAGAGGTGTCATAAAATAAAAGCATTAGATACAATACTTAAGGAAATAATTAAGGGTACTTTAGTTATTTGAAATATTCATTAATAATATTTTTGTCTTTCTATTTGCAACGAGTGGTGCTGAGGGCAGATCGGTTCCGGAAAACACGATCGGCGCTTTTCGTGTCTCATCTTCTCGACGAATCCGAAGGGTAAAAAACAAAAGTTTTCGTTTGCGAGTTGAACTCTAGGCAGTGGTGGAGGACCAGAGAAGTCAGCTTCGGTCCTAGCGCAAAAAGAAGAAAAAATACACGAATCCCGAGGCATCCTCTGTAGCCGAGAGCAGCCAAAGGCAAATTCGAACGAAGCCCTTGAGAGTTGAGAGCTGAGACACACACGTTTCTGTGGCATAATCACTAGCGAAAGTTGTGCGTCAACATTTTGGTTCTTGGCATAGGAGGATGATCAATGCTGTAATGAAAAAGACCTTGATGGATCCAAAAACTAAGTGGTCGTAGTATCATGTTCTTCTTTTCTGTAAGAATTAAGCGATTTCTTATGGAATTACTATGAAACCTGCGTTTTAAACTGGACCTTAGCCCATTTTGCAAGGATTCACAGGCACATGGAAGTAATCTTCTGAGGTGAAAGCATACACAGTTACACCCCTACTGGCTACAGTCTACTGAAGCTAGCAGCTCACGGTACGCATGAATGGGTCCCAAGGCTGCCAAGCACACTGGATGTTTCTGGCAAACAATAAAGCTGTTTGTTGCCTGCTGAATTAACAAAAGAGCCAGGGCCGTCTTCATCTGCAGCAGAAAGTGAGCCCCACCACCCACTGGCCGTGATTATTGTGCAGCCGAACGTTGGTAAAAAAAAATGACAAGCTCCTCGGCTGCTGCTCGCAGCGAGCTGCCAGACAGTGCTCCCGGGTTTAAAAAGTCTTATGCCAGATATAGGTGGTGATCATTTTGATTTATTTTTGATGGCTTATGGTTGAAAAACACTGTAATTGGTATTGTGGTGACAGATTTATTTAACATAATTAAATTTTAAAAAAATTAAAAAATATAAAAAATATGTTAGCCCATCACAAACAATGCAAACAAATATGGCAAAAAAAAAGAACCGGCAAAAAGCTCAAAAAAGTCAAAAGTTCAGAAAAAGACGAAATTATGAATAGTAAAAAATTGGTGCTAACGAAAGCGCCATAATAGCATGATTGGTGCTAGTGCCAGGCGCACATGCCTTGTTGTTTTATTTTCGTGATTTTTTTATATAATAAACTATGTCTTTATATATCCGTCATTTTTTTTCTAAAAAAATTTTAGGTAAAAGTCTGTGTCTCGTGAAAATTCTTAGGTAAACGTTCGTGTCTCGTGTGCCAATTTTTAAGGAGCACACACTTGCGAAAGATGGGAGTACTCGGGGAAGGAAGAGCTGTGACGTGCCACCTTTTGGAAGGCCCGCATGTGCACAGTGCGCTGTGAGTAGTGATGATGGATGGCTGGTGGAGTGGCGGCACAGGCAGGCGTGTGCTGTGGATTCCGCAGCGGATTGACAGCGGCGTCGCTCGCGATGGAGCAGCCTGATACGCGTTTTTTCTAAGAGCAGTTGATGGTGAGCTAGCCGCTGGTCCTGCGTGGGGCACACCACGCCCGCACGGGTACCCACGCATTCTGCTGTTTGACTGTAGAGTATCGAGCACTGCTTGACCAACTGGTTGGTCCTTTTTTTTTCATTTTGTTTGCCCTTCCTATGGCACCGCTCAATATGGCTCGAATTTCTGCTTTCTAACTTATTTTTGCACTATTCATAATTTCGTTTTTTTCTAAATTTTTGGCTTTTTTGAGCTTTTTTGCCGGTTCTTTTTTTTCCCGTATTCGTTTGCGTTGTCTGTGATGTGATGGGCTAACAAATTTTTTATATATTTCAATTGTTTTAAATTTAATTATGTTAAATAAGCCTCTATCACCATACTGTGTTTTTCAATACCTCTGATGTTTTCACCATAAAAATACCAAAATAATCATGGTGAGCTAGCCGCTGGTCCTGCGTGGGGCAACACCAACACCACCTATATCGAGCACTGCTTGACCAACTGGGTGGTCTCTTTGAGCTTTTTTTTTATTTTTTTACTGGTTTTTTCTGTATTTATTTGTGTTTTCCCTCCCTATAGACTAACATGTTTTTTTAAATTTTTTTAAATTTAGTTATACCAATAAGCCACCATCAGATACAGTGTAATTTCAGTCAGTTATAGTATAATTTCAGCTATAAATCAGCTTATTTCAGTCTAACTGAGCGAAAAAAAACAGACGTTGCAGCTAGAACAAAAATTGAAAAGAAACGAGAAAACATCGATGCTTGCTTCTAGTGCCTTAATTACTGCATTCCACGATCGTCGGGTTTGTTTGGATTTCATGTGCGTATTTGTTTCTCGTCTTCTTAAAAAAACGATTAAAACGGTGTGCCATGGCTCTGAGACGGTTCAAACCAAATTAGTAGTACCACTACTACTGTTATCTACGTGTATGTGTGAAGTTGTGAATTCTGTACGTAATTTTCTATCGGAGCGTCTTTTCCATAATGCGTTGCTAAACACTAGGATTTTTCGCCATGGCATTTTTGTCCTGTGTTCAATTAGGTGGTGATCGGTTCGGCTGAAAGCTGAAAGCTTATGGTTGAAAATCATGTAGTGGTGAAAAAATCAGAATCGACAGAGGCTTATTTAACATAATTAAATTTAAAAATTGAAAATATAAAAATATGTTAGCCCATCACGGACAACGCAAATGAATACGAGAAAAAAAAGAACCGACAAAAAAACTCAAAAAAAAAATCAAAAAATCAGAAAAAGACGAAATTATGAATAGTGCAAAAATAAACTTAAGCCATAAGCTTAAGCCATATTGATCACCAAGCAGG
The DNA here is from genome assembly GCA_036346245.1 of Bonia amplexicaulis. Lineage (NCBI taxonomy): Eukaryota > Viridiplantae > Streptophyta > Magnoliopsida > Poales > Poaceae > Bonia > Bonia amplexicaulis. Next base: position 20,179,156 of record CM070751.1, on the reverse strand, counting down.
TGGAACCAAGTACCAACAACGAAGCTAGTGTTGTGGAAAGAGAGGAACATGGAATCTACAACTTTCTTTAGCTAAGCAAATCTGGATATTAGCGGCTGTCGCCTTCTTTAGGGACCTATTTTTTCAGCTACGGTTTATAGTTTTTGGTTAAATTTTTAAAATTTTAGCTATTTGTAATAGAGATTACGGAGAAAAATACTCGCTTGCGATTTTGGTTAATACTAATGTTAGGTTTTTAACGTGTACTACAATTAATTTATAGATCTTGTTTTGAAAAAATACTATATTTAAAAGTTAAATACTGTAACAAAAAAGATAAAAATTACTTTTAAAAATCGTAAAGAACAGAACCTAAAACGCCTCAGCTTGCTGCTAAGCAACGTGCAACCAGCAGCGGGAGCCGGCCGGGGAGGTCGCTTCTCGCGGAAAGATCACCATTGTAGGTGGATCCATACCTGAGAAAGCTTCTGGGCAGCTGTTCAACACTTGTGTGATCGGACCGGATGGAGAGATAAACGCCAAGCATAGGAAAGTAAGGTGCCTGATGCATGTCATCTTTGCTTCCAAAATTTTGACATGTAAGTTGCAATACCTAACTGGATCGGATTGATTTGACCTGTGTAATAACTAACAAAATGTATATATCCTCATGTATATCATATTGCAAAGTTAATAGATATACGAGAGCCTACACTATTATATAACAATATATAGTAAGATGTCCGTGCGTTGCAAGAGTATCCTAAAAAAAGCAATAGATATAATCAAATATGAGGTTGAGAATTTAATTTAGGCCTTATGTTATGTGAAAGCTTTTTCTCAACAAAGTGTTTCGTGAAACTCAAGACAATTTACCTTGTGCTAAGTGATTTAATAAAAAAAAATTGAAACTAAGGTTTCTTTCAGATTTTTTAATTTCTGCAAGAATATTTGAACTATTTCTTCTGACACCGCAGCCTCTCCCCCTCTCCGCGGACGCATCACCACATGGCCTACCTCAACTGCTCCCGCACTCTCACTCCCCCGCATTTACTCCCCTCTGCACCCAGTCACTTCTTTGTCGCGCGGACGAACTCTTCTTACCACCCCCGCAGCTTGCCTGTGCTCCACTCCACGCCATTGTTTCTCCAAACTCCACTTCACTGCTCTCTCGACGCCAGCTTCCCTCGAGCCATCCCAGAGCTCAGACACCTCTCCAACACTTCCCCTCACTCCCCAGATACTCCCTGAGCAGCCGATCGGAGTCTAATCGCCTGCATTGCCGCCGATCAGCTTCTTCGTCTCCGGTGATCATCCGAGCCTTATTTTCTCTTTTCTTCATTAAAATCTGATTACTCTTGCTGACTTGTTCTCTTTTGCTTCCTGAACACAATGGTGGACTCCTCCGGTCAAATGCGCCTCTCTCCTGCCCTGGCGACGAAGCTCGTCGTCGGTAGAAAAGAGACCCGTGGCCACCGCAGAGAACTCCACAGGGTGAGCCACGCCATTACCAAGTTCCCCATATCCCAGAGATGCTCTAGGCGCCATCAATTGGCTTAGAGCGCCACTCTTGGTCTCTAATGCCAGAAAATCGCCGCCAACTCCCCTTCGGTCGTTCGTCCCCGTTGAACCTCGGCATCCGTTCTAAATCCCAGAAATAGATTCCCCACTTCCCAAAGAACCTCTTCTCACCTTTAGATTCCCCCAGGGTGGCGCCGGATGCGCCATTCCGTTTTCGCCGTCGTTCTCTGTTTTTCCGGCGAGAGCGACGAGCTGGAGGTAGACGATGACGACGTGGACTCATCTCTGCCGCCCATGCAATCGTTATCGTTTAAAGCTGAGCGTCGGATGATCTTGCTCCGGGACCGTCCGATCTCACTTAAGTTTCCCCTCCACAGCCGCCCGATCTGAGCCCCTCCACTCTGCCGTCCGATTTCATTTAACCCAACAGATCTGAGCCGCCCGCTCCGACCCTATCTCAGCCGAACGCCAGACCACGTGTCGGCCATCTGGCCGAGAGGAGCGCGAGTCTTGTTGGTATACGACCTTGACCACGCTGGTCGCCTGATGCCAGTCAAGATCAGAGCGACTGGCCACCCAACATCGTTCATTGAATTTTCGAGATTTATCAATTTTCAAAATCCAGAAAAATCCAAATAAATCCTAGAAAATCACAGAAAATATCAAAAATTCCCAAATTTCACCACATTGCTCCTTTCATTTTTCTGAACCCATCTGTAAACTCCAATTTCCAAAATTCTTCTCCAACAAAATCTAAAAATTCAAAGAACCCTTTTCATTTGATATTTTATGCAATTTATTTCTTTTTAATTCTTTTTATAGATTATTTTGCCTTGCTTAATTAGAATTAAGCATGACTTATGTTATCTTATGTGTTTTCGCTAGTGTCGGAGTTTCCGGAAGGTTCGATGCAGGACCAGGATTCGGGAGTTGCGACCACGAGATCGCCAAGTCGTCCGGTTCCGGCAAGTCGCAATCCTTGATCATGTTGAATCCTATGTTCCCTAAATTATGTCTTTACATTATTTGCACTATTGTTAGTTGTAAAATACTAGTTTATGTAAAATAAAATGCTTAGAATGACATGCTATTTAGATAAAACCTACCACCGATAAATGTCATGTTAAAGTTGCAGTCATTCCATTGTCAACCCTAGTAGTATCTAAATTACTGAATTAATAATTGTAGGTTATATTTATATCATGCAAATCTTTACACTGCTAAGGTTACGGTAGTGGGCGATGATTTGGAAAACCCAAGCTAGGGTAGGGTGGTATGGGACACCGTACCCTAGGTCGGTGGTAATCTTGGTATGTAGAAGTTTAGGGTAAGAGTGTTGTGGGAAACCGTGAGACGGTCCTCGCCCACCGTTTACCCTGAGGTGGAGGTTGCGAACCTCATGAGAAAATATAAGGACTAAACACTTGCGCTAAGCAAATGACATAGTAATCGCTCAATCACGGTGTTGACGTGTCAACCCCGGTTTAGTAGTCGCTCAAGTCCAAGTGGAGCCCTACATGGGAAATTGGTATGTGGGATGAAGAACCCATACGCAATAACGATGGGTCCCCATGCCTCGGGCCGGCGTTCGCTTTTGGCCTACTTGACACCGAGGGTATGCGGATTCGAACTCATCGGGTAGAGTGTAAGCGAAGGTCCGAGCAAAGAAAAGACCCGGTTTCTTAACTCGGTCATGAGGGTTAAGAATGCTTGTAGGTAAGTTGAGCAACTCTGCAGAGTCAATTAAATGGTATTCGAATACGTCGTGTTCCCGGTTAATGGAGTTGTGTCAATTGGGTGATTTCCAGCTGCGAAGCTTAAGTAGTTTTTACAAGTCTGTTTAACTCGATTAGTTGGTAACTCAAACTTTGAAAACCCCTGTGAGTTAAGAAGTAGTCTTGTTTTAATCTTCCAAAAGATTTATCAAATAAAACTGCATCCATATAAGTAATAAACCAAATATACTCCTAACCTTTGTTGAACCGTGCAAATAGTTAAGATAGGATTCCTTTGTGGCTTCTTGAGTGGTTGGCTCACGGCTTGTTGAACACATCGATGATCAAGATCTTTGGTGAAGGTCGCTCTGTCGAGGAAGCTCTGAGAGCCGATCCTCGATGAAGATCCGTGGTTTTAGGTCTCGGATGCGCCAAGTTCCTAAAGTTCTTTTGTGTTGTAATATATTTCGCTTGCAATGCCCGCCGCAGAAACCGGGTTAATAAACCTTGTCTTGTAATATAAGTTGGTCTTTTGTCAGAAAGCTGTGATGGTATTCTCTTGCGACGCTCCATAACCGTTCATGCATGAATAGTTGCGGACGCCGTGTCCTCGCAGCACCCCTGGCAACGGGGGTGTTACAATGCTTTCTTGTTGATTACTGTTTGTCTAATTGAAATTACATGATTTTTTTACTTCACCTCTTGCTTGTTCTAGAGCACCACCGCTCCAGCCTCGTAAGCCACCTTCAAGAATTCCCCATTGCTAAAGGAGTGTTGAATATATAGTCAATTTTCGGCATATTTTAATCCGAAATTAAGTATATACAACATGACATACAAGAGCATGAGTGATTCAACAATCATGTATTCATATTCGCTAATGAACAAGCTAACAAAGAACACCTATTAACATATTCACAGCGCGAAATGAATACATCGAGGAGAGTTCGGGTTATACCCTCGGCGGGGCGGTGTCGGTGACACCGGATGCGCCGCTACCATCGATCGACATGATGGCCTATTCGATGTAGTCGATCGAGGCTTGATGCGGGACGGGCGTGATGCGGGAAGATGTTCGCAGCAAGATCGCGAGCGCTTCACCACCGTGATGAAGACGAAGTCACAGAATGAGTAGTCGCGCCAATGCGCTCCCAAAAACTTGATCGCCCGTCACCCGCAAGTGCGGTACTCGCACGGACGGAGTTTGAGCCTACTCGCCGCAGCCTTCGCGCAAGGTTCGGACCGGAGATTGCGATAGCGGCAACAAAATGAGGCGATCTTTATATATCCTTTGTATGGAGAAGAAATGAAGAGACGCCAGAATCGCAAAAAGAGGAGGCGCTCTGTAATAAAAAAACGAAGGGCGAATAATCGCAGCCATTACTCGAAAATAATCGCAATCATAACCCACTCAGAATCGCACCGTTATCGCCATCCAATCGTTAATGCTATTTCTTTGCGAGTCGGTGCGTTTCGATTTTCGAATAGATAAAGAAAACGCGCCGCACTCGACACGCTGCGTGCGCCGCGCACACACACGCACACGCACACGCACACGCACACGCACACGCACCGCACCGCACGACGGCACGCGGCTCGGCTCGGCGTGGCGTGGCGAGGCGAGCGAGCGAGCGAGCGCGCGCGCGCGTATTGGCTCTCTCCAATTTCACAAGGGGAGTTACCACATTCCACCTTTTAAAGTGGTGTAACTCCCATTCAATTCTCCATATGGTACTAAACAGTTTTTTCCATGTGGGCCTAGGAATTTCATTTGATTAATTGCTAAATTAAATGGGCCAAAACCCAATTAATCCAACAATCCCCACCAAATTTCAAGGCACACGGAACCGCTCTCGATTCTGCATTGTTTGATATACCAATGTTTCGATGGAGACTGTTGTTGAACATCCACCTAGGAAAGGAGTTACACTCATCCACAACTGAACAATGGACTATGCCTTGAATTGACAGTTTTGTGTGAACAAGCTTTTCCCGATTCCTTTACTAGTACTAGGCTGCCTAAAGCATCCCCTCTGGTTGGAGCGTATAAGTCATACTCCAAGCCTATTCATGAGTATCTAGAGATCACCCAAATCTCATAGACTGTGACCAAAGATCGAACTCATATAGGTGTGTTCCTTCTAAGATGGCCTGTAGGACGACATCTCTGCTTAAATAAGCCACTCGGATCACATTAAGGTAAAACCATCCTGCCATACAGAATAGGAAAGAAGCGCATCATTGAAGAAATGAGTCTGAAGGTCTCCTCCCGATCAACCAACGACTTGTTTCACCATCCTATTTCACGGGATCTCCGATCACGAGAAACGAGTTACCACTGTGGTATGACTCATGTGGGTCTCAGACCCATCTCACTCGATGCACTATCTATCACATTACGTGATAAACCCTTTGTAAATTGGTCTGCCAGATTCTTAGCTGTCTGGACATAGTCCAGTGCTATCACTCCGGAGTTTTTCAGCTTTCTGACAGACTTCAACCGCCTCTTAACATGCCTAGATGACTTCATATTGTCCTTAGAACTGTTCACCTTGATAATTACAGTCTGATTATCACAGTTCATCAGGATAGCCGGTATCGGTTTTTCAACTACCGGCAAATCCATAAGGAGTTCACGAAGCCACTCGGCCTCAACGATGGCGGTATCTAATCTTGTGAGTTACGCCCATTGTTGACCTCGTTAAGATGGTCTCGCTTGCAAGACTTCCAGGAAACAGCACCACCTCCAAGTGTGAACACATATCCACTCGTGGCTTTTATCTCATCAGCATCAGAGATCCAATTTGAATCATCAGTAGCCCTCCAAGACCTTTGGGTACCCAAAGATAGTGAATGTCATAACTCATGGTTGCCTTTAGATAGCGCATTACTCTCAAGAGCACGCCAATGATCATCTCCGGATTTGAAACAAATCGGCTTAGCTTGCTCACAAAGAAACGAGATGTCGGGCCTCGTAGCACTAGCTAAATACATTAATGAGCCAATAATCTGGGAGTATCTCAATTGATCCTTGTTATTCTTCTTGGTTTTCCTCAATAACACACTAGGATCATAAGGAGTAGAAGCAGGCTTGCAAATCACTATAACCAAAGTGACTCAAGACCTTCTCCACATAGTGGGATTGCACAAGTGTAACCCCACCATCACCTTCTCTCAAGAGCTTAATGTTAAGAATCACATCACCACTCCCAAATCTTTCATCTCAAAACTTTTGGACGAAAAGTCCTTGACCTCCTCAATCACATTGAGGTTGGTCCCAAAAATCGATGTCATCAACATACAAGCACAAGATCACTCCTTCTCCCCACCATAGCGATAGTACACACATCATCGGCTTCATTCACAAGAAAGCCGCAGATGTTAATGTTTTGTCGAACTTCTCATGCCATTGTTTAGGTGCTTGCTTTAGGCCATACAAAGATTTTAACAACTTGCACACCTTTCCTTCTTGACCTTCTACCACAAACCCGTCTGGTGATCCATATAAATTTCCTCCTCCAACTCTCCATTTAGGAAAGCTGTCTTAACGTCCATTTGATGAACGAGAAGACCATGAGAGGCGCTAGGGCAAGTAGTACTCGAATTGTGGTCAATCGGCAACAGTGAATAAGTATCAAAGAAGTCCTCGCCTTCTTTCGAGTATAACCCTTGGCCACAAGCCTTGCCTTGTACTTTTCAATTGTACCATCGTGCCTAAGCTTTTCTTGAAAACCCATTTACATCCTCATGTGTTTACTCCCATAAGGACGGCCAACGACCTCCCAAGTTCCATTAGACATAATAGAGTCCATCTCACTCCGCATCGCTTCCTTCCATGAGTCGGAGTCGGAGAAGAATATGCCTCTTCAATGGTTCTTGAGTGTCATCCACGAGGTATACAATGAAATCATCACCAAAGGATTTTGCAATCTTACATCTCTTACTCTTTCGAGTAACTTCATTGTTATCCTCCTCGTGATTTTCCATAGGCATTTGTTCAACATGTTCTATCGGCACAAAAGAATTAAGGAAATTATAGGTTCTTGACTAGATGAGCTAGGTACATCACATTTCATAGGAAATTCATTCTCAAAAATGTAGCATCTCTGGACTCTATGATTGTACCAACACGCACGTCGGTACTCCGTTTTATAATTAAGAACCTATAACCCACGCGTGCATAGCATAACCAAGAAATACACAATCTACGGTTTTTGGTCCAAGTTTACGCTTCTTGACAATTGACACGTTAACTTTGGCCAAACATCCCAGTCTTGTAAGTATGAGAGAGTCAACTTCTTCTTTTCCCATTCCTCGAATGGTGTTACTTCTTTGTTCTTTGTAGGAACTCTATTCGTGACATGACACGCGGTCAATATAGCCTCACCCACCATTCCTTAGAAAGTCCCGCAATGTCTAACATGGCGTTAACCAAATCGCTTAGAGTGCGGTTCTTTCTTTCGGCAACCCGCTTGATTCGGAGAATAGGGAGGCGTCTCTCATGAATAATTCCATGTTCCTCACAAAATGAAGTAAACTCATGTGAAAATACTCTCCCCACGATCGACCTTACCCGCTTGATTTTCCTCTCAAGTTGGTTTTCTACCTCGACTTTATAGATCTTAAAATAGTCAAATGCTTCATCTTTTGTTTTCAATAAATACACATAGCAAAATCTAGTGCAATCATCTATAAGCGTCATGAAATATTTCTTTCCACCTTTAGTCAATCGCCATTCATCTCGCACAAATCGGAATGAATGAGTTCTAACGATGCCAAATTCCTCGCCTCTTTGCTACCTTGTGAGGCTTGCGAGGTTGTTTCGATTGAACACACGCATGGCACTTAGAACCTTTGACCAAAGTGAATTTCGGATTAAACTCATATTAGCTAAGCGCGTCATACACCCAAAGTTAACATGACAAAGTTGTGAATGCCAAACATTGGATTCATCATCATCGTTACACATGGTTCACAATTTTATTATAGGAATCCATCAAAGAGAAACGAAATAAGCCTCCGCTTTCATAACTTTTACCAACAAATGTTCCATACTTAGACACGACACATTTATTGGACTCGAATGTAAGCTTAAAACCATATCTACACAGAGAGATCCGCCGACAGATTCTTCTTTATTGAGGGACATCTTGCACGTTCTTGTTGCACGGTCTTTCCCAAGTAAACTTCGATCGACCGTACCAACACCATGAACAATTGCATGTGATCCGTTCCCCATCAACAAGGAGCAACCTCGACATGCACGATAAGATGAAAACAAGGAAATATCAGCACACACATGAATATTAGCACCAGTGTCAACCCACCACTCAGGTGATTGACAAACCGAAAGAACTGTAGGTAAATAATTACCATACCCGATGTTCCTCCAAAGATCACTAATAACCATGTTGGCGACTTCTTCGCTTATCCTTGCGATCTGGACAATCCTTAGCCCAATGGCGGGATCACCGCACACAAAGCAGATGCCCTTTCCTTTGCCTTTCTTCTTAAATTCGATGGCGCCTTGGGCTTGACAAAAGGCTTATTTTTCTTCTTATTGTGGATAGCCCGAGGGTTCTTCTTTTGCACCAAATTGGCACTAGAACCTCCCTCAGCAGCAACTTTCTTGCCACGAGTATCTTTTGCCCTCGCCTTCTCTTCAACACCAAGAGTACCAATGAGATCAGTAACACTGAACTCCTGTCTCTTGTGTTTTAGAGAGGTAGCAAAATATGACCAAGAAGGTGGTAACTTGGCGATAATACCGCCAGCCACAAACTTGTCCCAGAACTCGCACTTATTATTCTCAAGCTCCTTCGCCGTACGCACGAATCTCATGAGCTTGTTCTACTACGAGCGATCATCGACCATCTTGTAGTCATAGAACCGCTCCATGACATACGACTCACTGCCAAGATCGGAAACTCGAACTTGGCCTCAAGTGCATCCCACATCTCTTTGCCCGTAGGCAAATGCATGTACACATCCACAATGTTATCTCGCCAAGATATGTTGACAAGTGCACCTCAAAACAAGTTATCCGCTAAATTGAACTTGCGTTCGTCCTCAGCAGATAGAGGCTCAGCGGGCTTGCCTTGTGCAACATGAAAACATTCCATGGCAGTAAACCACGGGATCGCACGCACGCCATCTCTTAAAATTGGAACCATCAAGCGGAGGGTGCGGCTTAGCGGCGACGCAAAGCCAACTACCAAAAAGACCTATCAAGTTTTTGGATTGTTGAATATATAGTCAATTTTCGGCATATTTTAATCCAGAAATTAAGTATATACAACATGACATACAAGAGCATGAGTGATTCAACAATCATGTATTCATATTCGCTAATGAACAAGCTAACAAAAACACCTATTAACATATTCACAACAGCACGAAATGAATACATCGGAGGAGAGTTCGGGTTATACCCTCGGGCGGGGCGATGTCGGTGACACCGGATGCACCGCTACCATCGATCGACATGATGGCCTATTCGATGTAGTCGATCGAGGCTTGATGCGGGACGGGCGTGATGCGGGAAGATGTTCGCGATGCGATGTCGCGGCGCTTCACCACCGTGATGAAGACGAAGTCACAGAATGAGTAGTCGCGCCAATGCGCTCCCCAAAACATGATCGCCGTCTACCCGTGCGGTACTCGCACGGACGGAGTTTCGAGGCCTACTGGCCCGAGCCTTCGCGCGCAAGGTTACGGGCCGGAGATTGCGATAGCAGAACAACAAAAGCAATCGATCTTTATATATCCTTTGTATGGAGAAGAAATAAAGAGACGCCAGTATCGCAAAAACGAGGCGCTGCAACGGCAAAAGCGAAGGGCCGTAATAACTGCGGCCATTACTCGAAAAATAATCGCGGTCATAACCCACTCGTAGAATCGCACCGCTATCGCCATCCAATCGTTAATGCTATTTATCGCGAGTCGGTGCGTTTCGATTTTCGAATAGATAAAGAAAACGCGCCCGCACCGACACGCGCGCGCGCCGCACACACGCACACGCACACGCGCTTTGCGCACACGCACACGCACACGCACGCGCACGCACCGCGCCGCACGCGGCACGGCTCGGCTCGGTGTGGCGTGGCGAGGCGAGCGAGCGAGCGGCGGCGTATTGGCTCTCTCAATTTCACAAGGAGTTACCACATTCCACCTTTTAAAGTGGTGTAACTCCCATTCAATTCTCCATATGGTACTAAATGCTTTTCCATGTGGGCCTAGGAATTTCATTTGATTAATTGCTAAATTAAATGGGCCAAAACCCAATTAATCCAACAATCCCCACCAAATTTCAAGGCACACGGAACTCTCGATTCTGTTGTTGTTTGATATACCGATGTTTCGATGGAGACTGTTAAGTTGAACATCCACCTAGGAAAGGAGTTACACTCATCCACAACCGAACAATGGACTATGCCTTGAATTGACAGTTTGTGTGAACAAGCTTTTCCGATTCCTTTACTAGTACTAGGTCGCCTAAAGCATCCCCTACGGTTGGGCGTATAAGTCATACTCCAAGCCTATTCATGAGTATCTAGAGATCACCCAAATCTCATAGGCTGTGACCAGGTCGAACTCATATAGGTGTGTTCCTTCTAAGATGGCACGTGGGACGACATCTCCCTTAAATAAGCCACTCGGATCACATTAAGGTAAAACCATCACGCCATACGAGAATAGGAAAGAAGCGCATCATTGAAGAAATGAGTCTGTAAAGGTCTCTCCTCCCATCAACCAACGACTTGTTTCACCATCCTATTTCACGGGATCTCGATCACGTAGAACAATTACCACGTGGTATGACTCATGTGGGTCTCGGACCCATCTCACTCGATGCACTATCTATCACATTACATGATAAACCCTTTGTAAATTGGTGCGCGATTCTTAGTTGTCGGACATAGTCGATGCTATCACTCCGGAGTTTTTCGACTTTCGGCGGACTTCAACCGCCTCTTAACATGCCTAGATGACTTCATATTGTCCTTAGAACTGTTCACCTTGATAATTACGATCCGATTATCACAGTTCATCGGGATAGCCGGTATCGGTTATACACCGCACCGCACTGCGACGGCGACGCAACGCGGCGCGGCTCGGCTCGGCGTGGCGAGGCGGCGTGAAGGCGCCAGCAGCAGTGGCTCTCTCAATTTCACAAGGGAGTTACCACATTCCACCTTTTAAAGTGGTGTAACTCCCGTCTCCGGTGTGGCGATCTCTGGCGGTGGTGCTTCCGTCACTAGGCGCCCTCTTAGATCGGGTCTAGGGTTTGTAGGTGGGGTGTGGCGGCGGCGTGAACCTTCGGATGCGTGCCACCCCTACCCCACCTCTATTTATTGTATGTTAGCGACAGGGCCCACCAAATTATTAATGGGCGCCCGATCGTATGCGCGATCAGGAGAGGGGCATTTGGCGTTGGGCCAAATGCCCCGAGATCATTCTAACAATCTCATCTTTGCATCCAAAATTTTGACTTGCAAGTTGCAATAACTAACTGGATTGGATTGATTTGACCTGTGTAATAACTAACAAAATGTATATATCCTCATGTATATCATATTGCAAAGTTAATAGATATACGAGAGCCTACACTGTTATATAACAATATATAGTAAGATGTCTGTGCGTTGCAAGAGTATCCTAAAAAAAGCAATAGATATAATCAAATGTGAGGTTGAGAATTTAATTTAGGCCTTATGTTATGTGAAAGCTTTTTCTCAACAAAGTGTTTTGTGAAACTCAAGACAATTTACCTTGTGCTAAGTGATTTAATAAAAAAAATTGAAACTAAGGTTTCTTTCAGATTTTTTTAATTTCTACAAGAATATTTGAACTATTTCTTACGGCACTCCTATGTTAGAAGCAAATCTTAAAAATTTTCACTTAAAAAAGTTGACATGCCTAGCGTACACTATCCGTGATGAATCATATCTCATTCTCATGCATGGGCGAATGAGAGGAGTGGTGAACGGACCAACTCTCTTTTTATATCAGTAGAGATTATATGAATTCTGCAGACTTGAAGGCACAATTGCGTGTTTATTTTCATAATATGGATCCTAGCTATACAGTCTATACTCAGAAAGAAATAATGAGGACAGTACACAATGCAACTGGTTGTTTGGCTGTCGGATGATTTAGCTTGTTAGTACCAATCAGGTAAGCAAGAACTCAGATTATTTGATCGTACATATTCAACAGATAATCGTATGGCCAGTTTACAAATGAGAAACTCAATCAAAAAATCTTAGCATTGAGTTTAGTTGGGAAATATAAAATTGTACTTTCATTTATATACTTTTACAAATATTACAATGTTTCCTCTTTCACACAATCAAAACAAATGAAAAGAATGGTATAAAATTCTTCTATATGTCCAGTGGTTTACTTATTTGACATTGCGGTCAAATACTATAATTTTACTTTCGATTTGCAATGAGTTAGGCTGGTATTCCAAAAATCAAACTTGAAACCCTAAATCTTAACCCTACAATTCGACAAAAATTAATCAACAATCATCACACTGAATTCTAACTCATAAATTGAAATAATTGAAAGAAATTACAATGTTTCCTCTTTCACACAGTCAAAACAAATGAAAAGAATGGTATAAAATTCTTCTATATTTCCCTGTCTTGTAAAATTTTCCACACAAAATTACAAAATAACAGATAAAAAGAAACCACAATTCAAACTGTGCACTCCTATTAAAAAATCTTCAGTACTCAGGAACTTCACATAAAGTTGTACCTATTTGTATTTCCTTTATAGGAAAAAATATAATCAGTCTGTATGCTGTTGCAGAAGAAAGTGGAACTGAGAGTTCTGCCTCAGTAGTGGCGGTGGCTCCACGTCAGACAGGTTGATGTCAAACATCAGTCGTACTATATCATCTAAGGATATCAGTATGCTGCAATTTCATTCATTCTGGGTGTTAGATCAATGGTTACTGTTGCATTTTCATTTGTGTGATCTGTTGCGTATTCACATATTTGTGTTGGTACTGGTCGTACCTATTTGCTAGCAAGAAAGAACTGTTTGGAGTAGTTATCGAGTCATCAGTCTTCATTGTTCTCATCTTTCCAATTACCTGTGACCATGCTCATGATTGTTACAAAAGGAAAATAAATATTGTATCTTTGTGTTCTCTTAAATCATGTTAATGTTTTGTGTGCATTGACGAAATCATACATGCTTGAAAATGGAAACATGCCTAACCTAACAAGCTTGCACTTACCTCTTGAGATAGACCTTGTGCACCATATTTGTCGTCCCAGAACATTGTTCCAATGCGATATATTTGGGGGGTGCTCAAAACCTGTGAAATTTTCACAATGTCTGATACTTGATGGTTTGCCAAAAGTTCAAGCATTTGCAAATTTGCCTTGTTCAGCATTTACGGGGCAAAGCTCATCCGTGATTTCATCCAATGTGTTGTGTGACTTCTGATGCAAAACCTGCAATTTGATTTCATTTAGTAGGTAGATAGATGAAACTTCTATGGTTGTCAATAAGGGCATCTTGTTAGGCATACCGGGAAACCAACTGCCTGCTTTATGTGTTGCAGTTCATCCCAAGATGTTCCTACGTACTGCATTACGACAATACATTTTAGTCTGATGCTTTCTTGTTGATTACTGTTTGTCTAATTGAAATTACATGATTTTTTTTACTTCACCTCTTCAGTTGTTCTAGAGCACCACTGCTCCAGTTCCTGTAAGCCAGCCTTCAAGAATTCATATAGGTGAACAAAGTTACCACCGTGGTATGACTCATGGGTCTCGCACCCATCTCACTCGATGCACTATCTATCACATTACATGATAAACCCTTTGTAAATTGGTCGCGGATTCTTAGTCGCTCGGACATAGTCCATGCTATCACTCCGAGTTTTTCACTTTCGGCGGACTTCAACCGCCTCTTAACATGCCTAGATGACTTCATATTGTCCTTAGAACTGTTCACCTTGATAATTACGATCCGATTATCACGGTTCATCGATAGCCGTATCGGTTATACACCGCACCGCACTTACCAAGACGACGCGACGCGACGGCACGGCCGGCTCGGGCGAGGCGGCGAGCGAAGGAGCAGCCAGCCGCGTATTGGCTCTCCATTTCACAAGGGAGTTACCACATTCCACCTTTTAAAGTGGTGTAACTCCCATTCAATTCTCCATATGGTACTAAACAGTTTTCCATGTGGGCCTAGGAATTTCATTTGATTAATTGCTAAATTAAATGGCCCATTGCTAAAGGAGCATCATTCGCGGGAGAGTAGCAAACTGAATTAAAAGTAGATATTTTGATATAGTCCAGACTCAACAATTCTGTAAAGCATTTACTAATAATGTCTCACATGGTCATGTGTAGTCAAGCAGAGTTACATTGTGGTAAATTGTATAAGATTAGTAGTACCTGTTAAAGAGTTGAACATTCATAAATGCAAAATACTTGACTGAATGTTTTCCTAATTATCATTGGAGGTACCTACAAAATTAAAGTTGAAAAGGTAAATCTATGATATATTCATAAATTTATTCTGTATTTTCTGACTGCAAGACAACTGAAAACAAGTAAGAAGTAGGGTTGTACTGACATAATTATTGTTCATTGTTTCCAGTGTATGATTCAAGCACTTAACAATGCTTTGCCAATGCACACTTAATGCTTGCCTTGATAGTGCATTAGAGTGCATGCTTTTCAATGACCCTCGAGATGGTCTCACACGAACAACTCTTGGAGCCTATCAAGATTTACAACTGTTAAAATGATTGTACTGTGTTATACCCAGATTGGTCATGCAGATGCCGATGTGAGGTGATGTACCTGTATGCACATAGTCAAGAACAGACTTATTTCCTTCTTCAGGCTATCTTTGATCACTCCATATATCTTCTCGACATATGCCGTTAACTGTTGCTTGAAACGAAGAGCTGGATATTTTGCCTCTACCATTGATGCAGTGTCAGGCCTTCCTACCATTCCACTGTATCCGCTTGATATGCCTAATCCTGACGATGATGATCGAGCATTCTGATAGTACAGTTTTCGGTATGTAAGTTCATGTTTATGATGCAAGCATCAATCATTGGTACTAAATGAAGTTGGTAATTGAAATCTTGATGTCAAGCATCAACTTGGGATCTCAATTAAGAGGCTTTATTTATGCAAAGCAAAAGTCTGGAGAGAACTTACCTGCACCATTCTACTGAATAGATTGCCTGTTGTGGTCCGGCTGCGATTTGATCCTTTACTTGATGAACTGCTAGCTTTAAGGGTATTTTGTAATAGGTAAAGGAGAGTCGATGTTGTCGACAACCAATAAGCTCAGGTGTAAATTATACTTCAGGTAGTTAGTTCAGGTGATAAAGGCATATAATGAGGTGATCTTTACATATCTTAAACAACAGCATAAATCAAGTTGATTTGAAGGTGATATTTACATATGTTAAACAATAGCAGCAATGATATTAATATATGGCAAATCTACAATTGTAGGTACATGTATATGATGATGATTTAGTATAGTTCAGATAACACTTATGCCGGAGAAAAAACACATTAATGAAAAGTCTACAAGTTGAGGTGTAAATTATACCTGTTGGAATGAGGAACCCAGTCATGATACCTGTTGAAATGAAGAAGGCTCTGCAAGCTAGATTCAAAAGATAGCTGAGATGAAAAAGACGTATTCAGTTATGTTTGGTTGTAACAAGAATATTTTCAGTTGAGATATATTGTACAACAACAACATCTGTTAGGAAGCTTATTTTCTCTGTTTTGTAGCTGGGCCCACGAACTGGTCGACGGATGGTCACCGGAGAATGCCAAACCTGCCGGATGACTTCGATGACGACCACACCCACCAGATGACTTCGATGGCGATGTTCGAGTACAGGAATCATCTGGTGTGGGAGAAGTGGATCCAAATCTTTGAGAGGGGAGGGGGAGGGCAGTGGAGGGGAGGAAGTGGGTCCAGATCTTTGGGATGGGATGGGAGGGGCGAGCGAGCGAGCGAGAGGGGGAGGGAGGGCGTGGTCGGCGGCGGTGGCGAGTGGCGAGGAAGGAGGCGGGTGAGACCGGTCGGGTGTGGGAAGGGAGGGCGCGAGGTCGAACGGGAAGGGGATGAGCGAGGACGGTGGCTCACATGGGGATGCGAGCAAGGAGTTGGGAGGCACCGAGCAGCGAGCGTGGGGGCGACCACGTGGACGGCTGCAGGCCGGGCCAGGACGATGGGTTGCACGGGGTGCGAGAAGCAGGGAGCTGGGAATTGGTAAAGAAAGGGAAGGGACGGGAGGAGACGGGATGGAGGATCAGGGAGCTAGCTGAGGCGACGCGAGTGATGCAATGACACAAGCGGCGCTAGCGAGATCGGGCAAGGAGGGGAGGGGAGGAGATGGGATGGAGGAATAGACGCTTGCATTGGGAATGGAGGGGATGGGAGGGGACCAGTCAACGTGACTTGGAGCGGGGGTGCGACGCCTACACGTTCTGGATCTATGGATTAGCGATGGGCGGTCTAGATTAAATGTTTTTGGAAGTCAAATGAACCACCACCAGAAGTGGTGGTGAACTATCATTATCAACTCTTTCTTTTAAGTAGTAGAGATTGTTATCTAAGGCAAAAACTGCTATGCACTCAACTTTATGGTACACTCACCGTGCACTCAAACTAAAAAAAGTCACAAAAAATTCTAGAAAAGTTTCTACATGTATTTCTAAATTTACTCTACCTATGTGTAAAATTTCAAGTTCAAATTCATTCTACGTTAAGAGTAACAAAAAAAGAAAAATCTGACAAATATTAAGAGTTCAAATTTGTTAGAATTTTATCTTTTTTGGTACTCTTAACATATCTTTTCATCTTTTTTCCTCTACGTTATTTGAATTTCTGAATCATGCAATGTTTGATGATAGTACTCTCAAAGGAATTGGTAACATGATATTATCTCATGCTATAATTCCTCTAACATTTGTGGGAATTTTTCTATCATATGGAATTACTTTGAAGCAATCCTACGAACCAAACACGGTTCATAGGATTTTTTTCCTTTGGATTGAATTCAACTATTTTTTCTTTGAAATTCCTTTGACTCAAAGAGGCCTAAAGAGTTTAGACAAACGCGAGATGTGATTCGATGGCAAGTGACAAGTATATTTCTTTTGGGTATGTCTAGGCATTGCCCAGATATTTTTTTCCTAACAATCATCCAGATTTGAGACCGTTGGATTAGAGATCCAACAACCTTTTTTTAGAATGGGGAGAATTTTTTGGACCTGCGCCTGTGTCTTCCTCAGTCCCTCCCCCAGATCTACTCCTCTTGCTCTCCAGTGGCATCATTTGCTCCGCCTTCGCCGCTCGAGCTCCTCCCCCTTCCTCCTTCGCATGCCTTCCGGTTTCCGTTTGAGGTTCTCGAGAAGACCTTGCTCTACCTTCACCAGTCAAGCTCCTTCCCCTTCCTCCTTCGTGTGCCTTCCGGTTTTTGTTGGCAGTTGTCGAGAAGACCTATACAGGTTCATGGATCAGTCCCTCCCCTAGATCTACTCCTACTCTCCAGCGACGTCGTTTGCTCCATCTCCACTGGTTGAGCTCCTCCCCCTTCCTCCTCCTCGTGCCTTCTGATTTCTGTTGGAGGTTCCCGACAAGACCTTGCTCCACCTCCGCCAGTCGAGCTTCTCCCTTCCTCCTTCGTGTGCCTTCCGGTTTCCATTGGAGGTTGTCGAGAAGACCTATATAGTTTTGCGGCTCAGTCCCTCTCCTAGATCTACTCCTGTTCTCTAGCGGCATTGTTTATTGTGCCCTCCCCTATGTTGCCACCATCACTACCATACAGTGAGCCAATGGTGGCTTCAACCGGTTCAGATTACGTTACATAATTGGTCAAAAAGTAGTATTATTTCTCATCGACTACATTTAGACTCAGTCGTTCGCCTCATTTCATTGTGTTTTCTTGGTTAGGTTCTTCGGTTCTTGCCCTTTAAGTTGGGTTCTTCATCTGTGTTCTCGGTCTGTTTGTTTGATCGTGGGTTCCTCTTCGTCCGTGAGTCTTTATGCTGGCCATTTTGTTTTTGGGCTGAAAAATCCACATAAGCAAAACATGTGATGAAACAACTAACGATTCTCAATGCATTCTCCCGAATTGCATCTGTCGTACTCATTCATTTATTTCATAGATTGTGGCAAATTTCAGCACTTCCTGCCGTGGGCTATGCTGCTTCCACCACGCCACTTAGACCACCGCTTCATTCGCCCACAGCGCTTCACCTACAGTTTCGACCACGGCTTCGAGTTCCATAGCCCCTTTCCTCCTCCCCTTTGCCCCTATCTTCTTCTCCGCTGCCCCGCATCGTCGAACCTCACCCTCACCCCCACCGGTCCTCGCTCGCGGTGGCCTTCTCTCTCCTGCTCATTCCGACCCAGGCACCGCTGCCCTCGCCCTGCTCAAGGTGCCACCGCCCCCGTCCCTCTTCCCTGTCAGCCTTTTCTTCCCCTTCTTCCCACTCCCCTGCCAACTACTCCCCCCTCGCTCTTCGAGATCCCTTGCTAACCCACATGCTTGCATATATATGGAACTATCTATCCATTGATTCATGTTCCATGTTGGTTTTGTCAATTTATGGCCTTTGGGTAAAAAAACTAGATTTGAGTTCTGACGGGATCATGTAAAACTATCTTAAGTAATGCTCTCTTCCGGAAGAGGCTAACATAAATGTTTAGCAACCTCATTGGTCTCGAAAGCAAAGCTTTGCCTTCTACTTCATCACTGAACAAAGATTGGCCTTGTGCCGATCATGTTGTGCCGACCACTGCGGTCAACCTCATGTGGTTGTTACGTACCACGTGAGGTCCACCACGACTAGCCATGCTGCACCTGCCATCATTGACTACGTTGTGTCAACCACTATGGTCAACCTCGTGTGGTTGTTATGTACCACGGGAGGTCCACCACGGTGTGTCCGCCACGACCGGCCATGCTCGATCTGCCGTCATCGACCACGTTGTCCTGGCCACATTATTTCGAACATGTTCTACTGGTGTACTGACCACGTTCTGTTATCGTTGTGCCGACCACGTTGTGTCAACCACCTCGTCTCGACCATAGTGCTTCGACCATGGTGGTCGACCACG
The DNA here is from genome assembly GCA_036346245.1 of Bonia amplexicaulis. Taxonomy (NCBI): domain Eukaryota; kingdom Viridiplantae; phylum Streptophyta; class Magnoliopsida; order Poales; family Poaceae; genus Bonia; species Bonia amplexicaulis. The sequence continues at coordinate 20,159,792 of CM070751.1, read as the reverse complement.
ATGGACGACCATGCTGTTTCGACCACACTGTGTCGACCATGTGTTTTGACCACGCTGGACGACCACGCTATTTCGACCATGCGGGATGACCACACTGGTCGATCACGATGTTTCGACCACGCTGGTCGACCGTGCTAGTCAACCACGATATTTCGAGCATGTTGGTTCGACCAAGTTAGTTGAACACACTGGTCGAGTACGATGCTTCGACGATGTTGGTCGACCACGATTTTCGACCACGCTGGATGACCACACTATTTCGATCATATTATTTCGACCACGTTGGTCGACCACGTTATGTCCAACATGTTGTTTCGAGGCCAACAAGGTTTTATGTTCGACCATGTTGGTTCGACCATATTGTTTTGACTACATTCTTACAACGACGTTGGTCGACCAAGATGTTTCGATGACGTTGGTTCAAGCGCGCTGGTCGATCACGTTGCTTCAACCACGTTGAACGACCACGTACGTTCGACCACCTTATTTCAACCACGTTGTTCGAACATGTTGTGCTGACCATGTTGGTTCGATCAGGGTGGTCGACCACGTGTTTCGACGATATTGGTCGACCACATTGTGTCCAGCACATTGTGTCGAGACCAACGAGGTTCTATGTTCGACCACGTTATTTCGACGACGGCGGTCGACAGGATGTTTGACCGCGATATTTCGACGATGTTGGTTTGACCACGCTAGTTGACCATATTATTTTGACCACGCTGATCGACCACGTTGATTCGACTATGTACGGTCGACCACGTTGTTCGACCACGCTGTTTCGACCACGTTATTTTTCACTTACCATATGAACACAAAGTAGTGTGCCTCCCCTGTCTAGTTATTTTTAGAATTCAATGAATACCCACCCACTAACTCCGGCGCGCTGGAGCAGACCAGAGAAAGGCTGGCGAGGCTAGGGTTTACTGTGGCTCCCGCCTTTATTAGCGTCGAGAGAGAGAAACTCAAAAGAAATTAAAAAAGATATCAATATCCATCTTGGAACAGAACGAACAAGAAAAAAAAAATTGAAATCCTTCCGATGACTCGGCCTAGCAAGGGCTCGAAGCCCGACGACACCGTCAGCGCCAGCCCGGCCCACAGGAATTACCCCGAAACAGAAGCACGAATAGTATCCCACCGAACCACCAAAATGACGTTTCAGGCCCCGATCAACCGCGGAGATTCCATCGCACACGCGCCCTCCATGTAGGGGCAAACCCGTCATTTCATACATCACATCTCCCCGCATTTACGCCCTCGCCGCCCTCGCCGTAGAACTCGTGCACAGTGCCCACACCCTCGCGCAAACCCAACAGCGCCTTGTGGTTCTCAATTTAATTATTATTTTTTATTTCTAGCCACCGCTTGCCTTTGAACTACGCACCCACCCAGCCCAGCCGGACCCACCCACCCACCCATCCCGACCAAAACCCAGACCCAAACCCAGGGCCTCGCGTCGTTTGATGCGATTCCGGCGGCGATCGCACGCGGCACCACCACCACCACCCGCTCCTCCGGCGTAGCGTTCGGCGATCTCGCGGCAGCCATGGCCGGCGGGGGCGGCGGGGGCCGCACCTCCGACAAGGTGGCGGCGGCGGCGACGACGATGATCCAGTCCACCATCCAGTCCATCAAGGAGGTCGTCGGGGGCCACTCCGACGCCGACATCCTCTCCGCCCTCCGCGAGTCCAACATGGACCCCAACGAGACGGCGCAGAAGCTGCTCAACCAAGGTGCGGTCCCCTCTCCCCCCTGGCTTCCCCGATCTGGTCTCTTCGATCTCGTGCCGCGCGCTGAAAGCTAGGGTTTTGGGCGTGCGTGCGTGCGACCTGCATTGGGTCGGTGCAGCCGTTGCTCGCGTAGTTAGCGGGGGCGCGCGGAATTGTGATTGGTATTCGCGGTTAGGGTTTTGGAGCTGATGGGATCTATTGCGGTTGCAGTGGTGTCGTTTGCGACTTCGCGTTTGATTTGAGCTGGCTAGGTTGATGTTTCTAGGGGTATATCTGTTTATATGGGCGGGTCGGTGTGGGATTTTTTATGCGATAGGATTAGTGACGAGAGCTTTGGATTTACAGATGATTTTGATAAATCAACAATTTATGCATGTTCATAAGCCATTGATCTGTCACTGGTTTCGGTTTACGATAAGTGTTAAAATTGTTTACCTTAATTATGTTAGTCTTCAATTTGAGGTAGCAAGAGAAGGGCTGTTCGTATTGGTAGCACTAAGTGATGTTTGTGGGGTTACTTAAGCTTAATACGTTGTAAATGTTGGATTCTGATATTTCTATGAATTCTTTCTAGGAAGTAAATCAGCTTAGAGATGTTTGTAAGATGGCAAAATATCGCTAGTTTTTTACCAAAAAATGCGTTGCTCGGTGCAAGCATCTGACGATTTTTTTTTTTGGGGGGTGGGTGAGTTTAAGTGACGGGGATACTACTGACATGTGCCATTTAACATATCTATTCATTCACTTTATAGATAAAAGATGTATAAAATATATTCTCTTCATGGTAGTGATTCTTCTCATGTTTGCATTTGCAGATCCATTTCATGAAGTGAAAAGAAAAAGGGACAAGAAAAGAGAGGTATACATTTGCAGTCTTTGTAAGATTTGAATATGATGTTGAAATGAAGCTTGAAAAATACAATGTCGATACCTTTAATGTGGTATTCTTTGCAGTCCCCATTTAGTTCATAGCCAACTTTGCTTATGGTTAGGCTTGCTGCACCATTTTTTTGTGTGCCCAAACTGGCCATTGCAGTCAAAAACAGAAGGTGCACGTGAGGCTCTGCCCACTAGGTCCTTAGATTGCCTGAGGTGCCCACCCCCAAGAAAAAGGTGCATCTGAGAAACACTAAGCGCAAGCATAAAGAGAAATATTTAGTCTCTGTGTCCATAGCTTCATATGTAACCCATAGCTGCCTATTGCTGTTGCTGTGCTTCTCTTTTCCTTTCTTTTTCCAGGTTTGCAGCTGATGGTTGAAAGAACCTAGATCTAGAGTACCTCTATTGCCTTATTGGCCATTCTTTAGGACTATGTTGTCCCCCTTTTTACATTTGCTCAGATTTTTCTAGCCCAAACTGCAAAAAATTGACCGCCTTGCCTGAGTCCCAAGGTGTGCGCCTGTGATGAAATTGGCCATAGCAACTTATTGAAAAAAATGGGTCTATGAACATGAGTAAGAAAGTTTAGCGAGCCACAATTGTAGCAACAAACCAAGTTTACTTAGCTAAGGGGCCTGTTCTTTTTGGCTGCGGCTTGTGGCTTTTGGCTGTGGCTTGTGACTTTTGGGTTGTTCGTGCTAGAGATTACAGAGTAACAGAAACTCACGTACGGTTTGTGCCAATATAAATGAAGTCAGTAAAGTATGTACTACAATTAACTAGTAGACCCTATCTTGAAAAAAATAATCCGTTTAAAAGGTAGTTACTGTAGAAAAGCCGAAAAACAGCTTTTAGAAACTGAAAAGAACAGGGCCAAGGATGTGCGGCGTGCCTGAATATGCCAATCCGATTCATTTTTGTATTCAGTATGAATGCTATGGCCAGGTTTGCCCAGTGCCATGATGTGCAATTTGACATTGACTGGATCCCTACTCTATACCTTCCATTTATTGAATAACCTTATTAGGTCTTTTGGCAGTGAGTGCTATATTTTGGTTGCTTTTGTCTACTGTTATCAAAGTATACCTCTAAAGTTTTTTTAATTTTTTTACCTGGGTGTGCCCCGATATTTAACTAACATTTCATCATGCTTCCTTTGGTGTTGAGGTGATCTATGCACCGCACCTGGGTGGCCTTGACCAAGCTTTTTTTAATCCACTTTTTAAATATGCTAGGCATGTTTGTTTTTGCTGATGTGTATGTGTTGCTGTCTCAGAGTGCTGGCCAGAAGAGTTTTGCTGATACTGCAGCACAAGTTGAGCATGGTTCACAATGGACGAAGCCGCACACTCAAAGGGTTGAGAATGATCAAAGGAGAGCTTACAATCAGGGCCAGACATCTGGTAAAACAGTTAAAACCCACCATTTATATATTTCGTCATAACTTGTGTAGATTAGAGGAGATGTGTTTCTTTTACTGTTAAGATAGCTCCAATCAGCAAGATAACCCACTTCCAGCAAACCAGCTTTCAGATTATGCAAATATATAACTTCTTGCTTGCTTGTTGCTACCTTGTTTTCTGCTAAGCTGCTGTGTCATACGTGCCCACTCCAATTTTTTGCATGGTGCAACTGCTGTTACATTTTCAGTTTGTTGCCAAATCTAGATTTTTTTTCTGTCTTTCTATGTCACCATAAGAAAGTGGAGTTTGCACCCTCAAGATTGTTCTCTATTGTCTCTTCTTTCACACCATTTTGCATATGTCGTACATCTATGTTTTATTACTATGACTCATGCAACAACTTTTATTCCTTGTTGCCTTAAAAAAACCTTTTGTTTCTTTTCAATCCCTATTGCGTTTGTTCCATCTAGCTGGTTTGCACCTAATTGGTAACACATGGCTTGATGCAGGCCCTAGTCGGGAATTTCGGGTTGTGAGGGACAACAGACACGGTGTGGTGGAAAACAGACCAGAGCTAGGACACAAAGGTTCAACAAATGTAGAAGTGTCTGATAGGAGGTATGATTGGCGTATGGTTTTCATGAAATTACCCTTGCCCTTATTGTTGGTTCTACCAATTACCATTTATTGGTGTTTTCGAGACATGACCATAAGTGCTGTGTTGTATATTATTTTTTGTAGTTCAATTGTAATTGCAGACTGATTGCAATAAAGAGTAAAATGCATATGTTGAGGTACTGAAATAAATTGTGGTTAAACAGTGTAGTTGTATTGACTGGCACTATAGCAAACTGCGTTCTTTTTTTAGTTAACATTTGTTCTATGTCTAGGCTGATGCATTATTTTTTACAGCTTATTGCATGGTTATAAAGATTGAAGGCAGTAATGCTTCATTGGCATTGCAGTGGGTTTACAAAAGAACTTCAATTTTGTTATTTTTGGATACACTTAACTAATTAGCAATCCCTATTTTAGAGCTAAAACTGAAATACTTTACGAGAATTCGTAAAGATTTCCCTACCAATCCAGCCTGTGCATAAACCATAAGTTTCTAACTGTTAGTTGTCTACTTGTCTTGCACGCGAGCATCTTAAAATTAAACTAATATTTTGCTTACTGGATTGTTTCTCTCTAGTGTGACTGTAGTTCAGTCTGATTGGAACTGTCTTCCAGTTACAACCTCAGAAGGCCAAATCACGAATCAAAGTGCAAAGCACAGCTACAACTCTGACATGCCTCAGGTGAAGAGGGAGGCTCAGGGTACTGCTCAGAAGCATGTGAGGCCATATTTGAAGAACCCTCAGAATGAGCAACACCTTCCAACTTATGATCCAGCTCATGGCCCATCCAATTACAAAGTTGCTAGAGGAACCACTGGATCCATTCAACGCCAAGTTGGGGTAGTTGGTGCCTCGAGGCAACATTCTGGTCGTTCTGGTTCTCAGTTTCATGTGTCAAGTGGTTCTTCTCACTCAAACATCCAGAGGGGTAATTTTGCCTCTGCTGGATCATCTGGTCGTCACTCAGCTTTTATTTCTAGACACTTTCAACCCAACCAGAGACCTGCGTTAGACACCGTACTTCGTGGCAGATCTGTTGGCCAATCTTTTGTTACTCAAAACATCAACAAGTACCACCAGGGTTCTGCTAGCCACCAAAAGGGTAACATTCTCAGTGATGTTTATTCTGTACGTTTGGTCATCAGCAATGTTTATGTCTTAATTCTGCTACCTCCTCTGTTCTTATATAAATATACCTTATTAATGCATTGCTCCATTATAGCAGGTTCACTCTCTTTGTTCATTGGTCACTAGGACAAAACAAATTTAATGAAGTAACAGAAGACAAACTTAATATGGTTATGATGGTCATCTTATGTGTTTCGTTAGTAAACATGTACTAGTAAAAAAAGATGTGTCTAAGTTTTGTTGCCAGAAACGTTTGTGTCTAAATTTACAATTTTAAATGAACAAATAGTAAAAATTAGTGGTTTAACTGGTTTGAAACTTTCAATCGGTTGTCTTACTGGGTCTGCTAGTTGTCTACTGTCTGTTCCACTAAACCACACATGATCCTCATTCATATGTTTTCATATAAATGCATTGCTTTCACATGAAATTTCGGGCTAACTGTAGTTTTCCAAGTGTTACCTTTTGGAGATCTCAATTTTGTAGAAAAATCACTAAGAAATCCATGTAGTGCGATGTGTGGCTTAATTTTTTATTTAGTCAGTAATGTTCTTTAGGTAAACAAGCTTATAAAATAAATGTTAGACCGATATGCATAACTCCTTTCGTCTTAGAGGTGACTGTAAATCTGTAACACATTTTTCTGTCTCTGTAGCCATACCACCATCTAAGGAGTGGAAACCTAAATTGACAAAGAAGTCTTCCACCACCGATGCTGATAACAGTGGAACTGATGCAGTATCTCCTTCAGCTAGCAACACTGAAAGTGCTAATGTGCTGTATGTGAACAGCTTGTGTGATCAAATTTCTCAAGCTAACATGCATGAGATGGAGCATGTGATTATCCCAGAACATCTCCGTGTGCCAGAGTATGAGCAGACAAGATTAAGATTTGGCAGTTTCACTCCTGGGTTTGATTCAGACCAAGTACCGGTCTTAACCTCACCAGAATCTGAACAACCAGAACAGTTAGGTGAAACTTTGCCAATTCTATGAATCGTTGGTCACTTAACAATATCCTAAAAAATATTACTTACGAATAAGTACCATCAAGTGCTCCTTGTAAAGTTCTTGATTATTGAATAGAATTGTACTATATTCTGCAGTTAGTTCACATCCTGTGGGCTCTACTTTGATATTTTTTTAAAAAAAGTGACCATGGTAAATGTTTCTGAATCCTGCTATGCATAGAACCAGCTGCTTCTGATAGACGTAGTCATTTGGGGCTTTAGATTCTTTTAATGATCTCACCCTGGGTCGTAGCAGGATTATACACATTTATAACTTTTTGTATGATAAATTATAGTAATGCTCTAATTTAATTTCCAATTGATGATTCTAGCATGTCATATCTGAATGCGCTGTGCGCATTCTGGTGAGAGTTGTGGGTAGTTTGGTGAACATGACATTGTCTGATTCCAATTTTCTTCGTTATATCTAGTGTACAAGAACCTGTTCAATTGGTTGTCCAAGAGGATACATTGGGTGCTGGACATGATGAAGTGGATGAGCAAGCCAGATCTTCACAACTCAATCTATCCACATCAACAGCTGAGGTTTCTTTACCACCATCTGAGGATAGTGAACCAATGAATGGTCAAGAAGTTGAGAATGATGATGGCCTGGGGATAGTTCAGAGCAATACTCCCCTTGTAGCAGTGGATGGCCAAAATATTCAAAGCACCTCAAGTTTGACTGCCTTTTCTGTAAGTAAAACGGGGAAGAGTTAGTTACTTAGTTATATAAAACGTAAACATTGCTATTTTTGTATTGCTGATGTCGAGATGTTTGAAGCATTTGTTTGCCATTTATTTTTTTATTAAGGCTTTTTATTAGACAGGAAAGCGTTGATGTATTTTCTGAGAGAAATTATTGAATCTTGAATGACAAGTAGAACTTTTTTTTTTGCCAGGCATATGGTCATGAAGACCCTAATATGCATCCAAATAATGAGGCACCGTTATACGGGCTTGTGGAGCCTAATGTACATCCACAGGTGTTGGCTTCCCCTTCTCAGGTAAACGCACCACTGTATTCAGTTGGCGTTGGGTCTCCCTGTTTGCACATTAAATTATAATGTTATACCTTCGCTACTGACATGCTTTCTCTATTGTCTTCAATCAGGGGTACCTTTCAGAAAATCTAGAAGCAGATAATGCTGTGCATGTGTTCAGAATGCCAGAATCTAATGTTCATTCACCAGTGCTCCCTTCCACATCTGAGGTAACCCTTGTCACCTTGCTATCAACTGCTAAACTAATCCAGTTTTTGACATGTGATACCATTGGCAACATTTTAGTTTAATGTTATGTGTTGATGAAAAGTACTATATCTCATGATGAAATTTTGACACGTAATGCCCTTCATCTGTTGTGTTTTGCAGGCCCTAAGTTCACAGATTGTGAGCAGCAGCCCTGTTGCAATCTCTTCACAACAGCAACATATATCCCAGCCACCACCAGCAGCGCAATTGTACCCTCCAGTCCATATGCAACATTATCCGAATTTCATGCCATATCGTCATCATCTCTATTCTCCAGTTTATGTGCCACCCATGGCTATGCCAAACTATTCAACAAACGTCCCTTACCCATCAAATGGAAATAATTATCTTCAGATGCCAGGTGGAGGTTCACATTTAACAGCAGGTGGCGTGAAGTATGGAGTTTCACAGTATAAACCAGTTCCAGCTGGTAACCCTTCTGGTTATGGAAATTACACTCATCCAGCTGGTTTTACAATTAGTTCTCCTGGTGTTATTGGAGCTGCAATTGGTGTTGACGATGTCAATAGGATCAAGTACAAGGATAACAATATTTATGCGCCAACTCCACAGGTACAATTTATGGATATTGAATCTGAAATTATATATGGGTTAACATTATATTTCTGCTTCTTACAGAATACTATTTGCAGTACATTAGTAGTACTACGGTACTACCAACCTGCTTTGTTTGTTACTGAGTTGTGTACTTGAGTTCAGAATCACCCATCTTTGCCTTCTAGTAAAGTGAAAAACCAGATGTGAGAAGTGGGACAATATTACTCCCTCTATTCTTTTTAAAGTGACATTTTTGACTTTTTGCAGTCTACAGGACATGACTTTGACCGTTGTTTTTTGTAACTTTATCTTATTATATACTAATAAATTTATGATATTATAGAAGTATTTTTAATGATAAATCTAATGATATAGTTTTTATGTAGCTAATCTAAATAGTTTTAAACACATTAGTGATCAAACTTTAGAAAGTCTGACAGCACAGATTCTAAGGTACCACTTAAAAAAACGGAGGGAGGAGTAATGTGAAAATTAAGTAGGGCGATAGCTTGGTGCCAATAGCAAGCTGGCATCCCCTTTTTCTTTACCGTTCAAAGATGATTCCTTTTGATATATTTAAGTAATGTGCCTTCACAATATTTCTTGCGAGGCCTGCCCATTTATTTGCTAATTTGGATATCGTCTTGTGAGGCCTGCCCATTTATTTGCTAATTTGGATATCGTCCACAGGTAGAGACATCTGATATCTGGATTCAGACACCTAGAGAGATCCCAACTTTGCAGTGTCCCCCGTATTACAACTTGTCAGGTCAAGCAACACCTGGTGCCTTTGTGCCAAATCCTGGGAATGCATCTTTCAATGCTACAGCTCAATCCTCTCATGCACAGTTCCCAGGCTTGTACCATCCGCAGCAGCCTCCCTCAATTGTAAGTCCACATCCCATGGTGCATCAACAGGTCCCATCTGCATTGGTCCCAATGTTGGAGTTGGTGTGGCTGCACCAGCTCCCCAAGTTGGGGCTTATCAGCAACCACAGCTTGGTCATCTGAATTGGAGACCCAACAACTTTTAAAGGTGGTTTCTTAATTATCTGTAATTAGGGGGTCACAAGAACCTTTATGTAACAACAATAGGCTCCTTTTAACAGGAAGAACCTCTGTTTTTAGGGCAGCTCGTTCTGATCTATTTAAGGTATAACAAGGTTTTGTTAGCTTTTCTTTTCTCCCAGGTGAATTCAGTATCCCATCTGAACTGGTATGATGTAGATTGTGAGCTAAACATTGGGCTAAGTTCTCACAAGAGCAGAGGTTTTCTTTTTTCTTCTTTATTTTCCTAATATATTTTGCATGTTTATTGGGTTGGGCAATTTAGCATCACATGCACAATTGTGGTGTGTCATGCTATTGAATGCAAAAACAGGGTGTTTACTGTGCTACTCCTGTTCGGTACCCTTCTACACCAAGAATAATTAGGCGACGCATCTTGAATGGCTTAAATCGAAACAACATTCACGTTTCAATACATCGTTAAATATCTCCATTTTTTCAGTCCATCATATATGTTTTATACTATTCTGAAGAGTTGTAATAATTATTCCTAGAGGACAAAACAAATTGCTTTTACTCTGCTGAGAACCATTAGGACTTGCGTTATTTGGATGTGGTTTTGAGTGGGAAGATGGAATTGATGTGGACCTCCGCTATGTAGTGCCTGCTAATGTATTTTCTTTGGCTATGAAAGTACTAAACTAGAACCGTGAAGCGCTAAATGGCATTTGACAATTCAGTTTTTTTGAGCTGCCATATTTGCTGTATTATGCATTTTGGTTTAATATTGTTGGTAAGTTGCTTGTTTGATGCTGCTGCTGCTGTTTTTGAAATGTGTCGTATTTTTTAGCACATTTCTTATTTGATGCTTCCCACAAAAACTTATGTGGATCAGAAATGGCATCAGACAGTGAATGCGGTTTTACTTGTTCTTTCAGCGCAGGTAGTAGGCTTTTATACGCTATACAGCGTCGACATGCTATACATGAGTTGCTTGGTTGTTCAACCTGTGTGTTTTGCTCACTATTTTTAACCTCTAAAATTGCTATCTACTTTAAGTTGTACAGTCGGACGCACTTGCTGGGTGGGAATCTTTCTGTGATAACTATAAATATTACCTAGTTTCTTTTGCTGTCATCAATCGATGTGATTGTAATGCTGGTTGCTGTTGAACAGACCGTTTATGCGTGCCTGTCTTCTGTTTCAATTCAGTCCAGCAATGGCTGCTGTTTCATGCCGAAGAATATTATCGTCAAAGTAAGAAATAATAATAAAGCAACAATAGAAATTATGAAGAAATTAAAACTTTAATAGTATTTTATTAGAGAACTAATAGAAGCTGAAATAAATATTTGAAGCATGTGATCGGTCTATTTCTAACCAAATTAAGACTAAATAAAATAATATAAATAGTGGTAAGTCACGGCACTGAAAACTCGAGTGTTTTCATCCATGCATGATGTTATCACTCCACTGGTCTTTTATCTGAGAATGAAAAGAGCAAATGTGAGATTTAAAAATCTCAGCAAGGACTTCGCTGGCTTTTACTAGATAAGATCTATGTTATGAACTTACCATATGATGTAAATGTAATGGAGTTAACTAAACTAGTGATATACTTGATTACTTGGCTATGGATAATTCGTACTTTTGAACCATATGGTATGTAGCTAGTTAGCTACTATTTGTTTAACTAGTCTCTACCGTTTACTTGCTACTTTGCTAGTTAAAATTTACTAGTTGCTTTAACTTGTTTTTGTCATTATGTGAAATTTGCTTTCGCACATTATCCGACTAAATATTCGTGACTGAGACTAACAGTATTTGGAGCGGCATGTATTCGCTCCGTATTCGTGACCGAGAATATCCGCATTCGGTACTATCTGTGTCCGACTTCGACTCCGACAAAAAATACGAAAAAGAATACATGATGAGTAATATCCATCCGTATCCACTCCGTTTGCACTCCTATCTATTTGTAAGTAGAAATTTAACATGAAATAGTTTAATATGTATACTCGTGTGAATATGAAAAAAAGAATCTCGGGTAATTATCGGACCCGACTTTCCGACAATTACCGCTGCCCGGCCGGGTGCTGAGCCTGATCGATCGAGTTCGAGATACAACCGTCATCCGGGCCGAGCCTGTCTTTAGAGCCCAGCACGTTCCTCCCGAATCTACCACGTCCCACGGTCCCGACTGCCAAGCAGCCGCCGGCTTGACCGCTCAGGCAACCGGAGCAGCCGCCGGCATGGGGACGCGGGAGGTGTACGAGGAGAAGCTCCGCAGCGGCGCGCACCTCCACCGCGACCCCACCATCAACCCCGGCCTCGGCACCGCCCGGTGCCCACGCTGCCTCTCCCTCCTCAACCCCAGCAGCTCCGTACGCCTCCTCCTCCTCCCCTTCCTCTACCTCGTCTCAGACCACTGTTCCTTGATCCTGACCGGTTGCTCTTTTCTTGGACGGCGGCGCAGGGAGAGGGCGACTGGGCAATCACCCCCGTCCTGCACGACGCCGCCGCCGTGGTAACGCGATTTTTTTTTCTGTTGCTACTTAATTTCCGTCTGCCTGACCAGGATCCATGTAGCCCTGAGTGCTACTGGGGGAATTCGTCTCTAACTTGTACGTTATCTTGGTTGTTTTTGTCTGTCCTGTTGCTGTATGTAGGCTGGGTCGGGCGCCGGCGCGATGCTCAGTGCGGTGCACGGGTTCAATACAGGTACCTTGCCGAGTTCTTGGTGTTTTCTATCATCGTTTCGCTATTAGCCAGGTGCCCTGAATGAGACATTGATTTTGTGGTTTTGGAACAGGGATTCCGTTTGTCCAGAAGCATGTGAAGGGGCCCAAGTGGCTGCATTTGCTTGTTGGGGTAAGCTATGATTTTGGTTCATGTGCTGCTAGTATGCAAGTATTTCTTTGATTCAATTCGGGCGTATTTGGTTGTTACCTTCACAGTTTTGTCATGTCGTGTTAGTTGAAAAGATTGATAGATCTTACATCTGTAAGCCTGTCTTTTATAATTGTAATGCTAGAAGATGTGATGAATAAATTATGGTGCAGATTGGCCCTAATTCTTTTAGAAATAAATCATCGCAGCAAACTCTGTTTGATTCATGGTTCTGTGGAACCTACTATAAGAATGACAAGTTAAATAGGGAACCATCTGAAATTTTTCCTGGTTATTGAAAGAAGTGTATCCTTCATCCAGACAAGAAAACTTTAGAAAATTAAGTGGCTAAACCTGTTCATGGAGATCAAGCCTAATTCAATTTGGAACAGGGCTACGTGTAGCATTAAAAATATGAACAGGGCATATGCTGTATTTAATATGATCTTGTAGTCAGCTATCTTGGGCATTTGCTGAATTCAATAGGTCCCTATCGTCTGCTGTCTTGGGCATTTATTGGATTCAATAGGATCTTTGACAAACAGTATTACTTAAAGCAAAGAACTAGTATGTCCACTGCCTCAGGCTGTTGTTCAAATGCTCAATTGGCTAGACAAATTTGTAGAGAGAAAAAAAGAATGTTGAATTGAAGAGCATGAACATGGGGTATCTGCACTTTAGGCATTAGGAAAGTCAGCCTTAACATAAGTTCAGATTAGCTGCCAGATTATTGGGATTGTGACATGTGTTATACTTGCTTTGGACATTTTCTGTCATGTGTTTTCAACACAACTGACAATAGATTTCGTAGATCCGCTTGATTTGTCACTACTGGCGGTTTGCGTAAGTTAACATTGTTGTTACATGTTAATTAATGGGAGATGATATTTTTTTTGTGCAGGTGCCTCCTTTGCTCTTATTCTCTGGTGCCAGTGCTTTATTTGGCGGTAAGTCTTTACAATAACAAGTACTGTAATCAGTATTCTTTCTTATCTCAGAAATGTAACAATCTTTGTGAAATTATCGGTACATAGTTGATAACTCTTTCCTTTTGCTATAGTCTGATAATTACACCAAGACTGTCCTCATGTTATAGAGAGATTTGCAGCTGAAACATGAAAAAGTAATTCTTCATTTTTTATGCAGTGGTTTCTTTTCATTATGAAACTTACAACCTGTAAGCATTTTTTATGACTTAGAAAAAGGGGTGGATAGTGGCATCTGCTAGGGGTGGATAGTCGGCTTGGCTTGGCTCGTTAAGGAAACAAGCAAAAAACCCTGCTCAGCTCGGCTCGACCAAAGGGCTTATTAGGCTCATTAGGGACAGGAGGATGCCGGAGCATAGAGGTGGAGGAGGCAGCCGGATGACGGAGGTTCATTTTAATCCTGTCAAAATATTTTATGAACCTTACCAACTTCTGTTATCCCAACCATGTAACAATTGAGATCAAAGTTATACAGGACGACCTATATCCTGTTCTGTCCAGTTCTACCAGCCTAAAAACATTTTATGTTAACTGGACCTAATGTCAATTGTCAAACAAACATTAGCTTGTGCTAACTTAGCTTTGGTTAGAGTTAACGATAAATCTTGACCCACTATTCAAGAAGGCGGCATGGGTGGCCGCCTAGGCGCTGGGGGGCCGCCCGGCCTTGGCCCCTAGTCGGGTGGTTGGGCGGCGAGGCGGGGCAGGTGGCCTAGGCGCGGCGGATGGCCGGGCGGGCGCGGTGGCCGCATGACGGCGATGACGCCAAGGAATAGAGGAGGGAGTATATAAACCGAAGGGGGGGGAAAAGACTTACCACACACGAGGCCGTCGCCGCCACCGTCGACTCGCCGGATTCCGCATCACCATCTTCCTCCGGTGTCGCCATCTTCTGCCTCGCCTCCCTTTCGGCGGAGGGACATCTTCCCCGCCCGTCCGCCGCTCCCGTGGCTACCGCCGCAGATCCGAACTCCCGCTAGATCCCACCGCCGGATCCGGACTCCCGCCAGATCCTGCGCTGCCCGCTCCGTGGCCGCGGTGAGGAGACGTCGGTGGCGGGGAGGCGCCAGGGTGGGCGGAAGGGCGGCGGGGAGGAGCGGCTGGATGGGCGGCACGGAGGGCGCGGAGGAGGCAATAGGTCAGTGCGGCTGGAGGCGGCGGCGGGTTGGGGTGGGATGGGAAGGATTAGGGTTAGCCGAGGCGGGTGGTCGGGTGGGATAGGAAAGGGTTAGGGTTAGCCGGGATAGGGTCGGGTGGGATAGGAAAGGGTTAGCCGGAAAGGGTTGGGATGGGAAAGGGTTAGGGTAGTTTTTGTGATTTAGTCATCGTTTTTAAAAATTACAAATAGATTTTGTTCTCAATGGATTTCTTTCAATCTAGACCTATATATATATATATATATATATATATATATATATATATATATATATATATATATATATATATATATATATATATATATATATAGCGAATCCTAGAATCTTAATTTCTAAAATTTGTTGAATCGAATACTCGAATCATGGTAACACTGATCATTGTTGCTCAAGGTAACAATTTTCTTCATCTAAACAGCAAATATATATATATACACGATTGTTTATTTTCGCCTACTATCCTCATTTTTAATTCGTCCACCTAGGCCCCCTGGGTGCTAGGCCCCACCTCGCCGCCCGCCTAGCGCCTTCTTGAACATTGTCTTGACCTAATTCAAGACCAAATAAAGCTGCCTAGTTCTTATTTCTATTCTTGGCCACAACGAATTGTTGGATTTAGTCTTTTCTTATACTTAATTATGTATCCAGTGTCACAGAATTTGCTTTTCAGGAAGAATAACCAGAATTTAGCCAACATTTGTTAGCATAACAATCACGATTAGGTTAGGTATTTTCAACAAAGGGAGGGAGGGAAACTAAAATACTACGATCCGATTTAGATTTTATAGAGCTTGTTGAAATTAGTATGGATCCTTAGCATGATAGGCACTCCAATGAATTAATCTCCTTGTTTGGAAGGAAGGGTTGGAGGTGCTTCAGCTCTGTGCAATGGTAATTTCCTTTCGGTGCCCTGTGGATCTACATGAACAATAATAAATATTCCTGAATACCTTCCTACCACCTGCCTCTTCAGAGGAACTATGAAAATTTGAGACATCCTGATTTGCCTCAGTAAAATATGGCTTCCATTTGATTCTTTTCGTATACTTAGTCGTCAACTTAACATTTGAAATATCTCTACTAATGTCTAATGATCTAATACTTCCTTTGCAGCATATGCTCTCCCGACGTTTGCTCAGCTCACTGTGACATCCTATTATGCCGCATCAAGTGCCTCTCACTACGCAGTTTCACAGATCACCCGCCAAATCGAGAAGGCCCATTTATCAGAAACTGACGAGAAATCTAGCTGAGTTCGTTCGCAGTTAGTCTGATCGATGCACATGCCATGTACATGGTACTGTACAAGTACTCCCTGCTTCCCCCGTCGCAGCAGTGTGATAGGTTTGCTATCATGAAGATACACTACAGGTCTATAGCTTTACGCCTTTACTTGTCAAGTCACGTTAGTATTTTTTTTCTTGGCTTCATTATGCAGCTGGGAGTACCTATTTTGTCTCTTGGATAAAATGTCGTCTCAAATGGTTAATCAGAATGCAACTTTTCACAGCAGATCTCTTCTTTGATAAATGTCGTCGTCCCAAATGGTTAACCAGAATGCAACTTTCTGCAGCCCATATATGCGTACCATCAATGGTGACAAACATCTAAGGAAACATTTAGATAAAAGGTCCGTTTCATTAAGAACGCTGGAGTTTTGCTTCGGATTATTATAGAAATAGAACCGTTTGTTTCGAAATTTACATGAAGTCTCGTGTTTCTCGCCTGCCTTCCGCATATCCCAAACATTATCGCGATCCAGAAACGGGGAAGAATGAGAAAAGGAGAATCTAACAAACTGCTGAATTACTGAACAGTGCACGACACCTCCAAAGCCCTCGTAAGACGAAAAGGGTTAGCTGCTAATAAGGCTGAGCTGCTAATTGGCCAGTCAAAAATTCTGAACCCCGGCGAAGCCCTAGTCAACGAAGCACCAGTTCGTAGTCCAGGAAGACCGGCTCGAGCAGCACCTGCGGCGTCCGGACCTTGTACCACCGGGCCGCCTCCCTCGCCCGCCGCCGCTCGTCCACGTACCGCTCCCGCCACAGCAAGAACTTCTTCTGCCGCCTCCCGGCAGCGCCATCCGGCGGCACCGCGCGGCGCCCTGGGGCGGGCGACCTTCCTCCTCGCGATGACCACCACCGTCCGCAGCAGCGGCGCGGGCTCGTCCTCCTCTCCTTCGGCGTTGGGATCGCTCATGTCGTTGTCGATGTCGGAGCTGTACGCGCCCAGCTCGCCGTCGTCGCCGCGGGCCGTGTCGGCGTCGCTAGCCATGGCATGGATCAGTTATGTTGTTGGCGCCTCGCCCGCGCCGGCTAGGGTTTTAATTTGCGGCTCGAGTCCTCACGCTTTTATGGAGTTCGTACGTCGGTGACGCGAGTTGCGTGTCGGTTGGTTTCATCGGGTGTGGGGGTCGGACAACCGTCCACGTCTCTTCTTGCTGTGCGGCTCGGTCGGTCGGTCGTTTTTATTTCTTTGCTGCAATGTCTTCTTTTCGGGTCTTAATGCTTTTTCAACGGTAATTTATATAATTTTTAAAATACAATAAATAATAAATAAATATTATTTATCTTTTCATTTACTTTGAGATTAGCTTTACTCAAGGTTAAATGTTTCGATTTGACAAAAAAATCGGAGGTCACTGAGACAAGCGAAAAACGAAATTTCATTCATTTCGTTCAAAAATTCAGATGAAAATTTTAATTTTTTATGAAATTTAATTAAAATTTGGATGAAATTTAGCTAAAATTCAAATAAGGATAAATTCAGCTAACATTTGACCGTACTGATGTCCTTTTGGGAGTAACCAAATGTCCGAAATATCCGAAATTTTGGTGAAATTGTGAACATTGGTATTACTCTTGTTAGAGAGCAAAGTATAAAACCACTTCTCGTGCACGGAGATACTTCAGCAACTAAATCAGAAAGCCTTTGAACTTAGGCACAGAAATCATTCTTTGATATATGCATTCTTTTAGCAGTGGTGAAAGCCCTATGTTTTCTAAAAATTCTTTTGGCATTGAGCTATATGCCCTTGGGGCATCAAGGCATTGTACTGAACTTTTGTGTTGTACTCTCTTCTTCTTAATACAGAGGCGTGCAGTACTCCTACGTGTTCTCGAAAAATGTATCAGCAAAACGGAATGGACACTAATTTTATGGTATTTTCAAGAATGAAGGTTGCAATTCTTGGGGACAAAAATGTTATAAC
Source organism: Bonia amplexicaulis (assembly GCA_036346245.1). Classification (NCBI taxonomy): domain Eukaryota; kingdom Viridiplantae; phylum Streptophyta; class Magnoliopsida; order Poales; family Poaceae; genus Bonia; species Bonia amplexicaulis. Next base: position 20,141,960 of record CM070751.1, on the reverse strand, counting down.
AGATAGGTAATTAAAAGAACAAGCTCACCATTTTCCCAAATATTCCAAGGACTTAAATAGATGAAAAACTAGAATTCTGATGTAGTGATTGCAGTGACGTGCGTTTTCTGAACCAAACTTTTCTTTTCGTTCACAAGAGGAGAGCAGTAACAAATCTGGATGTTGAAAATTCAATGAAGAGCAAAATGCTTATCCTCTCTTTCAAACAGGACTGATTGTAGGCTATAATTTATGCAAATAAGTTAGGTATGCTAATAGAATACTGTCGAATGTGCTGTGATCAGATAACAGAATAATGCAAGACCAGCTAGATCTAAAGGTAAAAATTTGATTGCAAATTTAGCGAAATAAGCGCAAAAGCTTGTGTTACTTATAAATTTGTCCTGTCATCAGGCAAGCGAATGTGAGGAATTGCAAGACACAATTGCTCACTTGAAAGAACAGCTCTGCCAAGCTCTTGAAGCTAATGAGTTATTGTCAGAAAGCATCATATTGCAGCAGAAAGCAGGCATTGGCCGTGAAGTCGGATTACAAGTTTGCAACGAAAAGCCATTATCCAGAGATGCATCTGAAGAACTGTTGGAAAGAACATTACAGGTTTGCCTTTTCTCTGCACTCTGGTCCAGCATCCTTTCGTTCCAATGCAAGTCCAATTATCACATCCTGTTAATTGAAGCATGTAGGTAGGTGCCTGGCAAATATATCCTATTTGTACTGCATCTCATGACTCATGGTAGGATTGATCTAGATGGCACTGTTCTTTGCTTTTGCCTGTCATGGTAATGCACACCTAACCACATCTTTCATTGCTGGTAATTAGCAATACTGTTAGTTTTTCTCTGGGATAATCCTGAGCATTGGTGCTTCGAACGGAGGCATTAGAAGTTGACATTTACAGGAAGGTTTCAATGTGAAAAATCTGTGCGTTAGTGTTTAATACTTCATACTTTTAATGTGGTTTGGTGAGACTTATTTTGGAATGAGCTTTGTTCAAATTGGCAACCTTTGTTTAGCTTTGATGCAAACACAATTTCCTAGTATCGCCAATTACCTTTTTTAGGGAACATGCAAAAGTTTTGCACGTCGTTGCATTAAGAGGAGAGGGAAAAAATACATGCACTAGCGAAGCACGTGTTTGGAGTTACAAATTTCCGGCAAGGGGAACCGAGAAATGGGGTAAGGCAACTAAAAGAAAAAGAGTGTTAAGATAGCACAGAAATACAAGATTGAAGCAACACAGCGGGGCTGCTTGGGGGGTGGGATTAAGAGCTATCTCTCATGGGAATTTAGTTCTTGCTTTAGATTGTCCAAGAGCGCTTCGAAACCCCTCTTTGTTTTGTCGAAGACCTAATCATTGCGTTCGCGTCAAATGGTCCAAACAAAGAGGATGACAACGGAGTCAGTTTTTTCTCTAGGCCTTGGTTACCTTATTGTGCAATGAGATCCACCAATCAAGCAGCCAAGTCTGTCTCGTTACCGATGGGCGAAGTATGTCGAAAGGTCGTATGAATTGTGTCCAGACCTGTTGAACCCAAGGGCAAAGGACGAAAAGATGATCAACTGTTTCAGGGTTTTGTTCGCAAAGGGGTAGAGTGTGTGCACCATCACGCCATGTCATGCTAAACAATCAGCTGTCCAACAACGATCAAGGATAGCTAGCCATACAAAGAACATGCATTTCAAGGTTGCTTTGCATTTTCAGATTAACTTATGAGCTACGAAATGGATCCCACCAAGGAAGAACGTGTTGTAGGCGGCTTGGTAGAATACCCTTCCGTAAAGTTTAGTTTCCAGATGACCTGGTCGTCGATTTGAGGTTGGAGGGAGACGAAGCTGACTTTATGCCAAAGGAGTAAGGATTTATAGATTTCTTGGACCGACAAGGCTCCCTGAATTCCATGGACCCAAGAATTCAGCAACAGACGTTGCGCAACCGTGGTGGTTCTCTTGGCTTTTGGATGGACCAGTTTGTGAATGGTTGGAGCTATATCCTCAGTTGATTTTCCCTCAATCCAATTGTCCAACCAAAATAATGTATGATTGCCATTGACAAGTCGGATTTCTATCACGGCCCTGAACATTGCATGGATGACCGGTTCATGTGAAGCTTCAAGAGATGCCCATGCCCGTGCATGGTCTCTTTTTTGTCCCCATAGCCATCGCAAATGTAATGCATAGCCCATTGTCTTGAAGTCTACAATCCATAGACCACCCAGGGCCAATGGCCTACATACGGCTTTCCGCGCCACTAGGCATTGTCCCCCCATAACGACCTCTGATCCCTTCCAAAGGAACGTGCGTCGTCTTTTGTCGATTGCTTTGATAGCCCAGGATGGTAAGTCGAGTGACAAAAGATGGTAGATGGGAGCCATGGAAAGAACTTGTTTGACCATAACGAGACAATCGTCCGAGGATAGCAGGCTTCTTTTCTACATGAGAATTTTCAGATGAACTGGTCAGCCATCGGTTGAATTTGTGACTTAGTGAGTCTAGACAATGTCAATGGCAAGCACAGGTAGTTTACAGGGAAGGAAGCAAGTTGACAAGGGAGTTCTTGCAAGGCCAAGTCTATCTCATCCTTCGAGCAACATATGAGGGCGACGAAGCTCTTCTGGAAGTTAGTGCATAGGCTCGACGCTTATCCAAAGTTAATGAAAATCTCCTTGAGAACTTGTAGGTCATGTTGTCTCAAAGCAACGAAGCAAATTATGTCATCGGCGTACAGAGATATACGCTCCTGTAACCCTTGGATACCGAGGTCAGAGAGACATGAGAGCGAGCTTGCTTTTTGGAAGTAGACGTTGAGGACTTCCATCACCAGTAGGAACAACATTGGGGAAAGAGGGTCTCCTTGTCTTAGGCTATGATGTGGTTGGATATCATTCCCAAGTCCTCCATTCAACAAGATTTTAGAGGAAGTATTGGTGAGCAACATCGATATCCATTCACATCATCTTGGACCAAAGCCCATGTGTTTAAGAATTTGTAGGAGCAAAGACCAAGAAACTGAGTCGAATGCTTTAGAAATATCTAGTTTCCATAGGAGTGAGGGTTTCTTCTTGGCTTTGAGGTTCTTGGTGGCCAGTTGGACGTAACGGAAATTGTTGTGTATTGACCTTCTGGAGACATAAGCGGATTGGTTTGGGCGCACAAGAACCGACAGTTCCTTTTTTAGTCTATTGGCTAAGACTTTGGAGAATAGTTTGGCAAAACTATGTACGAGACTGATCGGCCAGAAGTCTATGATCTGTTGGCTTCGCTCTTCTTGGGCAGCAGAACAATCAACACATTATTCAGTCGGTGTAAGCAATGCCCTTGTAAAAGGAATAGGGCATGATACGCGTCCATGACGCTTTGTTGGATCATCGGCCATGCGTATTTGTAAAAGGTTCCCGTGAAGCCGTCTGGGCCCGGTGATTTCGCCGAAGGGAGGTTTTTAATTGCTTCCCAAACCTCATCCTCCGTAAATTCTTGATGCAGGTGAGCTAGGTTCCCTGAAGCCAACTCTAGGAAGTCTAGATCAAGGGTATGTTCACGGTCTATGCAGGTGCTGATGACGTTCTTGAAGAATTGTTGTAAGTGCATTGCTTTATCATCTTCATTGGTAATGACACGGTTATGAGCATGAAGGGGACCGATGTAGGGGTTATTTTTCGCCAGTTGTAGCGTGGAAGAAGAAGAACTTTGTATGATTTTTCTGAATTTCCAATTATAGAATTTCCAAAGCATGATTTTTCTATTCCATCTATCTAATTCACCACATTACTACCTTTAATTAATTACATCACTCATTCTGGTACTTTAACTGATGGAATGACAAAAAGAATGGTGCTCTTATGTTACTTATGTTCTCTATTCAGTCAGAGGTCGATGAACTGAAGCAGAGATTGTGTGAACTCACTGAAGCCAAATCTCAACTAGAGGCCCATAATCAGAGGCTTCTAGTGGAAAGTACATATGCCAAAGGCCTGGCCTCAGCTGCAGGTGTTGAACCAAAAGCACTCTCTGAAGAAGTCACCAAACTCATGAAGCACAATGAAGAGCTTGTTGGTGAGTTGGCATCAGCAAGAAACTCAACGAAGAGTAAGCCATGGTCCGAGGGGTGCTACTGCTAGAAGGGACAGCCACATTAAACGGCACGAACCAGCGAGCAGAAGAGAAACCAATCCAAGCACGAGAGACAACAAGCTTTGGAGGCCATCCTCATGGAGAAGGACGAGAAGGACCAAAGAGAAGCAGAGCTCCAGAAGAAAATTGAGGAATCAAAACAAAAGGAGGCCTTCCTGGAGGGCGAGCTTGCCAGGGTCGTTCCTGTCATCTTAGGGGCTCTAGGGCATGATAAAAGTAAGACTCTTCATTCTAATATAAATATATATCAATACATTTTATATCAGTTGTAAAAGGTAAAGTTCAATATAGTAATCATTAGACAGTACGTCACAAAATACGAAATATTTGTTAGCAATATTAGGCTTAGACCCTGTTTGTTTCCACTTAAGATTATTATAATCTAGCTTATAATCATAAGTGAAACAAACGATCAAATTATAAGGTAGCTTATTATAATCTAATAGTCCAGATTATTGTAATCTAATAAGCTCAAAAAAGGAGCTTATTTCAGCTTATAGATCACCTTTTATCTAAATGATCATAAAACTTCAGAAAAATTACTCACCTTTGCCATTCATTAACTCTCAATCTTTAAACATTATAAGTTCAAGGGCATTGTAGTCTTTAAACATTCGAATACAACAATTCATAACTTTGATAATCCAGGCTGCCAAACACCTGACAGCTTATTTCCCACCAGCTTATTATAAGTTAGCTTATATAATCTGCACCTATAAGCTAGATTATAATAATCTTAAGTGGAAACAAACAGGGCCTTAGTACATTACAAAATGCAAAGTACTAATTGTCGACAAAATGTATATATACATATTAATATACATGAGCTAGGGGCCCCAAATTTTCGTGGGTCCTAGGCGGTCGCCTTTGCTGCCTAGGGCCAGGGCCGGCCCTGGAGCTTGCAAATATGTGTGTTCTAGTGGCAAAATTGAAGAAGTCTCAGGATGATCCGGATGCCATATATAATGATACAATACAACCGAAGTAATTATCATGGGAAAACTATCACAATTTATCACGCAGAATTAGGGGGGAAAAAAAGAAAAGGAAACGTCGCCTGAGAGATTCGAACTCTCGCGGGGAAACCCCATGTACTTAGCAGGCACACGCCTTAACCACTCGGCCAAAGCGACAGTTGTGAGAAAGTTCAAACACAAACTATTACTATACAATTTTCTAGTGCTCCACCACACTACGACGAGCATCAGTTTCGGTTCTCCAGTAAAATTCGGCTGATACAGCGCGCGGCATGCCATGTGTCGCCTTTAGCCATCGATCGATCGAGTCGATCACACGATTTTGCCTCCAATCGTTCGTTCGTGTACACGTCAGCTTAATTCAGTTGCTAAAAAGGCAAAGCTAGATGCCTTTTCTGAGAGGACCAAAACCGGACATATCTCAGGTATCTCTTGAATCTTGGTGACTCACTGCAGCAAATGCAAACGCTAGCTGTCTACTGGGCTCGGTAACAAGCAAGCTGCTACTAGCAAAAGGACTTGAGAGTAAGCATGGGACTGACGTTATAGGTCCTGTTATTTTCAGTTTCTAAAAGCTGCTTTTCGATTTTCTACAGTAACTAGCTTTTAAACGGAATATTTTTTTAAGATAAGATCTACTAGTTAATTGTAGTACATACTTTACTGACTTCATTTATACCGGCAAAAACCGTATGTGAGTTTCTGTTACTCTGTAATCTCTCGTACAAACAACTCAAAAATCACAAACCGTAACCAAAAGTCACACGCCATAGTAAAAAAGAATAGGCCCATAAACCACACTGAGCATTTGCTTGGCTTGCAAGACCTGGCTTTGCCTCAGAACCGCGTCCGGAAAACCTGGCTGCCACGTGAGCTCACGTTAGGCTCCTGCAAACGAGGAAAAGCTCAGAGATGGATCGCGTTTCCCTGCTAATCCTACCTTCCTTTCGAGTTTGGGTTAATGGTTAGCCGCAAGCAAAGTGACTTCTATCTTGATCCATGGCCTGCCACCTCACAAATCACTTCCCAGAATGGAGAATTGCAAGCGGATTACGTATCCTTGCACTGTTAGGCCCTGTGTGGATTAGCTTCAGCTCCAGCTTGAAGACACCGAAATATCGAACTTCTCCAAATATGATGCGATTTCTCGTACGCTTCTAAGGGAAGGTTTAGGCCTGTTCTTCTCCTCCAAAGCTGGCGGCTTTTAATTTTTGCTACAGTATCTAACTTTTAAATGGAGTATTTTCTCAAGCAGGATCTACAAGTTAAACGATGTATATGTTAAAAACTCAACATCTGTACCATCTAAAATCGCAAATAAGTATCTCTCTTCGTAATCTGTATCGTAAATAGTCAAAATTTAAAATTTTAGCTAAAAATCAGGGCCTTAAGTTATCAGCAGACAGCATCCGTTCAACACTTCTGAGCTCTGACGTACGCTACTATTATGCACTTCCTTCATTCCTTCACAACCACAGCCCAAACCGAAGCCAGACAACACGTATCTGCGTGAAACCCAACACACTTCACCGCTTGCGTACAAGGCTCACACAAACGAAGCGACACGAGCTGGTGTCTCTATATAAATGGCCATCCAAAGAACTCGACTTGGATGTACGTACCACAAATTAACCATTTTCTCTTCGATCGTAAGAACTACACAGAGATTATCTTGTCGTCGTGAGTAGTCTCGCCAGTCGCCAGTGATCGTCGAGCAAATGTTTGTTAGCAATGGGCGATTGGAGGCGGCCCCATCTCGCCGGAGCTCGGCGACGCGCTGGCTAAGGTGGCCGTGTTCGCGCTCGTCCAGGCGCTGGTCTACCTGATCCTTCGCAAGTCGTCGGACGTCTTCTCCACGGCCAGGACGGCGAGGTCCCTCAGCTTCCGGCCGATGCGGAGCATGAGCGTCCGGCGCGTGCTGGCGGCGTTCTCGGACGTCCCCGTCGGCGTTCCCGAAGATGGCGACTCTTCCACGTCGCCGGCGCACCCCGGGGTTGCCGACCGGGAGGACTAGTTCAAGTGATTTCAACTAATATGAGTAGTGTGCGTTCTTAATTACGGTCGGTATTAAGGATTCTAAAAAAGAACAACAAAAAGAAAAATTATTGTATGATTTGTATAATATAATTTGTGTTTGCATATATTATATTGAACTGATTTGGACGACTTGATTACTCTATTCCTTTTTAACGGATTCTGCTGCTGTGTTCTGCTTGCCGAGATGGCTTCATGTTCATGATTAGTTTGGTTTCTGATGAAGGCATGAACACGTAGTAGTTGGTGCCAACGACAGTGACGCTATTTGGTCTTTAGGGTTGAAGGCCATCAAGCGCTTTGCCCGGCAGTTTCGTATATGGGCCTCAAAGGCCAATTCCAGATTTACGGCCCAATCAAACTCGTACACTGTTTAGCTGGGGCAGGCGGCCAATCTGTCCATCCGCTTAACAGTGAGTATTTCGAAAGGTGCAATGCAGCAACGGTGGCCATGCTTCCTGCTATCTCAATTTTTTTAGGGGTAGAAGACGCGCCAATATTCACAAATTTGGATACACATATATGCGCGTCTTCTATATACGCTAAAAAAATTAATCGAACATTTCAAAATCTCTAGAGCATAGGTATGCACTGTCTCACTTAACACGCACGTATATATGTACCCATATAAATTATTAGTGAGCGTGCGCGTCAACTCAGAGTCAAACATGGGCGGGCGGGGTGCACGCCATCGTCCCTGCCAACTGAACAACACTCAGTTGTCTTGCTATCTCAGTTTTGATCGCTTACCTCCTCTCTTTCTATAAAAAGCAGTAGTTGTTGGGAATTGCTCCATGATTTGAGGCATATTCCCTTTAGAAATTTCAAGCATTTATGGTTTAATACTATATTGCCTAGTTAAGTGAGTGAAATGTAAATTATAAGGTGGAGTTATTACCACTTCTTGAAACATATGATATATGGCATAGGAATTATTGGGCCTTTTTGTAATTTCCCTCATTTTTCAGGAAAGAAAAGAAAATGGCCATGGGCCCATATGTAAGAGAGGGGAGAGTAGAGGAGAGAGAGGAGGCATTCGGTTGGCATGGATCTAGATCGGTTGAATGCTTCATCTCCCCTCTCCTCTTCTTCAGGCGAAACTCAGCTTTCGTTGGTGGGCGCCGCCGGATCCTTTTCGGTTGATTCGGCTTCCTCAACCTTAAATCGGAGATGGGAGTTGGGTTGTTAGGTAGCAAACTAGAGCTCGTCCCTTAGATCCAATCTTTGGTGGCCTTTGGTCTTGGGATTTGGGGGAAGAGCTTGGCGGCGCGGTGCTTGCTTGATCGTCGGGTTGTGGTCCTCTACTCCTTGCTTGCAAACCTCACTCTCTGGACTGTGCGTCTTGTGCGCAGTGAGCTTCCAGTTCTTTGGCTCGGTTTTGGCCAGGTGGAGTACGACGTGATTTCATCTTCCTGTGGCTTTGTGCAGCATCGACCAATGCCTCGGCTCCTTGATTTGGTGAGTATTAAATTAAGAAGTTGGGCTTTGTATCTCCGATTGCCTCTCCAGTGATTCTTTAGTATTCGTCGGTGATTGGCTTTCTAGGACACCATCTCCGACGAGCCTAGCCCCTTTTGATCGTCACGGTGGCTTGGAGTGCTGCCGCCCTATGAGCTTGTTCTCTACTCTGTTTACTTTCTATTGCGCATTGCTAGTCGTGCTAGTAGATATCTCTGAAATTTGTGGTAAGATCTAGCATTAGGAGGACCCTTGCGTGATAATCTGTGGGTTATGAATTGCTCAATGAGGAATTTTGTCAAATTGAAATCACAGTGACAATTCATATCAATTTTGCTAGTGTGACCTTCTCATATATATTCTTGACTGCCTCTGTTGTGTAGTTTGCAGCCTTGTCAATTGCTGAATCTATATTTTCTGCTCAAGTACTGCTTACTGCTATTGATAGGCTTTGCCGAATACATGTTTATGATGTTGGTTCTACAATTGCCGAAAATTCTTATTGAATCTACAGTAGCTATACTTTATTGCCAGTCTCTGTTATTTGCCAAAATCTATGATTTATGCTTGCTTTTGACTTTGGTACTATACGGAGGTAATATTCATTGAGTTAAACTAGCAGAATCTTTGAAGGTTTTGTCGTTGTGATCGTGAAAAATTGACAAGAGTTGTAGAAGGCCAAATTTCTTTTAAAACTTGCGCAACTCCTCAAAGTGAGAGCAACAATACTATAATTCTAAATTGTGCATTATACAGATTTTATATGCTCACATGTGTGTTCTATTAAGCATATTGCCATATGTTAATGATATGAATCATTTATCTGTTTTTTAGAGATAATATATTTACTTTCATGTCATTTTCATATTATTGTATATATGCTTTCTTGTGCTTAGTTATAATTGGAATTAAAATGAAAATGTTGCTAAATCCACCTAATTCCCAACAGAAATGACATGAAGAGAGCTTTGACTAAACATACATATATGCGCATTTTCACGTGACTTGTGACTGTGCCATGGTGTAGTCACATTATAAACCAAGTCCACCGTTACTTTTGTGACCCGTGCATTCTTTCTCCTTTTTGAACTATTCCAGAGCTAATAAACACTGTATGAATATAATTATATGGTTTAACTATATAAATATCATTATATGGTTTGATGAGACAGTTACCTATGTTTTAATTCTATTTAATCACGATAGTTACTAGTGAGTGATTGCAATATCCTTCAAATGATCTAAAGAAGTCCATGAGAAGACACGGAATTTTTTCTCCATTCTTTCACCTCCTCTCTAGATAGTTGTTATGTAGTATTGAGTTGCTCAACCACGCTAGGCTTTCTTTTCGGCGTGCACCAGTAAGGGAGAAGAGCAGGATCTTCGAACCATTACATCAGAGAGAACATACACGGGGCGGCAATTAGTTTTCTGGGCTGCGCAACCGCTTGATTTCTTCATCGACTACTTCCATGACTGCTTGTTTCTGCGCTACTTCTCTTTTCTCTATCAACCCCACTGTAAATCGTTCACGTGATTAATCTATTCTATTATAATATTTTTTTCTTGTGTGTTTTCTGAAATACAATGGGTTGTTAGTTTTATGTATTGCATCGTTAATCTTTTACTTTATTTATCTCCTGATAAAAATTATAATTAAAATATTGTCCATTTTTCTAACAGTAGTTATTACTACTCTGTTCCTTCTCAACAAGCAAAATCGACAGAGGAAACATCGGTACCAAGTCCCAACAAAAAGTATCTCTAAATTGCTCATAATGTGCTTCGTTTTCCCCATTTCCCGTTTGGTTCGTTAACTGCCGCGGGAGCACTGCAACCGAACCCGCAACAGCGCAAACCGAACACATGGTGTTACGACCTTCGACTCCCTTCTCTCCCGTGACCAAAACGGGGGGAGAGAAGAGTACGCGCCCATGGCCCCCCGCGTCACCGAGAAAGAGAACATGTTAGCCATACAAAGGTCAACACCGCACTAACCAGGCACCTAAATGTAGTAAGCCCCTTACATCTCTGTCGACAGGACAATTTTATATTCTGTTATTAACCGCTGCTCTCCCATTTTGCCATGCTACACATGGAGAGCAGCAGGCCACCGACGAGCCCCCTTGCCGAGCCGGCGTCCACCGACGGCGGGCGAAGCTAGTGAAGTCCAGCGAAACCAAACGATCGTGCGTGCGCACCGGCCGGCCGCAGGGGCGGAGACGGGCAAAAAACGCGTACTCCACACGTGCCGCTTTCGGGTCGGCATGGCCCCTGCCTTTTGCTCGTCGGTGGGAGATCTCCGTGGAGGGAGGCCGCTTTAAAGCCACCGATCGATCGATCGATCCCCGTCTCGATGCAACACAGCTCGATGATCACATGAGGCCCGGCCAATAGCCCATAGGCCGGCGGCCACCCTGCTTTCCTTCCTTTCGTCTTCTCTCGTCGCACGCTGCCTGCTTTGCTCGCTCGCTCGCTCGCTTTACTTTTACGATACTATCACACTTGCAAAGTCGCGACTAAAGCGCCACGCCCTTGCCTTGCTTGGATCGTACTCCATGAATCTACATCTACTTAGTACTAAACTCTTTTTTCCCTTTGTTTTTTAGGACGAGTACTAAACACTTTCTTCTTGGGATGGTCGATTCACTACGACCAAGTCTGCACAAAAATTACCACGAACGGCAGTAGAATTCAAAGTGATTCGGTGCATCAAGAAATGAGGCGAGACAAATCAGCCATCAGGACAATTAAGAATGTGACACTTGGGAATTAGATCGAATCTTTGGAAAGGAACCCCACACCAGATCGCAATATATCAGGCCACACCAAAACAGTCCGTGTGATGACATGAATGGGTCCTGACTAGGAACACGATGGCTAGCTAGCAAGCTCTTTGGGGTGCTTGTGATCTGGAAAGAATGTTGTAGGTTTTACGCTTATGATATGCCAAGGAGTGATGACACTCCTTGATCATTGTGTGTCCATTAGATACTGATCTCCAGGTCCCGACTAATTAATTACTGAACTTATAGTAGTTTAGTATGACTCTATCTATTTACCTGGACCTCTTTGTTACATCCATGGGCCATATATTACCATTTTGACAGCAACTTTTGCATGGCGTCTTAGGCCCTGCTCAATATAGCTTAAGCTTATTTTTGTACTATTCATAATTTCGTCTTTTTCTGAATTTTTGATTTTTTTGAGCTTTTTTGTCGGTTCTTTTTTTTCTCGTATTCGTTTGCGTTGTGCAACATATTTTTAATTTTTAAATTTAATTATGTCAAATGCCTCTCTCATGCCAAATGTAAGCTTTCGTGGTAGAACCGATCACCACCAAACAAGTGGAGATCTGCCTATTTGCTCCACCAAATTAAAATAGTGGAGTTGCAGACTTGCAATTACAACTATAGTCTATAGCGGAGTCAACCACCTGAATCGAAGTGAGTTCGTACCTAATGTCTGCCGCTTAATTTCTTCTTTGTTTCGCACTATACAACACTCGCATGATTTTTAAGAGGAAATCAGTGAAATTTCTCACTTTTAGATGTACATGAAGATTCGTATACCGTCACCTCCACATTCTTCTTCGACGACCTTTTCTTCCTCCTCACCGGCAAGCCTGAGGGGAGAATCCCACCTCTCTTGCCTAGGGTTTACCGTGTTGTAAATATTGCGGTATAAGCATATTTGCACATTTAATTCCAACCATAAAAACCAAATAACCAATATGATTCCAGCATAAGAAGAATGACATTAATTGCATATAAACATGAAATTCTATCTTGTCATTCATCTCTACAAACATATTCAAAGGATATAACTTACATGCAGCTGAAAGTAACATGTAAATCAATTCTAAAAGCAATAAAACAACTAATTCCAGCATATAACAAATTAATTGTTTTAATATTGCTCTCAGAACAGAGTCGCACAAAATCAAAGATTTTGGCCTTCTCATGCACAAGTCATAACTCTTCATAATTGATCTAGCAAAGCAACCACTTGAGCTCTAGTTAAATGACTACCAGCAGACTGAAATAATAAATGATTACAGCCGATGGAAGATAACGATGGGCTTGTAAGATCATACAACTAGCGCGAGGATGACATAAAAAGAACATGGTAGTAATGCTCAAGTAAACATAGAATAGAGACAATGAGAATCTTTAACACTTGCAGATACAATTTAACCGGATATATATATAAGCCAGCGATCTAACGAAGACAACTTGCAAGTAATCAAATCTGACAAAACAGAAGTGAATAACTTCAATACAGTCTGCTCAAGATTCAACCTAGAGCCCAAGTCTAACAGCTATTGACTAAATCAATTCAGTATATGACTAATTTCATCACAGAGCATACAATTTCGCCTCATTCATTCACGGTCCACAAAGGCTTGAACAAAATTATAGATCAAGATTAACTGCATGAGCGATGAGAAACGAATATACTCACCGAGCGACGGTACTCAAACGTCTAGAAGCATATAAACCAAGATTACCTCAAACAATAGGCAAGGCACGATGAAATCGTTGTCCCAGAAAATCTATCAGCCCACTGTCGCTAGCAGGTAGATGATTCACGGAGATACAATGCCACACTTCTCCTCTCGGTAAACACCAAAGAAGAAGCCGAGGTTCGGAGATGCCGCACAAGATCACAAGAACACTGCCGAGAGCATTCAAGACACGGCGGGAGTCGTCGAAACCTTCTTCTCCTCGGGTTGGCCCCAAAGTCTCAAGTTCCCACACCCAAATTAGGGTTCACGCAGGAAACCAAAAGACCAAGCCTCAATCGGAGATGGCCGAAGCCACCAATCACAGCACAACCCGAAGAACAGTGAAGGAGAAGAAGCCCAAAAGAGGAAAACCAGATCGGAACCAGAGATCAGCACTCGGGGAAGAACTCGGCCCTTTGTAGAAGGGGCGGGGTCTGCGAGGAGGCGACGCGAGCGGCCGGCTCCGAGGAACCCGGGCCAGCCCGCGCCTCCGTCGCTCGCCTCTCCAACCGCCGCCTCCCATCGCCGAAGAAATCGCCCGATTTCCACCGAAGATGAAACGGCCGCACGGCCTCCCCTCGCACAGAATGCGGACACGGGCACGCACGGGGAGGAGACAAAGTCTCCTCCCCTTATCTCTTCTTGCGACTCACCGCCGGTGGGTCCCTTTGCATTTCTATTTCTTTCCCTCCTCAATTGGAAAATTACAAACAGGTCCCTGACTTACAACAATCCCCACCAATTTGCCAATTGATAAGGATCCTCAATATCTTGTTTGATATACAGTTGTTCGACTATAGGTACCTTGCGGGTTTGAACCCAAAGCCTAGCGACAAGGACTACGACTCTGCACAGACAAAGGAGGACTTTGCCTTGATCCAATGCCTTGGTGTGAGAGCTTTCGCCCAAGTCACATTCTGTACTGGGCGGCTTGCCCTTTTCCCTCTCGGGTTGGGACGTTCCGGTCATGTCCCCGTATCTAGCTCATGAGTGCTATAAGGAAGTATACCCTTATCTTCCTTTGATTGCGACCTCACAATCACACTCACGTAGGTGAACCCTTCTAGGAGTCTGTGGGGCGACTCCATAAGTCATATCTGAGACCTCGAGTTCATTAAGAGCCTTTGCTCAACCTTCCATACGAAAGAGCACTTTGCGGCTAATGGGACCCGTTAGATGTGCTCTCTAATTTCACACAGTTTGTTGTCCTAGAGCCTAGTTCACGGGATCTCCGATCTCCTAGGATAGGTTACTACCGATGTGAACCTTCATACGGGTATAAGCCCCATTCCTTGAGATCTTGCAAGGATGACCTTTTGAGCCAATCCTTTAGTGAAAGGATGCGCCAAGTTCCTTCGATGGATGTATTCTCGAAATAACACCGCCTCTCTCGGCATGCCGCATCGACTTAAGTCGTCTCTTTATATGTTTTGAGGACTTCATATTGTCCTTTCTACTCTTCGCCTTAACCGAGCGGTTTGGTTATCGCGATGATTAATATAGTGGAATCGGTTTTTCCGGCCACAGTAGGTCGAAGGAGTTCTCGAATCCATTCGCCTCTCATGCCGAATCTAGTGCAACTAGCTCAGCCTCCATTGTGGACCGTGTAATGATAGTCTGTTTTGAAGACTTCCATGAAACGGCCCCACCTGCTAGAGTGAATACATAGCCACTCGTAGCCTTCATGTCGTCCGAGTCACTGATCCAGTTAGAATCATCGAATCCTTCCAAGGCCGCCGGATGACCGAATAATGTATTCCCAATTTAGAGGTTCCTTTTAAATATCGAGTACTCTCTAGTGCTATCCAATGATCATCTCACGGATTGGACGATAACGACTCAATCGCAAAGCGGCATATGAGATGTCCGGCCTCGTTGCACTAGTTAAGTACATCAGGGATCCTATAATTTGAGAATATCTAAGTTGATCTTTTCCATGCCCAGTGTTCTTATGCAGCTTTGCATTTGGATCATAGGGTGTGGATACTGGCTTACAGTCCATAAACCCAAATCTGGTTAGGACTTTATCCACATAATGGGATTGTGAAAGAGTAATCCCATTCTCACCCTTTATAAGCTTGATGTTTAGAATAACATCAGCTTCACCCAGGTCTTTCATATCAAAGTTCTGGGAAAGGAAAGACTTTGTATTATTAATCACATCCATGTTGGTCCCAAAAAGCAATATGTCATCTACATAAAGACATAGAATGACACCTTCTCCTCTCTCGAACCGATAGTAGACACATTTATCGGCCGTTTACATAAAAGCCGACCGACGTCATCGTACTATCAAATTTCTCATGCCATTGCTTAGGAGCTTGCTTTAGACCATACATGGATTTGATCAATCGACATACTTTCTTTTCTTGCCCTTCAACCACAAATCCTTCAGTCTGTTGCATATAAATCTCCTCATCCAACTCTCCATTTAGGAAAGCGGTCTTTACATCCATTTGATGTACTAGGAGCTTGTATGCAGTGACTATTGCTAAAAGCACTCGGATTGTGGGTAAGCGAGCCACGGAGAGTATGTGTCGAAATAGTCTTCTCCTTCCTTTTGCGTGAAACCTTTAGCCACTAAACGAGCTTTGTATTTTCAATAGTACCATCGGTCTACGCTTTCTTTGAAGATCCATTTGCGACCCTCTTGGTTTACAACCGGTGGAGATCTGAAATTTCCCAAGTTCCATTAGCTATGATGGAATTCATCTCGCTTCTGATTGCTTCCTTCCAAGAATCCACATCCGGAGATGCGTATGCCTCGAAAGTGTTCGTGGTTCATCATCCACGACATAGGTGACAAAGTCTTCACCAAGTGACTTTTCGGTTCTCTCTCTTACTCCTCCTCAACTCCAAATCAAGTAGTGTTATCCACATTAGGAAGAATAGAGATCATCTAAACCGGAAGGGTCACTAACTTCCTTTGGTCTCATAGGAAATACTTGCTCAAAGAATGTCGCATCACGAGATTCCATCACTATATTAGTAGTGATGTCAACCACCTCGGTTGACCACTAAGAATCTATAAGCGGTGCTATGAAAAGCATATCCTAGAAAGACACAATCACTAAACGGCCCCTTCCCGACGCGCGATTGCACGGGTTGACAGCGTCCGTCGTGCGGTCCCGGACCGCCGACCTCATGTTCACGGGTCGTGCGGTCCCGCATCGCCGACCTCCGTCTGCGTGCGCCCGGACGCACGACCCGCCGTGACCGCCGACCCGCCTGGCGACCGCACGACCCTTGTGACCGCAGGGACCGCCGCTCGACCGCATGATTGATTCCTGTCTAATCCATCCGCGAAAGCGAAGACGGGTATTATTTTCACAGGCGTGGCACACGCGGTCGACTGTTACATGGCCCTCGCAAGACATCTCCACGGCATAATATGTAGGTGAAAGAACGATGCGTATGAGGAAGCTTATTTGTATTTCACGGTGAAGACCAAGCGAGAGCGAGGAGCCGATGAAGAAACCGAGGAGCGAAAGAAGGAGGATTTGAGTTGATTTCGTTTGGAATCGTGGTTTGGCAAGTACAAAAGTTGTAGATCGTCTCGTGAGCTTCAAAAAAGTAAGTTTCGACGTGCAACTAATATTTTATGTATGCCATTAGTTTATAATTAAGCAAACCATCGTTGGTTAATGTTATTTTAGGTCCATCTTTAATAGCTATGTATTTGTAGCAAATGTTACATATGTTAGGCATGATGTATTGTAGTGTATGTAATGTTGTACTGCTTTTTGAGATCATACGTATTGTAATGTAGTTTCATGTTGTGCGAAAATATGAACTTGTAGATATGTAGAGGGTGAGAAAGTACATTTTTTAGAGCATTTCTAGGTGATAACAATAGTAACAGGTTTACAAACATACAATTAGTACGGTTAGGGAAGAAGTGGATATAGTGCGGTAGGTGGTAAAAATAAATTGAAAATAAAGTACGGTAGTGGGTGTTTGATGGTACGATTATTGAATATTTTACACTATGATGGTTGATTATCTTGTTAATATGTAATGGAATTTGGCATTAATAGAAAAAATGGAAATGAAATTGGTTAGTGGAAGACAACGTTAAGTAAAATATTACGAAGAAAATGAAGAGAAATTACTTATTGCATTTTTTGCATGAATTGTAACAAGCTTAATGCATAACACTAGTGAAAATAAAATAACGTTGTAATGCAATTTTCATTCGTATTAGAAATGGAAGTAAAAATGAAATGAATATGTAATTTGATGTATGCTAGAATTTGGAAGTAAAATAGGTAGAAGTAAATTATAGATTTATAAATACCGCTTTAATGTTACAATGGGGCAATGGGGGTGTGATGATACGATTGTTGCATGTTGTGTACTGAGATAGTTGATTGTGCACTTATGTTAGGTACGCCATGGCTGACATTCAAGACTTGTTCGTATTCTATGGTAGTGCTCTCGTACGCGACGGGCCGTATGGGGCGGACCTGTCTAATTGTGACCGGACCGTGATCCGGGCACCCGGTCTGAACGCCATGAGCTTGTGTGACCTACGGAGGTGTGTCCGTTCGGCTTCGATCGGCACACCGCAAGGAAGAGTTACGGATCGAGGCGTCTATGCCTCAATGGTGGGTGATGCGGGGAGAGAATGTGGCAACTCGAAGGTGACCAACGATGCCTCGTGGGCCAACTACATGGAGGTTGTGCGCAACCCTGATGCTGCGATATATGCCAGACCAATGGTATATGTCGAGTTCGTGGAGAGGATAGAATCATCCGCCATGGGTGGTTCCGATCGCGGTGCGTATGTAGTGGTCGGGTTCATCTTAGGCGGTCATGAAGTCGCTTCGGGAGAAGATGTCGGAGGAAGTGGGTGATGAAGACCTCGGAGGCGTGCGGAGAATTTCGGCCAACGAAGGTGTGGAGGAGAGGTGGTGGGCGCCGTATTGGTCATGAATACCTTCGGGACCGGTGGAAGAAGTGGGCGAGGAGGAGGAGGATGAGAAACAAGCGTCGGAGGGACGATGATTGTGAAGCTCCAATTGGAGGGGTGGTAGGTGGTGTTGTGACCACCGACGGTGCGTACGTGTCATCCAGGCTGGACGACAACGCAGCGGCATCCCTAGTTCGCCACAAGGAGGAGGGAGAATGGGGTTCGCGAGGGCACACTCATTTTGGGGCGTGCTTGTAATAAGAGTCGTCCAGGTATTGCTAGATACGTCGTGAACATAAGCGGACGTGTCGGTGCAGTCAAACCAGAACCGTACATTGTGAAGTGTGTTGACGGGTCTGTCTTGGCAAAGTTCGTGCACAACAGGAGGGATAGGAGCGGCCCGAGTTCGGATAACGGTCGTCGCATAATCACGTTGCGAGCTTGGGGCCGATGTAGGCACCGCAACATGACATCGACATATGTTGCGGAGTGGTGAGCCACCTCATCGTGGAGATGTATCCATTCTCAAGGTTGTAATGGCGAGTAGCAAATTCGGAGGATTGAAGTGAGCTACAAGAAGGCATGGCGGCGAACGAAAGGTGCTGCACCGTATGTTTGGGACGTACGAGGAGGCGTACGACCTGGTCCCAAGAATGCTGCAGCAAATCACAGAATCAAATCCAGGCACATACATTAACAGGCAGGAGAGGGTTCATCCTACAGAGGGCCCGAACTGTTATATTCTTGACAGAGTGTTCTGGGCCTTCCATCAGGCGATACAAGGCTTCAGGTCGTGTCGTCCGGTGCTGACGATAGACGAGACGTTCATATCCGGCAAGTACAAGGGTACTATCCTCACCGCATTGCGCGGATCATGACAACTAATATGTCGGAGGTTTACAACGGAGTCTTGAAGGCGCGGATCTCTACCAATCACGGCAATCGTGGACGAGGCTGGAACCGTCATTGTCGGTATTTTGTCAATAGAGCCATGATGGCGAAGAAGCACCTCGACGAAAACAAGCAATACTCAGAGGTAATGCAGGCGTATATGGGGAAAAAGATGGAGAAGAGTCGTTCCCACATTGCTCGGCCCATTGATGGCCTAAGGAACAAGTTCGAGGTTCGCCTCGGCGAATACGTCATGGGTCACATCGGAGGATCGCAAACACGTATGCACGATTGATGACAAAGCATCTTGCACCGCAACAAGCCCCGCTTCTTCACAAACCGTGCTCCCATGTGTATGCGACTGCGCGTATGGCGACAGCGTCGACCAAGACATCTCACAAGATCTACGACATGTAGCACTTGTATGCAACACCGAGTGCGAGTTTCATTCATACGGGTATATATGCACTCGAGAATTATGGTCGGGAGGTAAAGTGGGTACCAAATGATGCCTCGAAGCATGTCGGTCGTGGCGAGACGACAAAGCCGTCGATCCGTAATGACATGGATGACGACCAGTGGGGATCGAGTTCGGCGGCCAAAGTGTAGGCTATGCAAGACGATTGGCCACCTCCTCGCGCTCCCAAACAGCCGACATCAAGCAACCCGTAGTAGCAAATACAATATTTTCTCAGTACTCCTGTTGGTTCCTTCCATGTGTTGTTGATGTGTTCTCGCATTGCGATGCATCACGCCACGTGTTGCGAGGTCCCTTTCATTATTGAGGAGATGTACGTTGTATTGTTGGTTCTATGTGTGTATGTCACGCACATTTTATGTTTGTATACATTCGTATGTTGTTTGTGTACGTTATGTATGTGTAGATGTTGTGCGGTCATATTTGTGTGCATATTTGATGTATGTGTTCGTAAATTCCACGTTTATTTGTCGTTACGTTCTTGTTAATTATGTTGTCATTTGTTGCACATTATATTATCAATGTAGACTCACTTATTTTTCTTATTGGCGGAGATGGCTTACGAGTTGCTTGACCCCGGTGGGATGAGCGCACCGATGCCTATCGTGGTCGTCGGGAGGCAGCCTCAGACCTCGATCCTTAGGAGCCCCAGAGCCCGGCCTCTCAACCGCAGTACATCCCACTCTGCGGTACACGGCCGCCCATTGCCCGCATGTTGGATGTCTTCGCACGCGTGCGCTTTGATGCGCCATTCTCCGCTCTTGTTGATCGGCGGGCCGGAGACTCACACCTTCCACTTCCGCGGGCGAGATGACGGTTACTCGCGAGGATGTGACAATGCTTATAGGTCTACCCTCGCGTAGTCTGCTGTAGTGCCACCCCAAGGCTGCAGATTGGAAGGTCCATCTGGCTCAGCGGTTCGGTCATCCGATCCCGGACAACGTAGCTGGTGTGCCACATGGCTGGCTTCGTCGGTACATGACATGTCCTGCTCTCGCACATGAGGACCAGGTGCGGACACACTTCGTTGCATACCTGCTATTTCTGTTCGGGTGGGTCTTGTTCCCTAGCACCACTGGAGATTCAGTGCAGCCTAGCTACATACATCTAGCGGAGTAACCGTCTGAACACTTCCCCGTTGGCAGGCCTTACTTTGGTACTTCTGCACCCTCTACGAGTTCACCCGCATTTGTACGGAGTTGGTAATGGAGACGACGTCGTCGATGGGCCCACCATGGGTACACGTTTGACACATGCTCGGTTGCGGTGGGCCAAGGAGAGACCGAGACGTGCGTACCCGGAGTTCCACAACATGTTCGAGACACTCCATGAGGTAGAGATAGTCTGGTGGCCATAGACTCCACCGTTCATCAATCGTTACTTCACATCTAGTTCAACATATCTGTTTATTATGAAGTGTTTTTTTTAATTATGACCATAATATCTCCTCATCTTTTCGGATTCATTTTTCCCAGCTGTTAAATATCACTTTCCTTCCTTTCGCCCAATTGTTCTTATCACAGTTGTCCTCAAAAAAATTTCATTAAATTTCCTACAATAAAACAATATACCATGATCGAAAAATGTTAATGTCCGTTCAACATATTTTTCCCGGTCAACAATCTACAAAAATCACAAATACATCAATCATTACTTCACACATATTTCGCTCAGACTCTACCAAACAAAATTTTATATTTTCTACAATGCAACAAAATTACACAAGCTATAAATCGGACTCTACGCTATTTTCAAATTTTGCAAACACCCTTTCATATATGTAATTTTATTTTTATTATAAATAACTTAATAATACACATAAATTCTTGTACTAAATACATATATCCAAACCCTAAAAAATTAGTCGTGATCGTGAACGTGCGGTCTGGCCAGCGGTCATGTGGTCGGGAGGCGGGTCATGCGGCGAGGAGGCGATCGTCTGGCGGAGCGGGTCGTCTGGCGGGCGAGGCGGTCGTGCGATGCGGGACCGCGACGACCCGGAAAATCTGATCGCGGTCCGGGACCGCACGGCCGGACGCGTGTCGACTCAGCGATCGCGGCTCGGGAAGGGGCCGATTTGGAAATTTTTGCACCGGAGCGATTGGAATTTTACGTTCTCATGGTGCGATGTGTCCAAAATTCCGAAGAAAGGTCACCACGCGTCCCAAATCGCTCCACGTGGACTCGACTTCGCGATGCATTCCGTTCTCCTGTTCCGGCCCACTTGTCGGCGCTCGGAATTTTGGCCTTTTCTTTTAGGATACGGACAAAGGATTTTATCAAGATTTTTTGAGACAGATGGCCATCGGATAATGAGAAAGTGAATAGTGTCTTCAAATTTTTTCCTTAAATGTTTGTCAATCTTTACTACAATAGCTATGGAATACTATAAAGATCGACATCAATCATCAAAAATTCAAACAAAAACATCAAAACACCCTTTGTTTTGCCGACGTCCGACTACTACAATATTTTTTAGACCCTACTAGCGTTTAGCTCGAAGCGAAAACCGCACTATTCAGAATCCAAAAACACATAGGCTTTGATAAATTATCAATCATAAATCTAGAAGGAAAGCGAAATATACTCACTGAGCGATAGACTTAGAAGCATATAAACCGAAGATTACCTCAAACAATAGGCAAGGCACGATGAAATCGTTGTCCGAAAATCTATCCCACCGTCGCTAGCGTAGATGATTCACGAGATACAATGCCACACTTCTCCTCTCGACCGAACACCAAAGAAGAAGCCGAGGTTCGAGATGCCGCACAAGATCACAAGAACACTCGCGAGAGCATTCAAGACACAGGAGTCGTGAAACCTTCTTCTCCTCGGGTTGGCCCCAAAGTCTCAAGTTCCCCACACCCAAATTAGGGTTCACGCAGAAACCAAAAGACCAAGCCTCAATCGGAGATGGTCGAAGCCACCAATCACAAGACAACCAAGAAAGTGAAGGAGAAGAAGCCCAAAGAGGAAAACCGATCGGAACCGAGATCAGACTGGGAAGAACTCGCCCTTTGTAGAAGGGCGGGTTCGAGGAGGCGACGCGCGCTCGAGGAACCCAGCCACGCGCCTCCGCGCTCCTCCAACCGCCGCCTCCATCGCCAAGAAATCGCCGATTTCCACCGAAGATGAAACGCAGACGGCCTCCCTCGCAGAAGCGGACACGGCACGCACGGGAGAGACAAAGTCTCTCCTTATCTCTTGCGCGACTCACCGCGGTGGGTCCCACCTGCATTTCCTATTTCTTTCCTCCTCAATTGGAAAATTACAAACGGTCCCGACTTACAACATACCGTTCCCCGAGCATAAAGAGAGGTCAAGGGTGGTGGCCGAGATGGGGCGACGAGGTAGGGGGTGGTGGGTGATACCGAAAGATTACGGTGGCGGAAGGTACTAACTATTAGGTTGGGTAGAGGTGGCACAACAGAGGGATAAGAGCGTCGCGGCGAGGCGACCAAGGCCACGCTGGGTAGTGGAGGATGGGGTAGAGGCTACGGGGAGATGTGCGGTCTAACGAAAAGGAGGAGAAGACCGTGGGAGGGTTTGTCGTCGGTGATGAGGAGGGGGCTGATGGGAGAGGGTTGGCGGCACTAGGTTTCCTCGGGGCAAGTGGGTTCGATGATTTCCACGAGACAATTGAGTTCAATCTTATCGTGGGAGAGGGTGGGAGAGGAGCGAGGCGGTAACCATTGGATTTTCATCCTACCCTTGAATTGGACCGATTTGTGGGAATGAAATCGTTGATTGTTGCATAGACTTCATTCAATTCGTGGGCGTTCCTAAAAAATCGTCGACGTTCTTTTCATCACGTAGCTGTGTTTATGTAGCATTATCTCCTTATTACTAGCTACATGGGAACCTACTTTCAAGTCGTTGATAAGACCATTTTGATATGTAAGTATGATTTTTAAATCACGTACGATTTTATAGGAAACACCGTAATCAGTGAGAGCGGATGTTTCCTTCATTTGCTACAAAATTTTAATATAATTTCTATGAAACATATGATTGTATGGTAAACGGTTTAATTCTCATAAAAAATAAATTAAGAAAATTCATGCATTGTAAACTAAGATCGTGTGCCTCCGAATGTACTCTTTCCATCTAAAAAGAATCTCCATCCAACGCAAAAGGAAACGAACTGCAGTAGCACTTTTTTTTGTGAACAAAGTGCTGCAGCAGTACTAGCTTTCTGGGTAAACCAATGTTGCGCTTCCTTCCAATATTAAACCATCCCGTACGCTTTTGGACATGGGTCGCCGAAAGTCAAACGTAACGTGATGTCGTGACACTTGTTTGTCAAACGAGTACTAACACCAAGACAACGCTAGATTTACGCTCTGGGGTACCATGGGAGTTCCTCTTGCTCCAATTGCTTTACTCCTAGATCCTGTTATTTTCCTTCAAGTTAACGATTTTAGTTTTATTATAGCACCTAACTTTTAAATGTAGTATTTTCTTAAGCAGAGTCAAGTTAAACGATCTACACGTTAAAAGCCCAACATCCGTACGACCAAAATCGCAAATGAGATCGTCTCTCCGTAATTTGTACAGTAAATAGTCAAAATTCAAAATTTTCAACCAAAACCATAAACCACGCGTTGCCAAACAGGCGAATCGTGTATCTCGCATGTATATGTGACATGCCTGAGACGCAATTTTCTAACCGGCAAAACTCTACGCCCTCTTTGATTAATATGATTTTCACAGATTTCTTTCGAGTGAGACTAGCCTTTTTATTCGCAGGATTCTAAAAGAGTAGGAATAGGTAAAGCGCAGTATTAAAATATCATGATTTATTGAATCTTGTAGGAAATAGAATCACATGGATGTATCAAAAGATGTGTTTAGTTGCCTTATGGGAAAAATAAAGAAATTTTAAGATTAAATGTTAATTAACTAGATAGAGAATGGAGAGAAGTAGCATTGGAACTCTCAAAGACATTCCTAAGATGAGGTTAGATCTCATGCTAGAATTCCTCCAGAACTTGTAGGAATTTTTTTCTATACTATGAAATTCCTTTGAAGCAATCCTACAAATCAAACACCACTCGGAATTTTTCCTTTGGATTAAATTCCTCAATTTTTCCTTTGATTTTTGTTTGAATCAGAGAGGCCCCCATTTGATTCGTAGGATTGCAATAATCAAAATCCACAGAAACACTATTAATACCCTGTGGTTTCAAGGGAGTTTCGGTGAAAAATTAACATCCACACCAACCTCTATTTTTCTTTCAACCATACAAAATTTCTGTGTTTTTTAATTCTCTATTTTGCACATATATTAATATCTTATTTCTGTATTTTTAGAATTTCGTAAATCAAAGAGGACCTAAGACAAATGACACCAAAACCCAGTATTCACTTGAGATACCAGTTGGCAAACCATTGGGAGTATTAATGAAGTAGTGATCAATTAATAAAAAAGGCAAACTGACCTATCTACCAGACTGATCAGAAAAAAAAAAAGGCCCTATCTAGTGGAGTACTCCTACCTGTATGATGTATGTTTGGGTATTTTTATCAGTTTCTAAAATATGTTTTTGATTTTTTAGTAACTAGTTTTTAAACAGATGTTTTAAAGTAGGGTTTACAAATTGATTATAGTATACACTCTAGTGAATTTATTTATATCAATCAAAATTGTACATGAGTTTCTATTACTCTATACTTTTTCATAAATAGTCTAAAAGTTATAAATCGTAATTGAAAGTTGAATAAAAAGGAACAGACCTTTTATCATGAATTGTCACTCCGGTAACACAAACCTGCACGCATCAAATGAAGCACGTAAAAGCATGGATTTAAATCTCTAATAAAACCCGAGGGCGGGTCTGCGAGGAGGCGACGCGAGCGGCCGGCCCGAGGAACCCGGCCAGCCAGCGCCTCGCTGCCGCTTTCTCCAACCGCCGCCCCATCGCCAAGAAATCGCCTGATTTCCACCGAAGATGAAACGGCCGCACGGCCTCCCTCGCACGAACGCGGACACGGCACGCACGGGAGGAGACAAAGTCTCCTCCCTTATCTCTTTGCGACTCACCGCCAGGTGGGTCCCGCCTGCATTTCCTATTTCTTTCCCTCCTCAATTGGAAAATTACAAACAGGTCCCTGACTTACAACATACCGTTCCCCCTGAGCATAAAGAGAGGTCAAGGGGTGGTGGCCCAGAGATGGGGCGACAGCGCGAGGTAGGAGGGTGGTGGGTGATACCGAAAGATTACGGTGGCGGAAGGTACTAACTATTAGGTTGGGTAGAGGTGGCACAACAGGAGGGATAAGAGCGTCGCGGCGAGGCGACTGGGGCGCCGCCGGCTGCGGGTAGTGGAGGATGGGGTAGAGGGCTACGGGGGAGATGTGCGAAGCTGCTCTAACGAAAAAGGAGGAGAAGACCGTGGGAGGGGTTTGTCGTCGGTGATGAGGAGGGGGCGGCGCAGTGGGAGAGGGTTGGCGGCACTAGGTTTCCTCGGGGGCAAGTGGGTTCGATGATTTCCACGAGACAATTGAGTTCAATCTTATACGTGGGAGAGGGTGGGAGAGGGAGCGAGACGGTAACCATTGGATTTTCATCCTACCCTTCAGAATTGGACTGATTTGTGGGAATGAAATCAGTTGATTGTTGCATAGACTTCATTCAATTCCGTGGACGTTCCTAAAAAAATCTGTCGACGTTCTTTTCATCACGAAGCTGTGTTTCCGTAGCATTATCTCCCTATTACTAGCTACATGGGAACCTACTTTCAAATCGTTGATCAGACCATTTTGATATGTAAGTATGATTTTTAAATCACTTTAGGCCCTGTTCACGTACGATTTTATAGAAAACACCGCATTCAGTGAGAGCGGATGTTTCCTTCATTTGCTACAAAAATTTAATATAATTCCTATGAAACATATGATTATATAAGAAATGTTTAATTCTCACAAAAAAATGAATTAAGAAAATTCATGCATTGTAAACTAAGATCGTGTGCCTCCGAATGTACTCTTTCCATCTAAAAAGAATCTCCATCCAACGCAAAAGGAAACGAACTGCGGTAGCACTTTTTTGTGTGAACAAAGTACTGCACCAGTACTAGCTTTCTGGGTAAACCAATGTTGCGCTTCCTTCCAATATTAAACCATCCCGTACGCTTTTGGACATGGGTCGCCGAAAGTCAAACGTAACGTGATGTCGTGACACTTGTTTGTCAAACGAGTACTAACACCAAGACAACGCTAGATTTACGCTCTGGGGTACCATGGGAGTTCCTCTTGCTCCAATTGCTTTACTCCTAGATCCTGTTATTTTCCTTCGAAGTTAACGATTTTTAGTTTTTATTATAGCACCTAACTTTTAAATGTAGTATTTTCTTAAGACAGAGTCTACAAGTTAAACGATCTACACGTTAAAAGCCCAACATCTGTACCAGCCAAAATCGCAAATGAGTATCTGTCTCTCCGTAATTTGTACCGTAAATAGTCAAAATTCAAAATTTTCAACCAAAAACCATAAACCACAGCCGTTGCCAAACAGGCCTGTAATCGTGTATCTCGCATGTATATGTGACATGCCTGAGACGCAATTTTCTAACCGGCAAAACTCTACGTACGCCCTCTTTGATTAATAGGATTTTCAAAGATTTCTTCGAGTGAGACTAACCTTTTTTATTCGCTGGATTCTAAAAACGTACGAATAGATAAAAGCACAGTATTAAAATATCATGATTTATTGAATTTTGTAGGAAATAGAATCACATGAATGCATCAAAAGATGTGTTTAGTTGCCTTATGGGAAAAATAAAGAAATTTTAAGATTAAATGTTAATTAACTAGACAGAGAATGGAGAGAAGTAGAATTGGAACTCTCAAAGACATTCCTAAGATGAGGTTAGATCTCATGCTAGAATTCCTCTAAAATTTGTAGGAATTTTTTCTATACTATGAAATTCCTTTGAAGCAATCCTACAAATCAAACACCACTCAGAATTTTTCCTTTGGATTAAATTCCTCAATTTTTCCTTTGATTTTTGTTTGAATCAGAGAGGCCCCCATTTGATTCGTAGGATTGCAATAATCAAAATCCACAGAAACACTATTAATACCCTGTGGTTTCAAGGGAGTTTCGGTGAAAAATTAACATCCACACCAACCTCTATTTTTCTTTCAACCATACAAAATTTCTGTGTTTTTTAATTCTCTATTTTGTACATATATTAATATCTTATGTCTGTATTTTTAGAATTTCGTAAATCAAAGAGACCTAAGACAAATGACACCAAAACCCAGTATTCACTTGAGATACCAGTTGGCAAACCATTGGGAATATTAATGAAGTAGTGATCAATTAATAATAAAAAAAAGGCAAACTGGCCTATCTACCAGACTGATCAGAAAAAAAAAGGCCATATCTAGTGGATTACTCCTACCTGTATGATGTATGTTTGGGTTTTCTTTTTAGTTTCTAAAATCTGTTTTTTGATTTTTTTAGTAACTAGTTTTTAAACAGATGTTTTTAAAGTAGGGTTTACAAATTGATTATAGTATACACTCTAGTGAATTTATTTATATCAATCAAAATTGTACATGAGTTTCTATTACTCTATACTCTTTTATAAATAGTCTAAAAGTTATAAATCGTAATGGAAAGTTGAATAAAAAGGAACAGACCTTTTATCATGAATTGTCACTCCGGTAACACAAACCTGCACGCATCAAATGAAGCACGTAAAAGCATGGATTTAAATCTCTAATAAAACCCGAAAAGGAAGACATAATAATGACGTTTCACGGGACGTACAAAGACCTTAGTATTCAATATGGTTAGGCTACCGTTGGTAACATCGCCGCCGAAGAAAGGTCACCACGCGTCCGAAATCGCTCCACGTGGACTCGACTTCCGCGATGCATTCCGTTCTCCGGTTCCGGGCCCACTTGTCGGCAGCGCTCGCGGAATTTTGGCCTTTTTCTTTTAGGATACGGATAAAGGATTTTATCAGTATTTTTTTGAGACAGATGGCCAGTCCGGTAAGAGAGAAAGTGAATAGTGTCTTCAAATTTTTTCCTTAAATGTTTGTCAATCTTTACTACAATAGCTATAGAATACTATAAAGATCAGACATCAATCATCAAAAAAATTCAAACAAAAACATCAAAACACCCTTTGTTTTGCTGACGGTCTGACTACTACAATATTTTTTTCAGACCGCTACTACAGCGTTTTTAACTCGAAAACAAAAAACCAGCACCATTGCGAATCTAAAAACACATACCTTTTGATTTAATGATCCAAAATCCATGAAACTCTGTATACACTTTGCTCGAAGTCTCAAAAATCTATTTCATCTATGGATCGCATAAATCTATGCCAAAATTCAGACCTTTTTGAAATTAAAGCAAGATTGCACCAAAACAAGCAAAATACGAAAACGGTGAATACAACTTGCTCGTGTGTAGGAGATGGCCAAGATGGCTATAGATGCATTTTCATATATCATAGCAATCGAGAACACCAAAAATTAAGCAAAAACCCCGGATCACGAAATAACAAGTCAGGCCAAAATCAAGCAAAACTGGAAAACTTCATGAGCTTGCTACCAAAGTGTCTAGATAAGTGAGATTGATTTTGAGAGGCTATCTCTATTTCTTATATGTCCGTGGCATAGTAAGATCGAAAGATAGAAGTGAAGAGGAAAAACCAACAAATACAAGTGCAAATCAATCAATACAAGAGATAGTCATGAGATGAACAAAAATTTGATGTATTGCAACTTAAGGAGAAAATTTTACAACTACTTCATTTTGGAGGACAGAGACACAGACCACATCATTCTTCCCTCAAACCCTAATCCTAACATATGAACACTTGATCTAAAGAGAGGAAGGTTGAATGGTTAACTACAGGTCTCCATCCGAATCTGTTAAATAGATGTGTTAGCTAGTTATATCCACTTAGCACAATGGAAAAACCCGATAACCCCCATATGTGTTTTAACTCACCCACTATACTTATACATGCTTTTCAAAATGCATTAGCCAAAATTCACTAAGGCATTAGCTTTGATTCATCTTGATTTTCTCAGCTTCTACTTGACTTAAATCGCTCTTCCAAGCGCAGCGGTTTTGCTTCAAAGTAGTTTGACCAAAATACCTTTTTTTATCCGATCATTTCTTTTCATTGCAAGCAATCGCCATTGCCACGTGTAGATGCATCACTAGTTTGTCACACGTCGATAAGTCTTTCTCATTTTGGTTTGATCGAACCACACCTCATTTAGACCAATGAAGCCACATGGTACAACTCGTCGCTCAAATTTTCCTTCAATATTTTTTGCCTTTCTTGTGCCATGCTTGAGCTCACCACATCTCCTGGCATCCTCGATTGTTTTAGGGCTTAGTTCCTTCATGAGCGTAGCCTCGATTCTCACCGTTATTCATGGTTAACTTCAACCGCACCTCCACGCTTAAAACAAAAAAATCATTTTTAAACACAACTTCTTCACAACTTAACTTACATTAATAATAAAATATCTTATACAACATATAAGCCCCGACCTAAATTACCAAAACTCATCCCACCACTCAAAACCAAAATCTGATCGAGAGAAACATAGCCAGGCCGATTTGACCGCATGGCCTCAGCAGTTCCATGAACCGGTCAAACCGGAAGTCAAGTCCGATTCAACCGCCGAGAAACACTCGAGCAGCGAGCAACTCTGCTGGTCAATTCATGCGACAATCACTGACCACAACTATCTTGACAACAGGCATAGCATCACATGCATGCATGGTCAACAGTAGTCAATTTTTTTAATCCATTACTAGCTCTTACCCAAATACCATCTGTCAACCGTAGGCATCTTTTCACAGCTTGGTCCTGCCAAAGAGCTTTTTTGAATGATTTATGGTTAAAAAGTATTGTAGTTGACTGAAAAGATGTTGTAGCTGACGAAGATTTATTTAGCATAATTAAATTTAAAAAATTGAAAAATAAAAAAACATGTTAACGCATCACATATAATGAAAACAAATACGAGAAAAAAAACTGACAAAAAACTCAAAACAAACTAAAAGTATAGAAAAAGATAAAATTTATTAATAGTATAAAATAAATCAAAAGTCAAAAGCTCAAGCTGAAAACGAGCCTGCATGGTAACATGTTCAAAGCTATAGGTCTGCTACAACTAACATCTAATTGTAACGGTCAACCACAATATAATTGAGAACTTCTTAAAAAAACCAAAAACCAAACCTACCTTGTGCGGGGCAAACACGGCAGCACTGCCACGCGGCCGCGAGCCGGGCCGGCACGAGAGGACGAACCCGCTTTCTCAGGGGACGGTTTTTATTATATATTTGCCGCAGCTGGCTGGCGGTGGCCCATCTGGGCGTCTCACATTACTGATACTGAAACGGGTAGTACTAGTAGCTCGTAGGAGTATATATAATCTTCTGTTTATTTTAGTTTTCTCTTGTGAAAACAAACTGTAATTTGGTCGTCCGGGGCTGTTTGGTTGGATGGCAAAAGCAAATATATGGAAACTTGATAATTCCCTTACATTTGGATATCATTTTGTTTGATGCCAAATTTAGAGATGCACGTACATGTAGCCAAGATTTGGCAAGATATTGTTCTGCTCGTTTGGACTTCAACTTTTGATTTTTTATTTTTTTATTAATGTACATTGTTTGTGATAGATTAATCTATTTTTTATTTTTTAAATTTAATTACGCTAAAAAAATACCAGTAACTACAGTGTAAAATAATCCAGCTATAGTGAGAAATAGCAAATTTGCTGCCAAAGTTTTAGGCACTATTTGATTTGCCACCAAAGCTTTTGGTCGCGGCCATAACCAATAATTGGTAAGGAAAACTTGCCATGAATCCAAATGCTGCTTGTATCTTGTTCTGTGAGTCACATGTCTTAGCCACAAAAATATATGGGTGTCTATTGGAGAGATTTTATGGCATTAAATCTGGTTTTGAGCCAATTATAAGTCTGTTAGCCAATTACACCCTTAAAAACTAATTGTGCAATAATGTATTCTTTATATATTCTTAAACACAACCTTAGCGGTTTCTCCTTAGACCTTCCTTAACCCTTGAATAAAAGAGATACAAATGCAACAGCAAAAAAAAAAAAAAATCTAAACACATTCCATCAAAATATCTTTCTTTCCATGAAAATAGTGGTCAAAACCCATTTTATCTAGACACCCATTGTAGAGTGTATTTTTATCCACTTTAGATCTTTATAATCTAAACATAAATGCTAAGTAGAAACAAACAGTTTTAAAATTTTTATCACCACTGCCAATATCGCTTGCCGACAACCTCCACTTCCCCGGCTCTATATCCGCCGAGCTGCCGAAGCGCGAAACCCTAGCCCCGCGCCGCCGCGGTCGCGCAGGATGAAGGGCGCGTGCGCCGACGTCGGCCACCTCAACCCGCTCGGCGCTGCCGCCGGCCGCTCACGCCGCCTCGCGAGGCTCGTGGTGTACGGGTTTGCGGTCGCCTTCGCCGCATTCACGGCTTACACCGCCTTCTCCTCGCCCATTGCTGGCGGAGGCACCGGCGCCGGCGGGGGAGCCTCGTGGTTCGGCGGCGTGTACGCGTCCACGGCGCCCTACCGCTCGCAGATTTCCAACTTCTTCTCGTCCATCTTCCCCACCAACTCCTCGACCCCCTCGCCGGAGCCGCTGCGCCGCGCCGGCGGCGTCGGCGCTGCCAGCGGATCAAGTAAGGGAGGCGGCGAGGTGAGTCGTGATGGGAGTAATAGGCAAGTGGGGAGCGGGTTAGGAAGCGGTAACTCATCGACGGAGCGGTTGGGAAGTGAAGGTGGTGCTCCAAGCAACAATGCCGGTGGTGGAAGTGCACCTCCGGCCGGAACTGGCACTGCCGCCGCGAAGAGCTGCGGCAAGGACGGAGGGGGTGCTCCGACGACTAATTCTGCCACAAGTGGCGGTGCGCCGAATAGTGCGGCGGATCGGAATAGAGGAAACGATGTATGCAGTTCTAGTAGTCAGGCAGGAGGTGGTGGGGGATCCCCAACCAGCGGTTCTGCCGGAGATGGAACCGTGGCGAAGGCCGACGAGAAGAGTGTAGATAGGTCTAATAAGCAGTCGAGAAGCGGAGCCCCGACCAATAATGGTGCTGCCGGAAATGGCAGCACGGTGAAGGCCGACACCAAGGATGCAGTTGGAGTCTCCAGCAATAACTCTGCCGTTAGTGGCAGTTCAGTGAAGGCTGATTCCAACATTGGGTCTAATAACCAGGCACTAAGCGGAAGTGGTGCTCGGAGCAGTGGTTCTGCTGCTGGAAATAGCACTACCGCAAAGGCTGATGGAAAAGATGCAGTTGGTGCCGTGAGCAATGTTTCTGCTGGAAGCGGCACAGTTGCAAAGGCTGATTTGAAAAATGGGTCAGATGCTCAGCCAGGGAGTGGGGGTGGAGATGCAAGCCATAAATCAGCCGCAAGCATTAGTCCGGCGAAGAGCAACGCTGGAGATGGCGGAGTTGAGCACAATAAAGCAAGTGGGAATGTGGCTTCAACTAGTAATCAGACTGGGAGTCCGGTAACGGCCGGGGAGAAGGAGGGTGGATCTTCAACTAAGAACCAGACTCTTGTACCATCTCCAACTGTGAAGAATCAGGACCAGACTAGTAGTGGATTTGCATCTGGTGGAAGTGGTGGTACAGTAAATAAGCAGAAGGAGGCAACTCCCCAGGGTAATGTTGGTTCATCAAAGGATCATTCAGCCCAAACAATCGCATCAAAAGCTGGAAACTACAACGAAGTGCTGGTGAAGGGGAATGGATCATCAGCAAAACAGGCTGGTGGTGCCGGTGGAAATATGAAGGTTGACTGGATCAAGGAGATGGCCAGCTGTGATATGTTCCATGGGAGTTGGGTTCGGGACGACGCATACCCTCTCTACCCTGAGGGATCGTGCCCTCACATCGATGAGCCATTCAACTGCTATCTCAATGGCCGGCCAGATCGAGCTTACCAGAAGCTCCGGTGGAAACCTAGTAAATGCAGCATCCCAAGGTGAGGAAAGGTTACTAGAACAGCTCAATTAATTTCTGTGAATTCATTTCATGCTTGGTGCTTAACATGCTCGATTATATTCTTGTTATATTAGATTGAATCCAACTGATATGTTGGAGAGGCTGAGAGGAAAAAGACTGGTTTTTGTTGGCGACTCACTCAATAGGAACATGTGGGAATCCCTTGTTTGTATCTTGAGGAATTCTGTCAAGGACAAGAGGAAGGTTTTTGAGGCATCTGGTAGGCATGAGTTTAAGACCGAGGGCTCATACTCTTTCCTGTTCACGGTAAATATCTTATCCAGTTTGGATTCATCCTATATTACTATATACATTGCATGCATTTCAGTAATTAGAATCATTGCTTTGTGGAAATTCCTGTCATTTAGGACTATAACTGCAGCGTGGAGTTCTTCCGCTCCCCTTTCCTAGTCCAAGAATGGGAGATGCGAGTCAGCAATGGAAAGAAAAAAGAAACTCTTAGGCTTGACATAATCGAGCAATCATCACCAAAGTACAAGGATGCGGATTTTATAATTTTCAATACTGGGCACTGGTGGACACATGAGAAAACTTCTCTAGGGTAACTTATCTTCACTGCTCTCTGGTTGGACCATCATCTCCATTTTGTTCTTGTTGCTTGAACACTGAAGATATGTTCAATGTGCCACAGGAAGGACTACTATCAGGAAGGTAATCATGTATATAGTGAGCTAAATGTTGTGGACGCCTTCCATAAAGCTCTTGTCACCTGGTCCAAGTGGATTGATGCCAATGTAAATCCCAAGAAAACCACTGTGTTGTTCAGAGGCTACTCAGTATCTCATTTCAGGTGTGCATTGCTTTTTGTGTGTGTGTGTGAATTACTACATGATATATTTGACTGAACTAATATTTTGTTGTGCATCTCCACTGCAGTGGAGGGCAATGGAATTCAGGCGGGACCTGTGACAAGGAGACCGAGCCAATAAAAAATGAAGAATACCTTTCAACCTACCCACCAAAGATGAGCATTCTAGAGGATGTGATCCAGAAGATGAAAACTCCGGTTGTTTACTTGAACATAACAAGAATGACTGACTATAGAAAGGATGCACACCCCTCGATCTATCACAAGCGATACCTGACTGAGGAGGAGAGGAGATCGCCTGAGAGATACCAGGACTGCAGCCACTGGTGCCTTCCTGGAGTACCCGATTCCTGGAATGAACTGCTTTATGCCCAACTTTTGATCAAGCAGCTTCAAATGCTCCAACAATAAAGGCAGGTATGGGGCTTGCTGGATGCTTTTTGATGAACTGCTGTTGTCTAGGATAATAATCAACACGATGATCAAAGGTCGACAGAGACCTAGGATTTTTGAAATCCATACATAGAGAGTAAAGTCACCGGTTGGTGAGATCTCTGAATACCCACGCAAATTCTTCGGTTAGAGGCTTCTAGGACTTCATGTTGTAAAGCTCATGGCTAGTGCTAATCAGAAATAAAGAATAGTATAGATGATACTATATAAAGATGCTACTCTGTTTTTGCTAATTCCTCATCGCTGCATGTGCAATACCACCATGTAAAACTGCGTTAGGGTGTTATTTAAACCGGATTGCAAAGTTTAAGATGTCAAATGTCTGGTTTTATAGTTCAAGGTGCTAAACGGACTTACAAATAATGTTTATGATGTCATATGGACTTATTCCTAATGTATTCTCCGTTTCTGAGTTCGTTTTGCATAAGTTGAAAACACGAACCATATGCTGTACAACAACGGAGTTCTTTTTTTGGTGATGTGAGTTGGAGTCAGGTGGCAGTGCATTTGAAAACTGGATATTTATTGACGTCTGATGTACTAGTATTGACCTCCTATGATGTCATTTTTGTCCAAGTTGAAAATTGTACTGACCTCGTATGCTGGTATTTTTGTCCAACTGAACAATTTATTACGAAGTTACCTGCATGAGCAGATATATGTCCTGCATGCAATTCATGACGTGTGTTGAAACTTTGAACACATCAGCTGGGGACAGTTAGGCGCTTAGCAGCTGCTGTTAATGAGCCCAACTGTTCGATCCTGCGAGGTTAGCTTCTGGCCTGTACTTGCTGCTGAGTTTGCCGACGTTGTTTCACTGTAATGCAATCCATGTGGAACTGATGAGTCAAGGAAAATGGCCCAGCTTGCAGCTTTTTGAGGCTTGAAACAAGTTCTTGCTACTATTTGTCAGTCGTTGTGGCCTGTTTGCCGTAGAAAATGTGACCGAAATATCTTTCAATAATATTATATCTTAAGCACATGAAATAAACAAAAGCGGATGGAGTATTTTTTTTTAGCAAATTTGCAGGTCATTTTCCGATTTCCCTAGATAGCATTATGGAATTTGTGGAGCAGGAGTTTATGCAATTGTGCTCAGATCATCAGACTCCGCTACAGCAGCGCAAATAATCAAGAAGTTCATGTGAAGCTGTGGGAGTTCAGAAATTCTTGGGCCAGAAAACCTGCCTCCACGAAACCTACTGTTGGTGCAAAGCTGCAAATAACTTTCGAAAGCCCATCAAGAGCCTTGTGTGCAGTTCTCTTTCAATCTACATTTCTCTTTATTTTATTTAAAGCTTAGCAACTGAGAGATCATAGAGATCAATATCTTTTAGATATTTAAACTGAATACATGAAAATTATGAGTAGATTTGTCTTGAAAAGTAATTTGATGATATTATAATTTTATTATGTTACTATAAAAACTAATAGTTAAACTCGTGTTTTGAAGACCGTGTCGATGTCCAAAACGATATATATTTATGTCTAAAGGGAGTATATTAGTATTTAATTCTGCTGTAACTGCATTGCCGGTCCTTGATTTGGTAGTCTATTCAGTTCTACACATTTGCACGATCAGTTCAGTGCTTACCTCAAAACCAACCTGATTAACAAAACTACCTAGGTAAGCACTAGGTCCCAGGCATGGAAAGGCCCTTCAGCTCTGGTCTGCCAATTGTCCGGACTCTGCAGCAGAGACGTTAGCTTCTTTGAGCCCCCCATGCTAGGTAAAAGCTGGATGCATAGACCACACATGTCCCCCTGACATAACCCAAATTTGCTTTACATTCCTGCTTGTTCCCAGTTGCTAACTAGGGCTGTAAGGTTCGAGTTTGAACTTGGGCTCTAGTATGAAACTTATTATGCACTATTTTCAAATATGAGAAAATTTGAAGTTCGAGCTCGACTCTAGTAAACTCGATAACAGTCAAAATAATTCAAATATATACTAATTTTTAACAATAAGAAAAGCTCGAGCTCAAGTTCGGTTCGAGCAATGCTAACTATGACTAATCACCGCCCCACTTGATCCGACTGTTCGTTCCATGCATATCCATATCCACCGTAGTAACAAAAAACCGCAAAAAAGAAGTTGCTAACCATGCAAATGGTAAAATTTTCTAACAAAATCTATCGGGCGGTAAATATGTCACATCGGTTATACTATTTCACGGCTGGTCCAACTAATGTAGCATCCTTGTTGTATGGATGATATTTGATCCTGTGGCGCCTCTATTATTTTGGCGCGTCAGCCTCTTTAACCAACACAGTGTACTATGCTATATAGAAAAAGATGCATTTCACCGGCTCTCTCCTTTCCCATCCCGAGAGAACAGTTCCAAAACGCACGTGCTGTTATGCATGCAGATACAGACCGCCGGTGCACCACGGACACATCTCATGCCGTCCATCACGGACACAGATTGAGGCAGCAGGCCTCTGCAGGCCTTTTCAGTGTCCCAACCGGCGTCGGATCGGGCAGTGGACGGCCCAGATCAGGCCATGATCGGGCCAACCCGTCCGGGCGAGCGGGGAGCTGATTAGAGCTGTTTGATCCCTGATCCGACGGCCGCGATGCCCCTCCTGTGCTGGAAAGCCATAGGAAGCATGTGCATGTGGGGGTGCAATCGGAGCGGATACATGCAGATATCGTTTATCCTGTATCTTAATCTATATTTTTTTCTCGAGTCAAAGTCGGATATGGATAATACCGAATATCCATTTCTTCATTCCGTATCCGTTCTATAATCTTTCGGACGGTCGGTCAGACGGAAATTATCCGCTTCTTTGCATGAGACATTGGACAGTATGGTACAATCAGAACGAACATGAAAAGACTAATTACTGAGATGTTGAAGGAAGAACATTCAGTACTCCTACCTGTTTAGATGTGACAATCTACCTATGTGTTATCTTGTTCCCAGGTGAAGTCACAACATACTTCCTCATATCACTTGACATACGGAATATACGGACGGATATCACTTATCCCATATCATATTCCATATTTTTCCTCGGAGTCGGAGTCGGACACGGATATTGCCGGATACTCATCTACCCCTTCGTACTCGTTCCACAAACCTTCGGTCGGACGAAAATTATTCGCTCCGTTTGCACCCCTACGTGCATGCCAAGCCAAAGCCAGACAGCGTGCAGTGCTGAAAACTGCACCATCTACTATTCCCTCCGCAATATAAGTCTGACTCGCATAAATAGAAGATATATTATTTAAATAATATTTAATAAAATTAAACTATATTTATCTCTAATAAACAAGAGTAGTACTATGTCTATCTAATATGATCAATTATAATTTAATTTTATTAAATATTACTTAACTAACATATTTTTTTAGATATATATCGAACTTATATTACAAGCTACTATTCTACATACTTGTTCCCGTAAATAAGTGCAGGCATGATGAGGCATAAAAAGCAAACCGAAACCAAAAGCCCCCCTCCTTTAATTTGCACCCTCCCCAAATCTCCTCCATTGCTCTCTCTCTCTCTCTCTCTCTCTCATCCATGAGGATCAGGAGGAGGCCACATTCCATCTTCCCATTGCAGCTCTCAGATCCATCCACATCCACTGCACCCCAAACCCCACAGAATGCGGCGAGAAACGAAGAAGAGGAGGGGAAGCTGCATGCAGGTGTGGATCTTGGGCAGAAATCTGGGGTGGCGATGCGCTTGGCACTGCCACAGGTATGCCGTATGCATGTTTGTCGATTTGCTTCTTCAAGTTTGTTCTTGCACTCCGGGAGCAGATGCCTAGATCTAGTTAAATCCCTTGTTTCTGGCTGGCTTCAACTCTCCCAGGACAATGCAGTGGATTGCGTCAAGAGCCTGGGTGCACAACCGGGAGCTGATGATATTCACGGGAGGAGGTATGGATTAAAGAACTACAGAAGAAAGAGAACAGCTTTGTGAATTTCGACTAAACAATAGATGTATATCCTAGAAAAGGGGAAGCTAGCGCACACAACACCACCAGTCCACCACACCGGGTTCTTTTCTTTTAGCATTTCGCTTTGTTCTAATGTTTCGTAGTGGGCGATGCCAGCTTGATCCATGGGAGACAGTGAGACGACATCGATCCAATTATTTTAGTACTCCCCTGCCAGACAAAACGACCCTGTGGGCATGTCCATCCATGATCCATAATTCCATAGGCACCTCTTGTTGCCACTACTTTGGTGTGCTCCTTGGTGGATTTGTTTTGGTCTCTTGTTGATCAATCAGGCTCACATCGCACAGCCTGTTTGGTTGGATTCTTGTGCGAGTGATATAGCTTGGCCTCTAGTGCTCGGCACAGATCCAGAACCGATGCACATTGCCACCTACCTGTTTTGTTTGCTTCATCGCATTTTTAATCGGTGCTGTTCGGGGTTTGTCTGTGCAAGTGATGCGTTCTTGCACTTGCAGTCTGGTGAATGGCCATCGCGGCCCGGACAGGAAGGACGACGTGACATGCAACGGCGGTACGTCCGAGCCGGCGGCAAAGGTGAACGGCGGACCCATGAGCAATGGAGTGGCGGTGTCCGTGGCGCCAGCGGTGATCGTGGCCGTGAAGGATGAGAAGAATGGCGGCAGTGGGAGCGGTGGCGGTGGGGCCAAGAAACGGCGCGGCCCGGCGGTGCTGATGGAGGGGTCCCGGTGCAGCCGCATGAACGGCCGCGGGTGGCGCTGCAGCCAGCCGACGCTCGTCGGGTACTCGCTCTGCGAGCACCACCTCGGCAAGGGCCGGATGCGGAGCGTCGCCGGTGGCGGACGCGGCGGCGCGGGCCAGCTCGGCCGCACAGAGCACGGGCCTAGGATTCCCTGCGCGGTTGGCGCGGTCACCGCGGCGGCGCCCAAGGCGGAGGAGCCGGGCCTGCGGCGCTGCTAGGCGGAACGACATTGCGACGAAACCGCAGAATTCTTCCGTTTTGGGGGTACATTTTGGTGGGCGATGTGAATTGTTGCTGCATTTTCTGCGACCTTCAATGTCGGCGGTGGCATGCAGGTGACGGTACATTGAAGCAATTCCGGGTTCGTGGTTTAAGTTATTCTGTGCTTCTCTGCCCAAATTTCACCGTGATGGACTGATGGCTCCACAATTTTTTCTAGTACTAGTAGCCATCAGCCATGCAACATTGCAAGAGTGTATCCACTGTATAACTGTTGCTGTGTTTGGTGCAAATCCAAGGATAAAAGTGAGCATCTTTATTAATCCTTGAAGTGCAAGAAAAATGGACTAATTAACGATGGAAAGAACCTTAATTCGGGCAATTGATTAGCCTGGTTTGATAGACGGACTCTTTATCCCAGGTGTACTGCTATTTCCTTAAAACTGGGATTGATTGTTGTCAGAAAAAAAGCAGGTACTCCGGTGCTCTCGACCGGAGGAGAGGAGGCCCAGGCCCAACCCAAGTTGTTACGGCCACACAGGCGCCGTACTGGTGCAGAACGAGCTGCACCGCACGCCTGCACCGCGCACTGTCGCCGCCTGCTCCATCGGCGAACGCGCGCATTCTTTCTTTGCTCCGTTGTCACGCTGCCATTCGCCTAATCCACCACGGGCACGAGTCTCAATCCTCGCCAGCCGCGGGAATTCGCACCGCCCTCCCGCTTGGTTGATTGGGCCGCCTAGGGGCTCGGCCCGCGGTTTGGTACGGGTCACTCAGCAGTTCGGGCCGCGGTTGGGCTTCTTGGGAGGGGGTTCCCGCCGGCGAGCGGCCTTGTGCCGGTTGCGGTAGTTTTGTTTGGTTGGCTGGGTCTGGCTCAGCTCGGGTTCAGCTAAGGGTTGATGGGAAGCGGCGCGGTGGCCGGTGGGAGGGGACTGGGAGGCCGCCCAACCGCATGTGCCAATATTTGACCGTCCGGCTGCACGTTGGAGGATGATGAGTGGTCGACGCTGCGATGGGACGAACGGCCCCCTGCTTGTTGTGTGCGTTGTGGCGTTGGCACTGCTTACCTCCTGAAGACACGATGGCTTTGCTACGTCAATGGGCAACGGCGATGATGCAAGCCGGCGATAAAGTTCGGTGTTCTTTGTAGTTTGGTCTGTTCGGCCGGGTTCCGTATCTATAGACGCGATTTCGAAGCTAGCGAGGGGTAGGTCCGCTCATTTCGGATTGAGCTTTTGATTTCTGGCTTATTTTTTACTATTTATAAATTTCATCTTTTACTGAACTTTTGACTTTTTTGAGTTTTTTGCCGGTTCTTTTTTCCTGTATTCGTTTGCGTTGTCCGTGATGAGCTAACATATTTTTTCTATTTTTAATTTTTTTTAAAATTTAATTACGCCAAATAAGTCACCTTCAGCTACAATGTAGTTTCAGCTAGTTAAAGTGTAATTTCAGCCATAAGTCATTATTTTTCAGCCCAACCGAGCATGGTCGTATAAATATATACTCCATCCGTCCCAAATACAAGTCTAAAATCTATCATACATAGAGATCA
Organism: Bonia amplexicaulis; assembly: GCA_036346245.1. Lineage (NCBI taxonomy): Eukaryota > Viridiplantae > Streptophyta > Magnoliopsida > Poales > Poaceae > Bonia > Bonia amplexicaulis. The sequence goes on along the minus strand of CM070751.1, from coordinate 20,100,791 downwards.
AAGAGACATTAAATTTAAGAAAAAGTTAATATCATTAGGCTATATATCCCTATTAAATAGAAGAGCATATCTAGTGTAAATGAGGTATTCAGTGCTAACATGTAAACACGAAACAGGACCATCTGATCTACCTTCTACGGCTCGAATTCACGCGGGTGGAAACCCCAAATTACTTATGTGTTTTTCCACAACTGCCTAAACCTCTCACTTTTGCCTCAACTCCCCTGAGTCTCCCCCTCGCTCCGTTCCCTTCCCGACTTCTCAGTTTTGCCATCGCCCGCCCTCTATCTGCAGCGTCGCCGCCTCCCTCCCCCACTGCACCACTCCCTACTCGCGCCTAGGGGTGAAAAACGGTAACGGATAATTTGTTTTATCCGATATTCGTATCCGAGAAAACACGAATATGGTAAGCAAAATTGTATTCGAAAATTCGATTCGAGAATATTCGTATCCGTATTTGAGAGTATTCGTATTCGCATTCATATTCGAGAATATTCGTATCCGTATCCGTATTCGAGATTATTCGATTCGTATTCGATCCGTTTTTAGAACCCATGAAAAATTCGTACAAATTTTGTGATTCAAAAATTGAATTTAGGTGGTTTAAAACCGGTAACCGGTCAAAAACCGATGAAAATAAGCAAAATCACTAGGAATCTATTTTATCCGATATTCGTATCCGAGAAAATCTGTATTCAAAAATATCCGTATTCGTATTTGAAAATATCCGTATTCGTATTCGAGAATATTCGTATGTTAACAATATTTTATGACAAAATATTTTGAACTTTCTCGTATGGTCCCTCAGTTTATCATGTACTTATTTTCCACGTATGAACGGCTTCTTAATTACAAGATTGTTATGGATGAATGGGAGCCTATGGCCCACATGTCTATAAATATTCGCGCAAATCATCATACATGCACTAGCATTCTTTCTAAACCGTGGCACAAATCTTGAGGTTGTAATCCAAACGGCTTATAAGCCGTGGTTTCTGGCTTATTTATACTGTAGTGGCTAAAAATAAACTATAATGGCTATTAGCTTTTTCAAGTAATTAAATTTAAAAAATAAAAAAACGTTATATCATTACAGATAACACAAAGGAATAAAAGAACAAATAAAAAACAAAAAAACTAAACAAATGTAATTAAGAAACCAAAAGCTGAACCTTGTGAAGCAGGACCTGAGAGTCGTGCTCGTACATCAACGACGAATTAATCTAAGCTCTCGTAAATTACAAGCTGGCCGACCGCCAAGTTGTCGATGTTCTTCGGATACCGCAATCATAAGAAAAATGTAAAGGAACTTTACTACTACAGCAACTGAAACAGAGATTAGATGCAAGAACAAATCGTCTTCCAAAAAGATTAGATGCTATGTAATCCGTGCAGAAGCATAACCTGGCCAGATTGTAGGGGCCATGTTTGGTACAGATACCTCGAGCGGTTTCATCGTTTCCATTGAAGTATGACTAGACCGCTAGTCTTTCTTTCTACGGTGTAAGTGCTCGCCCGATTCATCAGGCGTTCGTCGATGCGTAATGCACAATTAACTAACTAACTGCTGCTCTTACTAGTTAACTTGGAGCTTCGATACTGCCGAAAGTGTGTGTGCTTTTTATGTTCCTACTGCCTTTGTTCCGCACTCATTTATGTTCGTATTAGCTTTTGTTTTTACTTTAAAGAGTAAAAACCAATATAAATATCTAGCTTTTTAAAATAATTTTTCTATTTCTCTCGTTATCGTCTCATTTTAAAGATAAGACAACGGATCACGGTTGCATCACACATTCTATTCCTTTCGCTCCTCGTTACACGCATATATCTCATCCTTATTTTTTGCACCACTCGTCTTCTCCTTATTAAAGACACTTTTCCAATCACTACTATTTATTTTCAACTAAAAACTATAAGCTACAGCTAAAAATTATCAGCAAAAATTAATATAAAGAACACTCTATCACTCGCGCAAGCACTCTGAACCTTATATATAAGCACAACATCCATCACTCTTGGAGAAGGTGACTAAGTATAAGAGTAAAACAGCTTCGTTGTATATATTCTCTATACTCGACACATTAGTCTCTAATTCTCCATGGAGGCACCCTCCACCGCCGGCAACAACAACGGCGGCGATGACGAGAGGAAACAAGGGTGCCGCCGCCGCGGCGCTCTCCGGAATAGCATTTTGAGGCGTATCTTGTGCGCCCTCTGCTGTTGCAACTGTTCAGAGAACGAGTGAGCGTTGAGCAACCATACGGCCGCATCAATAACATGATGTAAGAGCTTTCATCAACGACATGAATCAATCATCTAATATTCTATGGTACTTACGTACAGATCAGGAATTATGTCGCCTAAATATAGGCTCTTATGTTCGGATAAATAATACTGTACTATGTGTGCTTGCTTGTGCGGTTGCTCGGAGATCGAAGGCATATCTGCACGGTTTTGTATTGTACTGATGCCCAATTTTGGTAGTATGTCGTGTGGGCTTGATGTGGCATCTATACAAGAACAGCATATGATTAGTGTGCTCTTTTTTCTTTTCTTATGTTGCTTTAATGTGATCTGGATACGTGTGGTGCCTTTAGTTCATTCTTTTGCCTAGCTAGTGTTTGTTTAGATGCAACCATCTTTCTGAAGGGTTTATTCCAATTCTAAAGCATTAAGCACTTTCGGTATCAACCGTATGATAATGATGGAGGGTCATTTCCTAATGTTCGGCCAAGAGATTGTGCCAGGTAGACCTGAGAGTCAATTGGGCTCGGCCGCCTCGAGACATTTTACACCACAGAGATTACAAAGATTACTAGGCCACAGCCCAGTAGGGTGAACTCCGGCCCAGGTCGATTGTCGTCAAGCCATAAATTACAGTCTGGCCCTAAACACTTGGATAGGTTATCAGTAGTTCAGAAAATGTGTGTTCATCAGGTTTCTACTTAAGAATTCCCCAAAGCATAAGCCTTACTATATGGAAAGAAATTGAATGAGTTACAATTAGGGGTGCAAACGGGTCGGGTTAATCCCGACCGATCCGGCACCGAATCTGGTTGGTACCGAATCCGATTGGTACCGAATCCAGAGAAAAAATATGGGTTATGATATGATAACAGTAATATCTGTCCGAATCCGATACGTCTTCAAGTTTGATTTCAGGTTAGTGCTACTATTTGACGTTTCATTTTCTTTTGCAATTGTAAAATAAAATCTTCCACATCAGCTATTAAGTAGTAACATCAAGTTCTTGACAGTACGTTCTCCTACTCCATTTGTTGTATTGTATGCATTCTTTACAAACAAGTAGGGGTGCAAACGGCTCGGGTTAATCCCGACCGATCCGGCACCGAATCCGATTGGTACCGAATCCGGAGAAAAAATATGGGTTAGAATATGGTAACAACAATATCCGCCCGAATCCGATCCGTTTGCACCTCTAGTTACAATCGCTAAATTATATGGTGAATTTCACACCAACTATAAATAGCAGAACATAGGTAGGGGCTTTAACACAGGGCACACAATTTACTTACAAGACTCATTAGCAGAAATTCTCTTGCAATCAGTTCGTTGAGTAACATCTAGTACTCCTAGTCCTATCCTCTGTTAAAAAAAAGTACTATCCTCTGCTAAAAAAAAGTACTCCTATTCCTATCCTCTGCTAAAAAAGGTACTATTCCTCTAAGCATGTTGTTATATGAAAGCACTGCATTAGTCAAGATGTAACAGGGCAATTTACTCGCAACTGATCCAGTTTTGAAAGCGTAGTTGGCACGAGTACGTCCTTGTCTTGATTTCCTTCTCTCTATCGCGTCATGTAGGGCTATAAAAATAGTTCGAGGCTCGCGAGCTACTTAACCTCAGTTTAGCATAGGCTCGATTCGAGCACGGCTTGAGCTTCAGACGAGCTGAGCTCAAGCCTGATCTGAAACTCGCGAGCCTATTCGAACCGAGCTCGAATAGTTCGGTAGAGCTCGTTCACGCACGGGCCAGTAGCCAACTATTCCCCTTCCGCAACGACGCAACCCCAACAGCCCAACTCCTCGAACTGGTGGCCTCTTCTTCACCCCACCGCCACCACTCCCCTCCTCCGGCTACCTCCCTCCCTCCCGGATCCCGATCCACCCCCAGGCCCTAGTCCCCCAGCGGCCGCCACTTTCCTCCTTCCGCTCCCTCCCAGATCCCGATGCACCCCCGCCTAGATCCAACCGTCGCCTCCTCCTCCTCCATAGATCCAACGCCGGCGCCATGGAGAAGCCGTGCACGCTACTAGTTCACTTCGACAAGGGCTCCACCGCCATGGCCAACGAGATCAAGGTAGATCTGGAGGGCAGCGACGTCGCTGCCAAGGTCGACGCCATGAAGCGTGCCGTCATGCTGCTCCTCAACGGTGAATCCCTCCCATAGTTCTTCATCACCGTCATCCGCTACGTTCTCCCCTCCGAGGACCACACCATCCAGAAGCTGCTCCTCTACCTCGAGATCATCGACAAGCGCACCGCCACCGGCCACATCCTCCCGGAGATGATCCTCATCTGCCAAAACCTCCGCAACAACCTGCAACACCCCCAACGAGTACATCCGCGGTGTCACACTCCGCTTTCTCTACCGCCTCTTCGAGCCCAAGGTGCTTGAGCAGCTCGTGCCCTCTAGACATACCGAGCCTACACAAGCGATCTTGAGCTTTATCCGAGCCAAAGTCGAGCCCAGTTTAAACCTCAACGGCAATATCAAGCGAACTTGAGTTCGGCTCGAGTTTCTATTGAGCTCGAACTTATCAGGTCAAGCTCGCTCGAGCTCGGCTCTTACAGCCTTATCCATGACCTGTCCATCCAGATAGGCTCACAACTGAACACGGCTGGGTAGAACGATGAGTGATGGGTCATGCATGACGCCTTCTGAACTTGTCAATTAGACATGGCCTAGAGTAACTAGCCACATAAGCGCGGCGCCACGCCGCACTAGCCACCGTGTGGACCAAAATAAAAGAGACAAAAATTCGTGAGATGGTTCTTTTTTAAAAAATCGAGGACCGATGCGTAATTTCGGAGGAACCGAAGGGTTTTTCGCAAAAAAACAGGGACCCGCAAGGACCTGTACGTAACTAAACAAGGACCTATATATAATTTTGGAAACTGCGGGCTGCTATCGGCAAATTGGAGGGGGCTTTTCGAAAAAAAAGCGACAGGATCTGCTGCAGAAATAAGGACACATTGCGAAACGAAGGACCTCTACGTGATTTCGCAAAACACAAGAGGCTTCTCGCAAAATCGATGACGTGGCCTCGCTCTCCATCCCGGAACCCCCGGGTGTAATATATAGATTATTAGCTAGAAGCAAGAGAAAAATATTTGGTGAGGCAAGGCACTGGCTAGACTTCTCCAACCAGAGCCGCGTCGATCCGGGCTCTGCCGTATGAACTCATGCAATGCTTCTCACACGCGCGCGCGCTCGCCCACACACAGAAGAATGGCGACATGGTTGTGGAAAGAACTGAAGGGAGACATATCACATCGACGATGCCGGGAGGAATTTACAGGGGCATTTCTCTCTGCCCAAATGCGCACATGCACTGTGCCATGGGACACTCGGAAATTTGCACAAAATGTACACATTCTTGCGCACATTAACCAACTATTAACAAACAAAAGATACCTTAAAAAAAACTAGTATAATAGTAGCATCTGCAGTCATTTTATGTACTTTCTTGGATCAGGACTATATCTGCAAGACTGCAACGGTTTTGGTATATGTCCCCGCTCAGTTCGGTTTATGTAAGTTTATGATTTTTTTACTGTAGCTGACATATTTTGTATTGTAACTGTCAGTGTATTTTTGTGTAATTAAATTTTAAAAAATAAAAAAATAGTTTAGTTCAATACGAATAATGTAAAGGAATATGAAGAAAAAAAGGCAAAAAAGTCAAAAAAATCAAAAAATTAAAAAAAGACGAAATTAAGGAATAGTAAACTAGAAACCAAAAGTCAGCTAAAACTGAAACTAAAACGAGCTAAAGAGAAAATTTGGAGAGGGCTAGTGTTCAGGGCGGTTTTTTTTGGAGGGACCATGAGCCATTATCAATCATTAGTCAGCAGGAGTACAATATGCAAGAATGCAACGGTTTCTGTTAATTAAAACAGAAAAAATTGGAGAGAGCTGGTGTGCGGAGCAGGTTCTTTTTTTCTGAAGACCAAGAGCCATTATCAATCATTAATCAGCAGGAATACAATCATACTGAGGTTGGCCTGGACAAGAAGAGTAATATGAGTCAGAGGACTGAGTAGTAATGACTAGTGAGAGATTTGTGTGCAGTTCACTTTCTTTTTATGGCAATTTTAGCAATTGAGCCATTGAGGTTTGACCTGTTGTTTCAGTACAAGGTTTATCAGTACAACTTTTCACAGAACTTCCGTGATACATGCATGAGTAGAGGTGGCAATAGGTACCTAAAACTCGAGTACCCGATGGGTTTTACCCGATAAGGAGGTGGGTATGAAAAGATATCTTCACCCGCGGATATACTGATGGACAAAAATCTCTACCTATCGGGTAGAGCGGGTACGGGTACGGTTGTATATTACCTGTACACGTATACCGGTGTGTAAAATATACCCTCATACCATATCAATGAAGCATGCATGCATGATGTATACAAATATATAGCGTGCAACAATACAGATAATGCACCATCTACATTTAATTTTGGTGTTGGCTGCTGGTGTATACTTGGTAATATGTCTGTGCTTTTGATTTAGTCAAAAACTTCTATCATATTTTATTTAGTCTATCGGGTATGGGTTACCCGTCGGGTATAAATACCCGCGCGGGTGCGGGTACGGGTAAGTTTCTATACCCATGTGCGGGTACGGGTATCGTAGCGGATAGAGTTATATCTATCGAGTACGGATATGAAATAGCTATATCCGTCGGTATATATCCGTTGTCATCTCTATGCATGAGCGAAAACATTGCCGTTCTTCTTGTGTTTGTTAATAGTTGGAAACGCAGGTCAATTGGGCCTTTATGCGTAGTTGTAAAATGATCAAATCTACTCCGACTACACTAATAAAACGGACAAGCCGCAGGTTAGTGTCCTGCTATTAATCCGTACTTAAATCAGTAATGCATCAAGCAAATCTCCTGCAGCCAGGAACATTCCAAGAACCTGGCAAAACTGAATTTAATTAGTGGAAATAAAACGCTACGGAAATTTAGTACTAGCACCATGTAAATTTCTGTGTAATTAGGCGGATCAGTCACTAGTCAGACTCGCAAGAAAGAAAACCCCAGGAACCTTCTTTCTTGGGATGCGCGTCATATGATTGCTCCGGTCCGGCTATCACCATCCTCTTCCTGCAAAACCATGGGTCTGTTCCTAGTTTCGATTTTTTCTTTTCTTCTTCTTTAATCTTGACCTGTTTCCTGACTAAACTAAGTGACAAGTCAAGCCGCTGAGGCAAAAGCAGCATCTTAGTCCTAAACATAGCAAACCAACTAAGCCTGTTTGGCTCGATTGTGGCTTATGACTTTTGGTTGAAATTTTTGAATTTTAGCAGTTTACGATAAATATTACGGAGAGATAGATATTCGCTTGTGATTTTGGTTAATACAGATGTTAGACTTTTAATATGTACTAAAATTAATTTGTAGATCCCGTCTTGAAAAAATAACCTGTTTAAAAACTAAGTACTATAATAAAAATAAAAAACCGCTAGCTTTAATCGAAAATAACAGACTATGCATTGCCATTACATCAGTGATGTGTATACTTGCGTTTGTTTGGGACTCGTTTTACCTGTCTCGTTGGGCGATGGGCGTGCGGGCAGCTTCCTCGACGTACATAGCAAGTGAAAGACGACGGAAACACGCACACAGACGTGTCAAGCGACATGGCGACGACAAAGAGAATTTAGATACGGTGGCGATCTCGTTTACATCAGCATCAAGAAAGCTGAAGAAGACGGCGACGTACGTTTTTGGCTGCAAGATTTGGCCGATGCGCTCAATCGTCCGAGCCTATTTTTGATTTGCTGGATTCATGCGCATCGCCAGCTAGCCGTCCCCACTGCTCCAGGTTCTCTCCGAATTGCAATGTTCGGCAGGGCATAAACCGATCGACTTTTGACAGTCGCTACAGCACTTAACTTTTAAACAAAATATTTTCTTAAGACGGGGTCTACAAGTTAAACGTAGTACACGTTAAAAGATTAACATCTATATCAGTCAAAATCGCAAGTGAATATCGATCTCTCCGTAATCTGTACCGTAAACAATCAAAATTTAAAAATTTCAGTTAAAAATTATAAACCGAGCAAAAAAAACAGGCATTGCAGCTGCATGATTTGTCTCGTCACAGCTGAGCCTGCGAGCCACGGAGTACGCACAAAAATGATTTCGACACTCTTAACCGCGCGCATTCAATAACAAGGACCCTTTGCCCTTATCCTCGCCTTCTGGACAACTCAGGCCAATGGAGAAGGCGGGCAGAACTGGCTCCGACCATTTTTCTAGCCAGCGATCTGGATCGGAATCTCGATATCGGATAGTAACGGCACGGCTTTGAGCTGCAGCGCGTACTACGACGAGCGGATAACGACTTCATGTAAATCAACAAGCGCCCCGTAAGTCTATGGCCCTTTTTTTTTAGTGTCGTTTGGTTTTTGTTCTCTCGGTAGTGACTATTTATTAAATTGATGAGTTATAGTTAAAAATTTTAAGTCTCTCAAAAGATTCTATGAGTCTTTTTTTTGTGACTTTTGGTTTTAATTTTTAGCTTTTCTATCGTAACTAACTTTTAAACGAGCGTCTTTTTAAGATAGGATCTACTAGTTAATTATAATACATATTGTACCGACTTCATTTATATCGGTAAAAGTCACACATAAATTTCAGTTACTCTATAATCTCTCACATAAATAACTAAAAACCACAAACTACAGTCAAAAATTATAAATCATAGCCACAAAGAAGAGAGCCTTTATATAATAGTCATACTCATACCATCGTACGAAGATTCTTTTTGGTGACAGATATAAGGCCCACATGCCGTGTGTAGGGCCAACTGGTCAGCCCCTAAGCAGGGATACGCGGTATTCTGGGGACTAGCGAGCTAGCACACATCGCAATTGGGCACTTTGTAATTTTTTCCCCATGGATGGAGTAGAGCACGATCGGGATTATATAGTACTGCACATTGCGGAAAAATCTGTCCACAGATTCGATCTTACCGCATTTTCGTGGAAGAGAAACACGAAGGAAAAGGAAGGTAAGGGAGCGCGGCGCGAGACAAGGAACCGAAACGGACGCGCTTTGGTCCTGCGTGAAACCAACAGCCTGTTCCATAAGTCAAAAGTTGATGGTTTTAGTTTTTGTTATAGTATCTAATTTTTAAATAGAGTATTTTTAAGATAAAGATCTACAAGTTAAATGTAATATACGTTAAAAACATAATATCTGTACCAGCTAAAATCGTAAGTGAGTATCGGTCTCTCCGTGATCTATACCTAAACCACCAAAATTCAAAAATTTTAGCCAAAAATCATAAACCGCAGCCAAAAAGAACATGCTTGGTAATCTCGGTCTTGGCCTCCTGGGCTCTCTCTCACTGGGCAACTTGGTAGTTGTTACTGTTGACGAACCGTCGCTGGCGACCAATCCAATCGCTTCCTCTGCTCTGCAAAACCAGATCAATTACAGAATGACAGAAATAGTAGATTAAAAACACAGGGATAGAGAACTCCTGGTCATTCTTTATTGCTTTCTTTTCGATTCCGTATACAAAATAGCCAATAGTACTTCTTATTTATAACATAGTGGTGAGATATCCACCATGGGCCAATGTTTCAAACTCAAGCCCAGTTTTCCTAACACTCCTCTTTGGACACTCATCCGACACGTTTATTCCTCATCAAAACTCCATAAAAACCCATTAGGAAAAATATAGAGAAAGAGTACATAATACATGTTATGCTGCGTTGCACGAATTGCCTCATTAAAACCTTGGTCGAGAAACTTCAGGATTTATTTTTTGGGTACTCGATCTTCATAATCAAATTTTAATAACGAACTTGAGAAAATTCTCCCCCTGAATTCTGCACTTCTCTAAGTCTCATCATTCCAATTCCTCGTACGCATCTTTCAAAACTAGATACAGGGAATGACTTAGTGAATAAATCTGCAAGATTCTCACATGATTTACTATACATTACCTTAATTTTGTCCATTTTTGCAATTCATGAGCATAGAAGAACTTGGAGTTGATATGCTTTGTGAGATGACTCTTCACGTAGCCCGTCTGCACTTGTACAACATAAGCTGTATTATCTTCACAGATAATTGTGGGAACTTGCATAATGTTCATCCCACATGACTGCTGGATGTGGTAAATCATTCGTCGGAGCCAATCACATTCTCATGCGGCTTCGTATAGTGCTATAATTTCTGAGTGGTTTGTCGAAGTCGTTACAAGACTTTGCTTAGACGATTTCTATGAAATTGCAATTCCACCACACAGTGTACATAACTTGTTTGTGACCTTGCGGTATGCGGGTCTAACAGGTACCCAACATTTGTATAGCCAGTCATATTCAAATATTGGTTCTTTCTGTAGAACAATCTAAGGTCCTTGCTTCCTTGAAGGTATCGGAAGATGTCATTTATTCCCTACCAATACCTTTTGGTAGGTTCTGCACTATGTCGTGCTAATAGGTTTACGGCAAATGAAATGTCCGGTCTAGTGCAGTTTGCTAAATACATAAGTGCTTCTACTACACTTAAGTATGAGAATTCCAGTCCCAAGACTTCCTTCCCTCTTCGCTAGGTCGGTATGGATCTTTTTCTTGCTGTAAAGATCACTTGATCATCAGTGCCTTCGATGGGTATGCCTTCTCAAAGCCGAACCTTTCTAACACCTTCTGGCCATAGGCTGACTGATGTACTAATATTCCTTGAGGGACATGCTCGAGCTGCAGGCCTAAGCAGTATTTGGTTTTACCCAAATCTTTTATTTCAAATTCTGACTCTAGGTAAGAACTTGCTTCTGTTATGTCTTTCATGGTTCCGATGATATTCAGGTCATCTACATATACTGAGATTATATAAAATCCATTCTGGGATCGTCGTATAAATACACAGGAACAATCTTCATTGTTCGTGTAACCTTTCTTGCATAGAAAGTCGTTTAAGAGGTTATATCACATCATGCCTGATTGCTTGAGTCCGTAGTGTGATTTCCTGAGTTTCATACTGTACATATTTCTATTTTCTCTGTCTTGGTTCGGGACAAGGATACCTAGAGGTATCATCATATAAATTTTCGAATCCAAGTTTCAATAAAGATATACAGTTACCACATCCATCAATTTCATTTCTAAATTCATATTTACTGCCATTGAGATTAAGGATCTAAAGGTAATTCCACTTATGACTGGGGAGTAGGTTTCTTCATAATCAACTCCTAGACATTGAGTGAAACCTTGTGCACCCAGCCTTGCTTTATATCTTACAATTTCATTTCTTTCATTTCTCATTTGACCAAATACCCACTTATGCCCTATAGGGTGCACATGGGGAGGTGTGTAGCTTACGGGCCCAAACACCTCTCTTTTGTTCAGAGATAATAATTTTGTTTCTATTGCCTTCTTCCAATCTTCCCAATCTGATCTTTTCTTACAATCAGCGAGCGATGTAGGCTCTCGATCAAAATCGATGATTGTGGTAATTTTCTTTGCAAAATAGATATCGACATTGGCTTTTGTCCTATTCATGGACTCTCCCGTGTGCACATAGTTTATAGCTACTTTATCATGAGTTGCTTCTTCTTGTGCTTCTACTTGCTCATCGCTTCTTTCAGTTGCGGTGGTAAGTCCCTTTAGTTTTTCAGCTTCGATGTGTGCGTATACATCCATGCTGATTTCTCCTTCCATGGGAATGTTCAGATCTAGTATGCCCTTTTCTGAAGGTGTCATACTGGTGTCAGGTCTCAACTGGCTCGCCTTCTGGTTCTTGGGAACTTCAGTGATAGGCTATGTCAAGTCTTCTTATCCTTCTTCACCAGGCGTACCCAATTAATTAGGATTCGAGGACTGGAGTTCTCGTCCTTTTATTCTGAGGCCTCTGGACGGGATTAGGGATACCTTCAACTTTCTTTGGTATTTCAACCCTCTTCGGTGCATTACGTGCAGACACATGCAACTTGGTCACGCTCTTCAAATAACTAAAGTGGTTAGGCAGTTGATTTGCTAATGCTTGCAAATCAATGATTTTCTGGTTTCTCTATTTGTTTCACTAGTGTGTGGGTCATGTGCATGGATTCACGTGGCTTGCCACGTAATTTCCGATATTTTTCATCAAGTGGTTGATTTCCTCCCCCTAACGTTGGAAAATTATCCTCATCAAATATGCAATCAGCGAAGTGGGCAGTATGCAAATCTTCTATCATGGGTTCTAAATACCTGATTATGGATGTTGTCTCATAACCAATATATATCCCAGTCTTTTGGAGAGGACCCATTGCATTACGCTGTGAAGGGGGTATAGGTACATACACCTTGCATCCAAACATCTGGAGATGAGAAATTTTCGGTGTTGACCCTTGCGCTACTTGCATAGATGAATGGATATTGTAGGCCGATGGTCTAAAGTTGATGAGATTTGCTGTATGTAGGACTGCGTGTCCCCAACATGTAGCTGGTAAATTACAATTCTACAAAAGTGGTCGAGCAATAAATTTAATTATGTTAATTAATGCCTCTGCTAGTCCATTCTGAGTGTGGACATGCGGTACAAAATGTTCAACTGTAATTCCTGTTGCCATGCAATAATCATCAAATGCCTTTGAAGTAAATTCTCCGGTGTTTTCCATTCTGATGGACTTTATGTGATGATCAGGGAAAATATTTCTAATGCGAATTATCTGCGAGATCAGATTTGCGAAAGCATGGTTTCTCATAGACAATAAACATGTGTAACTATTTCGAGGAAGCATCAATGAGCACTATGAAATATTTAAATGGCCCTAAAAATTGTTGTATGGGACTGCAAATGTCTCCTTGGATGCATTCCAGGAATGTAGGGACTTCATCCTTCACTTTCAGAGTAGAATGTCTAGTAATTAATTTCCCGGTGGCACATGTAGGACACATAACATCTTCGTGATTAGGAAAATTCTTTACATTAATATTATGCCCTTGGGAATTATTGATTATATTTCTCATCATCCTAAGAACTGGGTGGCCTAATCTGTCATGCCAGCGACAGAAAAATCCAGAGCTTCGAAATACTATTTTCAGGGCAGTGTGGCTGCATGTGCCTTAATGTTTGTGTAGTATAGCCTAGTTTATAATGAAGGAAGTTTTTCTAATACCCTTTTTTCATTTACTTCGTGCTTCATAATGAGCATGTATTCCTTACCGTACTCTTCTTCAGTCTCAACATGTAAACCATTGGCGCGAATGTCCTTAAAACTTAGGAGAGTTTTAGTCGATTCTGGGTACAATAAGGCTTCTTGAATTAACAAAGTTGTGCTCATTGGGAGTACAATTGTGTCTCTTCCTGAACCTATTATACAAGCATCGCTACTAGTGATTGTTGTAAGACTACCAACATTCTTATTAATCGACTAAAATACTTTGTCTCTCTTAATATGGTATTCATTGTGCCTCTGTCAGCTAAGCACACTTTCTTCATAAGGCTCCACACGTGTCCAATGTTTCGATATTTTGTTCATGTTTGTTTTTGCTTTGTATCGACGTTTCATCCAAAATCGACTTTCGTTCAGATTTACCTATCGTCGACTTTGTAGATTTGTTGAAAAATTAGTTGGCATGTCGCACACTGCTAGAGAGCATCCTCCATAAGGATGTGGTACTGTTGTCAGGAATTTTTCGACGTTAACACACTCTTGGAACACCTAGTGGGACCCAAATCGTCGGACTAAGATCAAGATGTCACCAAAGCCTAGTGAAGATTCATCGGCTCCTGGAAAGCCATTGGGTAATTTCAATGTTACCAAAGAAAATTTGATTTTTCTAGAGATTAGAGAACTTTATGCGGAAACGCAAACCGAGTTTACTCAGAAGATGAAGGAATTGATGAGAAGAATCCGACGTTGTTTTGTTAAGAAACGCAATGGTCATATTGTTCCTAGTGGAGAAGCTCTCCCTCGCACGAAGGATCTGATGCCAACCACATTCCCGATGATTCCGCCAACTTCGTAGAATCCATCCATTCCATATCGACTTCGACGAGTTCATCAAGCATATATTAAGTTACCCAACATGAGCTTCGTGATCTTGTCAATTGATCTATGCATCAGGCTCTTATCAACAACTCTTCGATGTTTGTAAGTACCTTTAATCCTCTCTTTTATGCTCACATGAAAGGTCTATTACAGGAACTCACAACTTCACCAGAGACATCTTTTACGCCCATTCCAGAATTACCATGATATCATGAGTTTTATCTGAATGTGTCAGATTTCGTGAGGAGCCTTATCAAGAATAGTTAGTTGGCAGCTTCTAAATCCAATCTACATCAGGCTACATCGGTTATACTGCTGATGGCGCCGACATGCTCAACTATCAAGCAAATATATATACATATTGATGGAGCTTTGGGCGAATCTCAAGCTAACTCATTAGCCAATGCTAATCTATTGACGACACCCACTATTGAAAATCAACGTCTGCAGTTGCCAATTGAGGGTTCATCTAATCAGACAGCGTCAACTTTGGTAGTTTCATCAGCGATTAAGTTCCATCTGGCTACAATGCCCCTATCTTGGTTGGTTCACAAGGCAAATCGCTCCGTGTGCCTTAGTCAGCAATGCCAAAGTTATCAAGATCTGGACTCAAGGGATATGTTATCAATGAAGATCACCTAGTGCCCGAAGGTAGCAACCGATTCATCATGGTCTAGAACAAATCTACCGTCAGCAAATACAACAGTGTCAGGTTGATCCACGACCTAATCAAAATATAAGGATTGACAAACTCATCAATGTTGTCCGAGAAAGATCCGGCTTGGAGCTCAGAGGACGAACTCCAATCTACCGTAAGCCATATCATGCCTACATAGATACTATTCCGTTCTCACATGGTCTTAGAATTCCTTATTTTACTAAATTTGTCGGTGATAGTTCAAAATCAACTCTTGAGCATATCGGCCAATTTATGGCACAATGTGAAAAGGCCAACAATAATGATGAATTACGACATCGGTTGTTTGTCAGGTACAATGTTCACCTGGTTTACCACATTTGCGCCAACTCAGTTATAAAGAAAGAGCGGGATTTGCCTGAAATCAAAATCACGTAACGGCCACACTAGAAAGCTTTTAGAAGATGTCGACTAAGAAAAAGTAGATATGAATAAGAAAATCATCAGCAGAAGATTAGAGACGTGATGATTTGAAGGTGGACAGTGACTCTATTCAAGGAAAGATTGAGCCGATACAAAGAGGAAGAATTAAAGCACAATCGGAGATTGAGTCAGATGTTTTAGAATATAAATACCCTATACCGGTTGATAAAAATGCACACATGCCAACTTTTACTATCTATTTGTATTTACTTTTTCTATACCTTAGGAGTAGACCGTATCTAGTAGAATTTTACCTTCGTAATTTGACTTTGATCAATATTGCTTCGCATTGACGTGTTGATCAATATATGAGTTACACATATCCACTGTTTTGATATTTCATTCCTATTCGCTATTGCTTCGCATCGACATTTCGTTCAGGATCGGCTTTTATTCATATTTATCTATCGTCGACTTTGCCGATTTGCTAAACAATTGGCTGGCATGTTGCATATGCTGCTAGAAAACACCCTCTATAGAAACGTCGTGCTGCTGTCAGGAATTTTTCGATGGCAACAGTAGTAACAAGGTCTCCGTTTGGATAATGAATCATATCGGACGATGAGAGGGAGGGGTGTATCGGTGACGACGACCGTGCGGTAGCTAAGCAGCTAGTTAGGTTTAAAGAAGCTGGTAACATGTGGTTTGTATGGAGAAACTTTTTACTGTTACATACAATTGGTCTAGCAACTGGCGTACGTGGCCGTCTTCTAAAACGTGACATGTTTTGTGAGACGTTTGTAGATCGATGTTTAACTGTACTTTCTAGCACTGACCCCAACCCATGCACTGGATCACCGAATTAACCAGACAAATACTACAACCAGACAGTTCGTGCGTGCAATGCAAGAAGAGGGACTGTGCTCCGGGCCGACCAGGTGGCACACTATAAATATCGGAAGTACTATACAACTCTCGTATGATTTTTTAGGAAAAAAATCAATCGGATATTTTACTTTTGGATGTGCATAAAGATTTATGTGTCACCACCTTCACCTTCTTTTCCGACGACCCCTTTTTCCTTCTTTCTGATGATCCCTGTTTTCTCTCACCAGCGAGTCCGATAGAAGAATCCTCCTTATGCCTACCTCCTAGGTATGGAGGGAAGCTGAGGGGGCGGTGGGTGGTAATGGGAACGATGGGCAAGGTAGAAGGGTGATGAGTGGTACTAGAGAGCGGTGGATGGTAATTTTTGACTGATTTTGGTTGAGAAAACAATCAATATCGTATAGTCATTCCCTATAAATATAGGCATGTGGCAAAAGCAACCGACCCTTGGTCGCTTGGTATTCTATCCCTGAGCCGCCGCTAGGTTAATTCGATCGCCTAAACTCTTGAGGCCTCGCTGCTCACACGTTCGCTCACGTACGTCTCGCTAGCTATGGCGCCGCCGCCACGGCCTACGCCGCGGTGCGTGCCAAAGAGAGGCCTGGTACTCAGGAGGGTGCTCGGGAGCCTCCTCTCGTGGCTGCGCACCGCCGGTGGCCGTTCCGGCGCCGTGGCCGGCGTGCGGCCGCTCGCCGTGGCCCGGGACGCGGACGGCACGCCGAGCCGGGGGCGCCGATCGTCGCGGCGCAGGGGCTCGATGCGTACTGAAACAGTTTGCTCCTGAGCCCAGTGCTAAACCACAGGTTAATTACCACATGCAAGTACAGTGTATTTCTTGGCTTTCTTCAAGTTCTCTTGGTCCATTTCACTTCCTTGAATCCTGAAACGTCAGTTACTATGATCTTTTTCCCCTGTTGATTAAATTTCAGGTCAGGGGCCGGGGTGAAGTGGTGAACTGGCTGATGGGGATGGTCAACTAGTCAACTTATAGTGGGTCGGAGGGTACATGGGTTGGTGCATATCGTTGCCTCCGTCCTCCTGTGTGTACTAGCTAGCTAGTGAACTTATTATTGTTTCATTAATTAATTGATTATTATTTGGTTGCTTATATAACTGGATGGATGGATTACATATTGATAGACAGGTTTTTTTTTTTGTAAATACGTCACGTTTGGACTTAAACTCCATCGTGATATGTTGAATAAAGGTGTCGCTTGTTATATTCACGGAGAAATCTGCTGTACTCCGCGAGATCCAACCACCGCAACCTTGTGTGCCGCTATCCTCGTCACCACCGTTGTCGCCGTCTCGTGTGCTGCCATTCTCACCATCATTGTTGTTTCTGCCTTGTGTGTGGCCATCCTCACCACCACCATCGTCTCTTGGGCGGCGGCACTTGTTGAGGGCGACAAGGAGCTGGTCATGGAAGGGTGAGGCGACGTGAACGACAAGGAAGAGGATGTGGGGTAGGGCGCTATAGGGGTTGGGATGTTAGTGATATGCCTTAGAGGTAATCATAGAGATGATTGTATCACTTCTATGTTTATGAATATTTGAATAAAATGTTATTTTGTCCCTTGAATAAATATCTTTTATATTGATCAACAAGTATGCGACTTGTTCGTGAAACTCTTTATTCATGTTTTGATGTTATTCGAAATTATCCCTGATTTTATATCATTATGTGGGACGATTATGATTTATAGATCAGCACATGTATTGATTGATGATCATGTTTCACGGATCATGGATATGAGATATTAAATCAATAATGTGGACTCATGTTAGAGAACATGATGTTGGATTGACCCATCATGAGACATTGCGAGAATTGTTATATTCTTAAGTGTCATCAGTTGGTCTCATACATAGTGTATATAGGATACTTAGATCTGAGGTCGTCATTGTTTCCTACATGTGTAATAGTTTGCTTAGGGGTTACCAAATGCTACTCCGTAAATGAGTGGTAATAAAGGTAGCTTTCGGGTTTGCTATGAAACATGCGGAGGAATATAAGCGATCAAGATGGAATTTGCCTCTCCTATATAACAGGAGAGATATCTCTAGGTCCTCGATGTGGTTGGATTAAGAAAGTGCATGGCCATGCCAAATGTGGTTAAGGAATCAATCACAACTGAGTAATCCACTACAGATTCGAGTGAAGGATCGAGCTATCATAGGATGGCACGTTTCTCGCCTTGAGTTCGATCTGGTATCATGAGGCAAAGGGATCGGTACATAAGCACTATATATGTTCATCCGATATGATCTTTATGTGTGTTTGGGAGTCATTATGTCCTGTTAGGGACCGCTACTGACTTATGGGCCAGAAAGGAATTTTCGGCCCATGACCAAATACACATGAATCTACAGGGTCACACACTTAATAGGCTGGAACGATAAGGGGTCGGATGGTAGTCTTCAAGTAGGATTCGATCTCTATTTGTATCGGATATGGATCTGATTAGAGGCTATATAATGAGAGGTGCGGGGGCTGAGGGAGGTATCCCAAAACACACCCATTGAAACCCTAGCCGCCACCTCTCGTATCCCCTGCCGTGCGCATTGGTGCTAGCACATCGACGCACAGTGCTTCATCCCTAGACGTGTGGACTTCGGTAGAGGCGCTGCTGCGATTGCGGTGCTAATCAGGACGATCACGAGGAGGAGACGGTTGGATGGAGGACGTTCGACTACCACTGCAACACCGGCGCGCTTTTCGTTGAATCGGCTGCTTCAACCCTACTTCCGCTGCACTGCGCGTCTATTGGTAATGATCTATGATCTCTTACTCACATGGCTTTCTGGTTTACGTAGTAGAAAAATTTTAATCTGCGCTAGTGTAGCCTACCCGTATCCCAACATGGGGAACCCGACACCATGAATTAGACCCCTGGAGGGGAAGGGAGAAAGAGAAGAAGAGCAAGGAGATGAGGAGCTAATAGGTGGGCCCTACAATTTTCTTAAAAATTATTTGCTCATTGCTGACTGTGTTGCTTATAGGTCATAACCCAAACCCCAAAACCAACAGACCTATCAAAATATCTGCCATGTCGACACCAACTTAGAGCAAAACCAATTTTCATAGGCCTTAGGGGGTAAAATAAACGATATTAACACTTGAGAGTTGTAAAACATCCGGTTGTGCAGTTCGAGATTAAAACTTATACCTTCGCAAAAGAGTTAAGGGTAAAGTAGACTTATTCCTCAAGGTATCGAATGCAAATCCCAGCCGTTCAAGTTGCTCGATTGGGAGATCGCTGGGCGTTGGTACCTCTCAAGCAGCTTGAGCATACAGTGCGAGTGTGTTAGCTGATCGGTATTTGACTGTTGACGACATCAGTTAGTAGACAAAATTCACCAAGAATAGGACTTATAAATTCCCTCACTTTTCCATCGATATCTTGCTCTATCCCTCTATCCAATGGTGTGACCTACCACAATAGCTAATGGAGAGAAGGTGCCTAAATCCCGAATTACTTTCCAGCCTATATCTGTAACAACCATTTTGGGAATAGGGCCGTCGTACCTTCCGTAACAGCTAAGAGTTCAGTTGTAGATAGAAAGAGTATCATGTCTACTCATGAATATTTAAAAAGAGTTAACTTGATTAAAATAAGACCTAATGGTCAACTTTAGCAACTCTACGGGCATCCAAGCCCAAAATTTGAACTTACATTCAGACATGCACGTTTGAGTGTTGTCGTAACCCTAACATGTGAGCTTGAAGCATTCTTTGTTCTGTTCTGGTGAAAACAATCAAGATTGAGTTCACTAGATACTCAGCAAATCTCTATAGCAGAATACTTTTATAGGGGTGTTACCTATATGCAAGGCTTATTTAAAGGATGACATTATGTTTCTTTAGTGTAAAGCCAATTTGTTAATATCATATCATAACTAGTTTTCAAACCTATAACCTAGCCATTTCTAACTGAAAACAAGATGTCCAAAATCAATTGACTTTGTGGAGGCAACTCCCCTCACAATTGGCAATGTTTGTGTCATATTTACTATTACCTCTAAAGCATATCTAATCACATTCATGATCTAGCATTATTACCATTATAAGTATCCTACAGTGAAAAAAGTATACTCAAGAAAGGAATATAAAAGGTAATCAATTGTATGGTGTAGTTAAGCAATCTATATAGGGGTAAAAACGGATCGAATAGTTTCCGACCGATCCGGACGAAAACGAATACGGATTGCCTCAAATCGGATTTTCTTCGGATAATTCTCAGATTGGAAACGAATACATATTTTTGTTAGAAATGAATATGAATACAATAAGCCTAGTATCCATCGAATACGAATACGGATTATCCGGATAATACGAAGCTGGGTATCCAGGATTTCAGCCCAGCATTTCCCATTAGCTAAGCGCCCAGTCCAAGCCAACCCAAGGCCCATCAGTCCATCACCACAAGCCTCCATTAGGGTTCCTGGCTTCCTACCGACTGCTTGTCTGCCCCACAGCTGCCACACTTCCATAGCCATAGCCACACCCACCCATAGGTCATCTGCCGAATCTTGCCCGTCTCCGCCTCCGCCGACGGCCATCTCGCCCGCCTCCGCCGGTTGCTCTGCGGGCTGTGGCATCTCGCATTATTGCCTACCTCCGAGGGCTCCCTTGTGGCTTCGTCGGCTTCCCCTCACAGCCCTGTGCCTCCGTCGGATCCAATTTGGCCACCTCACCGCTAACCGGTATGTCGCTCCAGCCTCTAGATGCTTAGTGGTAGGCGGTAGCTCTAGATGTAGATACACCCACTTAATATAATTGCCTTATGAGTTATGAATCCATTCTTTTCTGGACAATTTATGTTGATTTGTTATCCAAACACCAAACAAAAAGGGTTTTCTGGGCAGTTAGATGAAGTTTCTACGAAAATCACAAACAATTAACAGTGCAAGCTAAAGAAATCAAATTGCTACAATGCCCATGATCATGAAACTGATACTAGGTTCAAACCTTATAGAAGAAATGAAAAGAAATACTATGTCTTTAGCGACAGGGTTTAGATGAAGGTGTCCATATATCTCAAAATCAAGTATCCCCATTGTGCACATAGTTGCATAAATGTCTCTTTCTTTGTTGTAATATTGCATAGTGTACTAATTACTTCAACTAAATAGTTTAACAACAAAATATGCTAGCATTTCTTCCATGGATTTGTATTTCCCTAGTCATTTAGGATGTTTTGTAACTTTGTTCACTTATAGGCAATACTGATTACCAAGGTCAATGAGCTGTGTGGCACCTCGATTCAGTGTTTCCTTGGTTGGTGAGAGGCTTTGGTCAAAAGGGGCGAGCGTGGCTTGTCGACAGGGAGAGCAGCGGGTTGCGGCGGTGGTGAGGAGAGAGAGAGAGAGATGGGGCGGCCATGCCACATGGCTGGGGCGATGGGATGGGTAATTAATGAGGATGACAGTGGCATGGCGCGTACGGTCTTTGAGAAGCAACAACGACTGGTGTGAACTGCGGCGGCGAGCAAGGAGGAGCCAGGTAGTGGGGAGTGGAGAGAGAGCGGCGGTGGCGAGTTTTGACATACGGTGAATAGTGCTAGGCGGTAGGGTTTGCACAAATGGCTAGAGGAGGTGGCATGGTCAGGAAAGAAAATCGCAAATGGGTGGATAAGATGTTGAATTGGGCAAAGGTTCAATTGAAATCAAATTCAATGAAATTCAGTTTCCTTTTGAATTCTAGGTTTTCAATATCGCCTATAAATACCCCTGCAGTGCAGAACATAACCTACGCCAGACCCTCAGAATCCTCTGTGAAAGATCGAATATGGCAGCAGAAGGGGGTGAATGGTGGCTCAAAATTTTCCCCAAATATTCACCAACCCTTCAATTCAGTAGATACAGAGCTATGAAGATAAGAACAAAAAACCACCACAAAAACTATCAAATTGAGACACTGAAAGCCCAAGAAAAATCAGCAAAAACGGAACTACCATCGTTGAAATTGCGGTACTATCACTTGCTATAATAATCGCAGTACTTCCACTACTACAGTAAAATCAGGGTGAATAGTATTTTTTGCACGATTTCAAAAACCAAAATCAAGAGAACTTTTGATCCGTAAATCGAAATGACATAAAAATTTGTAGAGATCTACTCTAGTATGTTATGAACCTATTCCAATAAACGATCAAGAAAATCATAGCCACAGTTGAGACATTTTCAGTTTGTTGGAAAGGTGTACCAAAATCGAGCCAAAACCCCAAACGATGAATACAACTTACCCATGGGTAGATGATGGTCAATATGGCTTTATATATATTTCCACATGTCTCATATATTCCCACGTGTCTCAGAAAGTAAGAACACAAAATAAATCACATGAAAAATCCTCAGATCAAGAAATCACACCTTGAAGCCAAATCAAGCAAAATCGATTTTTCTCGTGAATCTTGCTATCAAAGTGCCTAGATGGGTGGAAATATATTCCTAAGGATTATCTCCATCTTTACACATCCTTGGCACAACAAGATCACAAGGAAAGAAGAGAGATCAAAACCAACCAAAGTCAAGCATATCAATCAAAAATAAGAGGGACTCAAGAGTTGCACAAATGTTGATATATTGTTTATTTGAGAAGGTAGGTTTTATAATCACTTCACTTTAGAGGACAAAGAGCACCCAAGGTACTCACTCTCAAACCCTAACCCTAAGCTTAGAGAAGAGAATACAAGAGATAGGTTGGATGGTTAACATTAAATGTCTCCATCCCAACCCCCTTTTATAGGTGGGTAACCAGCCACCTATTCACCTTAGTGGATACTATCCACTATTACAATGTGGAAACCCATTAACTCCACACACACAAATTTTACTCATACAAGTTAACTTATGCACGTTTTTCAAAACACATAAGTGTACATTCACTAAATCCTTAACCTTGATCCGTCTTGATCAAACCAGCACTACTTTGACCTAAATTACGAAGACGTCTTGATCAAACCAGTATCTTCGTAGTTCACTAAACTCAGTATATGCTCACAAGCAAAGTAAATTACGAAGATTCCTTGAGCGAAGTATCTGCACGCTGAGGGCGCTATTCTTCATTGCAATGCTATGGATGTGCATGCTTATTGGCGATGGCATACTTACACCTGCCATTTCAGGTAGTTCTATTTTAAATCTCTCCCAGTCTTTCATCTTATATTGCATGAAATACATAGTACTGAATGCTGAAATTTTGCAGTGTTATCCGCGATAGACGGGTTACGAAGGCCTTTCCCTGCTGTCAGCAAATGTAAGTACAGTATGCATACATGTCATAGAGTACACTGTTCTAGATGCAATATTCAATATCAGACTTAGATCACTGCAAATTAAAACCTGCAGATGTTGTGGAAGCATTATCTGTGGTAATCCTTGCCATCTTGTTCCAACTGCAAAGATTTGGAACCTCTCATGTTAGCTTCCTGTTCTCTCCAACCATGGCTGCTTGGACCTTCCCGACTCCGGCCATCGGCGTATACTAAATCGTACGACACTACCCGGGAGTGCTCAAAGCCGTGTCAGCTTATTATGTGGCCCAGTTCTTCCAGAGAAATGGGTCGAGAGGGTGGAAACTTCTTAGCGGCATTGTTCTATTCATGATGCATCACTGGTAAATGTTCAAATGCAAATGGTTAAACACTTTAACCTTGTGATGCTTGTTGCATTGTACTAATTTGGATTCTTGTTGTTTCATCAGGTGCTGAAGCAATGTTAACTGATCTTGGCCATTTCAACAAGAGGTCTATTCAGGTATAGTGTACTTTCAACAGCTTCAGCTTAACTGTGTGACAATCTGAGACTGAAATGGTCACCTTTTGTTTTGCAGATAGCATTTGTTTTCACCATATACCCTTCGCTGGTGCTCACGTATGCTGGGCAGACTGCTTACCTGATCAAGCACGTCGACGACCATGATGACGGGTTCTACAAGTTTGTGCCGGGTCCAGTTTACTGGCCAATGTTTATCATCACAACGCTTGCAGCTATCGTGGCAAGCCGATCACTGATATCAGCGACCTTCTCTGTCGTCAAGCAGGCTGTTCTCCTCGACTACTTCCCACAGGTGACGGTGATTCACACATCCCGACACAACGAGGGGGAGGTCTACTCACCAGAAGCTAATTGCATCCTCATGATTCTGTGTGTTGGTGTTGTTCTTGGATTTGAAGACGGCAGAGATATCGGAAACGCTTTTGGCACTCCGACTTATAAGCACAAACCAGGTGCACATTTTTGTCTGAAAATGTTCTGGACCGCTTGATAAACTCAGCTTTTCTTGGTGCAGGAATTTTTCATTTTCAGATACCTGCAAGTAGATCAGGTCGCCGCGAATCAAGGTTCATCGTCAGAAGCCTCGGTATCCGTGGCATCTACGGGTGCATCGTTCAGTACGGCTACGCTGACTCCATTGCTCCTGATCAGGGTGCTGGTTTAGCGGCACAGGTGGTCGCTTGCTTGCAAAAACACATTTTGGCAGATCAAACCGAGCGGTGTCGCTCCGGTTTGACTGTCGAGGAGGAGATCTCGATGATCGATGAGGCCAGATCGGCCGGTATGGTTCACGTTCAGGGCAGGACGGCGTTCGAGGCGCAGGAGGACGCCAGCTTGGTCGACAAAGTGATGCTCAGGTTCTACGAGTTCTTGCACAGAAACTGCAGGCCGGCTTTGCCAGGATTGGGACTCCCTGTCCAAGATCTGATGGATATTAGCATGATCTGCAAGGCTCGAGTTCCTCAGGCACGTAACATTTGATACTTGCATCAACTTGCAAGTTTAGCCTATCTGTGATATTTTGTGTTTCGCATGTTGATGTTTCTGTTGTGCGCTGCCTGGCCCTGGTGTAGTAGTACCTATCAAAGTGGATTGTTTAATGATCGCTTCATGTGCTCATACCATGTGTCTAGTTGTATCAGATAAAACTACCCTGGAAAGAGAAATTACTCCATATCTGTGATACCACGTGGAGGTTATCCTATAGTTGTGATGAGTAATTGACCTATGAATTAGAGTTTGTGTAGAGGTTGAGTTTGGTTTTTAAGGTTTGTACAGAAGTTTGCTTTCTACAACTTTGTGGTCTATCACTTCTGTTTACGACTTGGTCGAGTTTCAGACTGGAGCGTGATGATTTCGACTTTGTTTAGTCTTTCGGATGCTTCGTTTTTTCTTAGCGCATGAGGTTTCCGACCACTCACGCATCCTCGTTTTCTCTGTTTGGTTTTTGAGCTAAATCGATCACGCTGGTTGCAAATTGTTTGTTGACCTTTGACCATGTCGGTTGTTCGACCACATATTGGTTTACGACCACGTTGGTTACGATCACGTTGACTTTTGGTTGCAGTCTTGTTCCAACCACGTTGGTTGTTTGACCATCTTATTGGCTCACGACCACGTTGGTTACGACCACGTCGATCATTTTGGTTGCTGACTAGTTCAGACTACATTGGTTGTTTGACCACTCATTATTGTTCGACCATATTGTTTACGACCACGTTAGGTTTCGACTGCACCCATCTTCGATCACGTTGATTTTGGTCACGGCTGTTATCGACTAAAGTGATTTCCATTTGGTAGTTGATTTCCGACCACGTTGAACTTCCGACTACATTGGTTTCCAACGTTTAGTCAGTTCTCAACTACGGTGATGTCTTGTTCGGTAGTCGATTTTCGACCACGTTGTACTTCTTTCTGGTAGTCGGATTCGCGACCACGTTGTTGAACTTATGACCACGTAGTAAGTTTACGACCAGGTTGCCAGTTTCCGACCACGGTCAGCTTTCGGCTGTGCTCTCTCTTTCAAGTGTGTTTTTAACCTTAGTCTTCATAGCTCAGTAGCTATCGAAGAAAAATGTTAAGCGAATACTTGGAGAGAATTTGAAAGCATCATTCACCTCCCTATTGCCTGTCCGGTCCTACAATATCATATACAAAGTAAGTCGGGCTTCATTTGGGCTGGGCTACCTCAGAAATGCCCAAATGTTGTCTGACAATGTTTGGGCCCTATGACTTTCTTCCATTTGAAACTTGACTCGTCCGAGAGACGAATGAGCCCTAAGCACCTAGTTAATTCGGGCCTGTTTCTGAAGGACGCTACAAGATAGATAATACATGTTATGCAAAGTGTATCATCAAACATAGTATGATTACATATTTACATAGAGAAATGCAGAGAAAACTCGAAAATTATAATCAGCATAACTGGTCTTATCTGGGACTAACCTACTCATTCCATTTTCTCTTCATCAAAGTATAAATTGTGCAGAACTGCATATAAAAGCTTGTTGTCGTGGCTACAGGCCAAACAGTAAAGAAAGAGACTAATAGAAGGAGAAGAGGAGAGCCAGATCTGTGGGAGAGATGGTAAGAATGAGGATGCCCCTCCTCCTGCCCCTCCTGAGGGTTTATATACATAAATGAGGTAGAATGGAAAATCCCATTCTACCCCTTAGTACTTACAAAGGGTGAGGGTACATTGGTATATTTCCATGAGTATACTCCTCTACACTATTTGGCCTATTACATATTAGGCCAGTTGCAAGGCCTAGTCACGGAGGGTTGGGCCACCCCCACAACAGTACTCCCTTGACAGCAAGCGCAGAGGTCCCGATGGGCGAGGTGACATGCCAAACTATCCCAGCCCCCCCCCGCGCGAGCTCTGTGCGGAGTAGACTTCGCCTCGCGGTTCTTCGGAGCGTAGGCCAGCGCCGAGCGGCCGCTGTGCGGCGAGGCACTCTGGGCAGCGTGCTGGAGTCGATGACGTGGAGCCGAAGCTGACAACACCGCAGGACGTGCTGCTGCCTCGCTTCCTTCGAGAACATGCATGTTCATGTAGCATCGGCGAAAGCGCGTAGACGCCGCGACGCGTGGAGGCCGGAGCTGCATAGCCTGGCCCGAGCAATACATGCAGTTCCATATAAGTTGTAAGCATGCATGAGCGGAGATAGCAGCAAAAGATGGGCGATTCGGCCAGATCTATTCGATACACCATCTACAAAATATGGCGAAGTGTACAAGCAAAGCCCATATACCTCCATAATCAGGATGATTAAGTTTTTAGCGAGCAAGCTACTTATCTGTCACTGGTGGCCCGCCAGATGGTACAAACACCATGAATGAAGCAGAATGCTCCCAGGAACAGAAAAGATCCACACAACCGCTGCTCATCCGTTGAATGCTGGAGAAATCTCTTCTATGTATAACTTGTAGTCGTTTCCCACGGACGGCGCCATCTGTCGTGGCTACAGGCCAAACAGTAAAGAAGTGGACTAGTAGAAGGAGAAGAGGAGAGTCAGATCTGTGGGAGAGATGGTAAGAATGAGAATGCCCCTCCTGGAGGTTTATATACATGAGTGGGGTAGAGTGGGGGGTACATTGGTATATTTTCATGAGTATATTCATCTACACTATTGGTCCTATTACATATTAGATCAATTGCAAGGCACAATCACGGAGGGTTGGAACACCCCACAACACTTGTGGTTTGCAATAGCTGACCAGTTACTTAGCACAGGTTTCAGCTTTCAATACATGCTCCCACTAGACTATGGTGATCACCTTAGAATGTGAAAATGGAGAACTAATTATTCCAAGTAAAATCAAATTGTAGCACAAAAGACAAGACCAATTGTCAATTTTTCCATAAATACGTACGGTGCCTTTAAGGTGCATCTAGTTTATTGATGTTGAGCTTACAGCTTAACAGGGAGGTCATTGTCATCGAAGTTGGTCACTAGCAGGGCCGTACCTGAGAATTTGGGGGCCTTGTGCTAAACTTAAAATTAGGCACTACGTTTAGAAGAGTCAATTGCTAAAATAAAAAATATTTTGCATTATTTAGAATTAGTCACGAGATGGGACTAGACAAACTAATTGATGCGGTGCATATGGTCTCCATAGGCCACAATGTCAGGGCATGTTCTTTTCCTCCAAAATTGATGGTTTTTGACTTTTGCTACAGTATCTAACTTTCAAATGAAATATTTTCTCAAGATATGGTCTACAAGTTAAATGATCTACAAGTTAAAAACCCAACATCTGTACCAGCCAAAATCACAAGTGAATATTTGTCTCTCCGTAATCTATACCGTAAACAGCCAAAATTCAAAAATTTCAATCAAAAGTCATAAACCACAGCCGCAGCCAAACAGACCCTGTAGCATGAAAGGGCTGCTTCAGCGACCAAGCAGTGTGGCACCAGAGCCCAATCGATGCAAGAAGATCAGGAGAATGAAGAGAGCAAGATTGGCTATAGGTAATAAAAAGGTTTGATTAACTCTTTATCTCACACAAGATTGGCTATAGTAGTAATGGTAATTTTTCTTGAGATATTAGCAAGTAGTAATGGAAGATTAAATCAAAATTAAGGGCCCCTAACTTTTGGGGGCCTGTGCAGTTGAGCACTGTGCTCCTGCCTTTGGTAGTCCAGCTCTTCATCGTCAGCACCCAACTAGAGCTCAAGACAACAACAACTAGAATCAATGAAGTGCTTGTCACTGCATGACATATCAAAGGTTGCAACAACAACAACAATACGCTACTCATCAACAACTATAAATATATACACTACTTTTGTCACAAGAACAATAAAACCAGATACTATCCTTGTTGTATTAATTGTTAAAGGCAATATTATTGTAACCATTATTACATCCTTAAAACCTTACAATCCAGTGGGGGTATGGAACAAATTATATACAGGTTTCTTTCTTCTTTATTGGGTTGATTGATTTGATTTCCTTACGCTCTACGGCATGTCGGCATTAGTGAGAGAAGACTAGCCCCCCGTACGCCGCTATAACATTCAGTCTAGTGGCCATAATGCAAAGTCATCTAGGGATTGCTTCACTGATTTGCACAAACACGTATGACCGTACAAGCTATAATTGAATTGAAATATAAGATTCAAACGTTGATCGAGCTATCTACTCACATTGGCTCGACAATGATTTGCATGGCCGTGCGGTTTGTGGTTTATGGTTGAAATTGCACTGTAACGGTTGAAATTTCACTGTAGCTGAAGATGACTTATTTGTCGTAATTAAATCTAAAAAAATTAAAATAGAAAAAAATACTTATATAGACAACTCAAACGAATACCGGAAAAAAGAACCGACAAAAAAGCTTAAAAAACCAAAAGTTCAGAAAAAAACAGAATTTATAAATAGTAAAAAATAAGCCAAAAACCAAAATTTAAAGCCGAAACGAGCGGGACCTAAGTCACTCAAGAACAGCCAAAAAAGAGTTATTTTTTTTGTTCTTTTTTCCTCTCATCTCTCTTCTTCTCCTTTCATTTCATCACTGAAACCTGCAGGGAATCTGGTGGATGACTTAAATTAACAACATTGAAGCCCTCATATGGATGGCATAAATGCCCTCCATTTACTAGGATCAAATGCACATTTATTTGCGAGGGAGTTATTTCTAGCTCATCATCGCACAACAACCTACTAGGAGCTCCTCAAAATGCAAAAGCCTCCTCTCCATCTTCATCTAATGGCCACTGTCCACGTGCACCCTGTCCGGATACGGCTTGCAGTGCCACGTGTCCACTGACCTCGTACCGTCCTTCCAAACACCCAACAAATTTGGCCGATTTTTATCTCCACTTGCTCAATTTAGTGCGCTATTTTTGTGTATTATCAACCAAAAGCCGCGTTATACTCTCTATTTGGAATGCAAGAATACGTTTCATCATCTACATGAACCAGGACAAATCATGTGTTCTAAACGGGACCATAACATTCATTTGCTCTTTTTTTGGTTGGTGCGTATCAGCGTATGCAAACACAATCTACTGTGGGTTGTTTCAGCTGTTGGGATACTTAAACCGTGATATTGATATGGAAGATGCTGCGTTGATGGTGGTTGGGTGCTATTGTTGACACAGCATGGCATGTTTTTGCAGTGACAGTGAAACAGATAGCTCTGGTTTGAAGTTGATAAAAGTAGTACTTTCCTCTCCTTATCTTGCACATACTGTTTGGGGTTCTTTTCGTTGAAAATGGTACATTTTGGTGCTTTAGCAGATGTGTTACAGTCTTTACAACTGCTCCTAGGATCTTAACGACCACTCTGTAGTCACTATGATCAGCTCCTGCAGCTGTACAACCGCGATGAAGAGGCTACGACCACCTCATGAGTCGTTATGACCGCTCTGCTGGTTCTCTGACCACGCTGACAGACGTTACTATCACGTTGTGTCCCCTCCGATCACTCCTCGTTGCTTTGACCACGTAGTCGTAAACTTTAGCAGAAGTTACGAACACGTTCACAGCCTCTACGCTGCACTTCCTTCGACCACGGTCGATCACCGTAGTCGTAGCTCCTTACAACCACGTAGTGATTCTGTCGACCGCTGTGGTCATAACCCTTACGACCACGTTCGTTGCTTCACAGCCGTGGTCGTAACTCCTTTACAACCACGTCTGCTGCTCTTGTGGATTTCTTCGCTCGATCGTTGTGGTCGTAACTCCTTTACGACCACGTCTGCAATCCTCTGCTCGCCGTGGTCGTAACTCGGTTACGACCACGTCTAAGAGCACACGATGAACTTGATACTTTTCCTCGAAGCCAAACCGCTCCTTCTTTTCTTTATTTCTTTGTCTCGATTACACCAATCCCTACGATCACACCGATCGCCATCACTGTGATCACACCGATCGCCTCCGACCACACCGATCGCCTCTCTCTTCTATGATCACATCGATCGCCATGACCACACCGGTCGTCTATCTCTTCTGCGATCACACCGATCGCCACGACCACGCTGGTCGCCCTCTGCTTGGCACCTCCTCTCGACTACATCTTGTCAACTCGGTGCTTCTCTCTCGGTACAATGGCTCTGCCCTTTTATACCCTGCTCTACGACTTTGACTCGGGTACACTACGACTATGACTCCAACTCGGCTACGATTATGAAGCGGACTCGAGCTCGACTATGACACGGACTCATATACGACCACGACCAACCTCGTACATGACTCTAACCACTCGTACACGACCATGACTACTACTTCTAAACTGAAAATAAGATTACAAACTCTAACAATCACCTCCTTAATCTTATTTTCCCTCTTAATCACGACGATCTTCTCTCTTGCTTCTGCTTCTTCCTGCACTCCCGTGTGCCTGAGCTGTCACCGCTCTACTGCATGCGCTTGCTCCATCCCAAGCCTTGCACAATCCGATGCTTGCCGTGCCTTGCACCTGGACCGAACCATTCTTCCTTGTACGCTTGTATGGGTTGGAGCACCTACTCCCATAGCCACCTTGGCTTCACCGTTACCTAAGCCTTCTGCTCCTCTCTCTTGGATCATGTGCATCTCCTCCACACGATCACCGCCCTCATGCATCGTCTACGGCGTCTCCCACGCTTTACCCATGCTCTGATACCACTTGTTGTAGTCCTTCTTGTTAGATCCGAACCCTGGCACCCCGCCAAGTCCAACCATGTTCACTCCCTGGTCCCTAGGTCTTAAATGGGCTATGCGCTCTGCGCACCTAAGCCCATGGGCTGCCCGCAAGCAAGCCTCTCAAGCAACAACCTTATAAGTGGTATTGGGCCTTCTCCCCAAAAGACTAGTCCAATGGGTGGATGCTCCCTCACACTTATAAGTTATGTCTTTTACTTTCCCACAATCCATGTGGGATTGTTTCCTAACAATCTCTCCCTCACACATGGATTGTGCACATCGCACTCCTGGGAGATGTTAGGAACCTGAGCTCTGATACCACTTGTTACAATTTTTACGAATGCTCCCAAAATCTTAACGGCCACTCTGTAGTCGCTATGACCACCTTCTATAGCCGTACGACCATGTTGAAGAGACTACGACCACCTCTTGAGTCGTTACGACCACTCTACTAGTTCTCCAACCACGCTAACAGTCGTTATGACCACTTGTGACCTTCCGATCACTCCTCGCTGCTCTGACCACGTAGTCGTAAACTTCAGCAGAAGTTACGACCACGTTCACTGCCTCTAGGCCCTTTACGCTGCACTTCCTTCGACCATGATCGATCATCGTATTCATAGCTCCTTACGACCACGTAGTGATTCTGTCGATCGCTGTGGTCGTAACCCTTACGACCACGTTCGGTGCTTCACGGCCGTGGTCATAACTCCTTTACAACCACATCTGCTGCTCCTGCGGACTTCTCCACTTGATCGTCGTGGTCGTAACTCCTTTACGACCACGTCTGCGATCCTCTGTTCGCCATGGTCGTAACTCGGTTACGACTACATCTAAAGAACACATGATGAACTCGATACTTTTCCCCGAAGCCAAATTGTTCCTTCTTTTCTTTATTTCTTTGTCTCGATTACACCAATCGCTACAATCACACCAATCGCCATCACTGTGATCACACCGGTCGTATCTCTCTTCTACGATCACACCGATCGTCACCTCTCTCTCTCTCGATAGCACCGATCGCCACGACCACACGCTCTCGCTCGGCACCTACTCGAAGACATCTTGCCAACTCGATACTTCTCTATCGGTACAATGGCTCTGCCCTTTTATACCTTGCTCTACAACTTCGACTCGGGTACGACTACGACTATGACTCCAACTCGACTACGACTATGAAGCGGACTCAAGCTCGACTACGACACGGACTCGTATACGACCACGATCAAACTCGTACACGACTCCGATCACTCGTAAACGACTACGACTACGACTTCTAAATTGAAATAAGATTACAAATTCTAACAAGATGACTACTCTAAAAACCAAATAGACAAACCCAGGAGAGCACCCATGCTAGCTGTTAGAGGAAAATGCTGCAGGTACCATGATCCACACATATGCCATTTCGACTTCAGAACTTGTCTAACTTGAGAGCTACGTTGACGAAAAATAGGAAGAAGATGTGCACAGGAACTTCAGCGACTAACCTGAGACTGTCTACAAAGACGTTGAAGAACAACTTTCAACAAGGAAGAGTTTGGGATGTGACTAATCTGCGCGCTAACACAAAACAAATTAAGATGCTCATGTTATAATTACACAATGCTACTATTCATTTAACCCCACTGATTCTACGACAAGTACTGTACCGATTATTATTAGTCCAACTAGTAAGGCACCTCGCGAGATGTGTTAATAGGGTCAAGCGATCTTGAAGTAGCGACACGTACGTACCAGCGATGCGAGAGCAAGCTAAGATGACACTTTGCGCGATGCGATTCGCGCAGGCCAGGGAAGATGAGCGAGCGCGACTCGTTGGCCTGTGCAGACTGAGCTGGGCGGAGTTAAGGGTGTGCCACCGGATCACCAGCTCGCCCAACTCCCAGCAAGATTGGTTCATCACCGGGACCATGCGCGCGCGCACACACACACATATTTATGCGTCCATCGGTCGCCAACTATGATTAGTCCAAGATTGGATGGGTCCAAACTAGCTGGTGTAGCCGGCGTTAGGAGCCACCTTTACTGTTTAATATGCCATTCCACTGCACGCACCAGGTGTCTCAAGCCCTTCGAAGGTGAGCTCTTTAATAGTATATCCTCCTACTGCTTTGGAGCCCAACATGCATGAACGCGGTGTTTCTGTTTTCTTCTTCGTGTTTTTCTCGTGTTTTCATACATATGGTAAAGATCCAGAGCACCAAAAAAACATAAGGAGGATAAAAAAAGTGCTCTAGATCTTTGCCACGTGCGTGAGAACAGCCTAGGCATGCATGGGGGCAATGCCGCTGGATCCTCGTCGTTATTTTAGAAAAATACGTTGAGCATATTTCTCGCCCGCTAATTCGACGTCGCCCGATCGGAAACAGATGCTCACGATTAACGCCTGAAGGGGAATCAAGAGGAGTTGATTTTTTTTCTTCATCAGTTTCTCATGAGTAACTAACTGACGAACTAACTCTTATCCACGAACGAACGACAAAAATTAGCCAGAAAGGTTTTCACCTTGTACGTACCGGTTTGAGCCGACTAGGTGTTTAAGACCCAAGTACGTACGTTCCTTTCGTGTAATAATCAAGTACCTGCCACCAACCAGCTGTCAGCTGTGTGTCGCGAAGACGCGGGCTGTAGCAAGCTCTGGGCTCTGGGGGTGGGAGCGGTGGGCACCGGAGAGTGCTCCCGGTACGGCCGATTTTTCACCGGATCGCCGCGAGCCGTCGCTGGCGCACGGGCCCGTGCCGCGATTTGCAGCGATCTCGCGAAACCAAATCGACCGTACCGCGGCTACGCGTGGCTGGTGTTCACCGG
The DNA here is from genome assembly GCA_036346245.1 of Bonia amplexicaulis. Lineage (NCBI taxonomy): Eukaryota > Viridiplantae > Streptophyta > Magnoliopsida > Poales > Poaceae > Bonia > Bonia amplexicaulis. The sequence continues at coordinate 20,066,371 of CM070751.1, read as the reverse complement.
CATTTATGCTGTAAGGTTTTCGTCGACGTCCCTGTTGTCAAATAGTGTTCTAGTTGGAGCTAGCCAGCTTTAGCATTGGCATCGACGCTACTCTCTCACGTGAACATAATTTTAGCATTTTTTTAAGCGTGAGTTATTTTAAGGCATCGCTCCAAGGAGTCAGGAATGATAACATAAGCTAATTAAGATGGGGCAAGAATATACTCTCTCTCCGCTGAGAATGTAAGGTCTATAATTTAAATGATCTTGTTGAGAAATAGTATAAGGTTTACACGTAGATTTAATGAGATGTTTCCAATTATACCTTTATTTATTCTCTCTTGGTCATATGTATTTATATATTACTCCATCTGTTCACAAATATAAGTCGTTTTTGACTTTTTACGTTCTCCGAGAGAAAACTTTGACTATAATTTATTATCATAGTATAGTACTAAAAATAATAGAATATATATTATGTAAGTATTTTCAAGATAAATCTAATGATATTATTTTCATGTAGTCAATATATATACTTTAACATATATTAATGGTCAAAACTTGATCGCACGGAACCCGCAGTGACCTACATCTGTGGACAAAGGAAGTACCATATATACAAAGTATTCTATCATCTTTCTAAGATAATTATAAAGGATATCTAAATCATTTTCTCTCATACCTTTTTCAATTTCATTGTCACCTTAATTCTTGTGCAAAGTCAAAATAGCGATATATTTCTCCACTAAGGTAGTAGCAAAACAAGGAGGAAGGAATGCTCTGATAACATTGCAAATTAATATATAGGACTAGCAGTCTATATAGCACTGCTACTTCTACATCTTCCTTTTTCATGGTATGCATGTTCTCCGTAGTCTATAATGGGTCTGTTCTTTTTGGCTGCGGTTTATGATTTTTGGTTGAAATTTTTGAATTTTGGTTGTTTGCAACAGAGATTGTAGAAAGAGAAACACTCACTTGTGATTTTAGTTGATACAGATATTAGACTTTTAACATGTACTACAATTAACTTATAGATACCGTCTTTACAAAATACTTTATTTAAAAGTTAGATACTATAGCAATAATCAAAAACCGTTTTTAGAAACCGTAAAGAATGGGCATATAGTAGCGTGTTAGATCGGCACACATGCAAGGCAAGACAATCGAAAACAACAAACTGCCATTGCATGTAGCTACATGCGTTATCGTGGCTCTTGATTTTGCGTCGAGATCCATGCGCCATCTTTGTCCTCCTCTCTCGTCTCCCACGCCGCGCTGCCGCTGCCCTCCCTCGAAGGCTCCGCGCGCCCCCGAGCCTCGCCACCACAGTCCGAGCCGGAAACCACTGCCACCGGGCCGCCGCTCGCCGGAAACCGCGCGGCGCGGCTCAGGGGAGGGGCGGCGGCGGCTTGGGAGCCGAGAGAGAGGATAGAGGTAGAGGAAGAAGCCAGCACAAATCTCGGATCGGCTTGGACGGCGTAGATATTGCATTGTAGCTACGTGTAGTCGTAGAAAGACCACTCTCCAAGGCAACGCCACGCCACGCCGATGCAAACACTACTAGTGCAATTCCCGGGCATTTAAGTCCGCGGACAAAAAAAATTGGGCCAGAAAGCGCTGAAAAGATGGGCAGGGGTAACGACAACGACGAGCTCTACGCTGCCGCAACAGTATGGCAAATTAAAGGCCTCATTCAATACTGTCGTACACATTCTCCAGCAAAAACAAGCCCCCCGAAAAAAGCCTCCAAAAGGCAACGAAAAGCCATTTCCAAAATCCGAAAACTAAGCACGGGTCTTGCACTAGATATACGACGATCACACGAGTATACGACGATGCCATTGTGAGCTTCTTGATCGACAGTTTGATTTGATCCAGTTTTATGAGCTAGCTAGCTAGCTAGCTGCTTGTGTGATTGATTGGTGATGGGCGTAGTTAGTAGGAGCGAGAGGGTAGCTCGCCAGAGAGAGGCCACTGGTCTGCGTATGTGCAAGCTAAGCTAGCACTGGTACTTAGTTAAGCCGCGATCTGGAGTAGGTCGGGACTTATTTGGTCCCGGATCGGAGGAGACCTGGCGCGTCATCAAACGCGCTTCGCGGGAAACATTTCGGCAGCAGCGCAGCTACCGTGCATCAATGGCGCAGTAAAGTGAGGTGGGAGAGGGAGAGGGAGAGATCGAGCGGGCCGCGCGCTTGAAACTTTGCCGCCTGCGCGGCGCCGATCCCCTGCCCTTGCCTTGCCTTGCTGGCCTCGCCCTCCCTCACCCTGGTTCTGGGACCAGCGCGGCGCTACAGTAATTGCATGAGCGCGTAGGCCGTCTGATTAGAAATCAACGCTTTCCATCGGCTCCGTGGGGAGATTTTGCAGGGCAGGCAGGTTGTTCTTTTGGGCTTCGCCTAGCTTATACCTTTTATCCGTAGTTTATTAGTCTACCGAATAGTAATTATTGAGAAAGCTTAAAAGCCAAAGGCCGCTGAAAGCCCAAAAACTAGGACTCGTTCATATTAGCTTTGCATTATCAATAGTACCAGTTTATAGAGAAACTTGTAAAGAGAGATACACTTTCGTGCAATTTTGACCGATATAAATGGAGTCGCTATAGTGTGTACTATTTATGCGATTTTGGACACGAACACCTCAAAACCGTGCCCTTAACCACTTGGACACGAACTCTATCTCTTCCTCAAATCAAAGAACCCGAAACACTTCCTAACATAGGTTTTAACCACCTCGTACAAGTCATGGACTCCATCCACAACTCTATACGACACACACGACAAAGCCTCTAGAATATCCCCTCCTGTATCTCCATCGTGCACCATTACTGCGTACTCTCGCGTGAGCCCGATCACCTCGCGTAACCACCTAATCGTCTGGACCTCATATTACCCTCTTAGTTCCAGTCCTCCTTGTCACCGACTGTAACCATCTCCACACCTCTACGCAACATTCACTTTTGACCTCCACGTGCTCCAGCATGAGCTCGACCACCTCGTATGATATCCCGACTGTCTGGACCTTAGATTACCCCCATGCCCACCTGCACATGCAAAGACCAAAGAAACCATCTCCTGACAACACACATTAGCAAAACACACCTTTATCTATCCACAGACAAGAAACAACCCAACTACGACCATGCCTCGTAATGCTTATCAAGGACCGAATCGGCAACCAGAGGGGGGTGAATGGTGCCTTAAAATTCTCCCACAATTAAACCTAATCTTTTCTCTCGATAGCTAAAGAGCTATGAAGAAGAAGATTGATTGCTTATCGAGGAACGAGAGATCGAGAATAACCGCAGCTAACCGAGAGCAAAGAAATCGAGAAGAGAACCGGTCGAAAAGTCACCGTATTCATTTGACTTTCTCACGTGGTCGAACGCCAACTCGTGGTCGATCGAGCCAAACGGACTATAGCTATCAGTTCTCTGGACGAACACACGTGGTCGCTGACCAACAGGTGGTCGAACTACCGATGTGGTAGAAACCGAACAGAGGCGTCAAGCGTCGTGCCCTCGGTCGAGCTATCGCTTGAAAACAAGCAGAGAGGAAATCAAAGCAAGAATGAAAGTCCTCTCACGAGAGAGAAATGAGAGTGCGGTTGAAAGTCGACTTCAGATAAATCCGCCGTGGTCGAAACCACATCCGAGAGAATCGCATCAAGCCGAAAATGAAACAAAGAAGACGACGACCGCAATGACCAACGACGAAATTGCCATGGTCGAAGAACGAAAAAGGTGAATACTCTGTTGTTCGGCACGATCATAAAGCAAGAATTTGAAGAACTTTTGTTCAGAGATCCAAAACGCATGAAACTTGAAACCTAGTAAGCATGAGATCTCTAGAAGTGAATTTACCAAGAATCTCCAAAGACTTCGCAGAACGGTCGAGAGAACAAAGAAAGTCGAAATCCTAAACAGAGAGCTTCAGTGAAGTTTACGAAAACTAATTTCTCTCGATTTGTTCTTTGCTCTCGGAATGGTCTTGCCAACTAGCCTTGAGACATATTCCTAGTTCGAGCAAATCAAATATAAGCCAACTCTCGAGGAAATACAGTATGAACTAAGAATGAAGAGATGGCAAATAAATCAATGAAAGCATCTCAAGAACGACCTCTCAACCCAGATCACAAACACGCACTCCATCTCATATATAAACTCTAACAAGTACGAGAGATGAGTCCTCTCAAATCATAACACGGAGGTTTCGCAACCACTCCCCGGGAGGACAAGCTCTACCCTAGAGCTAAACACACGACAAACTCCCACGGAGGGAGAGGCGGCGCCTTCAAGGCCCAAATGACCAACTCAAACATTCTCGTGCCTCCCTCTCCCTTTTATAGCCTCACACCGAGACTAACCCTAATGGATCCATCCATTAGTCCACACTGGGATAACCCAGAAACCCCACCTAACACCGGGTTTTAATACTCACTTTGCCCGCTAACTCAAATGCTTTGCCCGCATCCCAACAGACCCGCACTTTGCCCGTTAGCTCCAACAATCCATCGCTGCAGAGACACAGCTTCCTTTGCGCCTTTGGCCATTTCTCCAAAATGCCACTCCGCCTTCCCGAAGCTTCCTCCACCGCTTTGTCGTCCATGCCGTCGCCCACCGGCACGACACGCCCTCTTCGGCTTTTCCACGCCGCTCGACCTCAACAACTTCCTTGTCTAGTCCCGACCTCCTAAGCCTCACCAAGACTTGTCTCCGTGATCATGCAACCGACCGATCGACCTCCGACTCCTCCGTAGTCTAGTCTCGGTCTATTCCACCGCACACCACCGCACCCAACCTCCCGACCATCTCGACCTCGGCCCTCCCGAGCCTAGTCCCGGTCCTTCTCGTTGTTGCCCGTCGTGCTCAGCTCTGGCAGCCCAGCCCAGCCTCGCCTCCCGGCCGCAACCACCTCGCAGCCTCGATCATCTTCGGCGTCTCCGACCGCCCGGACCTCAACACCTCCCGTGCCTAGTCCCGGTCCTCCCACGCCACCATGAAATAGCTCAAGTCCTGCAGCCACATAGACAAGAAAACACACATAGCACCGCCAATGCACATGCACCATCAATCGGCACAAGTATCACAAAGACAACACCGGTCGTAAAATCCCTACGACCACCCGAAGCACAAGACAAGAAGTGGTCAAAACCCCGAAGACTTCCTCGCTTCCTTCGACCACACAAAGATGTCGTCACGACCATCACAAAGCTCGTTACGACCATGCGACACAAGCTATGACTATCGCTAGCTACGACCACACACAGTGTCTCGCTACGATCACCGCTCAACAGAGAAACCAAACTCGCACCGCTCAACCCGAGCTCAAGTCTTTTGCACGAAATTAGACTTGTCAAAATGATGAACCAATAAGTCCACAAGGTCCACAACGTCACCGTGAATCCATACGACCAAGTTCCAACATAATCGGACATCAAATGCACCCATACGACCGGTTTGAATGTACTCAGCCGACCACGGTCATTTTGCCCACAACGTGGTCGAATTCGACTGCCACAACGTGGTCGAACAACCGATCGCACAACGTGGTCGTAAACCCTTAGTGCCATAACGTGGTCGAGCACTCCCGATCGCTCAACGTGGTCGCACCACCGATCAAACAACGTGGTCGACACCGATCGCTACAACGTGGTCAAAGACCCACGCGACAACGTGGTCGATAGCATAACGTGGTCGTAATGGCCCCGTGGCCTCCGACCACGACCAACGAGCCGTAGAGACCACAACGTGGTCGCACGCCACCGGCCGGTTCTCGATTTCGCTCAACGTGGTCGGCGCCTTCCACCACGGTCAGTACTCAAGGCCGCCGGTGACTTCCGATTCCCACCAACGTGGTCGCGACAGCGCTCAACGTGGTCGTATCCCATCCAAATGACCTCCGACCACGGTCTTTTTCACGAGTGAGATATCGTGGTGGTCGCATACGGTCCGACCAACTTCGATCGCGTCCAAATTCACCGAGGATGCCGCAACGTGGTCGACAAAGACCGGCCGCAACCCGATAGCTCTCAACGTGGTCGTAAGTTTACGGCTTGCTTCGATTACGCCAAGTTTGCCGAGGAAGCCGTAACGTGGTCGTAAACCACCCGAACGACTTCCCACCACGACCAAAATGGTTGTACGCACGTTTTCCGGCTTCCGATCGGTTCCAATGTGGTCGCATGCTTTGGTTGGCTTCCCACCAATGTCAAATTACTCGAACGACTTTGTGCTACCGACAATGAGGTCGTAAGAGATCCGCCAACCATTCTCAAGGCTTACGACTATGCGGTCACCAAACCTCAAAACCAAACTCAATCTTTCTAGATCAAGAGTCAATTACTCATCACAACCATGGGGTGACCTCCACATGGTCTCACAATCTCCCCCTTGATGAGTATATTGACAAACACCAAAAAATATGAAGTTGAGTTTGTAGAAGTCGACATGATCCAAAGAAAGAAAATGAGATTATGATCATGTCAACAGAGAGAACACTAGAGCGATAAAATAAAGAGCAAAATGAACTCCAAAGCTCTAGCAAGTTCCCAGAAGTTGAGAAATTTTATTTTTTTTTTCTCCAATATATTCTCCCCCTTTTGGCAATAAACACATCAAGTATGCAAGAGAGAATAAGTCATAATGATGGATGGAATGGCTGATTTGATTATTCAAAGTATGCAGAGCCATGAGAATTATCCAAAATGACCAATATGTATTACACCAAGCCATAACATACAAATATGCTATAAAGATCATGACTAAGTATGTAAAGTGAAGCTAAGCAACATAAGGCATATACTGAATCTTAGTTGAAGTTCTTAGCAAGTCAAGTCAATCATGATTTTAGTCTAGCTAATGATATCCACAAATGATGCAAGCCATGTCGTTGAGCTAAATGGAATCAAGAAGCTAGTGTTGAGCCAGCTAGAGTGCTATTTGTTCAAGAATGATACAACTGTTGAAGTACTTTGTTTTTTTTTTATTTGAGCACTCTTGACATTTTTCTTTTGAGATCTCATGATTGTTTTCAATCATATTTTGTCATGTGCTAGACCTCAAGCCTTATGCGATCATTCCAAGCGAGAAGCTTAAGAAAATGATCTTGGTCATCCAAATCTCCCCTGAGTTCATGCCTTGTGCAATGGCAAGCCGTCTCATGAGAAGGAATTGGTGAGATCGCTTTTTCGCACAAAAGAGATCTTTTGCTTTTAATAGATTGTACTAACTTATGTGTCATCAAGAAGTCAGATAGCTCAATCTATTGCTCAACTAAGATTCAAGACTCAACTCACCTATTTGACATAGTGAGAATCATAAAAGGATAACACAAGGTCGACTAGTCTCAAATATGAACATGACATGAATTAGGTCAAATTTGGCATTTTAATTAACCTATCATGGCAAAGACTTGACTACACATATAAAGTCATGATCGATTAGCAATGGAGCACAAATCATGGCAAGGTGTAAAGCATTGAAAGCATGTCATAACCGGATAATAATCAAGGCTCAATGTGGTTATATTACAATGCGTAATGCAATGCGTAAAATCCAGCCCCTCAACATGAGATGCAACTTTAGTTCAAGTTGAGTTATGTCATCATTAAGATCTAGAAGTTCTCAAATGAACTCCCCGAACCAAAGCAATAAACAAGAGGTCGGCAAAGAGAGGAGAAAACAGTGCAGTCCTTAAAGCATAGATAAGAGTAAGAAGTCTAACTAGACGAGAGAAACGCTTTAATCTATGCTAGAGGACTAACCCAAATGCACCCCGATGCAAAGGCAACAAAAAAAATGAGAACAGAGCAAGATAAATGAATAAAGCAAGAAACACGTAAACTCCTTCTCACAATAGTCCATAAGGACAAACCACCTTAAGCTCTCCTCAAACATAGCCCGAATAGACGAAAGGATCCAACTCCCTAGAGAAGGCAAAAGAGAAGAACCAAGAAATTTGGCATAAAATCCAGAAGAGAAGGTTCTAGCTCAAAGAGGTGATTCCCAAACACATCCTATCCTCATGGTCTCTAGTCTATAACGCCATACCACGGGCAAAAGCACACTATGTCAATGCAAAAGACTCTAGTGGCCAAGAAAAGTTCAACCTAGGTAGAAGAGAATCCTAGAGAACCAAAGCCCAAACTAGGTAGTAAATAATCCTAGAGAACCATTTGGATGAGAGGTGTGAATGAGACAACATCACCTAGAGTTGGCTCCTCTCGTCCAAAAAGACCCTTCCTACCACTAGAAGACATATACTATGCAAAGCCAAGTGGCGGGAGCGAGCATCGAAAATCATAAGGGAGAACCAACCTTGTAGCAGCTGCTCGGTTGTTTAAGCCGATTCGTAGTCGAATTCCATGTCCGTAACGTGGTCGTAGTCAAGTCGACGTTGTCGTAGTCGCGTCCTTCTCGTGTTCAACGTCGAGTCCGAGTTCGCGGTTGTATCCGAGTCCGCACCGTGATGAAGTGATCGAAGACGCGTAATGGTCCGGACCATGGTCGTGGTTCCTACGACGTGGTCGTAATCACCGTGGAGCGGTCAGAACAACAGATCACTCTCCCTCATTCATACAAACCTGCAGCTTTAATCATAGGGGAACAATCGTGTCCTAGTACCGGGTAAATGATATACAATATGGAACCAAGATCGAGACAAATGGTAACAACAAGAGCATCGCTAGTATTAAAGACATAGAACACATGAGAACACGCACCGCCACAAGCTCAATCTAGCCCTCATCAAAAGCATCTAGAACAAAGAAGCCTAGAGCCACCCAATACTAGAAGAAGCTTGTGACCTAACCACAAATCTCATGATATCTAAGCATAAGCACGCACTAATGCTACCAAGATGTCATACAATTTATTTCATGCCATAACATCAATAAGATCAAAGTATACAAGCATCACAATAAATCACAACCATACACATAGCGATGACAGAGCAACATGTACATATGCTAGCATGGATAAAAGCATGTATACTAGAAAAGATACAAAGGCATGAATAAACGCACCATCATGACACAAAGAAACTATCCAAGATATACTCAAGCTCATACTGTCCATACATATGCATACATCATGTAGACATACAACATGGCAAATCAACATCATGAAAAGTATGCTAACATGTATAAATAATGATGAATGAACATAAGGAGCAAGATATGAACCATGATAGATACTACAGAGCACAAGGTCATGATGATACTTGACTTCTAATGCACACATTCTACTTAGCTCATGAAGTCAAGTCAAAGCTTAAGCATGTAACAAATACAACAAGGTACATGGATACTTAAGCAAGATACACATAAAGGCATGACATGAAAGCATTGAGAGAAAAACATGCCAAGATGGTACAAGTGAGCACATGAACAAGAACAACATGCCAATATGGTCAAACATGAGTATAAGGGCATGAAGGTATAGAGTAGCTCACAAAGTAGGTGGAGACGCCAAACGTGAAGGTACATGCCTCTTGGAGGCCATGAAGTGGAGAACCAACAAATGTTCTAGTCACGTGATGAAGCGTAAGACTAAAATCCATTCGATCCCATGTTCTCCATCCAACGCCCGGACACCTACAAAAACAAGAACAAAGTGCCCAAGTCTTGGATCCCAAGTGGTTAGAAAGCGATGCTTGAACCCAAGACTTGACACACGGCCACCGTAAAAAAATGGTCGTTACGCACTACGACTACGGTCGAGAAGAAATGAGCGTGGTCGTAGTACGAGGCGTAGTTTTGAATGACTACAATAGAGATGTGATCGTTGGTCATTACAACCACGATCGGAATTGCGGTGTGGTCGTAAGTCGCTTATGACCACAAGAATCGAAAGCGGCGTGCTCGGAACCGCAATCGTGATCGTAGGGACTTTCGACCACGGTAACAAGCGGAAGTGTCCGCCGGCAGACATGGTCGTATGCGCTACGACTATGTCGAGAAGTCAAGTTGTGGTCGTAAGGCATTACGACTATAACGACGACACGCCAGAGGAACTCGGCCATCGCACTCTAGTAAGCTCATACTCCTCTACACAAGTGCGGTGAGTCAAAGTTTTAATTTCTCATTTGCAGATTTTAACATTCAAGTAGAGAAATTAAATTTTCACCGCTCACGAGAAAGACTCACAACCTACACATGAGAAATGAGATTTCAACCTAGCAATAACAATCTAGCAATTTATAATCTAGGCATCTCACAATATCCCTAAGAGCAAGTATATTCATCTTGGACAAGGCCAAGGTCATAATAAGTTTTACCTTGCTCATGATAAGTCGAAGCTCGTCCTTATCATTATCATCCGTGTGTTCTCCAAGGCTTTCTCCTTCCTGCCACTTGATTAAGCAAAGGACAAGAATGTACCACAAAGCTCACACTTGTGGTTTCTTGCAAATAAAATCATCCTCTAGCCGAAATCAAGCCTCTTGTCTCAAAGGACATCATTGGCAAAACACCCCAATAAGATTCAAAGGAAAGTTTACAAGATTCCCTACTAGTTGCCAAGCTCCGGATCGGTTAAGATCGACACTGAGCCAACCTTGCTCGATACCAATTGAAGGACCGAACGGCAACCGGAGGGGGGTGAATGGTGCCTTAAAATTCTCCCACAATTAAACCTAATCTTTTCTCTCGATAGCTAAAGAGCTATGAAGAAGAAGATTGATTGCTTATCGAGGAACGAGAGATCGAGAATAACCGCAGCCTAACCGAGAGCAAAGAAATCGAGAAGAGAACCGGTCGAAAAGTCACCGTATTCATTTGACTTTCTGCGTGGTCGAACGCCAACTCGTGGTCGATCGAGCCAAACGGACTATAGCTATCGGTTCTCGGGCGAACACACGTGGTCGCCGACCAGCAGTGGTCGAACTACCGATGTGGTAGAAACCGAACAGAGGCGCTCAGCGTCCGTGGCCTCGGTCGAGCTATCGCTTGAAAACAAAGAGAGAGGAAATCAAAGCAAGAATGAAAGTCCTCTCACGAGAGAAATGAGAGTCTGCGGTTGAAAGTCGACTTCAGATAAATCTGCCGTGGTCGAAACCACATCCGAGAGAATCGATCAAGCCGAAAATGAAACAAAGAACAAGACACGACCGCAATGTACCAACTACGTAAATTGCCATGGTCGAAGAACGAAAAAGGTGAATACTCGTTGTTCGGGCGCACGACCATAAAGCAAGAATTTGAAGAACTTTTGTTCGAGATCCAAACGCATGAAACTTGAAACCTAGTAAGCATGAGATCTCTAGAAGTGAATTTACCAAGAATCTCCAAAGACTTCGCAACGGTCAGAGAGAACAGCAAAGTCGAAATCCTAAACAGAGAGCTTCAAAGTGAAGTTTACTGAAACGAATTTCTCTCGATTTGTTCTTTGCTCTCGGAATGGTCTTGCCAACTAGCCTTGAGACATATTCCTAGTTCGAGCAAATCAAATATAAGCCAACTCTCGAGGAAATACGAAGGAACTAAGAATGAAGAGATGGCAAATAAATCAATGAAAGCATCTCAAGAACAGCCTCTCAACCCAGATCACAAACACAGACCCATCTCATATATAAACTCTAACAAGTACAGAGAGATGAGTCCTCTCAAATCATAACACGGGAGGTTTCTGCAACCACTCCCCCTGGGAGGACAAGCTCTACCCTAGAGCTAAACACACAGACAAACTCCCACGGGAGGGAGAGGCGGCTGCCTTCAAGGCCCAGCCGACCAACTCAAACATTCTCGTGCCTCCCCTCTCCCTTTTATAGCCTCACACCCGAGACTAACCCTAATGGATCCATCCATTAGTCCACACTGGGGATAACCCGTAAACCCCACCTAACACCGGGTTTTAATACTCACTTTGCCCGCTAACTCAAATGCTTTGCCTGCTATCCCAACAGACCCGCACTTTGCCCGTTAGCTCCAACAGAATCCACTGCTTTCGCAGAGACACAGCTTCCCTTTGCAGCCTTTGGCCATTTCTCCAAAATGCCACTCTGCTGCCTTCCCGGAAGCTTCCTCCACCGCTTTGCTGTCCATGCTGTCAGCCCACCTGGCACGACACGTCCTCTTCGGCTTTTCCACGCTGCTCGACCTCAACAACTTCCTTGTCTAGTCCCGACCTCCTAAGCCTCACCAAGACTTGTCTCCAGGATCATGCAACCGACCGATCAGACCTCCGACTCCTCCAGAGTCTAGTCTCGGTCTATTCCACCGCACACGACCGCACCCAACCTCCTGACCATCTGGACCTCAGCTCCTCCCAGAGCCTAGTCCTGGTCCTTCTCGTTGTTGCCCGTCGTGCTCAGCTCTGGCGCCCAGCCCAGCCTCGTCTCCGGCCGCAACCACCTCGGCCTCGATCATCTTCTGGCGTCTCCGACCGCCTCGACCTCAACACCTCCTGTGCCTAGTCCCGGTCCTCCCACGCCTCACCATGAAATAGCTCCGAAGTCCTGCAGCCACATAGACAAGAAAACCGTCACATAGCACCGCTCAATGCACACAGACCATCAATCGGCACAAGTATCACAGCACAACACCTGGTCGTAAAATCCCCTACGACCACCCGAAAGCACAAGACAAGAAGTGGTCAAAACCCTGGAAGACTTCCCTGCTTCCTTCGACCACACAGCATGTCGTCACGACCATCACAAAGCTCGTTACGACCATGCAGACACAAGCTATGACTATCGCTAGCTACGACCACACACAGGTCTGCTACGATCACCGCTCAAACAGAGAAACCAAACTCTGCACCGCTCAACCCGAGCTCAAGTCTTTTGCACAGAAATTAGACTTGTCAAAATGATGAACCAATAAGTCCACAAGGTCCACAACGTCACCAGGAATCCATACGACCAAGTTCCAACATAATCGGACATCAAATGCACCCATACGACCGGTTTGAATGTACTCAGCCGACCACGGTCATTTTGCCCACAACGTGGTCGAATTCGACTGCCACAACGTGGTCGAACAACCGATCGCACAACGTGGTCGTAAACCCTTAGTGCCATAACGTGGTCGAGCACTCCCGATCGCTCAACGTGGTCGCACCACCGATCAAACAACGTGGTCGACACCCGATCGCTACAACGTGGTCAAAGACCCACGCGACAACGTGGTCGTATAGCATAACGTGGTCGTAAATGGCCCTGGTGGCCTCCGACCACGACCAACGTAGCCGTAGAGACCACAACGTGGTCGCACGCCACCGGCCGGTTCTCGATTTCGCCAACGTGGTCGAGCGCCTTCCCACCACGGTCAAAGTACTCGGCCGCTCGGTGACTTCCGATTCCCACCAACGTGGTCGCGACAGGTACCAACGTGGTCGTATCCCATCCAAATGACCTCCGACCACGGTCTTTTCACGAGTGAGATCTCGTGGTCGCATACGTCCGACCAACTTCGATCGCGTCCAAATTCACCGAGGATGCCGCAACGTGGTCGTCAAAGACCGGTCGCAACCCGATAGCTCTCAACGTGGTCGTAAGTTTACGGCTTGCTTCCGATTACGCTCAAGTTTGCCGAGAAGCCGTAACGTGGTCGTAAACCACCCAACGACTTCCGACCACGACCAAAATGGTTGTACGCACGTTTTCCGGTTTCCGATCGGTTCCAATGTGGTCGCATAGCTTTGGTTGGCTTCCACCAATGTCAAATTACTCGAACGACTTTGTGCTACCGACAATGAGGTCGTAAGAGATCCGCCAACCATTCTCAAGGCTTACGACTATGCGAGTCACCAAACCTCAAAACCAAACTCAATCTTTCTAGATCAAGAGTCAATTACTCATCACAACCATGGGGTGACCTCCACATGGTCTCACACTTACGACTATCGCTAATTAGAACGACCCTTCAGACCACATAATACGACCACAAACTCAGAGTACTCGTAACCCATAAGTACTCGGAAACCACTCACACCGCTACTAATCGACTACCGAGTATCCATCATAGCCACAACAAGTACTCGAAGCCTACGAGTACAGACAATCATTCCGACGCACGACCGCTTACTATGATCGGAAACCACTTCTACCGAGTACTAAGTCCTCCAACTACGAGTACCTTTATCCTCGAGTGCCCACCTGGTACTGTAGCAACGACCATTCATCATCGACCACCACACACCGACCAGTCAACCACTGGCCCAACACGAGTACTCGACGTTCTCGGAGATCTCAGGAGGAAGCACTCGTATCGACCATGAAAGACTATGAGTACGGACCTTGAAGCCTACGACAACTGATCGCTAAGCCTCCGCCTTCCGAAGACAGAACAACAGACTGTGAAATCTACGAGTATCGACAATACTGCCAAATCTACGACCATGAAAGCAATATGCAAAACCTACGATCATCAACCGCAAAGACCTCAACTATCGACCAGTAAAACCTTCGACTATCGAGTACGACCAATAAAGTCTATGACTATGGAGGAGTACTGTAGCTACGACCATGGAGGAGTACTGTAGCTACGACCATGGAGGAGTACTGTAGCTACGACCATGGAGGAGTACTGTAGCTACGATTACCTGGCATGGTCGTAAAACCGAAGTCGTACTACTGTGGTCGAAAGGTCGAAGTCATACTGCCATGGTCAAAGCCAGACGTGGTTGTAAGTTGTCATGGTCATAAGGTTGATGTGGTCGAAAGCCACTATGGTCGAAACCAGACATGGTCGTAAGCTGCCTGGTCATAAGGTTGATGTGGTCAGAAGCCGTTGTGGTCGAAGCCAGACGTGGTCGTAAACCAGATGTGGTCGACATCTGCTGTGGTCGAAAGAGCTCCTGTCGACCACCAAGTTGTAAGAACTCCTGCCGACCACTAAGTCGTAGAAACTCCTACCGACCACCAAATCGTAGAAACTCCTGTCGTAGTCGTAGTCGTGTTTATACTGTGGTCGAAGCATGATGTCTGAAGTCTGTGGTCGTTTGGCCATGCCGTGGTCGTAGACTGACATCTGTGGTCTGAAATCACTCGTATGCCGTGGTTGTAGACTAACATCTGTGGTCTGAAATCATTCGTAGCTGTACACAATCACTTAAAGACAAAGTCTTCCACTGCAAACGATCAAGTTTTTCACAAACGTAAAATCTAAAGCAAATCAAATATCAATTATTTATCATCTCTTTATTTAGATCTTCCATAGGATCTAACACAATACGACACAGAGCCGGTTTGTTCTTCATTAGTGTTCGATCTGGACCGTCGATTGCTTGCACGTGCAGCGGCCCAGCCGGACCCCGTTCCACGCTGTAGCCTTGCTTGAGCCATGCGGTTGGCTGCCCAACCAACCACCGTATTAAAGCGGCCGTCACTGGGAAGCACGCACGGCGGTGTGTGTGCCGCCCACTTACAATTGCGCAGCCGTGGCGTTCGAAACCGGTTGCATGCCATGACGCAGTAACACATGCTGCTGGTGCGGCCTCACGATCATCATGCATCGCAAGTTGGTTTCTTGACAAGGAGGAAGAAGAGGTGTCGTTGTAGCGATGAAGACGCAGGGCAAGTAGTAATACACAGGGCCCGGAAATGGAAGCAGGACATGAACGCTTCATCCAGCTTACCAGCTCTTTTTCCTTTCCATTTATAATCGAAATGAATGTTCATTGAAGGCTTTACATTAATGGACAGAAGTCAATACCCGAACCATTCATCCTCTGCTGCGACACGAAATGGAAATGGAACCAGGGGGTGATAATGGAATGGCGAGTGGTGTTGCAGCGAGAGGAAAGGGAAAAGCATGGTGCGTTCTTGACTCCCTCGTTCTCAAAGCCCTCTGATCCTGACGCATGAATGCCTACGCGAACCCGAAAAATCCCGCAAATTGAGGAGAAAGAAGGGGAAAACAAAAGTTGTTATGGTGATGGATGCATGGATGGATAGAGGGAGAGTTGCAGCAGCAGGAGGTGGAGTCCATGAATGCGAGCTTTCAACGCGCCAACCAACTCCCTCGTCAGAAGCACTAGTGGCTGCTAGCTCGGATGGGTCAATGGCCGGAGCAGTGGAGGGCGGCCTTGATCTGCTGCACGGTGGTGCTGATGAGGCCGTTGACCGTCGCGACGGACTCGGCGTTCAGCTTGGACGACGGCAGGCTGCTGACGAGGATCTGGAAGGCGACGGTGACGACGGAGCCCATCGGGGCCCCGAGCGGGCTGGCGCTGGTGGACGCGCCCGCCGCGGAGCCCGGCCGGCCGTCGGGCAGGATGGTGAAGCCCGACGGCAGCAGAGGGATGCTCGAGGGGTCCTCACCGCTCATAACAACGTTGGCCGCTGGGATGTCGATCGGCGAGTACACCACCAGCGACCCCGACGCGTCCGTGCAGCTCTCCTGCAGGATCAGCATGCTGTTCTGGCTCGCATTCAGACCCTGCAATGCAACACATCAAACAACCAGCAAGAATCAACAACGCGACGCATTAACAATCGAGAATTCTTTTAAGATGAGTGATTAATTACTCTTAGCAAGGAGATGCAGTTCCCGGGATTCGAGCCGTTGGGGATGCGCGACACTTCCTGGACCTGGTTGCCGTGCGACAGGACGTCCCACTGCAGCAAATGGCAAATGGCACGGTAAGACATGACACCAAGGCGTGAGTGTGAGATCAAGAACGCGACGCGGTGCGATGGCGTGTCGGGACGGACCTGGGAGCGCGTGTTCTCGTCGCGGACGAAGGCGAAGACGTGGTCGCAGGGGACGGGCAGCCAGATGGAGGTGGCGGCGCTGAGCACGACGCCGTTGGGCTGGCCCGGGTCGGTGCTGCGGTGCATGGACACGCGCACGCTCGCCTCGTCGGAGCCCGATAGCGTCGTCCACCGGTGGAGGTGCGACGCGCTCAGGCTCGCGCAGAAGCTGCTCACCATGCGCTGCGACAGCTTCATCATGCTGCGCTTCCCTTCCGGTGTCACTAACAATCACAACCACCATAGTAAAAAACGCAAATTCTTCACAGGACAAATGCTCGCACGACATGTATGGACGCGCGACGTACCTCCACCGATGTCGTGGAGCGGCACGCCGAGCGTCATGAGGGACGCGTACCGCTCGCACGCGCGCTGCAGCGCGCCGAGCCACCGGTGCACCCCGAACGCGGCGCCGCTCAGCACGAGGTCCCGGTAGAGCATGTTGATCGGGAGCTTCTCCTCCATCTCCATGTGTTCGACCCAGGTCACCTACAGAGACACCAAGCAAGAACGCGCGACGTCGGAGTAAGGACCACCATAGCAGCACAGAACAGGGCAATGCACGTCGAGGAGCACAGGAACATGAGCGGTTCTATAACCTTGGAGTAGCCATTGGACATGTCAGCGATGAGGCACCCCGACGGGAGCCGGCGGGAGCGTGGCGGAGGGCCGAATTGGGCGTCGCGCTGCAGGTCCACGGAGACGTCGGCGATGGCCCACAGGCCCTGCTCGATCTGCCGGCAGTAGCGGAGGAAGCTGAACTCGCGCGTCGGGACGACCGGCGACATGATGTGCAGCTCCTCGTACATCTGCACGACGACGCCATTAGATTGCTCGTAGCTTCTCGTAATGATCACATGGAAAAGCAACCGAAGCACAAACAAGATGTATTTGCTCGATTGATCCGATAGCATTACCAGAATCAGAGATTCGCTCCTCCCGGTCATGCCATTCACGAGGACATCAATGGTGCGCGCCTTGGACACGATGCTAGGGAAGAACTCCATCCACTTGCTCTGCAACAGCAATCAATCAGCAGCTCAGCACGGCAAGTCATGGACGCGAGCAATCAATAGAGCGGTTTGAAGCGAGGGTGGCTCACCGAGTCCATGAACACGTCGACTAGAGCGACGGCGCTCATGAAGACCAGCCCCGAGTCCCGGGACCCCTCGACGTTGATGTCGGGGGCGCGAAACGAGCTGCCGGGCTTGGAGAAGATGCTGTCGTAGGTGTCGACGTTGAGCGTCTCCCGCCCGTCCCCGCCGGGGCTCTTGACCCAGACGTGTTCCCCGGCCTGCGCGAGCCGGATCAGCTCGTCCATGGCACGCGTGGCCATGTCGGCCATCATGGGGCGCTCCATGTCCGACACGGGCGCCGGCAGTTGGAACGGCATCCCCGACGAGCCCCCGCTGAGGAGGTCGAGGTCCAGCGACGGGCCGCCGAGCACCGGCCCGCCCATCCCGCCGACGGACAGGTCCAGCGACGATACGGACATCGTCGTCACCGGCGGCATCTGCGTGAAGGGCCGGCCGAGGTACTTGGACGTCAGATTCGCCACGCGGTCGAGCTGCGCGCACCCAAGAACGACATCACCAGACATAGACACGCGCGCGCACACCATAGACACCGGCCAAGCGCGTTGCATCAAACAGGTAGCTCATTCGAGATTACCTCTTCCTTGAGGCGGGCGTTCTCCATGCGGAGCTTCTGCTCGTCGAAGTAGTCCTCGGCGACGGGCGGGCCGCCGCAGGTGGGGCATATGACGTTCTTGAGCGCCTCGCGCATGGCGATATTCTCGCACCGGATCTTGTCGTTCTCCGCGCGAAGGAAGCAGTTGTCCGCGCGCTCGTGCTGCGCCTGCAACCCCATCGAGATCCCATCAGGAAAACAAATTACACCCAAGAAACGATCGAAAAACCATGGAAAAACCTCGTAAGCAATAAAGAAAACACCGTGCCTTCATCTGGGTGCGGCGGTTCTGGAACCAGAACTTGATCTGCCGGGGCTCCAGGCTGAGCTCGCGGCTCAGCTGCGCGCGCTGGTTCTCGTCGGGGTGGGGGCACTCCTTGAACATCCTGCACGCACGCACACACCATTATTCATAGATCATAACACCGCCATCAAGAAGAACATATTTATCACAAGGGAAAGAAGAAAAGAAAAGTCAAATCATAAGGTGCGAAGGAGCGTACGCCTCGAGTTGCTGAATCTGGCGCGGGGTGTGGCGGTGGTAGCGCTTCCGCCGCCGCTGGCTGTCGGATCCCTCCTGGTCGTCGCCGAAATCCATGGCCACCAACCTACCAACCTCGGTCTCTCTCTCTCTCTACCTAGAGCTATATGGGGAGATCTTTGTACTGTGCTGAGCGCCCTGTGGCCTTGCTCCTTGCTCCTATTTATACACGAGAAGGGTAGTAATCTGCCAACTCGAGATCAACGATGCCGAATAGGAAATATTTGGCAGTGTCTTGGTTACAGCCACGCTTCATGCCATTCCCCTGCTTCCACCTTGTTTCCTATCTTGCTCGCGCTTATCTCTCCCTCTTCCCACACAAAACGCACACACTTTCTCTCTCTAGCTCTCCCTTGGCTCCTTGGTTTTCTGGACTGCTCGTGCCAATCTTTCTCCTCCTGCTCTCGTAGGAGGGGCAGCAGCAGCAGCAGCAGTATAGGAGTGGTAGTAACCGATGCGAATTAAGGGCCGAGGTTTTTAAGCACGGCGCCCGTCGCGGCCATGACCTCTCTCTTTCTCTCTCTACAGTTGCTCTGTTGGGTTTGGATGGGAAAAGCTGGCGCCATTTACGGGCAAACGGGTCGGGTCTGCAATGCGTCGCTCGCTGCTGCGTCGCCTCCTCCCTCCCTCTGCACCCACAAAGTGCTCCACGCGACCACGCCTGCCTGTACTTGTATGCATGGATGGATCATGGATATATGATACTTATGACATTTAGACTTTATTTATGTGAAACATTTTTTATGCTTGATTATATGACGTTGATCGATTGTAATTGTACTTGTTGCAAGCTGCTTGAGTAAGCTCGCATTTTTTTATACTTGATTATATGATGTTGATCGTTTGTGATTGTACTCGTTGCAAGCTGCTTGAGTGACAATGTTGTGCGGGTTAATTGATATGATGCTTCTTACGCATTAATATAACCATGCATGTTCCAGTATGATGCTTCTTTCAGAAATTATAACACGAAAATGGGAGCAAGGATTATTAAAATGCGACGTTATTGACCTTCGTTTTCCCTTCGCATCTCTACGTTCATTCACTCGATCAGGATCGTTGATTCTTATAATGTAAAAAAGTGGTATTATGATGGCATGCTTAATCTATGTTGAATATTATATGTTCGTTGGTGATATATAAATTAATGTTATATTGCTTGCGTATTAATTTGGGAGAAAAGCAACATTGCGGTATATTTTTTATGTGTAATCAAGCTATAATTCTATCGTCGAACCAAATAAGACTAACGTTAATGTTAAGCCGTTGAAATAGTAAAAGAGATTACAAATACATGTAAAACGTTTGGTAATCTTTACAAACATGCATGTGGTATCGTGTCAATAAGTATAGAACCGGACAGACAACAAAGAAGGGTGAATGGTGCCTTCAAATCTTCCCAAGTATCGAATACAGTAGGAAAAACAAAGTGGTTGAAATCTGACAACGTGATCGAAAACTTACACCGTGGTCGTAAGTTCAACAACGTGGTCAAGAGCTGATAGAGTGGTCGTAAATCCGACTACCAGACAGAAGTACAACGTGGTCAGAAATCGACTACCGAACGGACATCACCGTAGTCGAAAACAGACTATATGTTGCAAACCATTGTAGTAGGAGTCCAATGTGGTCGAAAATCGACTACCAAAAAGAAATCACTGTAGTCAATAACCACCGAGACCAAAATCAACGTGATTGAAAATGGGTGCAATCGAAACCAACGTGATCGAACAAAAATGAGTGGCCAAATAGTAGTCAGAACCAGTAGGTAACCAAAATGATCAATGTGGTCGTAATCAACGTGGTTATAAGCCTAAGAGATGGTCAAACAACCAACGTGGTCAGAACCAGTCTGTAACCAGAATGATTAACATGGTCGTAACCAACGTGGTCGTAAACCAACAGCTGGTCAAACAACCGACGTGGTCGGAAACACACGAAGCAATTGAAAGACCGAATGTGATCGAAGATAGTGCGATACGATCTGAAACTCGATTGTGGTTGAAACCAACGTGATCGTAAAGACGATCGAGACTTCAGACAATGAACAGCACGACTGTTTCAGATCAAAATGAAAACCGAAGAACGCGCAGCGATCGGAAGCTTGAACGTGGTCGAAAAGCAAAGCGATGCGGTCGGAAACTTGACCATGGTCGAAACTAGACGTGGTCATAACCGAATCGGAAGAACAGAGGAAGAACATAGCAGCGCTCGACCGCAAGATCCAAACTCCACATAACTTTTGATTAAAAGATCAGCTAGCCATGAAACTTTGTACACAATATGGTCTCCCTAACCATTCTGGACCTCAACACCTCCCTGTGCCTGGTCTCGGTCTTTCCACGCCTCACCATGACCTAGCTCCGAAGTCCTACAACCAATACTAACAAGCAAACCATCACGAAGCATGGCACGATACATAAATATCATTAATTTGCACAATCAAAAATCGACTAGTCCAGTACGACTTATGAGTACTCGGATGCTCAAGAAAAAAAGTCGTAGCCCACGAGATCCTGCCAGCATCCTACGACCACATAGCAGGCTGCTACGACCATCGAACACATCAGCTATGACTATCGATCACAACCAGCAGACGCTACAACCACATAGCAGTCTGCTACGACCTTGTAGCAGACACTATGACCATCTAGTAGACGCTACGACCATCAAATGCACAGGCATACAGATTTCTACGACTATCGCTCACATTTAGCAGAATCTACGACCTACTAGAACAAATCACTACGATCGTCGCTTGCAAAGGCTACGACTATCGATCACGACTAGGCAGAGCTACGACCATCGATCACAGGCTATGACTATCGATCACACATGGTCGTTCAAGCATTGATGCTTTCGACCACTTCGTGGTCATTCTACTGACCAGACCTGCCGACCACCAAGTCATAAATAGCAAGACAACACCAGAAGTCGTAGGCCACGAAGTCTACAACTAGAAAGCAAACCTATGCAAAATTCTCAAAAACCAAACTCAACCTCCACACATACTCTAATTCAAAAGTCAATTACTCATCATAACCATGGGGTGACCTCCACATGGTCTCAAAATAAATTGTTCCAAAATTATGGTAGTGTTACACTAAAGCTTTTCCGCTATAATATTAGACCTTGGTATCTATACCATCTAGAGTGTATTGAATACAGTTCCTGGAATACTTGAAGTTGACTATGGTAGCGTTACGATAAGCTATAAGTATTTGGCATTATGGTAATAAATTGTTTTCGAATTATGGTAGCATTACAATAAAGCTTTTTCTTATACACTACAATAGCATTACAATAAAGCTTTTTCTTATACACTACAATATTAGACCATGCAATCTATACTAACTAGAATTTACTGAGTACATTTATCGAAATATTTGAAGTAGATTATGATAGCGTTACGACAAAGGCTTTCCATTTATGCAATAAATATTAGGCTTTGTGGTAATATGTTGTTTCTGAATTATGGTAGCGTTGTGCTAAAGCTTTTTCGTGTACACTATAACAATAGACTATATAATCTATACTTACTAGAATGTATTTAGTACTGTTAGCAGAATACTCAACTCGACATGTTACCAAGGACAAAAAATTATTAATGGTGCGAACAACATGACGTGTAGAGTGAAGTTCTCTCGTTTGTCGCATCCCATACATGTTCCCTTCGCTCCACAATATTGCAAGATCTTTCACTAATGGTGCTAGGTACACATCAATATCGTTTCCGTGTTGCTTTTGGATAAGTAGTGACATCAAAATATACTTCCGCTTTATACGTACCAAAGAGGAAGATTGTACATGCACAGAGTCACGAGCCAGGTGCTATGTTGGCTACTCATGTTACCAAAGGATTCATTCCATCTTTACTCAACCCAAACCTTATAATCATCGGTTCCACACCGAAGTCTACAAATATCCTATCGATGTCCCTCCACCGGGCAAAATCAACCGTGTGTCTTATTTCAACCTTCTTCGTTCTCCGAGTGCCAACGCATCAATCTTGCATCCTTTGGGTTTGCAAAAACCTTTTCAAATGGGGAATTATAGGAAAATACCATGCCACCTTAGTAGGAGGTCCTTTCTTCACCTCGATGCTCTTCCCATCATCGATTGATTGTTACGTTTGTATCGGCATATTTTGCACATCGGACATACATGCATGTTTGCATACTCTTTACGGTATAAGATATAATCGTTTGGACATGTATGTATTCTTTCTACTTCCATTCCCAATGGACAAAGAACCTTCTTGGCTTTATCGTGGTTTTAGGAAGCATTTCCGCTAGCATGTCCGCTAAAAACCTAGCCATGAAACTCTTGTCGGACCAACCATTGCTTGCCTTCAATTTCAGCAGTTCAAGCACGGATGACAACCTCGTGTACTTGCGGCTTGCACGTGAACAAAGGTTTCTCCGAGTCCTCCATCAAGCCCTCGAATTTAACATACTCTCTCGATCATAGTTCCTTCTACATCACGTAGATTCCGATCCAGTTATCATCTTGCAACCTATCCTCATCATCCGTGCACACATGTCATTCACTTCATATGGATGTCATCCCACGATATCATTCACTTCCTTCGATGTCATCCGGCGCATATGATCATTCACTTCGCCATGGTCGGTCCAACATTTATAACCCTTTTGAAACCCCTCCGAATCAAGTGCGCTTTTGATTTGCCCTCGGTTCTTAAACATCTTTAAATTATCACAATCAATGCATGGACAATACATATATTTCACCCCTTATTCAACATATCCTCCTCGGCGGCTCTTGTAAAAGCGGACACGCCATTAATATACTCTTCACTCACACGGTTATCGGCATACATCCGACTTTGGTCCATCTACGTTACGTGACAAATATAACAATTCGGTATAGCAAATTAGATTAACTAATTATTACTAAATATATATAGCTAGATACCACGTATTATCTTCACTCACACAAGAATAATTCATATTATAAACACATTCAAATTGAAGAAGAAGCGTTATCTTTCTAAACCCCGCTAGCTAAGATTAGAATCGGCAATCTCTTTATCTACAAGACATTTGTAATAAATTTGCATACTAATCTCGATGAAATTAATAAATTTGCCTTTTATTTTGTGACCCCTCAAGACCACGCACGCTCGGTATGAATTTGATTGGTTGTTATCTAGATAATAACCGACGGTTTGTAAATAAAATAAGAACCGTCGATGATGTCATATTATCACGACGGTTTTTATATGAACCGCGTCGTAATGTCCGCAACTTTCACGATTATTAACACGAACCGTCGTGATATCTCAATATCACATTTATTTGTGTTCATAAGTAACAACGGTTGCTAGTGTAAACCGTGTGATAGTTCAACCCGATGGTTCGAGATATCTCAAAGGGATTATTACCCTTATAGAGTAATGCAACAACAACTTTTTTGTGAACACTATAAATCTATAATCTCTATCTCCCCTCAATAGATTGTTTCGAATTATGGTAGCATTACGATAGAGATTTTAGTGTACACTATTTCTATTAAATGCAATCTATACTACATGTGGGTCCCACCTACAGTATATGAAGTTAGCATCGGAGGTTATTGACCTCTCCCCTACTCATATTCTGCGAAATGGTGTAACTTAAGAGTTAGACCCAAATGTCCAAATTTTTGTTACATGCCCTTTGAAAACAAGCAAATGCACACGAAACACAACAACACACATTCGGATCTATTACGGGATAACGAGCTAACGAACCCTTCACGTCACGGCGGTGCGGCGAAAAAGACACACTTACGACACTTACGGTAGGCAAGGTGTGTTGTCCGGTGACCGCCGTCATGCGACGGAGGCGCTAGCTCACGGCGAGGGAGAAACAAATTTTTTGTTACGGGATATAATAAGCTAACGAACCCTTCATGGCACGGCGGTGAGGCTAAACAAGACACACTTACGACACTTACGGTATCGGATCGAAATGAAGACGGATGCGGTGCGAGTGGAGCAATAAATCGTAGTAAAAACCGTCTATGATAATTTCGTATTATGTCGGTTGCTCACCGAAGAATCGGAAATGTCTTTTTTGAACTTTTGTAATAAAATTGCCTTGAATTTTGCGGAAAAAGAAGGATTGTCGAGTGGACATCACATCTCGACAGTGAGTCGGCATCGTCGAGGAACATGCAAATCTGAGGCAAGCACAAAACTCAACAACACATTCGGATCGATCTATTACGGGATGACAAGCTAACAAACCCTTCGTGGCACGACGGTCACACTAAACAAGACACACTTACGACACTTACGGCAAGAGTGTGTTCTTTAGTATGAACCGTTCGTGCCGCGATGGAGGTGCTAGCTCACGGCGGAGGAGATGCATACGAAGCGGCTAGTTAGTGGATGAACTCACGCGTGACTAGTACCGGTGGAAAGGTTGATGGGAGTTATTAATAAGAGCACGGCCGTGGAGGAACGGTGCCGGCCATTCGATGTGGAGAGAATAGACGGGTGAGATCGAAATCGTATACGCCAATTATTGGTGACATGTGATTATTACACACCAATTATCAGTGACATGGGATTATTACAGACGGTTCTTAACAGGAACCGTCTGGTTATCTGGCTTTTCACGACGGTTTGTGTTAATAATCGTCAGGAACTTTCCTGACGGTTCTTAACAGGACCCGTCTGTGTTATCTCGATTGGTATAGACGGTTTGTATTAAGAACCGTCTGTGAAAGTTCACATACGGTTATTAACAAAAACCGTCTGTGATGTCTCAATTATCACAGACGGTTCATGTTAATAACCGTCTATAAAAATATCACAGACGGTTGCCAGTCAAACCGTCTGTGATTAGCCGTCTAGTATTAACCTTTCTGTAGTAGTGTTGGTATCTATACCATCTAGAGTGTATTGAATACAGTTCCTGGAATACTTGAAGTTGACTATGGTAGCGTTACGATAAGCTATAAGTATTTGGCATTATGGTAATAAATTGTTTTCGAATTATGGTAGCATTACAATAAAGCTTTTTCTTATACACTACAATATTAGACCATGCAATCTATACTAACTAGAATTTACTGAGTACATTTATCGAAATATTTGAAGTAGATTATGATAGCGTTACGACAAAGGCTTTCCATTTATGCAATAAATATTAGGCTTTGTGGTAATATGTTGTTTCTGAATTATGGTAGCGTTGTGCTAAAGCTTTTTCGTGTACACTATAACAATAGACTATATAATCTATACTTACTAGAATGTATTTAGTACTGTTAGCAGAATACTCAATCCTGACATGTTACCAAGGACAGAAAAATTATTAATGGTGCAGAACAACATGATGTGTAGAGTGAAATTCTCTCGTTTGTCCGCATCCCATACATGTTCCCCTTCGTTCCACAATATTGCAAGATCTTTCACTAATGGTGCTAGGTACACATCAATATCGTTTCCAGGTTGCTTCGGCCCTTGGATAAGTAGTGACATCAAAATATACTTCCGCTTTATACACAGCCAAAGAGGAAGATTGTACATGCACAGAGTCACAAGCCAGGTGCTATGTTGGCTACTCATGTTACCAAAGGATTTATTCCATCTTTACTCAACCCAAACCTTATAATCATCGGTTCCACACCGAAGTCTATAAACATCCTATCGATGTTCCTCCACTGGGCAAAATCAACAGTGTGTCTTATCATTCCGTCTTTCTTACGCTGCTCTGAGTGCCAACGCATCAATCTTGCATCCTTGCGGTTTGCAAATAAACGCTTCAAATAGGAAATTACAGGAAGATAACACAACACCTTAGTAGGAGGTCCTTGCTTCACCTCGATGCTCTTCCCATCATCACAGTCATTTTTACGCTTGTATCGGGATGTTTTGCACACCGGATAAACATGTAAGCTAGCATACTCTTTACGGTAGAAGATATAATCATTCGGACATGTATGTATTCTTTCTACTTCCATTCCCAATGGACAAAAAAACTTCTTTGGAAGCATGTCCGCTAGGAGACCTAACAATGCCATGAAACTCTTGTCAGACCAACCATTGCTTGCCTTCAATTTCAGCAGTTCTAGAACTGATGACAACCTTGTGTATTGCGGCTTGCAGCCCGGGAACAAAGGTTTCTCCGAGTCCTCCATCAAGCCCTCGAATTTACTAAACTCTCTCTCACTATAGTTCCCTTCTGCATCACGTAGATTCTGATCCAGATTGTCATCCTGCAACCTATCCTCATGATCGAAAGCACAGTCCACAACCAACATATGGTTGTCTCCCACGACAATGTCATAACTATCTTCTTGTATAATCTTCTCTTCATCGTGACTGATCCAATATTTGTACCTCTTTCTAAAACCCCTTCGAATCAAGTGAATTTTGATATGAGCTGAGTTGCTAAATATCTTTAAATTATCACAATCAATGCATGGACAGTACATATATTTCATCCCCTTCTTCAACATATCCAGCTCAGCCGCTCTTCTAAAAGCAGACACGCTATTAATGTACTCTTCACTCACACGGTTATCAGCGTACATCCAGCTTTGGTCCATCTATGCTACACATGTAACAAATAGGTGTCAAAATGATTATTAGCGCTACTATAGCAAATCAGACTAGATATACTTAATTACACATGACATCTATATTAGGTAGCTAGCTAGATAGCCACGTATTCATAACACAATAATATTAAGCAAGAATATATTGAAGTAAATTAGGAGTATTTACCCATTCTGAAATTGAACAAAGTACGTACCATTATCTTTCTAAACCTAGCTAGCTAGTTAGATCTAAACAAAAACCTAGCTATCATCTCTTTCAATTACAAGACATATAAGTTATTAGAAGCAATTGAGTACTAATCTCTGATCACTAAGAAGACGTATATAGATCTACAAGCGATATGTTTTCACCAAACTCCCCAAGCTGGCCGCCTCACTCCACCGATGTAGCGCAATGAAAATAGATCTGTGTCAAGACCACGTACGCTCGGTATTTAATAGCGTAGATTATCCCAGATGGTTCCAACCACAAACAGTCTGTGATACGAACATTATCACAGACCGTTCGTATTAATAACCGTCTGTGATAATTCACAGATGGTTAATCATACAAACCGTCTGTGATGTCCACAATATCACAGGCGGATTGTTATAAGAACCGTCTGTGATGTCCACAATATCACAGACGGTTTTTTATATGAACTGTCTGTAATGTCCGCAACTTTCACAGACGATTATTAACACGAACCGTCTGTGATATCTCAATTATCACAGACGATTTGTGTTAATAACCGTCTATAAAAATATCACAGACGGTTGCTAGTGTAAACCGTCTGTGATAGTTTAAGCACAGATGGTTCCATATGAACCGTCTGTGGTGTAGCCGTCCAGTATAACCTCTTTTGTAGTAGTGAATGGTAATATTACAACAACTTTTTTTGTGTACACTATAAATCTATAATATTAGGCATTGTGTCAATAGATTGTTTCAGAATTATGGTAGCATTACGATAGAGATTTTTAGTGTACACTATAATGTTAGGACATGCAATCTATACTAACTAGAATGTATTGAGCACAATTCTTGGAGTATATGAAGTTAGCTATTTTGGAGGTTATTGACCTCTCTCCCCCTCCTCTTGGGTTTGAATGCAAAGAAATGGTGTAACTTAAGAGTTAGACCCAAATAGGCCAAAAAAATTGATATCCCTTTTTTTATCTACATTCATAAATGACTCCACAGATATTCTTATTGTTGGTCTCTCTGAAAAAAGATACGAACCGTTATGTATCTATATATACTAAAACGCGAAATAAAAATCCCTGGCGAAGTCCACGACGAGGAGAAGCATCCCGAAGCGCAGCGCACCACCTGGGCAAGGAGAGCGTCCCACCCAGCGCACACACGCGTCAACCCACCCAGCGCATGCACGCGTCGACCGGAGAGGAAAAGCGCTGGTGTGGAGGCAAGCAGAAGGCCAGAATCCCCCCATCTCTAATATAGGTATATGATATGATATGGCATGTTAGACTATGCTAATTAATTTTGTACTACTTTAGAATGCAATTAATAGGTATTAATTTGTTGCCACTTATGTATTGATTTGAAATCAGGTAATATTGTGATAAGAATAGATTGTTTGGAAGAGTCTGGGTTTGCTCCACAGTGGAGCCTTAGCCACTACATCATCATATTTATATTCTAAAGTTAGAAAAGTTGTACGGCACTATCTAAATTGCTACTTTTTTTTGTATGAGTAGCTATCATTATCATTTATCAACGTGTTATTGTGAGCCTTATGATGGTGATTAGGCTTTATATGATGATGGAATAGGTTAGATTATTTGCTTCAATTTGCCATTGTATACTCATTTAAATCTAATTGCAATAGACATTTGGATGTAACCTATGTTCATCTACCCAAGATATTTGCTTTGATATCTTTCAAGATTTGAATCTTGGGCTCTAGTTCCATTTGACAACTTGGTTTAACTTGATCCAAAACAATAGGGCACGAAGATCTAAACCCATCATTTGTGTTGCATGTTGTTTGTTGTTTGATCCGTGTGAAGCTAATATGTTTGCATTTCTCTGGGATTCATTGGTTAAATTGTTAGATTGAAATACGAATTTTGGTGCATGGAATATGCCACATCCATAGGTTGGTGAAGTGCAGCCGGCATACACGTACACTACAATCTTTTTTTTTTTTGTAAAACAATGTAATTGATCCTCTCCTCCATAGTACATAGTTACAATCATGTGTGTGTAGGTGAGTATCCGATGATAATCTAAATGTTGCAAGTGTCTATATCGTTTCATATGTCTAGTCTTCTTCAATCAAATGATAAAGTGAGATAGGAAAAAAATATGCAATAATTGATTAATATCTGCATCTTACACATGAATATCTGTTATTTTTATTTTATTTTTTCATTTACTTCAATTGATTGCTATTCTTCAATATGTTCGTATGGATGGCCGAATTTATCTTGGAGTAAAATTCTTCTCATAATTTATGAATATCTGCATCTTACATATGAAAGAAGATATCATTGATTTAATGTAGTCCCCTGTAATTATATCTTTTGAATGCACATATGATTGGAGACTGTACCTATATTGCCTATTTATAATGGGAAAGAAATGGCTGTTTTTTCAATTTTGTGATTTCCAAATCGTGTGATTTTCAAATCTGTAGATTGTGAAATAAATACCTCTAATTTATTGATTATGCTTGCATTCGAAATTCACGGTGTTTGGTTTTGTACTGCATAAAACATGGTCTTTAAATCTAAGTTCACCTCTGCAATATAATTATTTTACCTAAGCTTAGCACGATAGTATAAACCATTCACTCTAGTATAGTGATTTTTTTAAAAAAATTATTACAGATTATTTCCTTACACTACAACTTTGCTACAATAATATACATTGCCCTACAATGGATTGAGAGTTTTGATTACGAAAACTTCGAGGAACTATGAAGGTGATCTTGATCTGGACATGCCTCGAGCCCCCCACGGCCGAACGCCGCATCGACTCCCGCCGGCCGCCGCCCGAGGAGGAGGCCGCTCGCTCGCGTTCGCGCTGGCGTCTGCCTCGGCTTCCGCCGGCCGCCGAGGAGGCCGCGCCGCCACCGCCCGCCGCCGCCTCCCACTCCGCCGGACCGTAGCTCGGGATGGCCGCCGACTTGAAGCGCACGCGCGCTCGCTCCGCCGACGGCCGCGCCTCGGCCGACCGCCCGCCCGAGGAGGCCACCAAAGATCGCGCTCAAGTCGGCCGCCGTCGTCTGCACAGTGCCGCCGCCCATTGGCCCCGCCGCCCGCCCGGCCGCTTCACTCGCTCCCGCCTGCGTCTTAAAGCTCGGTGCTGCCATCGTCATGTGAACGGGTAAGGGGAACCCTAACCCATTGTTTTTGTGTCGGTAGGTGGGTCGGATGTCTTAGAACACCAATCGGCCGACAAGACGGCCAGACGGAGGCGCCGATGATTTTGCAAAAAAAAAGCCTCCTAAATTATGAAAATTACCGAAGAGCTCTCAGATTTTGTAGACGGCCCCGAATTTTACAGAAAGGCCCTCGTAATTCTGAAAATTACGAACAGGTCCTTCGATTTTCAGATGGGTCCCAAATTTTGCATAAAACCCCTCAGAAAATTACGCAAAATTTCTCTAAACTAAAAATTTGCGTATAGGCCCTAAAAAATTGCAGAATTCACTGAAAATTCATATTTTGACATAAAAAGGCCTCGGGAATTCGAATTTTGAATTATTTTTAGCATTTGAAGCATGCTTATTTCTGTCATTATTATTTTCTATGTTTTCTGTATTTATTTACTATTTTGATTAATCGTAATTATTTAAATTACATTTAATCACCGAAATTAACAGTAAAATTTATAGAAAATACTGGAACATTACGAGAATATTTTGTACCATTTATTTACTTGAAGTAAAATTATTCCATGCATATTTACCGGCAGTAAACTTATTTATTCTTTTCATGCACATGTAGGTGACTAGCATCACGAACCGGGATTTCGAGGAGCTAGCACAGCCTGGGCAAAACTATCTGATTTGAGCTTTCGATGTCGAGATTGTACTTGGAGCCAAGAAGCTCCGCGCTGCTATTGGGATTGGCGCACCGCAGAACGCCCAACCCACCCCTGAGGAAAATGATCAGGCATTTCACTTCCTCAGGCATCATCTTTGTCTCACTCTCAAGAATGAGTACATGGCAGAGAAGGGCGCGCTAGCACTCTGGACTGCACTCAAGAAGCGGTTTGAGAGGCTAAAGTACATCATTCTTCCTTAGGCAGAGCAAGAATGGATCCGACTAAGGTTTGCTGACTTCAAGACGGTCGGGGAGTACAATTCTACCTTGCACAGAATTTGGACCAATCTTCAACTTTGTGGCAAGCAGATCACAAATGAACAGAAGATTGAGAAGACCCTATCCACCTTCTACCCCAACGTAGTGCAATCCGCACGCAATTATCGTCAAAACGGCTACAAGGAGTATGCCGAATTGAGTGATATGATGCAGGTTGCAGAGGCTCAGGACGAAGTTATCCGCAAGAACTACGTCACATAGCCACCTGAAAGCTCCGCTGGCCGTGAAGCCAATGCTGGGAGCTACAAGGTGCGAAAGCCCATGATGAAAAAAGGGGAAGGAAAGGTAAGGCCACAGCCTAGAAAGGCAAGTCAGATGCTCCACGTGAGAATAAGACAAGCAAGCCAAAGCGGGATAACAAGGCCTATGGTCAACAGGACCAATCCTGCTTTAAGTGTGGCAAGTGGGGCATTGGTCGCGGATATGTAAATAGCCACAACATATCATCGTCCGCACGAACTAAATACATACGTTAACTAAACATTGTTACCAATCACATTTTATACTACCAGACCACTGTTACACTAATGACATATTAAGCGCATTGCTCAAAGACGAATGAAACATACCTCTTCTTGAAGGTCTCCACCGGATCTATACTAATTCCAACTGCGAAATCTCCTAAATCGCAGCAATCTCTTCTACTCTCTCTTTCTTTCTTCTCTCTTGGCTCTCTCTCGCTCGACGCGGAACAAAATCAATTATGCAGCTTTGGATGAGAGGGCAGAGAGGGACGCGACCCATTTTATACGTGCGGGGAGGCGTTGGCGACCGACAGGGCCACGTGGGTGCACGTGGGTGCGGGGGCAATGCCAAGCCCTGTTGAAGGCCATGGGAATCATTGTAGAGTGCATGGGGTCGCGTCGCGTTTGGCTGGTCGAGCTAGGGAGCCACATGCCGAGCTAGGCATCTCGGCAGCCCCTGCTAAGCCAGGATGGCTCGACATGAGCTACCGAGCCATGGCAGATCGGCAGGTCCTGCGGAGCAAGGGTGGCTCGATAGGCCTATGGCCCAACCGACTCCCGCATGCCCTCTTCACCTCCTGTGCTGGCACTGCCTGCCGTGCTCCTAGTCCCTGTCAAGCTGCGGTGTTACGGTAGGAAACACATGCCGTCTATCACGCCTGAGCTCAGAGAAGAGGCTAGAATTGCAAAAATGGATATCCGATGGCCAATTTTTTTTTAAAAAAAATACATCACAGCGCCAAACGTGCAATCAGTTCATCAAATGGTACGTGTGCACTAGAACAGTACATTTCATGAGCATTGAGCCATTGACCTATCAACAGTGGAGCTCCGATCCCCATTCTATGGACTACACGACCAATCCAGAAACCGGGCTTGCCACTTGCAAATTAAACCCAGGACGCACATGACATCGATCTAAAACACTGACGGTGATGGGGATCACAGAAACTCCTGTCGGCCTGCGGCCACGCCCGGTTACAGTTAGACGCCATGCCGACCGAGATGTTGCCATCACGGATGAGGCGTTTTGGGAAGCCAAACTCTAAACAGTTTCGGTTTTAATTTCTGACTCTTTAATTTTATCTATTTTAGCTTTTGATTACTTTGGTTTTTTCACTTTTTATCTTCTCTTTATTCTTATACTAGTTAGAGACCCGTGCATTGCAACGGAGTCATAAAAATAATGAGACAGAATAGCCAACTTCACACATCAAACATTGGAGAGCAAGCGGAGAGAGAAAGGTGGCTAGAATGCGCGATGAGATGGAAAAAGTGGAGGGGATGGACGGTTGTATCCGAGAGAGAGAGGAGGAGAAAGACGAATGGTCCAGATCAAATCGGATGGCTGAGAAGAGAGGAAGGAGAATGGATCAACCACCAACTCACACTTTTATAACAGTAAAGATATTGTTCGTAATGATATAATGTTATTTTTTAAATTTAATTATTCAGAAAATTTAATATCTGTTACAGTATAATTTCAGCCGCTGTAGTAAAAAAAACAAAAGTCATACTTTATAAACCACATCGAGCAAGAGGTTGGGTGCTGTGGGCTGCGGCAGTTGCTGCAGTGGGGATAGGAGGCAAAGGAGATCAATATTCTTGCTATTTCGAGCTGCCCATCCCTGTCCTTCCAAAACCCCTCTTCACTTTGGCAAAGGTCATGGCCACCGGATAAATCTTGTTTGTCCATGTTGCCAAAGAGAACATGTGCTTTTCTGAGCTGTGTTGAGTTGAACTTGTTTGCAAGTCATACTGTTTGCTCAGAATGATAAAGTAGCCCTGGCATTTAGCCCAGGATTGAACAAGCCGATCTACAGCGGAGCAGCTATGGTGACTTTACATGGGGAACGTTTTTTAGTAACAACAGAGAAAGGGTGCGTGGGCAGTTAGTCATAATCGGAATAAGTGCGGTCAGGGGCGGATCCACACCTCGGGCAGGATAGGCTTCAGTCTTGGAGAGTGAAAAAATATCTTGTGTATAGTTTGAGTAAATTCAGTTTAGTCTAGGTAACATTTTCATGATCCAGCTTAGATAACCTAGATCATTCCATCACTGAGCCCAGGGCGTAACCAAATCCTGGCTCCGCCACTAAGTGTGTTTGCACTTACATTTTCTTGTTTCCAATGTTTTTTTTTTCTCTATTGCAATAAAATTTAGTCTTGATTAAACAGCGACCAACCAAGTTTTCTTTTATTTATGTGTCACTT
The DNA here is from genome assembly GCA_036346245.1 of Bonia amplexicaulis. Classification (NCBI taxonomy): domain Eukaryota; kingdom Viridiplantae; phylum Streptophyta; class Magnoliopsida; order Poales; family Poaceae; genus Bonia; species Bonia amplexicaulis. The sequence continues at coordinate 20,031,884 of CM070751.1, read as the reverse complement.
GTGAGTGATGAACATTTGCTATACAAAAATATGACTATAGTGAAGGGCTAGGTAAAATAGATCCTTCAACGGAGTATGAAACACATCAACCCAGCCATTCCCTATATTGGGATCTTCCATCTGGGCATAAAGGTCATCATCGACGGAGACTTATGAGAGACGATTGGGAGGGCGCTGTCAAAAATAGTGATTTGTATTCCATGCAAAAAAAAATAAAGTGTGAAATTCTCGGCTCAAAACAAATACTCCGTAGTTACACACCTGGTTTTCTACTTGGAACTTTTTTTTTTTGAATATTTGGAGTACTCCATCGGATCATCTTAGAGGGCGTCCGTACTAACTATTACCATAGCTTTTGACTGAAAATAAATAGTATCGACTGAAAGAAGTGGCTTTTAAAAGAAAAGAACGAGGGGTGGAAAAAGTAAAGGAGAGATGTGGACGCGTGACAGAGCAAAAGGAATGGGAAGCGATATGCATCCGTGATCTACTGTCTTATCTCCAGTGTGAGATAGTAATGAGAAGTTTGAAGGAGTCGTTTTGAGAAAACAAGTATTATTTTTGTTTTTTATATTAAGGAGGGAGAACATAAGCTAATACGGACAGAGGCAACAGAGGCAGCGCATCTCCTAGAGGCTCCCGTACACGTGGCATAGGCCACCACGACACCACCCCATGCAGATGCCACGCAGGCGCCTAGGCACAGCCTAGCAAAGTGGGGGCCGCCGCTCGTCAAAACCCGGTGGCCCACGAAGGATTCAATAAAACGGGCCCTGCGACCCCTCTGGCGGCCATACTCTCTCCGCGTTAAGATCGTCCTTGGCTGGGCCTCCTCTCGGTCTCTGGGAAAACCCCGGATCCCATCCACCCAACCATGATCCATCTTCCACTCACCTCGCCAAGTCGTCGTACGCATCGGCAACCAACTCACGCGCCGCGGCATTGGATCTCTCGCGCTGCTCGCCGCTTCTCTTCCCTCTCTCGTCGTCGCAGGCGGCCGCGGTCGTACGCACGTGCACGCGTGGGCGTGGCGGCACTGCTCAGATGCGTGGGTGTGTGTGGGCCGGGGGAGACGGCGGCGCGGTGTCGCTGTTAATGTTCTAAATCCAGGCCTCCCAAGGGGTAAGAGAAATACGGGTCCTTTGTTGGGTTGAGGGTCGGTCCATGAAACACGCGATATGGGGCGGGTTTGCCCCATGGTCGATGCAGATCCCATGTTAGAGCTTCTCCGGTCTGGAGAGCTGCGCTTTACACGGACAAGCAAAGCTCTTCACGGTCGATTTGCCCAGACGTGGTCAAATGGGCCATTGTCACGACACAGCACGGGCCTAGAAAGAGTATGATTAGATCTGATATGGTTGATCTGAGTAATTTATCATGTTACATCGTGTTAGTCATATATTTGCCTTCCGACCTAAACACGACATGAAGAGGGATTAGGCTGTGTCTAGTCGGTCTGAGCACGCTTAGGCAAACGGACAACTAATATCTTGTTTATTTTACTATCAGTCACAAGTAATTTTACTACCAATCGCTAAGTCTTAAGTTTTTTATTGCTAGTCATAGATAATTTTACTATCAATCACAAGTAATTTTACTACCACGTCATCTGTCCATGCTCAAAAGAGTACAGTAACTCTAATACAAATAATTCTACTGTCAACACAAACAACTTTACTATACTACCACACGAGATTTATTATGCATACTATGCCTGGTCAGCCAACCATACCGAGATATCGATCTAAGCACGGCACATCTAGTTGGACGGATCTAGCACGACTTATTTATGGTTTGTCATGCTATATCTAGATCAAACCAACAGCATCATGTCTCGACGGATACAGTTGGCCGCTTCGCCATGTTTGGATCTGGGTGACGAACAGAGCCGAAAGTTCCCAGAGAAGAGAGTAGTCCAGAGGCCCACCGGCCAGGCACCGGGCGTCTCTCGGATGGCTCCGCCGCAGTTGGCCTTTCCATTCCAGTGGCCCCCCAAATCGGATCTACCTCGGCGAAACCGCAAGCTAACTTTTACTAGCCATAGTAGTACAGCCCCAAAAAAGTAGCCGTTGCCTTTTCCCCAATCCTCTCCGCCGAGATCCATAAACGAACAAGACCGTTGCCTATTACGCCCGCCCCTCCCGATTTCAAACCCAGCGCGGTCGCGGAGTACAAAAGGGAAAGCACCCGAAAAAGATCTCCGTTTCAAGTCGGATCGAATCGAGCGCGTGAAAAAAGGGGAATGGTGGAGATCGGCGCGAGCTTCATGGTACTTGAGATCTCCCCGGAGCCCGGATCATCTCTACTCTTTCCATCTATCTCGGCTAGGCAGGGTTGCCTTAAATTTCCGTTTCGCGATTTGCGAGATTTGTTTCTGTTGTTGCTGCTGATTTTTGTTCGGTGTTTTGCGTGCGCGTGCAGGATAAAGTTGGGGCGGCAGTGGACGACGTGGGCGCGGACGGAAACGAGAAGGGGCTGTGGCCCGTGGAGCCCCTGCTGGAGCCCCCCGACGACGCCGGCCCCGTCGGGTGGCCCATGCCGGAGTTCTGCCCTCTCACGGTGAGCGCTCGCGGCTCGCTGGATTGGATTGATTCGAACTGCGCACATATTTCACCCCGTCTGCGTTCGTGGTTGGAACTGACGAGACGTTCTTTCGGTGGCGTTTGACCCTCAGATCGATGGGGCGGTGAAGGAGTCGTTCTTGGAGACCCTGCGGAAGGACGCGGGCGAGGAGCTGCAGCTTCTGCGGGAGGCGGAGGCGGAGGTGCTGAGCCCGGACTCGCGGCCATCGAGCAGCAAGCGCCAGCGCGCCGGCACTGCTTCTCCGCCGTCGTCCAGGAGCCCGTACCGCAACATCCTACAGGTGTTCCAGCAGTGCAAGCAGGACGTGGTGTAAAGAGGAGGAAGAAGAGCACAGCTAGCACAGTACAGGCCGTGAAGTCTCGGCTCTCTTTTCTTTTTTACTTGAGAATAATGCTTGATTGCTTGCTATCTGTCCATCTATTCAGCAACAGTTTACACTCTGCTCTGATGTAACTGAAGGGAAATAGGAGATTTATTCTTGTGTAAAGATGAGATACAAACCTACACACCATGATAATTCACTTTGCTTTTGCAATGCTATTTTGGATACTTTCGGACGTTCCATTCAGCATTTGCAATACCAAATTCCAAGTAAACCCGGCATGCCCAGGTAAGCTGCGTACAGATTAGCTGCGCTGATGTCAAATCTGGGATACAATTAATGGAATAAATAACAAACGTTTTATTGAGGAAAAGGGGCATCTGTTACAACATAGGCTATATGATGGATTCGTTACAAAATATACATCCATCTCAGGTCGCCAGTCTGGCCAAAATCAACATATCTAGGATCTTGACTTCGTACGTGTCATCGAGCTTCACAATGCCGTCGGAACCATCAATTCCTATAAGTTTTCCTGCGACCCCACGGAAGTTGCCATTCATTATCTTGATCCTGTCGCTCTTCTTTGGCCTGACAACCTCGAGCTCATTTGGAAGAACCGTTACTACATCCCCATTGCCTGACGATCCGAGTGCGACGCGGCAAGATCCATCCTACAAGTTCAAATGCTCAGAGGTGTCAGCACAGCACAAGACACAAACAAAATACAACATCTTTGAAGCCAACAGTGCCCAACATGTACCGCGAGCATTTCCCTGACCACACCAGGACCACCATCACCTGCCCTCAACACATTGACCAAAACATCTGGCAACAACCAGTTACCTTCACCCTCACCACCTGCAGGCATTTTGGCATATAATTAGACGTGTTTGCATAGGCTGCTTCGCCTATTATGGTTATTCTGGCAGCACATTAGATCAAAAGGTCTGTACAAATGCAACAACATAGTGATGACAAGAGCACACCTATTATTGGCGACATTATATCCATTCCAACATTGCCTGGAGTCATCGGTTGACCACCAGGTGTACCAGGAAGGTACGAGGCAGAATTTGGTGTCATTGGTTGACCAACAGGTGTGGACGGCACATATGGGCTTGGAGCATTTGCTAAGAGGACAGGATGCGGAAAGAGTATTAGAACAAAAATATTGATGACGTACAGGGTAATGCCATATCAGTATAATAAATAGACACTTGAATAGCTCTCAATACCATAGTTGCTCTCCCTAGGAGTTGGAGCGTCATTATAACTAACTCCTGGAGTATTTGCCCACCCCGATCCAGGTGTGGGGGCTTCATATGGCCTAGCCGGTGGAGTTCCTGGCTGAAAATTATATAAAAAAATAAAAATGCGGGAATTATAGATCTGATCCAAACAAGTTATGAAAAATGAATGACAAACAGGTCAGCAAACACCTAACCTGGTAAGCTGGACTGCTTCCCCAAGTAGCAGGATTTCCATCTTCCCAATTATCCCTGGTAATAAATCAGAAGAAATCATGATCAACATCACAAACGAATCGGTACAATTAAGGTTAGAATATAAAAGCAACACGAAAGCTACTTATACACCCTAGTGACAATCTATTGCATGGATCAGAAATATCAGTCAGAAAAATTGCACAACCTCGGAGGGCTCATAGGAGCCCAGGCTCGACTACGCATTGGAGTCCGCATTCCATCATGTATTGGCGTAGCTGTAGAAAATGAATGGACGTTACCATCCAAAAGTTTGAAGGGAAAACATAAGCATATAAAATGAATGACAAGTATGAATGAATAGCACAAATATTGTTTCGCATTCAACTAGTATCTGCTGAAAGGACACTCAGAATTAAGTAGCATGTAACTTTCTCAGCACAAAGCTGAAACATTGGTTGAGATTAGAATGTGAACACTATTGTTCATGAATTTCATGGCGCTAAACTACTAGTCACCCAAATTATCAAAATAAACAGCATAGTTTAAGCAATTAACAATCAGACTGTATCCTTTCAACGAAAGCTCATATCAACAATGTAAGTTGACATGCTATGGCTGGGATTTGTGGTTAGAGGAAAGAGGCATACACACCTCAACAGTGAATCACGGTGACAATTAATTTGAAATGCTATGGCTAAACAGTTGAAATACACGGACAAAGGCTAACATACCTCCAGGGTCCCGCATTGGAGTCTGATAAGGATGAAGTGGTGTTCGAGATGGGTGCATCGGTGTTTCACCACCCAACGAATATCGGGGTTCACTGATGATACAACACCTGTCAGCAAATTAAATCGAACAATTTTCCCAAGAAGCAAATGGAGAGAATTACCGGAATGGTGTTGCAACAGCAGGTGTGTCAGCAATATCCTCTCTCTTAACTGTGTTTTTGTAGCCATATTAGCCTTCAACACAGGAGAACTTGAGAAGTCATAGAACACAACATAATAAGATTATTCACCTGTGACAATCTTCATTAACGAATCTAGCTCCACACGCACAAGCACACCAGTCACCTCTTTAACACGGCCGCGGTACCCTTTGTAAGGACCAGATTTAATTTTGATGCATTTACCCACCAAGGCGTCATGCCCTCTACCACCACGACCACCTCCTCCGAACCTTCCACTATCTGCATTGAATGGCAAGGCCATAGTATGAGCAGCAGGTAAACAAAGCTACTGTCTTCGCTAAAGCAATGGAGCTGCTTGAAAATATGCAGAACACTGAATTGATTCACGCCAAGGAAAAAAGAGCCACAGAAGTCAGATGAATAGTTCATACAATTCATGTGAGGTCCTCTTGGGGGCAGCCTTCCGGGCGACTGCAAAATGCTTGCTGGTGATCTCAAAGCACCAAGCCTAGGATCTGCGGTATCCATACCCTGCATCCACAAAATAAATGGCAAGTGAGACCAAAAAAATCCAGAATGACCGACCAAGATTACTAAAACAGTCCAGTACAAACATTTCTGCGGCGGCCACCAGTTGATCCACCGACAAGTAGGCAAGATTGTGCTTTTGCACAAATGAAACCTGCATGTTCAAGGTGGTGCCTATCATAGATAAACAATATGCCCTTATGCATGTGTTCCACAGGTCCTTGCTTCCCCTAAATTGACAAAAATATGAATATAAAATATATCAAGATTGCAGAATAAACTGCTCCAACAAAACCAACTAACACAATAAATTAATGTGAAATACAAACCTTACACGCTCCCTCAACAACCCTTACAACATCCTTTGCTGAGATGATATTATTGGACCGATCTTTTGCCGATGTACGCCGATCAATCTTGCTTTTTATTTCCCTTAATTTTACAAGCACCACTTCAGGTCTATCCGGCACTCCTTTCAGAACCTAAATATACACATCGGTAAATATTTTGTGGACTTCAATATCCCATTGAAACAACAAAAAATCACTTACCTGAAATGCTTCAGTTTCCACCCTTATAATTACCCCAAATGACAAGTTGCTGAAAATTGGTTAAAAGAAGTTAAGGTAAGCACTTAAGACAAAATGAGTTATCATTATGGTTCATTGGAAAGATAACTCACTCCAAAAGCACAAGATCATGCAGTTCATAATCACCAATTCTGGTAATTCCTGTGGTGATTTCAGAGCTCTCCACAACATGATCCGCAAACACACGGATCTGTGATCATCCATGAGAACACAGTTGAAAATAAATTATCTGGTACAGATTTGATTGAATCATCAATATTGCATAATCGTTAGTGGATAAAGAATTGCTCACATGTTCTTTGGTTGTGTCAGATAAAATGATCAAGACATGCCCTTCAACTTTAACAACCATGCCTGTAGCACCTTCTTGAACACCTGATACCACTTTTACATGATCTCCAGGTTTGAAATATTTACAAAGCTCTTTCTCATTGAAGGCTAATGTTTTCTGCAATTACAAAGAAATGCATTGATTCACCAGAACAAACTACTAGGCCATACCTCCCAAGAAAATTGGTTGGCAATAATGATAGCTGAAATTGCAAACAATTACCGGAAGATCAGATATTTTTGGCCTGATGTGGACAGTCTCGTCCTCTACTTTCTCAACCCACCCCTCCAAGTTTTTTAGATCGCCTTTAATAACAATGACAGCGTCACCCTTCATAAAGTGCCCCTTTTTCCTATTAGCAAACAGAGTAGACAAGCTAGCCATATCCCCATTCATGTCATCACCAGGTTTCCTGAACTTCTCCAATTCATCGAATGTTGGCTGAATATTCTGTGTGCTGATTGATTTTACCGAGACTGTTTTATATAAGAAACCATCTTTGAACATTAAACCATCAACCATCTCAAAGTACTCCCCAGAATCTTTATCCCTCCTCCGCTCCACACGAATGTGCATTTCCCTATTTGCAGGAGAGTTAGCAAACAATAATAGAAGAATAAAAATGAAACACCATTTGATGACAGAGGAGGGGGAAATCACCTGGCCTCATCAATATTAAAGAATCGTGGTGGTGGGACAAATGTTTTCTTCTTAACAACCTCCCTCCCTTCCTGAAAGTATAAATTAGCCATCACACTAAGTACTCAAATGAGCTCTACATGAGCAGCTCAAATAAAAATAAGGAATCTAACTAGTAATCACGGTAATCAGAGCAATCCTCCAAGAAGTAACAACTCACAGATAAGAAAATGTTTTTTTTCAGAAAAAACATTAGACAGAGGAAAAGGACCATGATTGCAAATAACATGAAAAACATAATTTCAATATGGTTATGATTTATCATCTGATATCACATATCAACCTACTGAGCCGGTGTATCCATTTAGAACATACAGTTAAATAGTTAATACAACAGAAGAGCAAAAAGTTGAGACAAATCAATGAGCTCGATTCATCAATATATTCGGGCAAAGTCGGTAGGAAGCAACAAACAAAGGCACAGGATTTTCAGAAGCATAGTTTTGTAACTTACCAGTTTACTAGCCAAAGCTTGTAGATCTATTCTAGGGATGAGCTTCACAGTTACCCTTTGGCGTACATTGTCAACATCAACAACCTGCAAAAGATAATCATGTGAGTATTTGGAAAAGATATCTGTAAGAAAAGCAATGTGATCGTACCTTAGCAAGGTCACCTTTATATACTCCCAGCTTCATTCGGACCCAAGTATCCCTTGAAAGATCAACAGACTTGCTCTCAACAGAGAGGACATCTGCCATTTCTTTTATCGGAACTAATGTTATTTTTGCTGAAGCGTAAATGTTTCGTAGACCTTTGCAAGCCTGCATATAACAAGTTTAGTAGGGGTGTACTTTCAGAAGAAATATAATGTCAAGCATATGCTTACCTCCTTGACATGGGCCTCTTTTTCCGCTTCAACATAAATATAATTTTTTAGATGATCTAATGCAACAACAGACTTTATCTGGAGATCTGGCCTATCAATGAACTTCTGCATTAGACAAATCGCTGTCTCCCTCTCATGCCCAATCTGGAGCCATAATTTGGTATTAGTAAAGTAGACACAGCGCTAATAATAAGCTGGCAAGCAATTAAATTAAGCTATATCTTGAACCTACCGCGCATTTCACCATCCAGAGCTTTGGATCCTTCACTGATGGCAAGAGAGCTTGCTGTTCCACTTCTGCAGCTTCCTCTCCATACTCAATATGAGTAGATCTTGCATATCTCTCTCGTACTTGTCTTTCAATCTCATCAATATCCTCTTCTTCATCCCTCATAGGAATAGGACGTCTTGAGGCCCTAACGACATCCTCATCAGGAATGTCGGCCCCAGCATCATTGATAAAACCTGACAAAGGGAAAGGAGCGTAGATGAGTGCATTAGAAAACTATCTGACCTTGCTTTTATAACTTAGTAAAATAACTGATGTGAAACTATCTCAACGTCAGTCAACACCTAAACAGTGGTGCTATTCCAAAGGAAAACTACAAGCAGCACTAGCAGCAATAGCCATCATCATATCTCAGACTAATTTCTCCTTTCTTTTTTTCTTAAAAAAGCCATCTAATTCGCCAACTAGTTCAATGTAACATTCCAGATCCTCAAGGTGTACTATGTCAGATCAATTAACTTGATGTTCTAATATACCCAGCAATTTAAAACAACAAATCAAACAACACCACTTGTAGCAGATGCATAACAGATGTACTCAAATAAAACACTAAAACATATGACTTGGTCACAGTTCACATATTGCTCGTACATTCCTAAACTACTACTATTTCTAGGCGATACAGCCTCATTGTCATATTGACAAAGCAGGGTCGCTGCATGGATTTTTGGGCAGTCAATTGGATTAGGATGGCTAATGGCCCAGATCTGTCATTAATGAATGAGACCGCAAGTGATTAGAAGATATATTGTGGGGAAGTTCAGAGATCATCATCCCTCTTCAACCAAGTTTCGTTTCAACACACGGTTGCACCAAGCCACGAACTAGTAGTAAATAGCAATAGGTAGCAAAATAGTTATCATCATTAATAGCCCTTGTTTGAATGAATTCACAAACAGCCCTACATATTTCAGTTCAGCACTTTAGCTTGTCCAGTCCCTTATTTCTCATCAATTCATTGCCTTCCTTTGGAAGGCTGTTGGTTAAGTTAACAGCAACAACCATAGAGTTAATGGCTTAGTTTGTTTTTTACAGGTAGTAGGAATGGCTCTCGTGAAAAATGACAGTTTTAGGATTTTGATTAAACCCTTGCGGCCTTGCAGCAATTTAGTAGCACCTGACGATTTCAATGGGTAATATGAGTGTTATAGACAGCTTATTCTCTATCTGCACAGGATCATGTTATATGTTCAAGTATTTCATTCAATATCCAAAAGAGTGAATGAATTTAGTTTATTACATAACACTAAGCCTGTTCTTTTTGCGACAGAGATTACGGAGAGAGATACTTGCTTGCAATTTTGAATGGTACAGATGTTAAGCTTTTAACGTGTACTATAATTAATTTGTGGACCCTGTCTTAAAAATACTCCGTTTGAAAGTTAGGTATTGTAGCAAAATCCAAAAGCCAATTTCAAAAGTCAAAAGAACAGGCCCTATAATAGGAAATAGCACAGTTTAGTTAAATATATGCATGGTTTGGTAGACTCATTATAGATTGTTAACACAGCCATTAAAACTGATGCCAATTTTTTCAAGTGGCTGGAATAGAGTAATTGACAGTACATACGTAGTGATTCTTAATGCCAAATAATCTTAAAGTTAGTTTCGCACAGGCAGTAGTAACATAGATTTATTCTGAAACAGTGTGTCAATGCCTATATGGGGATCACAACCTTCAGTAAATGACTAACGTATGTATACAAACATTAAAGTGCACCTCAAACAGGTAATTTCACATGCCTGAAAATAATAGATTGACTAGAACTCTAATTCATGTGCAAGGTCAGGATCAAGCATCAAGCTTGCCTGAATTTCATACATCAGACGCCCGACGACGTCCAACTAGTGTTTAGATCTTTCAAAATTAAACCTTAGATCTGCCAAATTGACATCACCCAATGATCTTAAGCAACGCAACAAATCAAAACCAATGCGTCTTAAGCTTGAACAAGCGCATACCGGCAAATAATCACACGTAAAGAATTAAGATCAGAGATTCTGTATGGGTTCTAATTCCCAAGAATCCAGTCCGAAGTTAAACTCTATCGGCAGTTTCATCCGTAAAATACTAGTCTTCTACTAAATCACCATAAGCCAGCATGCAATTCATTGCCTACGAGCACAACTTAACATAATTAAGCTCCATCGTAGGAAAACGAGCAGGGGCAAACATCAAAATTGCTGCTCTCTAGCTTCTATCCAAAATCCAATAACTACTATCACCTCAATATTTCCCACCATCATACAAGCAAAATAAAAGCTTCGGATTTTGTCAGAGCGGAAAATGGCATAAAAATGCTATTTTCTCACTTATCCCCCAAATCTAGTTCAGGAAATCAACCCAATCAGATTCAGATCTCGTCAAATGCCACAAAAAGGACCAAATACAGCATCGCAACGGAATCGAACAGCGCAACCACTCACCGTCCTCGCCATCGCCTTCGTCCTCCTCCTCCTCGTCCTCGTCGACCTGCGCCTCCTCATCGAAGAACCCGCGCACCCCGCCACCGCTCTTCTTCTTCGGCCGGCCCCCGCCGTCGTCGTCCTCATCCTCCTCATCGTCGTCCTCGATGGCCGAGTCGTCGATGAAGTTGTCGTCGCGCGACCGCTTCCGCCCGCCCCCGCCGCGGGAGCGGGAGGCCTTCCCTCCGCCCCTCGCCTCCTCCTCGTAGTCGTCCTCGTCGTCCTCCTCCTCGTCGAGGTCGTAGACCTCCTCCTCCTCGTCCTCTACCTCCTCCTCCTCGTCGTCGTCGCGGGCGCGGCGAGCCATGGATTTGGCGGCTAGGTTTTCGACCGCTCGCGAGGCGGGGAGAGGAAAGGGGGAACTCCTCGCACGAGCCGGGGGCGGAACTCCTCGGACGAGTGTATTATATATGGCAAGATAATAAGACATGGAATAGAATTAACTAGGATAATTTATATCGGATACGGTTTCTTGTGTATGTTTGATAACATTCCGTATTCTAGGAGGTCTTAAGCCAATATATATATATATATATATATATATATATATATATATATATATATATATATATATATATATATATATATATATATAGTATGAATAATAGATGCACCATGGTGTATAGGCACCAAGCCTTCTTACTTTTGGATTGCTTTTAGATACGTGCTAATGTGATTGAGACTTTTTATCCATGATTGATTTAGCATGCCTAATATATTATATCATTGTACTAGCACACATCTAAAAGTAATCCAAAGATAAAGATATTTGGTGCCCAGACATCATGGAGCCTTATGTTAGCGTTATATATATATATAATTAATTGGGCACTATAGTGCATGAGTACTATAATCTAAAATAGATGTTTCCTCTACGTATCATGTGTGAAAATTTTGAAATTTTTTAGGTGTCGAGTTTAACTAGCTTACTAACTAGTTTAAACAAGTTTAAACTAAAATTCGAATTGTAGTTTCCTTTTTTATATAGTTTGACTATAGGTATGTATTGATTATATGTGTGTGTGTCAGCAAAAGCATGTGCTCTAAATTCGTTCGAAATTTTGAAATCAAGTATATTTTTTTTGAAATCAAGTATATTTTTTAAAGGCATATATTTTATTTGAATTGTTATAGATAGCTATATACCCTAAAACTGATATGCTCAAAAAATATATCCGAATTTGGGTTAAATTCACGTATTTGAAATCATGATGTCCTATTTCAACGTTCTGTATATATGCGTGTGCACGCGCGCAAGGCTTATGCAACATATTTAACATGTATTTTAACTATTCTATCTTTCTAAATAGTGTCAGAATAGGTTCGCATCTAGATATATTCTTAGCCACTACAAAAATTCATTGCGCGTCCTTATCGCCCTAGAGAGATGATCCGATCTTCGTGATCAAATCTCCTAAGACCGTGCAAAACATTGTAGCTAGATATCTCCCTACTACTTCATTGCCGATCAATAAATCAGTTCTTATTTCCTTCGATCAGCAGATGGAATCGGTTATAGCTCTGCTCATTTGGACTTTTTGGTAGCTTATAACTTATTTTTTACTATTTGGTACTGTAAATGGCTTATTTTGTATTGTACCTGATAGTGGCTCTTTTAATAATTAAATTTAAAACTTTAAAAAAATAGATTAGCCCATCATAGGCAATATAAAGAAGTACAAAAAAAGATAAAAAACTAAAAAAAACCCATAAAGTAGAAAAATAAAATTAAAAAACAATAAATCAGAAGATAAAAGGTTAAAGCACAAACAAGCGGCCGTAGTTTCTTCTTCACTGCAGACCATGCCCACCGACCATGATTGACTGCCTCTTTACTATCTCCCCTAGTGTCTTATTGACCGCTGTGCACAATGCTAGTGTCCGCCGCATCCAGCGTCACCGGGGCGCAGCCGTGAGTCAGGTCACCATTTTTCCCGTCGGCCGTGTTTCCTTTTTTTTTTTTCCCTCTTTCGTTTGATCTGATCCAAACACTTGCAAGCGACCCATGCTCATGCGTTGCATGCGAATCTTTTATTTTCTTTGGTCCGATGTGCTCGGCCAAATCTTCTTCTATTTACATGTCTGCATGTGCTCTTCTATATCTCTTTCTTTATTCCCTTTTTTACCTTTGTTGCGTCGATGCATATGTCACCTCCATTGCCGATGACTACCTGTCTGGCCTCTCTGTCTACCGAGCATGTTGAAGTTTATAACTTTTGACTGTAATCTATGACTTTTAGATTGTTCTATGAGAGATTATAAAGTAACAAAGATTCATGTACGATTTTTACCGATATAAATAAAATTGGTCCAGTATGTACTACAATTAACCAGTAGACTTTATCTTAAAAAGATACTCCGTTTAAAAACTAGTTACTATAGAAAAACCGAAAAATAGCTTCCGAGTCTCAAGCAATATATTCAATAAGTATTCTGGCTATTGTATCCTCCTACACCAACAACAGTGGACAAAATTCAGCATACCAACCTAGCTAGGGCATCTCCCTAGACTAGTTACTATAGAAAAACTGAAAAATAGCTTCCGAGTCTCAAGCAATATATTCAATAAGTATTCTGGCTATTGTATCCTCCTACACCAACAACAGTGGACAAAATTCAGCATACCAACCTAGCTAGGGCATCTCCCTAGACTAGTTACTATAGAAAAACCGAAAAATAGCTTCCGAGTCTCAAGCAATATATTCAATAAGTATTCTGGCTATTGTATCCTCCTACACCAACAACAGTGGACAAAATTCAGCATACCAACCTAGCTAGGGCATCTCCCCGGACTAGTAAGCTAAAATTCTTACCCTTCCATGCCATGTGTTTCATGGCCTTAGTGATCCTACTTCTTACCCAAATAGTACGATCATACCTAGAATTTTCGACGCTAAGCGGGCACCATTTCAGTTTCAATTTTTGATTTTATTTTAAACCTGCTTTAGATTTGTGGTGCGTTATCAACTGTGTGCTATACTGGGAGACATCTCTGTTGCTGTCTCTGCGGTCGCTTTTGAGCCACGAGGCTCAGCCATCTTGTGAACTTCGGCTCCATTCTCGTTTCAATTGATTAGGTAGTGTTCAGGTGTGGAAAATGGATACAAATTATTTGTATTATTTGGTTATCGTATTTGATACGATATGAATACGGTAGAGATTTTTTAATCTGATTAACAATTTCTCTCTTATTTATATTCGTATTCAAATTGGACGAGTTTTTTAAAAAATATATATACAAATATGGTATGGGCTTTTACTATCTAAAATATTTTTTTATCTAGACTATTCATATCCGTATTTGTATTCAACGAAGAAATATACATATTTTACTGTAATATAACTAATTAGTTGGACATGTTTTTTTAATTTAACGAAAAATACGAAAAAATATGATACATATTTTATTGTAATATAACTAATTAGTTGACCTTTTGCTTACTCTTTTGAATACTTGTTTTTTTAAAAAAAACTACTTGGGGTCGTTTTGATGTCATGCTTAAGAAACGCCTACTAGTAGTAGGGAAGGAACGCATTTTTCCCGTCGTAGCAAAAAGAAAACGATCACCAGAAGCGCATCATGGGCTATGAAGATGGGTAGCCTTATTAGTCGTTTACCAGCCCACCGACTGGAAACTGTTTTCGTGGGCTCCAACCGCTTGCTGGGCTGCAAAACTCGACAAAAAATAGCTCTGAAAGAGCCTAACGCATCATCCGATCTGATGCCGGCCCGAGGGCTTCCGGAGCTGCATCAAAGCGTTGGCCAGTGACCCGTGCTAGCCATTAGCCAATAAACTAATGCAGCGAAGTATCACGTGAGAACTCGAATTAAAAACGGGATAATGTGAACTCTCCACTGTAACTGTAGCCGTCTAATCACGTACTAAGTTTGCGACGAGACTGCTCTGCTTCGTAGTTTCAAACTCCCTGTTTTTTTGTTACCCACCTGAGTATACTTGCGAGGCAAAAGTGCATGAGCAGAAAAGAACGAAGCATTGGGGAAAGAACTTGTCACGTAGCCGGTGCGATTCAAACCAGTTTAACCAAATAAATGGATGAGCCTGCATGCGTCTCGAGAAGCTCGAGGTGGAAGGAACGGGGAAGATGGCCACGCACGAGTACGGCGGGTGACGTTGAGGTACCCACTCCATACTGGTTCACGGCACCATCTACCCACATGCGGTGTTTTAAAAGATGGTATTAGGCGGTCGCATAGATGGGCCTAGATGCTGGACGAAGCTCTATTCTCGTGCCTTGGCCAAAATCGATCAATTAGACGGCCAGTCCGCCTAAGCGGTCAAAGATGGGGTGAGAAGATGGTCCAGGACAGACGGAAGGTGGTTCGGGGAGAAAGAGAGGTACCTGGAGATCTCTCGTCGGCCCGCGCGTTGCCGTCACATTTGCAGGCCGCCGTCGTCGCAGATGGCTCGTACCGTGCCAACGCATCCACAGGCCGCCGCCGACACTCTATACATCACCACCAGCGATCAGATTCAACCGGTCTAGTCAGATCTAGACACCGTCAGCCTCTCCAAACAGAGAATAGCAGTGGGAATACTGGGGGAGAAGGGAAGGCGGCGATGGTGCTTTGGGGGGCAGGGAGGGAGGATTAGCTGCGGGTGGTGGGAGCTAGGGAGGATTTTTAGGCTTAGGATTAGGGAAGCAAGGGTGATGGCGACGGAGGAGGCGGCAGTGTCTCTTGGGAGAGCAAAGGTGGCGACAGCGGCGTCTTATGGGGAGCAGGGGAGGCAACGACGACGACACTGGGGCGAGGCATGCGAAGTGAGAACCGGGGGGAGAAAAGGGGTGACTGGAGGCGTGCGAGAGAGAGAAAAGGGGTGTCCCCTCAGGTGTGAGAATGAATCGGGTTTGAGAGGGGAGGTAAATGGGCCGATGGGCCGGCTATATGCATAAATAGGTCCAAAAACTAAATAAGTTAGAAAGAAAATACAATAAAAATTGATAAACCTCATATCCGACTCTAACTCCGAAAAAAAAGTATGAATATGATACGGAATAAGTGATAATCGTTCGTATATTCCGTATGTCAAGTGATATGAGGAAGTCTGTTGTGACTTCACTTAGGAATAAGATAACATATATACAGATTGTCACATCTAAACAGGCAGGAGTACTAAATGTTCTTCCTTCAACATCTCAGTAATTAATCTTTTCATATTCGCTCTGATTGTACCATACTGTCCAATGTCCTGTGTAAAAAAGCGGATAATTTCTGTCCAACCGACCGTCCGAAAGATTATAGAACGGATACGGAATAAAGAAATAGATATTTGGTATTATTCGTATTCGACTTCAACTCCGAAGAAAAAATATAAAATAGGATACAAAATAAATAATATTTAACCGTATCCGCTCTGATTGTATCCCTAGTATAGACACAGAATAGGATTCGCGCTATCTATCTTTCGCTCGCAGGATAATGCATGCGTCCACGGTCATCATACTTCCAAGTTCTAAATCAGGATCGAGGAGACCTCATGAGTCGTGTTGCTGGAGTCATGGGCATGGACCACCTCACAGACAGCAACACATCAGCAAAGGCAATGCGAGTTGCAGATAAGACTGTGTGTGGAGAGCGAAATCAAAGCATGCCCTTAACCATCCGCACGCATCGCCTGAATTGCTTGACCGACGAGGAAACAGAGCTAGAAGAGACGCATGAACCATGCAAAGACGCAAACTGCCATCGTAACATCCTGATTTTTGAATTGCAAATCAAATGCATAAAAATGTATGATTTTTAAAACTTTTGATTTCATTTTGGTGTTATCTGAATTCCCTGGATTTTATTCGAGAATCTTGATTGGATTTTATGTCAACCAAATCAATTAATAAAAAGAAAACCAAAATCTAGGGTTAAAATATATACAATGGACAAAACAAATTAAATACGGAAATATGAATATGAAAAGATGATCTATGGTTTAAACTAGGAGAATTTAAATGGAAGTGAAAATTTGAAAATAAAAGATAAGCAAAATTTGAATTTAAATCACTTAACCAAAAAACTTGAATCAAGCCTAAAAAGACTTCGAATGGAATTATGTACTTTTCAAAATTCTGCCAAGTGAAATTGAAATTTTAATTCAAACTCAAATTCAAAATTCAAATCCCAAAATCAAAATTCAAATACAGATAAAAACAAAATAAAATATTGGAAATGCAATTTGGGCTAGCCCATCTATTTCCCTCCTCTCTCCCTCTCTGTTTTCTTGGTCGTGCTTCCTTTGATACTCCTTTGAGTTAGTGTGAGGTCTTCCTCTCAATTGTGCATATGTTGCACCTTTTGAGTAAGGAGAAAGGCTCTAAATTGCATATGTTGCATCTAGAGACGGATTGCGTATACACTTGAGCGGTGTGCATTCGTTGCACGTGGTGAGAGTCAAGCGAGAGGCTTGACTTATTACTATTGGAATTTGTCGACTCCTAGATGGCATTGGAAGCGTCGTGCGCGGTGATCTTCCCAAAGAAAGTTGTGAGAAAACCCGGTAAAGTTGTGAAGGTTGGAGCTCACCTAACCAAAGCTGGAAAGAGCTACCACTAGTGGATTGAGGTGTTTCGGCTTAATTCGTGGAGCCGGTCTAATTCGTTTGGGTTAATCTCAACGTAGACTAGGGGAGACTGAAAAATCTCCGATCACCACAGTAAAAAGAATCGTGTCAGTTGTGGTTTGCTTCATTGTGCTTTATTTACATTCAAGCAGTTTACATTTCTAGGATTAAATTGATTACTTGTCATCCTAGAATTGCAAACCTTAACATAAGCATTAGAGTGCTAGTGTACTTAGGTGAACATAATTAATTTAGGTGATATTTGTGCTTAACCAATTTGAGTTAAGCTTTCGTATCTTATACTTGGTTTAGCCAAATATAATTTGATAATTAATTAGAGAAGAATTTTTTAGACCGCCTATTCACCCCCTGTAGTCGGCCTCCTCGATCTAACAAGTGGTATCAAAACTTGGTCCCTCATTTATTAGACTTCACCGCCTAGAGAGTAATGGATGGCAACTAGATGTATAGTGCACATAGATGAAGCATCTCTATTTAATGGCACCAATTATGACAATTGGAAAATTCGCATGATTTGTTATTTTAAAATCATGAGCCTAAAAATATGGCGGATTGTAGATGTGTGATTTTCTTCTCCAAATGATCCTCTTGCTCTAACAATTGACTCACATCTCAATGTTCAAGCAACTAAGGCTTTATTTAGTGCTTTGAGTGTAGAGGTGTTCAAGAAAATATGCACACAAGAGTGGATGTCAGAGATGAATGCTCAATTTCTAATTCTGACGATGAACAATCCACCATTCCCTCCACATCAACTCAATGCTTCATGGCAAAAGGTAATAAGAAAGGAAATAATGATGTTGACAATGACACACCTTCTTATGATGAGTTGATGGACATACTAGAAGAACTTGATGAATTTCTTATAAAGGAGAAAGCTACATTTAAGATTTTGAAGAAAGAATGTATCTCTCTTCAAAATAATTTTGATGCGCTAAAAGAGGAACATGAGTCTCTTCTTTTCAAAAAATATTCTAAGCCAAATGTGGATATAGGCATTATATGTGATCTAATAGATGATATGCCATGTATAACTTCTAGCTCTTGCAATTTATCTAAAGTTAGCATATCCACATCTTGTGATGATTTACTAGGTTTACTTTGTTGCTCAAAAATAGATGTTTCTACTTCCTCTATGCATTGTGAAACTAACCTTGTAGAGGAGAATAATGAGCTTAAAATCCAAGTCACAACTCTGAGAAATGACTTGGAGAAAAGCTATAAAGGGAAGGCATCTCTTGACAAAATATTGGGTAGTAAAAAATCAAATGACAAGAGAGGTATCGGTTTCACCTCCAAAAAAAAATGTGAAGAGTGTCCCAAAGTAATGTGGAAAACAATTCAACATTGTCAAGTCCTTTAGATGCAACAAGAAGGGCCAATTCGCCTCGGTGTGCCCCCAACAAGGTGGATGACAAGCAAAAATCATCAAAGAAGAGGCAAAATGGTAATGAGCAAGACAAGAAGATAAGAAAAGGTATCAATTTTTAAACTTGCTAAAATTGCTAGAAAAGAGACACTTCAGTAAGGATTATCCCAAATGTATCATTTCTAAGCCATCTCTACTTAATAAACATTATTTCCTTAGGAATGATAAAAATGGCAATGCGTTTGCTAGAGATGTTAATTTACACAAAACTAATGTTAGGGCTATTTGGATGCCTAAATCAATTATGACTAACATTGGTGAACCCAATCAAGTTTTGGGTACCAAAATACACTTAAAAACTTAATAGGTATTTGGAGAGGCATTGTAGGCTTGACTTAAACATAAAGAGGTGAATTCTACCATATACATAATGAGAGCCAAGTTTGAGGATGATCATGTTACATTATGAACCAATGCCATCTCGGTAACAAGTTTCTACATTTGATATATTTCGCCCCTAGCCTTGTGTAAATTGTAACTGCTCATAATCCTATATTTTCTTCAGTTTCTAGTCAAACAACAGCTAGAGATTTAGTTAAATACTATATTTTTTGTGGCCTTGACCTTGGACATTTGGAGTGGTCGGTCTGGAGAGGATTATCTTAGTGTAGTTGCTTATTGTGTGAATGATGACTAGGTATTGGAAAAGAGAATGATAGGCTTTGAACTAATTGACGTAGCACATACGAGTGAGAATATAACAGAATATATTATCAAAGTCATAGAAGATTTTGGTCTTTCAAATAAAATTTTTGCAATTACCCTGGACAATGCTGAAGCAAACTCTATGGCAATGGATATTCTCACTCAGTTATTTAGTATATACGCTGAATCTTTCTTGCTACATCAGTGATGCCCCTGCTATATTATTAATCTTATAGTTAAATGTGGATTAAAGAGGTTGGATCCATATCTTCAAACTTTTTGTAATACAATTTCTTTTATGAATAATTCTAACCAACTAATTGCAACATATAAGAACTACTGCATTGCAATGGGTGTACGTTCACAAAAGTTCGGTGTGGACCTGCTAGTAAGGTGAAACTGAACTTATCTCATGCTATAAAACATTCTACCCTATAAACCCATATTTTCTATTTTTATCCACACGCATAATCACAGCCATGCCAGCAACACACCATTGATTGAGCAGCACTGGTATGTTGCTAAGAAGTTACTAGCATTTCTGGAACTCTTTAATGAAACTATTGTTGCTTTATCCGGAGTGTACTATCTGATATCTCCTCCAATTTTGCATCATATTCTTGCGATTGCCACTCACTTGAAAGTTAATGAAAATAACATAGTGTTACGAGAGACTATGTGTGCTATGAACAGTAAAAAAATTAAATATTAGAAAGAGATTCCATATTTATACTCATTTGCATTTATTCTAGATCCAAGAGCTAAAATTGCTGGATTCACAAATGTTCTTTCACTTCTAGGTGAGGATGCAGCTATAGATTATTCTAACTATTTTTCAATTGTTCATTCTAAATTGTCTAAAATTTATCAGAAGTACGAACATAAGTTTCAAGGAGTTCACTTACAGCGACCTCCACCAGCACCCACCATAAGCAAGAAGACAAATATGTGGGGCAAAATCTTTTGTGCACCAGGATCCTTGGGAAGATCAAACTCAATAATGTCAAGTGCTGGAGCAATCCGTACTAGTGCCTGTGGGGCACTATCAGTCTTTCTGGACAGTGATTCCATGGATCACCATGCAGAGGACTTCAATATTTTGGGATGGTGGCACAAGTACAAGCTGACATATCCAGTGCTATCCATATTAGCATGGGATGTATTAGCTATTTCTGTCTCGATGGTTTCTTTCAAGTTTACTTTTAGTCTTTCTGGAAGAATATTGGAGGAGAGAAGAACAAATCTCACAAGTGAGATAGTTGAAGCACTTCTCACAGTGAAAGACTGGGAATAAGTTGATGTGTGAGTTCAATACTGTGTGGAGAATATGGAGTCAGAACATGCATTCAATAATCTCTATCTAGACGGCTACGACACCGACGCTTCTTAGAGCATCCATGTATACATTGTACCTTTTTTTATTTTTTACCTGTAATGCTAAGCTATACATTGTACTCTCTTTTTTGCTAAAGTTTTCTCAAGTTGAGTTTTTACTTGGTAAAATTTTTACCGAGGTAGCCATTTAAACATTAATATAGCACATTATTACATTTCTCTAATTTATCTGTCCTTTTCAAATTCTACAAATTTTTGAATGATTACATTTTAAAAAAAAATTGGGCCGAAGCAGGCTAGCCGTGCCTACTTGGCCCATCGGGCGAAATAGGCATGTGTCAGCCCAGCATGGCATGAATGCCCGCTGGCCCGTGCCTAGGTCACCTCCTCGCCCACAGGCCAGCACGTGTCAAAGCTTAGGTTGTTATTTAAAAAATAATAGTAAAATAAATAAAATAATTAATTTAAAATAAAAATCAACATTTTGGTTGCCTAAGTTTTGAAATCTTGTCTGCCCTATTTTTCCTGCTCGTAAAAGGCATTTCATTTGAAAAGTAATTTAAGTAAAACATAAAATGCTATCAAATAAACTATATTTCGAATTTCTATAAAATCCTAATTCAAATTAAATATTTGAACTTATTTGACTTTCATTTGGATTTTATCTGATTTTCTAAAGCTTAAAATCTAATTTTAAAATTAAAAAGTATTTTTTAAGTATAAAAATTAAAGACCTAATTAAGTTGGAAATAATTTTTTAAGTTGAAAATATATTCAAGAATTTCTGTGATTTTTTTTCTAAATTTGTTGGACGGTATTTACTATTTTATTTGCATTTATTAGTTTTCTTGGGATTTCTGAAATAACAAAAACAAAATTTAAAATTTGTCTGACTCCTGGGACAATGCGTGGACATCCTAGATTGTCGCTCGTGCGTGTCGACTCATATCCGCCGCCTACCTCTCTCCCTCTCTTTATCTCTCTCCTCGGTCCCACATGTCTGTCGTCGCGTCCCTCTCATTGCCAGGTGGGCCCCCTTCCCCGTCGCCATCCTTATGCACCCCGCTTCTTCTCGGTTCTTAGTCACACAGGCTATTGCGCCACCCGCCTTACCCGTCGCCTCCCTCTTCCCGCAGGCGTCGCCCCACTCCCTATCCCCTCCGCACTTCTCGCTCCCATTTTTCCCTCTCCCCACGCCAGCCTCCTCCTTATCCACCCGCAACAGCCGCTACGTCCCCGGTCTTTCTAGCGAGCAATATCATCTGTTGAGCCCTTCGTCCCCCGTAAATACTCGATCATTGGCACCCCCGCACCTCACTCCACTCCCTTCTGCACTCCAACCCCTCTCTTGCGTCTCAAGGAGCCCCCGCGCTGTCTCCCTCCTTTCTGAGCGCCCGTAAACTTCTCTGACATGAAATCCCAACCGTCTTTGTGCTCTCTGCACCTTAGCGACCCCACCTCCGGCTTCACGACACCAAGGCAAGCCCCGGCCACCATTTCGTCAAGCACGAGCATCACTGGAGTGCCGGTCCACCAGAGATCCGAGCCGTGCCATTGCTTTCTCTCGCCGTCGACTACCTCAGTCATCCCTGCCTCGTCCAAGGTATAAATCGATTCACCTCGTCGCCCTCTCCCTTTTTGTGTGCGCTACCATCCTTTGTTGAGCACCAGAACACCGGCAACCATTGGTCCCTGTGTATCTCCCCTCAAGACCACAACCGCTCCTGACCATTGCCGATCATGGCCACTGCCGCTCTCGACCACTATAGCATTCGACCACTATAGCCCCCGGCCACTGTAGACTACGACAACCGCCGTGCACAACCAGAAATTCCTCTTATTATTTTCTCTCTCATTTTCTTTAGAATTAAACTTCCAAAAGCCTGTTCTCCTTCATCCTAGCTCCGATTGAACTTGTTCAAATTTCTAAATTCATCCAAAATCATAAAGTATATAAATCTTCAATGTTTCCAAATTTTGGTGTTTATTTGAATTTGGTGGGTTACTTTCACGTGTAGACTGTGACGATTTGGAATAATTCTACTTCAACGATTTGTATCAATCCGTAGAGCAAGAGAAGTTACACGCCTTCACCTTGTTGATCCCAATTTGTAAATAAAATTATATTGCATTGCTTAATTTTTATTCATAATATTTCAATTCTTGTTTTACTTTAATTAATTCCCATTTGTTATGATACCTTTTGGCTTTGCGAATTCCTGTACATTGTCACCCAAGAATAAAACTCTAGTTAGTATACTAGTGTGACTAAAGAATTTTGTAGCAAATGCTTAGATTTGCGTAGATATAACTTTAGCCTTGGGATAACTCTTTCACATAAAATAATGAGCTTTTCAAATGTATTTTTGACTTCGGTGAGTCAAGAAAGTCTATAAAATATTTCAAAGCAAAATATAAAACGTAGTTTAGACTTAGGAAAATGGTTATGTGGTGGGTGCTTGCTGGTACGCGTTGTTGTTCGGTGACACAATATTGATGACACACACATGGGGTATGTGGAAGTGCCTAAGTCAATTAAGGACCGGTCTGTGAGCTACTGCTGCAAAGTGTAGGACCGGATGAGGCAACAGAGGGGTGAATGGTGCCCATAAATTTTTCCTCTAAATATTCACATATTCCTTATTCTCCAATAGCTACAAAGCTATGAAGATCCAAGATATGAGGTCTAGTAGAAGACGGAGGAATTGGACTATCTAATGACCAAATCGAGCAATGTGTGGTTAGATTACGACCACTTGGCGGAAGCTCAAACGTAGTCGAATACATCCACTCCGCAGACAGGCAGGTGCCGGTAACAGCGACGTTTGTTGGGAAGACAACGTGGTCAGACCGACACCATGGTCGAAACCGACAACTTGGTTGATAGCACATGCGGTGGTCGTAACTTTGACCACTTGACCAAGAGCATCTTGGTAGGCAATCGATGATCAAACAAATTCAATGAAGTCGATAGCCACCAAAACAAGACCGACAAGATCGAAGATGAGTCCGGTCGAACCGTCGTGATCATAAGCCAATGGCATGGTCGTGCGATCAACATGGTCGAAGACCGACTTGCACCTATAACCGATCGCGATCGCAGACACCTCATGAGACCGTGGGGACACACGACTACGAGATCTCGACCATCAAGCACTCGGAAACCAAGGCAAAAGAAAGCGATGATCTATGTCTTGGTGGTCGAAAATCGAGAAGAGCGAAGGCCAAGACTTCGTGATCGCAAGTCGTGGTCAAATCTCCAAAGGAAAACCGATCGACCGATGAAACCCGAGAAGACCAGCGACTTCACACTAAGTCTTTTCCATGATCGATACCGACCGGGACCGAGTCACTTGACAACAGAGAACCGAAAATAGAATCGGTCGTGAGGTCTTAGCGGTGGCCGATCGCCAACTTGTGGTCGATAACCAAAGCCGAGAAGATATCTGCGATCGAATCCGATCGTCGCCGACCACACAACCGAAAGACTCGATTCAACGACCTTGGTCGTAAAACCGAAAATCGGATGACGAATGTTGAATACTCTATTTTGTCGTAGCAGGACCGCAGAGCAAAATTTGAGGAATCTTTTGCACGAGGTCGAAACCAAGCGAGACTTGAACTCTAACTTGTATATGATCTCTAGAAGTGAATTTACCAAGAAAAGGAAAGTCTTTGTTTCGCCAAGAAAATTGATGCAATCGAAAAATAGAACAGAGACTCATGGCGGCAGATCGAAAGACACGAGGATTTTTCCAAATCAACTTCCGCTCTCGGGAATGAATCGCCAACTAGCCTTGAGATGATTCCCGCCTCGAGCAAAACAAAAATAAGCCAACTCTCAAAGGAATCTACGAAGGAACTAAGAATGAAGAGATGGCAAATAAATCAATGAAAACATCTCAAAACGACCTCTCAACCCGGATCACAAACATGCACCCATCTCATAGATAAACTCTAACAAGTACAGAGAGATGAGTCCTCTCAAATCATAACACGGAGGTTTCGCAACCACTCCCCACAGGAGGACAAGCTCTAGCCCTAGAGCACACACACACAGATACACTCCCAAGGGAGGGAGGCGGCGCCTCCAAGGCCTAGCCACCAACTCACTCGTAACACTTGCCTCCCTCTCCTTTTATAGCCTCACACGAGACTAACCCTAATGGATCCATCCATTAGTCCATCTGGGATAACCCGAAAACCCCATCTAACACCGGGTTTAACACTCACTTTGCCCGCTAACTCAAATGCTTTGCTATGCTATCCCAACAGACCCGCACTTTGCCCGTTAGCGCCAATGAATCCACTTCTTTTCTCGGTGCTTTACGGAGGGACAGCTTCCCGCGACTTTGACATTTCTCCAAAATGCCCCTCCGCGCCTTCCGTGAAGCTTCCTCCACCGCTTTCTGTCCATCTTTGTTAGCCCACTGCACGACACGTCCTCTTGGCTTTTCCACGTCGTTCGGACCTCAACAACTCCCTTGTCTAGTCCCGACCTCCTAAGCCTCACCAAGACATGTCTCCCGAGACTGCAACCGACCGATCGGACCTCCGACTCCTCCGAGTCTAGTCTCGGTCTATTCCACCTCCGCCACGACCGCACCCAACCTCCCGACCGTCGGACCTCGGCTCCTCCACGAGCCTAGTCCCGGTCCTCCTCGTTGTTGCCCGTCGTGCTCAGCTCTGGCAGTTCCAGCTCCGGTTCCTCGTCTCCCGGCTCGCAACCACCTCACCAGCCTCGATCATCTTCGGCGTCTCCGGCCGTCTGCGACCTCAACACCTCCTCGTGCCTAGTCCCGGTCCTCCCACGCCTCACCATGAAATAGCTCAAGTCCTGCAGACCACACGGACAAGCAAACCGTCACATAGCATCGATCCATACTGCGACAAACACAGAGCTCAAGTCTCTTTCCACGAAATTAGACTTTACCAAACCTTGTCAAAACGTAGAACAAACCAGTCTACAAGGTCCACAACATCACAAAGAACCCAACCGACCAAACCTCACCGTAATCGGACATGAAATGCACCCTCACGACCAATTTTAGTGATCCCGCACGACCATGGTCATCCAATCGATAACGTGGTCGAACGCGGTTTCGACCACGTTCAATTCTCGCGCTAACGTGGTCGTAGCTCTCCGGCGCATAACGCGGTCGCACCACCGAGTGCCACAACGTAGTCGTGGCTCCTTTCCCTAACGTGGTCGAGGCCTCGAGCTCCCACAACGTGGTCGTGGCGCCCACCGACCACGGCCAAAGTGGTCGAACGCCCGACCGCCCAACGTGGTCGAGGCTCCGATCCCACAACGTGGTCGTAAACCCTAGCGCCGAGTGCCGACCACGGTCAAATCTTCCGAGGGCTCCGCAGCGTGGTCGAAGCTCAGGCTACAACGTGATCGAACGCTCCCAATTGCCAACGTGGTCGTAAACCCTTCCGACCACGGCCAAAGAACTCGTACGTTGCTCGGCTGGAACCCGATACTCGGCAACGTGGTCGTACGCCACCCGATATGCGCCAACGTGGTCGTAACGCCTTCCGACCACTGTCAGTTTTGCCGAGAACACCTCAACGTGGTCGTGCGCCTCGAACGAAATTCGACCACGACCAAACGTGGTCATATGGCATGCTACATGGTCGATGCGAGCGGGGACAAGTCGTACCGACTTCATTTCGACCGAATTAAGACTTTGCAATAAAGCCCAAAACATACTCAATTTTCCTCAAACAACGGTCAAATACTCATCACAAAGATGGGATCATTTCCACATGATCTCTCAATCTCCCCCTTGATGAGTATATTGACAAACACCGTAAAATATGAAGTTGAGTTTGTAGAAGACGACATGGTCCAAAGATAGAAAATGAAATAATGACCATGTCGCCAGAAGGAACACTAGAGCAATAAATAAAGAGCAAATTGATCTTCAAAACTCTAGCAGGTTCCCAGAATTCGAGAAAAATTTCTTTTTTTTTCTTTTTCTCCAATCTATTCTCCCCCTTTTGGCAATAAACACATCAAGTATGCAAGAGAGAGAATAAGTCATGATGATGGATGAAATGGTGATTTGATTATTCAAAGTATGCGAGCCATGAGAATTATCCAAAATGACCAAAATGTATTACACCAAGCCATAACATACAAGTATGCTACAAAGATCATGACTATGTATGTAAAGTGAAGCTAAGCAAAATAAGGTATATTCTGAATTTTAATTGAAGTGCTTAGCAAGTCAAGTCAAACAAGATTTTAGTCTAGCTAATGATATCCACAAATGATGCAAGCCATGTCAATAAGCTAAATGGAATCAAGAAGCTGGTGTTGAGCAAACTAGAGTGCTATTTGTTCAAGAATGATACAATTGTTGAAGTACATTGAACATTTTTAGCAATTGAGCACATTTGATATTTTCTTTAGAGATCACATGGTTGTTTTCAACCATCTTTTATTCGACCATGTGCTAGACCTCAAGCCTTATGCGATCATTCCAAGCGAGAAGCTTAAGGAAATGATCTTGGTCATCCAAAACTCCCCTGAGTTCATGCCTTGTGCAATGGCAAGCCGTCTCATGAGAAAGAATTGGTGAGATCAGTTTTTTCGCACAAAAGAGATCTGTTTGCTTTTAATAGATTGTACTAACTTATGTGTCATCAAGAAACTGTATAGCTCAATCTATTGCTCAACTAAGATTCAAGACTCAACTCAGCCTATTTGACATGGCGAGAATCATAAAAGGATAACACAAGGCTGACTAGTCTCAAATATGAACATGACATGAATTAGGTCAAATTTGGCATTTTAATTAACCTATCATGGCAAAGACTTGACTACACATATAAAGTCATGATCAGACTAGCAATGGAGCACAAATCATGGCAAGGTGTAAAGCATTGAAAGCATGTCATAACCGGATAATAATCAAGGCTCAATGTGGTTATATTACAATGCAGAATGCAATGCAGAAAATCCAGCTCCCCCTTAACATGTGATGCAGCTTTTAGTTCAAGTTGAGTTAAGTCAAAATTAAGCTCCAGAAGTTCCCAAATGAACTCCCCCTGAACCAAAGCAATAAACAAGAAGCTGGTAAAGAGAAGAGAAAACAGGCAGTCCTTAAAGCATAGATAAGAGTAAGAAGTCTAACTAGACGAGAGAAACGCCTAATCTATGCTAGGAGGACTAACCCAAATGCACCCGATGCGGTGCAACAAAAATGAGAACAGGAGCAAGATAAATGAATAAAGCGAGAAACACGAAACTCCTTCTCACAATAGTCCATAAGGACAAACCACCCTAAGCTCTCCCTGAAACATAGCCGGAACAGACAGAAAGACTCCAACTCCCCCTAGAGAAGACAAATTGAGAAGAACCAGAAAATTTGGCACAAAATCCAAAAGGGAAGGTTCTAACTCAAGAAGGTGATCCTCAAACACACTCTATCCTCATGGTCTCTAGCCTATAACCTCATACCACGGAGCAAAGGCACACTATGTCAATGCAAAAGACTCTAGTGGCCAAGAAAAAGTTCAATCTAGGTAGAAGAGAATCCTAGAGAACCAAAGCCCAAACTAGGTAGTAAATAATCCTAGAGAACCATTTGGATGAGAAGTGTGATTGAGACAACATCACCTAGAGTTAGCTCCTACTGACCAAACCGACCCTTCCTACCACTAGAGGACATATACTATGCAAAGCCGAGGCGGGAAGCGAACACTAAAGATCACAGGGAGCAAACCTCGGTTACGCTTGCTCGGGAGGTTGTTGTAGTGGTCGAGGTCGAATATGTGTCGGGGCGAGGTCGTACATGTGTTCAGACCTCTGTCAAGCAGTCGAAGTCATGTACTGGACGTTGTCGAGTCCGAGTTCACCATGGTCGCAGATGAATCCAAATTGAGTCCAGACCATAGTCGAGATGATTCTGGGGTCGCGATTGATCTTGGGTCTAGACCGTGGTCGTAGACGAGTCTGAGAATGGTCGGAGTCGTGTTCGGTGTGGTCGAACTCGCGGCTGAGGATCGATTGTAGTTGAGTCTGAGTCGTGGCCGAAGTTGAGTCCGGATCGTAGTCGTGGTCGAATCCGGCTCATGGTCGTGTATGGGTTCAGCCGAGAGTCCATCACGTGGTCGTAGAAACTACAACGTGGTCATAAAGACCGAGGAGCGGTCGTAACAATTGTACCACTCTCCCCTCATTCATAACCTGCGGATTAAACATAGGGGAACAACTGGTGTCCTAGTACTGGGGTAAATGATATACAACATGGAACCAGTACTGAGACAAATGATAACAACAGTAGCATCACTAGTATTAAAGACATAGAACACATGAGAACACGCACCGCCACAAGCTCAATCTAGCCCTCAACAAAAGCATCTAGAGCAGCAAGCCTAGAGCCACCAAATACTAGAAGAAGCTTGTGACCTAACCACAAATCTCATGATATCTAAGCATAAGCACGACTAATGCTACAAAGATGTTGTACGTTTATTTCATGCCAAAACTTAAATGAATAAGATCAAGATATACATGTATCACAATGAATCACAACCATACACATAGCGGTGACAGAACAGATCACGTAAGCATATGCTAGCATGGATAAAAGCATGTATAATAGAAAATATACAAAGGCATGAATAAACGCAGATCATGACACGTAGAAACTATCCAAGATATACCCAAGCTCATACCGTCCATACATATGCATACATCATGTAGACATACAACATGACAAATCAAAATCATGAAAAGTATGCTAACATGTATAAATAATGATGAATGAACATAAGGAGCAAGATGTGAACCATGATAGATACTACGAGCACAAGGTCATGATGATACTTGACTTCTAATACACACATTCTAGCTCATGAAGTCAAGTCAAAGCTTAAGCATCTAACAAATACAACAAGGTGCATGGATACTTACAACATACACATAAAGGCATGACATGAAAGCATTCGAGAGAAAACATGCCAAGATGGAACAAGTGAGCGTATGAACAAGCACAACATGCCAATTATGGTCAAACATGAGTATAAGGGCACGAGGGTATAGAGTAGCTCACAAAGTAGGTGGAGACGCCAAACGTGAAGGTACATACCTCTTGGAGGCCATGAAGTGGAGAACCAACAAATGTTCTAGTCACGTGATGAAGCAGAAGACTAAAATCCATTCGATCTCATGTTCTCCATCCAACGTCTGGACACCTACAAAAGACAAGAACAAAGTGCCCAAGTCTTGGATCCCGAAGGGTTAGTAAGCAAATGCTTGGGCTTCCAAGACTTGACACACGGCCACTCGGCGAAAAGGAGTGGTCGTTCGGTACTCGACTACGGTTGAGAAGAAATGAGCGTGGTCATAGCACGAGGCGTAGTCTTGAATGACTATAGCCGAGAGATGTGGTCGTTGGTCGTTACAACCACGGTGGGAATCGCGGTGTGGTCGTAAGTCGATTATGACCACGACAATCGAGCGGCGGCCTTTCGGACCAAAGCGATCGTGCTCGTGGGGACTTTCGACCACGGTAACAAGCGGAAGTGTCCGCGAGCAGACATGGTCGTATGCAGCTACGACTATGTCGAGAAGCCGAAGTTGTGGTCGTAAGGCATTACGACTACAACGAGAGGAACTCGACTTTACTACACTCTAGCAAGCTCACACTCCTCTACACATGTGCGTGAGTCAAAGTTTTAATTTCTCATTTGCGATTTTAACATTCAAGTAGAAATTAAATTTTCACCGCTCTCTGAGAAAGACTCACAACCTACACATGAGAAATGAGATTTCAACCTAGCAAGAACAATCTAGCAATTTATAATCTAGGCACCTCACAATATCCCGAAGAGCAAGTATAATCATTTGGACAAGGCCAAGGTCATAATGAGTTTTACCTTGCTCATGATAAGTCGACGCTTATCATTATTATCCGTGTGTTCTCCAAGGCTTTCTCCTTCCCGCACTTGATCAACCAAAGGACAAGAATGAACCACAAAGCTCACACTTGTGGTCTCTTGCAAATAAAATCATCCTCTAGCCGAAATCAAGCCTCTTATCTCAAAGGACATTATTGGCAAAACCACCCCAATAAGATTCAAAGAAAAGTTCACAAGATTCCCTACTAGTTGCATGCTCAAGATCGGTTAAGATCCAATTCGAGCCAACCTCGCTCGATACCAATTGTAGGACCGGATGAGGCAACAGAGGGGGTGAATGGTGCCCATAAATTTTCCTCTAAATATTCACATATTCCTTATTCTCCAATAGCTACAAAGCTATGAAGATCCAAGATATGAGGTCTAGTAGAAGACGGAGGAATTGCACTATCTAATGACCAAATCGAGCACCGTGTGGTTAGATTACGACCACTTGGCGGAGCTCAAACGTAGTCGAATACATCCACTCCGAGAGGTGGTGCGCCGGTAGCAAAGCGACGTTTGTTGGGAAGACAACGTGGTCTAGACCGACACCATGGTCGAAACCGACAACTTGGTTGATAGCACATGCATGTGGTCGTAACTTTGACCACTCGATCAAGAGCATCTTGGTAGGCAATCGATGATCAAACAGAATTCAATGAAGTCGATAGCCACCAAAACAAGACTGACAAGATCGAAAGATGAGTCCGGTCGGAACCGTCGTGATCATAAGCCAATGGCATGGTCGTACGATCAACATGGTCGAAGACCGACTTGCACCTATAACCGACTGCGATCGCAGACACCTCATGAGACCGTGGGGGCACACGACTACGAGATCTACGACCATCAAGCACTCGGAAACCAGTGCAAAAGAAAGCAGATGATCTATGTCTTGGCTGGTCGAAAATCGAGAAGAAAGCGAAGGCCAAGACTTCGTGATCGCAAGCGTGGTCAAATCTCCAAAGGAAAACCGGTCGACCGATGAAACCCGAGAAGACCAGTGACTTCACACTAAGTCTTTTCCATGATCGATACCGACCGGGGACTGAGTCACTTGACAACAGAGAACCGAAAATAGAATCAGGTCGTGAGGTCTTAGCCGTGGCCGATCGCCAACTTGTGGTCGATAACCAAAGCCGAGAAGATATCTGCAGTCGAATCCGACTGTCGCTCGACCACACAACCGAAAGACTCGATTCAACAGCCTTGGTCGTAAAAACCGAAAATCGGATGACGACGTTGAATACTCTATTTTGTCGTGCAGACGACCGCAGAGCAAAATTTGAGGAATCTTTTGCCTGAGGTCGAAACCAACCGAGACTTGAACTCTAACTTGTATATGATCTCTAGAAGTGAATTTACCAAGAAAAAGGAAAGTCTTTGTTTCGGCCAAAGAAAATTGATGCAGTCGAAAAATAGAACAGAGACTCACTGGCGGCAGACCGAAAGACACAGGGATTTTTCCAAATCAACTTCCGCTCTCGGGAATGAACTGGCCAACTAGCCTTGAGACAGATTCCCAGTTCTGAGCAAAACAAATATAAGCCAACTCTCAAAGGAAATACAGAAGGAACTAAGAATGAAGAGATGGCAAATAAATCAATGAAAACATCTCAAAAACGACCTCTCAACCCGGATCACAAACACGCACCCATATCATAGATAAACTCTAACAAGTACGAGAGATGAGTCCTCTCAAATCATAACACGGAGGTTTCGCAACCACTCCCACAGGAGGACAAGCTCTAGCCCTAGAGCACACACACACAAATACACTCCCAAGGGAGGGAGAGGTGCCTCCAAGGCCTAGCCGACCAACTCACTCAGAACACTTGCCTCCCCTCTCCCTTTTATAGCCTCACACCTGAGACTAACCCTAATGGATCCATCCATTAGTCCATACTGGGGATAACCCGAAAACCCCATCTAACACCGGGTTTTAACACTCACTTTGCCCGCTAACTCAAATGCTTTGCTGCTATCCCAGCAGACCCGCACTTTGCCCGTTAGCGCCAGCAGAATCCACTTCTTTTCTCGGTGCTTTACGGAGGGACAGCTTCCCAGCTTTGACATTTCTCCAAAATGCCCTCCGCCTTCGAAAGCTTCCTCCACCGCTTTGTTGTCCATCTTTGTCGACCCACCGCACGACACGTCCTCTTGGCTTTTCCACGTCGTACGGACCTCAACAACTCCCTTGTCTAGTCCCGACCTCCTAAGCCTCACCAAGACATGTCTCCCAAGACACAACCGACCGATCGGACCTCAGGCTCCTCCGAGTCTAGTCTCGGTCTATTCCACCGCACACGACCGCACCCAACCTCCTCGACTGCGGACCTCGGCTCCTCCCGAGCCTAGTCCGGTCCTCCTCGTTGTTGCCGTCGTGCTCGGCTCTGGCAGTTCGGCTCCGGTTCCTCGTCTCCGGCTCGCAACCACCTCACCACCTCGATCATCTTGGCGTCTCCGACCGTCCGGACCTCAACACCTCCCGTGCCTAGTCCCGGTCCTCCCACGCCTCACCATGAAATAGCTCAAGTCCTGCAGACCACACGGACAAGCAAACCGTCACATAGCATCGATCCATACTGCACAACTCACGAGCTCAAGTCTCTTTTCCACAGAAATTAGACTTTACCAAACCTTGTCAAAGCGTAGAACAAACCGGTCTACAAGGTCCACAACATCACAAAGAACCCAACCGACCAAACCTCACCGTAATCGGACATGAAATGCACCCTCACGACCAATTTTAGTGATCCCGCACGACCATGGTCATCCAATCGATAACGTGGTCGAACGCGGTTTCGACCACGTTCAATTCTCGCTAACGTGGTCGTAGCTCTCCGGCGCATAATGCGGTCGCACCACCGAAAGTGCCACAACGTAGTCGTGGCTCCTTTCCCACAACGTGGTCGAGGCCTCGAGCTCCCACAACGTGGTCGTGGCGCCCACCGACCACGGCCAAAGTGGTCGAGCGCCCGACCGCCCAGCGTGGTCGAGGCTCCGATCCCACAACGTGGTCGTAAACCCTAGCGCCGGTGCCGACCACGGTCAAATCTTCCGAGGGCTCATAGCGTGGTGAAGCTCGGCGCTACAACGTGATCGAGCGCTCCCAATTGCCAGCGTGGTCGTAAACCCTTCCGACCACGGCCAAAGAACTCGTGACGTTGCTCGGTGGAACCCGACACTCGACAACGTGGTCGTCGCCACCCGATATGCGCCAACGTGGTCGTGCGCCTTCCGACCACCGCCGGTTTGCGAGAACACCTCAACGTGGTCGTACGCTCCTGAACGAAATTCGATCACGACCAAACGTGGTCATATGGCATGCTACATGGTCGTACGAGCCAGGGACAAGTCGTACACGACTTCATTTCGACCAGAATTAAGACTTTGCAATAAAAGCCCAAAACAAACTCAATTTTCCCTCCAAACAACAGTCAAATACTCATCACAAAGATGGGATCATTTCCACATGATCTCTCACAAAGCCTTATCATACTACCACAAGGCTAGTATGGGACAATCTGCTAACTAATTTATGAGTCCCAATCCGAGTCTCACTACAGGTTGAATGTGAGCGTGGCGTATGCTATGAGAAGTCTCATGCGGTACAAGAGGGGATCCTAATCTGGTGAATTTTTTATTAGGGGTAAAACCTTAGTAGAGGCATAGCCAGGTTAATAGCTTTGCATTATAAAGGCCTTGTCATGATCTGTTCACTACACACCAAAGAAAGTGTGCTAATTGCGTGGCAATATGAGTTGATCATGTCTTGTGGGTAACAATGTATCACGTCTATAGAGTGTATAAACTATCCTAGATAGACGTGCTCATGGTCATGGGCATGCTGAGTAAAGTTTTTCATGAATTAGATTTTATTTTTCAAAATGGTTTATAAAAGGCTTATGGATGGATGGAATTCATATGAGATCTTTTCGAAAGATGGCCTAGGTGGGATACCTGTGGTTAGGTTAGTGCCAGGTCGGTGCCTGCACCAATGATATTATTTTGCTTAAATTACTATCTTTAGTTACTATATTAAATTCAGCAATTTCTAATCTATTTACTGTATTTCTTTAAATTCTGTTTACGCTCAATTAACCATATATACATTCACTTGTCAGCCTTGCATTATTATTCCATTCTCCGTGTAACTTGCGGAGTATAACTTTGTACTTACCTTTGCTATCTCTACTCAGAGGAGGACCGCTTCAACTACGGTGAGGACCAGGACGAATAGGCCACGTCTTATTATCGTATGCCTGTGGGCAGGCTTATAGTGCTTCATTCGCTTCGGTGTTTTTTTCTGCTGCTACTATTTAAATTTGGTCTATGGGTCGTGGATGTAAACTTTGGCCATAAGACCGTACTCTTTTAATTAATAAAGTTGTCATTGTACTTGATATGTATCTCTGTTAACATTGTATGCACTAGCTGATTCTAGACTAGTGCAATTTACATAAAGGGTCCAGGATGACATGACCCGTTTAGGCTAACGGGCTAAGTGGGCCATGCCTAAGGCCCGTGCCGGCCTGTGCTGTACCACCCATTTAGATAGGTCTGCTGAGGTGTGGACTCTAGGGTGCCGAGAGAGGATTTAAATAGAAGTAGAGAGGGCACATGATGCAGGGAATCGACGCCGAAGATCACGATGACGAGATTGCCCTATAGGGGAAAGGAAGGAGAGGGAGGGGAAGGAAGGAGATCGAGTCGTGCATCACACGGGAGAATAAAGAGGGAGAAAAGGAAGGGAATACTGAGTCTGGGATGTAGGCGGAGACTCGGTCGTGGTGGTGATGGCATGGCCACGATGGTGGTGGCATGAGTAAGAAGACTGGGAAGGAGAAGGTGACTGACAGATGGGACTGCGACGTCAGCGAGAGGGCGAGGGCGCGACGGTAAAAGCAAGTCGAGCGCGTGGGTGTGGGCCATGAGCCGAGTGTTGCAGGGGAGGAGAGAGAAAGAAAAGGAGAGTGGGCCAAGACGGTGGGAGAAAATGGGCCACGGGGAGTTTAGGGAATTTGAATTGATTTTTTATTTAAGAAAATCCAGGAAATTTAATAAGGCTTAGAAAAAACAAATGGAGCCCAAAAATCTATAAAAATCCGATAAATCAAACAAGGCATTTTGGACTCATTAAAATCATTTCCTACATAAATTTGGTTTATATTTTTATACAAAAATTATTTTTAATTTTAGGAAAAGAGAAAAACCTTTTTAAAAAATAGAAAGTTAGGGAAAATAATTTTGAAACTAAGGAAAACCAAAATAATATTTTATTTTATTTTTAAATAAATTAAATTAAATATTTATATTTTATTATTTTAAATAAAATCCTGAACCGTGATATTACCTAAGATAGTGATGACACAGTTTGTCCGTGGAGGCTAACCAAGCCATTTACGTTCTCACAGTTTTTGCCCCTGAAAAGGTGGTTATTTTTTGTTACATCATGCATCATGTTTCTATGCTACTCCTATATTAAACGAAACAGATTGCCATAATGCAACCATGAATGCAACCATTACTAGTTTACTACGAGCATAATGCAGTTTTATAGGCTTTTCACTTTTGTAAAGCGGGGGGTGTTTGTCGTTTTTTTTTGCTATATATAAGCTCCAAAACTGTGAAAAGAAAAATACACCTGTGCCGATTTCTCTTTTCGCCAGAAAAGTAGCAATGATTCTGCCATAGAATATTCTCTTAAATATGCGCATCTGTACTTGTTTTCTTCCCGCCATTTGTTTAGCTCAAATGGACTCTTCCAGTGGGGGCACTTTGCTGTGTGTGTGTGGATGCAAATTTATTCGAAGGGATAACTAAATACGCTTCTTGAAATTTCATCCAAACCATCCATTACATCACTGACATTTATAATCATCCTCCTCTCAGAAAAAGAACATTTATAATTCTCGAAATGAAAAATACAAAATGGTACTAATAGCTTACATTTATGTTAACGCATTTTATGGACTTGGAACTGAATTGTAGGCTTCATAGAAAGTGTTCCCAGATGAACTCGATCATATCGGTGCCTATTCCATTGGTTTGATTTACATGCTAAATTGAAGAGTTGAAAGCTATTGCGTACTTGCAAGTTGCATAACAATGATGGAATTGGAAGGTTGCAATAGACAAGTAGACAGCAGCTGCAAACACTAACCTTTAATCCGATTAAAGGTTAGTGTTTGCTACAGTTTTGAGTTTTCTTTTGTTTTTCTGTTCAATCATTTGGGGTAGCTCCGTCTGCTTGTGCCTTGATTGGTGTACAACGGCCAGGCACGTCTCTGTTGCCAGATCCCCTTGCCTGAAAAAGGAACAGAGCATCTGTTCAAAGAACATATATGCTTTGAAAACTCTTATAAATGGATAAAAAGCAATAATTTTATCTTTCGAAATCGAAACCCTAACATGGGAGCACTAGGAATAGGTCGCCTAGAGTTGGCTAGGGCACGCATCTTTATTAATCATTCCGCCTTTCTCGTTGGCATTCATGGTCGATATATCGCGGCGTCTCTTCGCTTTTTGCTTGACCACACTTTGTTTCATTTCCTGCCGGTCCTTTTTCTTTTAGCCATGTCTAACACGATCTGGTGGGGCCATATGAGATGGTCTAGGTTATTGTTGTGATGAACTATTGTAAATTTGCAATATTTGTAGAATGATAAATTGGCTTTGCAAAGATTGCTCTCTGTTAGGATTGGTTTGTGCAGAAATTGAGGATTTGAGATTTGAGTCATGGATTTAATTAGGTTGACCTGAGTCATTGGATTAAGATTGCATGATGCATATCTTGGCTAATATAGGTCAAATTGTGAAGAACTTGAGCCTGAAAATGAATTCTTTATCTTGGATGTGCAGGTCGCTTGGAGTCAACTGTAGTCAACGGTGGTGATCAGGGCTAGGCTCATGGAGTAATCGAGACCAAGAATGATCAAGAATGCCGTGGTGAGACGGTGAGCTCAAACATGGCACGAGAAAGACGGGAATGTTGAAGGCGAGTTCGAATAGCGGGATGACGTCAGGTGGCTTGCACGGGCCAAGTGAGCCGTGGTTCGATGGAACCAGGACGGGGGAGACGTGGCAAGCATGTCGATTGCTTGCAAAGGATAGTGATGACCGGGTCAACGAGGGACATTTCGGTATTTTGACCAAAATACCGGAAACCATTTTGGATCAAAACCGTGGCCAATGGGCGATGCGTTGGAGAGTGATTTAGGTCAAGATGAAGCTGGTTTGATCAAGGCTAAGGATTTAGCGCATGCACACTTATGCGCTTTGAAAAACGTGTATAAGTGAATTTGAGTGAGTAAAACCCGTGTGTGGGGGTTAACGGGTTTCTCCCATTATAATAGTGGATAGGATCCATTTTAGAGAGTAGGTGGCTGGTTGTTCACCTATAAAACGGGTTGAGATGGAGACATATAGGGTTAATCATCCCACCCCTCTCTCATGTGCTTTCTTATTTAGGGTTAGGGTTTTAAGAGTAGAGCACATGGTGTGCTCTTTGTCCTCCAAGGTAGAGTGGTTGTAGACTTAATCTTCTTAAGTGAGCAATACATCAATCTTTGCATATTTCTATGAATCCATCTTGATCTGGTTGATTTGTTCTTGATTTACTTTTGATTTGGCCTCAAAGTGTGAATTTTTGATCCAATGGTTTTTGAGTCAAGTTCGTCGGTATTCTAATTTACTGTGATATGTGAGAATACATCTAGACTCATCTTGGTCATCATCCACTCACGAGTTAGTTATATTCACCGATTTTGATTTTGACTCGGTTTTGATGTAACCTTCCAACAAACTAACAAAGGTCTTATCTTTGGCCATGATTTTAACGATCGTTTGTTGGAATAGGTTCACAATACTCTAGAGATGATCTCTGCAAAGTTTCACATCATTTGGGTCTATGGAACGAAAATTCCGTCGATTTTTGTTTTGATTCTGAACTGAAACAGTCGGTGTAGATAGTCTGGAACGTCGATCGGTTTTACGACTACATTGGTTTCGACCATGGTCAAATTCCAAATTGCATCGCACTGTTTTCGACCACGTTCAGTCTTTCGATCACTTCGTGTTTTTTCGACGACGTGGGATCTTCGACCGCAACTGAAACAGTCGGCGCTACTCTGTGTCTGGAACATTGATCAGTTTTACGACCACATTGGTTTCGACCACGGTCAAGTTCCATATCGCATCGCACTGCTTTCGACCACTTACGACCATATTGGTAGTTCGAACACTCGTTGGTTTATGACCACGTTAGTTACGATCACGTTGATCATTTTGGTTGCCGACTGGTTCCGACCTTATTGGTTGTTCGACTACTCATTGGCGTCCGGTCACGTTGTTTATGACCACATTGGTTTTGACTACACTCATTTTCGATCACGTTGGTTTTGATATCGGTGGTTATCGACTACGGTGATTTTCGTTCGGTAGTTGATTTCCGACCACGTTGTACTTTCGTCTGGTAGTCGAATTTATGACCATGTTGTCAGCTCTCGACCACATTATTGAATTTACCACCACGTTGTCGAGTTTTGATCACATTGCCAGCTTTCGATCACGTTGTTTTTCCTGCTGTGTTTGACTTTGTTTCTTCGGTTTTTAAGTGGGATTTCAACCCTAATCTTCATACCTCTATAGCTATCAAAGAAAAGGGATAAACAAATACTTAGAGAAGAATTTAAAAAGCACTATTCACCCCTCCTCTGTCATAACTCCGGTCCTACATATCCAATGCTGGGCTCACTTTCGCATCTCTCATCGATGAGAATGACCTCTCACTCCGAAAAAACACCGACCTTAGGGCTGTTCTTTTTGGTCATGACTTATGGCTTTTAGTGAAATTTTTGAATTTTGGTACATTTACAGTCTGATTACGGAGATCGATACTCATTTGCGATTTTGGTGATCTGGATGTTAAGCTTTTAACATGTACTACGCTTAACTTGTAGACTCCATCTTGAAAAAATACTTCGTTTAAAAGTTAGGTACTATAGCGGCTGTCAAAAACCGGCCGGCTTGTGGCCTGAAGCAGGGGCGTAGCCACCGGGGAGGCTTAGTGAGGCTTGAGCCTCACCTCCCCCGGTGGCAACTTTGTATAAAATAAAAATATAAAAATAGAGAGAAATAAAGAGAGAGATTAACAAACCCAAAGAGAAGCTAACTCTCCTTAATGGAAAGGTTAACAACAAGCATGAAATTAAAGAAGGCGAGGAGGAGAAGAAGAAGTGAAAATAATAAAATTAAGAAGTGAAATCATAAAATTAAAAAAGAGCTAATCAATCAATCAAAGAAAGAAAGAAAGTGAAATAATATATGTAAATCGTAAAATTAAAGAAGAAGAGGAGGAGGAAGAGTAGTGAAAATCATAAAATTAAAGAAGAGATAATCACTCAAAGAAAAAAAGAAGAAAGAAAGTGAAATATATATGAATCTTCTTGAGTCCGAGGATGACGATGGAGAGATCGATGAATCTCTAGTTGATCTTCTTCCTCCGCCGCTCCGTGATGATGTGGTCCTGCAAGTGGAGCTCGATGAACCTCTAGTTGATCTTCTCCCTCCGCCGCTCCGTGATGATATGGTCCTGCATGTGCCCGAAGGCACCGCCACCACCGAGCCCCCACCGTGAAAATGATAAGAACATTGGATAGAGTGTGAAAAAAGATGTCACCTTTATTTCTATTGTCTCGTGATTTAAATTAGCTTAATTCTGGTATGTTTCATATGATCTAAAATTTCATTGTCATTTATAATTTTCTATTATATTACTAATTTTGATATGTTTATACATAAGTGACTTATCGTTACTCCGCACTCATGGTGCTTTCTATTATCGAGGTATCTACTTTCTATTTCTCTATTTTTTATTATTTGTCTCTATCCAATTCATAATTTCTATATGAATGTGAAATTTTATAAGAGTAAAAGACTAATTTTGTGTCAATTTAGTTTAGATCTATAAATAGTTCAGCTCACCCTAAATTTTATTCCTGGCTTCGCCACTGGCCTGAAGAACAGACCCTTAGCCTCTCTCTCTCGCTGCCTTTGTTATTCTTCATGGCATCTCGTGAACCGAACAATTTGCGGATGAATGGTGGACCTGCACGACGCTGCCATCTTACGCATCATATGCATGCATGAAAGGCACGACCCTTGGCTCCAAAAGTTGAACGTAGGCAAGTTGCTTGGAGAAGAAAAAG
This sequence comes from Bonia amplexicaulis, assembly GCA_036346245.1. Lineage (NCBI taxonomy): Eukaryota > Viridiplantae > Streptophyta > Magnoliopsida > Poales > Poaceae > Bonia > Bonia amplexicaulis. The sequence continues at coordinate 19,990,755 of CM070751.1, read as the reverse complement.
AGATCGACAGCTAGTGATTTCATAATTGCATGGCGATCAAGCAATGGCATCCTGCACCCTGGCTTTTCACTTCCAATTTTCTTCTCATTTCTACTCTTTGTCGCAGGTGGTTAGAGGAAGAAAACAATTGTATAAACGGTTTTGCTATTGTCAAGACGATGAATTTTTTGTCTCTCAGTCACTTGAAAGTTGCACTCTCAATCAACTAAAATTGCAGCCCCCTAAAAAAACAGCCTCCCTCCAAAAGTTGCACTCTCAGAACAACTGCAATTTTAGTTGATTGAGAGTGCAACTTCAAGTGACTGAGAGACAAAAAAATTTCAGTCGCCTTGGCAATAGTCACTCCCTTGTATAAATTCCTGTCTCAATTGTACTACTGGCCTAATCAATAGTTAGAGGATATTGTAATTTGCTGATCATGCAGGTTTAGTCCCCATATTGCCTATTGTTAATTCATTCTTGAGGCATTACACGTGTAAGTAAAATGCGAAAGGTGTTGTTCATTCTGCCCCGTCTGAGCCCCTACAAAGACAAAATAGTTAGATGCATGATCGGTTCTTACGTGATTAGCAGCATCGCCAACCATGGGATAGCCGAGCGGTGGGTACCTTATCTTTCTGCCTAATGATCAAATTTCGATTCTGGCTAACTACAAGTTAGGTTGAATGGATTATTTGTGTGGATTTTCCACAATATTTTTCTAGAATTTAAACCCATGAACTATGGACTGTGCACGGGCCTGTTCGGCACTCCACAAGCCGGACGGCTTTTGACTTTTGCTACAGTACCTAACTTTCAAACGGGATATTTTCTCAAGACGGGGTCTACAAGTTAAACGTAGTACACGTTAAAAGCCCAACATCTGTATCAACCAAAATCGTAAGTGAGTATCGGTCTCTCCATAATCTGTACCGTAAACAGCTAAAATTCAAAATTTTCAGCCAAAAGAGCCGGTTGTTCCCACCATCTCGAAAGAAAAAACATTAGCAACACTCGTAAGTTAGCCTAATCCAATACAATTAGCCATGCTATGTTGAATATTGATTTGCTAGAGTTCATACGCAAGAGGACTCTAAACTGTCCTGTCCAGGAAAAGGCCGGATTTAGTTCTCTCTTTGAGAGTCTTGACACATTAGCCTCCATGAACACTTTGGCATCTTGTACTTTAGAATAACAAGACTCCAGCAGTTCATACCGCCCAACCAATTCCAACCTTGCGCCACCAATGGCGAGCGATGCCTTCTCCAACCAGGAGTGTACCACTCACCACGTAGGGCTTTCTTGAGGTACCATGCAAAGTGGTAGGTTTAGTGGATAATGGCTCTGCTTTTTTGGTTGGTTGTGTCTAATAATTTTTAGTTGTGCTTTTTGAGTAGGATTGACGGTAGAAACACTAACTTAGATGACCGTACGTATCAGCAGGCTTAGAAAGTTGTTTAGAGAAATAGCTTTGAGAAGCTATCCGGAGAAACCGTCCTATTTATTTTAAATTTTGGTGAACCTGAAAACCAAAATCCAAACAAATACGGCCAATACTAGGTAATTCAAAATCCATACATGGACAAGTACATTGTAAATTGAAACGCGAGCGTTTTCGCCGTACCACCGGTGAGAATCCTTTTTTTTAGGTCAACCACCTGTGAGATTCTACCAACGAGTCTATAATATGCAATGGTGACTATTCTAATCCGTGTGTCAGCCAATCGCTAGAGAGGTCGTACGCGTGCCATTTCTACTATTGAAAACTTACGTATCATAATAAGCAGTGTGCAACTGAGTGCTTAATTTCCACTAATCCGTAATTCGGCGTGTACCCGTTTTAGGTTGGATCCACTAACTGAGTGCCATTTCTAGATCAAACTATTCGTCGACTTCTAACCCGTAATTCGGCGTGTACCCGTTTTAGGTTGGATCCACTAACTGAGTGCCATTTCTAGATCAAACTATTCGTCGACTTCTAACCTTAAGTGTCTGTTCTTTTTCTTCGAAGCCAGTGGCTTTTAGCTTTTGTTACAATATCTAACTTTCAAAAGGAGTATTTTCTCGAGGCAGGGTCTACAACTTAAACGATGTACACGTTAAAAGCTCAACATCTGTACCATCTAAAATCGCAAGTGAGTATCTATCTCTCCGTAATCTGTACCGTAAACAGCCAAAATTCAAAAATTTCAGCCAAAAGCCATAAACCGTAGCTATTGCCAAACATACCCGTAATTCGGCGTGTACCCGTTTTAGGTTGGATCCACTGAAAAGCAGGCACATTTACCTCATTAAGCACTACAAGATCGTGACAAACTAAAAAAAGTGCTTTCACCATCTAACAAAGAGAGAAATGCATCCTTTTCCCAAACTCTTTTTTAGAGGCTTATTGCCTAGCTAGTGCCCATGATGCATGCAGGTTCTATCTGCAGAAACGAAGAACTCTGCACGGTACTGATGCGTGATTAGGGCATCCATAGTGTATATAACCCAAGAGGTCTTAAGGTGGGTCTTATCTAAACCTTAAGGTCAATGCTGTAATGTATATAACCCACTAGGCCTTAAGATGGTCCCACTTGTCAGATAAAGAAAAAATGTATTTTAATGCTTATGGCCATGTCTTTAGCTTGAGGCCTGGTCTTAAGGTTTTTTTGCTTATGACCTGCTTAAGGTCACCCCTGTAATGTATAAGGTCGACCTTAAGGTGGCTTAAGATCTCCTATTTTTGCACACTGTGGATACCCTTAGGGATTTGCAGGTTGTTTGAGGCTCGAGCTTTCACGGCCAATGAGACGGCAGGAGTAAGAGCGATTTTTGCATCATGACAGCTTGCAGATGTGAGTGGTGCCCACGACTTTCTGGCGCACCCGTGCTCGCGGTTGCTTGCCCGCTCGGGGGTCTCCAAATGCGGTAAGAGATTAGCTAAGCCAATTATTTGTGTGACATAAGTTTTATCGTACGTTGATTCGCAAGCAAAAGAAAAAAAAATCTTATCTCTGGTTCATGTCGCCTAATTATTTGCTTTTAAGGTATATACAATAGTATATCTCTTAAGATCGTCTATAAAATTTTTACATTACCTGAAGATAGCACTAAAAACAATATCTCTAATAATTTATCTCTAAAATTAATTTATATAACTATTTTATATTATGTTTATGATATTTTCCCTCATACTTCATTACTATTTGCATTGGTTTGTATGCTCGGGTTATCTCTTGTATAAGAAATAGTATATTCTCTTTTCTTATCTTCTCACTTCTTCGTAGAAATTTGCTGATATAATATAATTAAAAGATAGCTAAAATGATACTATTAAAGATGTCCTAAATTTGTACAATTTATTAAGCCCGCTAGCTCGTCCCGGTATAAGTCTAACGCCCTTGCGTTAAGTGCGGAATCAATACCCCGTAGATAGCTAGAGCCGTTGGATTTGAGATTTTCCCATTAGTTTATATATAGAGATCGCGAGTTCACATTCTAGGCTAGTTATTTTCTAATCTATCCCCTTACGAGACATTCTTGCTGATAATTCTAGACCATACTGTGCGAACTGTTTATTATTGCAACTTTTCCTTTTACCTTGAGAGTAGAGATAAGTGGCTCGTGTACCATAATAAATTATAAGCACGTGCATATTGGTTTCTATTTCTACTTCTATTTTTAAAAGCAGAAATTAATATAAACATCATAGCTTGTATAAGTTATTTCTATCAGCTACTACTTTTCGCTTTCACATATTGAGACATACTTTGTATTTTATTATAGCACAATTCCGTAAGTTATATAGCAGTATGAATATTACAGTGTCTTTTGTTGCACCATCTTTCTTATATAATATACTATTTATTTATTAGTCACTACTATTTATTAGTCATTTTTATTAGCTTAATATCAATTACTATTATTTATTAGTTGCAACTAAAAGTTATTATGAAGAGTTCTGTAAGGCTAAAAAACCAGAATCCATACAAATAACCTACGTGCTTAAACTGCAGTCGATGGCATTGAACTAGAGTACGAACGTGTCACATTGTTGGACTAATATACCGTACACGTACCTTATGTGACAGGACGTGGTTACCAGATGTCAAAAAGTTGAATTCACCTGATAGGGTAGAAATAAACAGTAGGACTAGACACGTATAGAAGTAATTCCTAGATTAAATCTTTTTCGTCCGACAGGTCAGATCGGAAGGTTGAATCATATAACCATAATTTTATTAATTTATATATATATATATATATATATATATATATCAAAATTAAATTATATTTTTAAATATGCAAGAGTGTAGTAGATTTTTTAAATTTATTTTTGTAATAAGTACACTTATTCATGTTATATTGAATTAATGTTATTTTTAAACTTATTTAATTATTTTTTTAATAAACTAATAATCTAAAAGTCTAATATATCAAAGATAATATTTTTTTACTTTAGAACAATATGTAAACAACAAAAACAAAACAAATTAAACTAATGCAACTTAAACTAACAATATGTAATATCAAATTTCATACGTTAATATAGTTTGTTGTTAGGATCATGATCCAACTGCGATCCTACCCAATCCTTACGATTCTACGAGTTAAATTACGATCCCACTATAATACTACCCGATTCTAATCCATATTACGATCCGTATCATTTATCTTTGGTAGGATCATACGATACTACGATCTATATCACGATACCGATAACCTTGGTGACCATGTGAATGACGCCAGAGATAACTTAAGTTCAAGAAACATCTTAATTGAAATTTTACAAAAGCACGGCACGTAGTCTAGCTACTAGCATTGACGCACCAAGTTTGAAAATTTGAGGCCGCAAGATTGCACATTGAAAGGATCAACGGACGAAAAGGAAGGCCAACCTTAGCCGGGTCCCGGGTATGCTTAATTTGATGGATCGATGGAAATGCAAGATTCATTAGGAGAAGCAATAGCTAGAGCCGTTGGACTTGAGATTTTCCCATTAGTTTATAGAGATTGCGAGTTCACATTCTAGGCTAGTTATTTTCTAATATTTCCCCTTACGAGACATTCTTGCTGATAATTCTAAACCATACTGTGCGAGCTGTTTATTATTGCAACTTTTTCTTTTACCTTGAGAGAGAGATAAGTGGCTAGTGTATCTTAATAAATTATAAGCATGTGCATAGTGGTTTCTATTTCTACTTCTATTTTTAGAAGCAGAAACCAATATAAACGCCGTAGCTTCTATAAACTACTTCTATCAGCCACTACTTTTCGCTTTCATATATTATAACATACTTTGTATTTTATTATAGCATAATTCCGTAAGTTATATAGCAGTATGAATGTTACAGTGTTTTTCGTTGCACCATCTTTCTTATATAATATATTACTATTTATTAGTTATTTTTATTAGTTACTATTATTTATCAATTACTACTATTTATTAGCTAAAGCTAAAAGCTATTATATATGAAGAGGTTCTGTAAGGCTAAAAAACCAGAATCCATACAAATAACCTACGTGCTTAAACTGCAGTCGATGCATTGAACTAGAGTACGAACGTGTCACATTGTTGGACTAATGTACCGTACAAGTACCTTATGTGACAGGACGTGGTTACCAGATGTCAAAAAGTTGAATTCACATGATAGGGTAGAAATAAACAGTAGGACTAGACACGTATATAAGAAATTCCTATATTAAATCTTTTTCCTCCGACAGGTCAAATCGTAAGATTGAATTATAGAACCATAATCTTATTAATTTTAAATATATATTATATCAAAATTAAATTATATTTTTAAATATGCAAGCATGTAGTATAATTTTTTTAATTTATTTTTATAATTTGAGTACACTTATTCATATTATATTGAAATAAGGTTATTTTTGAAACTTATTTGATTATTTTTTAATAAACTAATAATCTAAAAGTCTAATATGTCAAAGATAATACTTTTTTTTACTTTAGAACAATATGTAAACAACAAAAAAAGGCAAATTAAACTAATGCAACTTAAACTAGCAATAGGTAATATCAAATTTTATATGCTAATTTTACGATCCGTGTCATTTATCTCTAGTAGAATCATACGATCATACGATACTACGATCTATATCACAATACCGATAACCTCGGTGACCATGTGAATGACGCCAGAGATAGCTTAAGTTCAAGAAACATCTTAATTGAAATTTTACAACAGCACGGCACGTAGTCTAGCTACTAACGTTGACGCATCAAGTTTGAAAATTTGAGGCCGCAAGACTGCACATTGGAAGGATCAACGGACGAAAAGGAAGGCCAACCTTAGCCGGGTCCCGGGTATGCTTAATTTGATGGATCGATGGAAATGCAAGATTCATTAGGAGAAGCAATCGCCAGGACTTCAATTCGTTCTAGCTAATTGTTCGTTCGACTAATTCAACTGTCAACCATCTCACGCAGACGCGGCCACAGTTAACCCAATTTCTCTGGCACAAAAAGCACTAATTATAATTCTGGGGGTCCTTTTTAGCAAAAATCCTTGACATATGCTTGTTGGCGAAAAGGGCAACAAGGAAGTCAAAAAAAAAAAAAAACGTTCGCCCGTGCAGTGTTAGACTTGCCACACAAGGCTTGAAAAGTCGTAGCGCAATGCCTGTCAAAGCTCAACCTTTTCAGCCCTAGGAACTTGCTCAAGCCTTGTCCCTTTGCAACACGACCATTTGGTCCACGTGGATAATTACAGGAAAAAATATAAACATTTTTAATTTAAAGACCTAGTGTATTCGCCCCCTGAAAATGCATAGATACGCTTCAAAATTACCTACAACAGTATTTTTTTTGCACGGACCTATAATATTGTTTGTGAATGATTACCTATTTACCTTGGTTCACACCAGACCGAAGTAATGGTACTCAATTATTATCAATCTAATTGCAATATCTTTAAATGGATTACACCAGAGCACACTCTACTTCTAATACAGGAGTCTCAGGTTCCCAACTATTCTCTAGATATTTGTCATAGTACTCGTGAGGTCGAACATAAAAATACAGCCATACTCTTCATTATATTATAGTCTGTACAGTTTGTACCAATATACGCGTATCGTGTTTGGACAGAGGGACTTACACAACAATTCCACACCTACAATACAAATACAACATTTTCCTAATCTTTCTGATTTTTTCTACAACACAAATACGCGTATCGTGCTGCCTGCTGGTTTCGATCGTTGGACCAGTCGGCAACGTGCACGCCAAAAACATCCGGCTTGACCCGTCCATACGCACGTACTCGTATACGCTCTTTTGTTTTCTTTTTGACGGAAATAATTTTCGTGTCCCGTCGGTGCCCTGGCCGCTCTTGGCGTAGGCTATGGACCAGCTGGGCAGGAAGAGCCACGGTGCCTGCGTGGCAAAATTGGACCGGTAAGGTGATCGCGCGATTAGGGTTGCTAATGCGGCGTGTTGGGCGCGCGTTAATGATTTGGGGAAGGGGGCATGGTGTCAAAATGCTAACCAAGAAAACGTCTTTGCAAAACTAAACTTTTTTACTGTTTAGCCCTGTAGTATCACGTTTTTTTTATCTAACCTCGTGGTGCACAAATTTGTAAAAATAGCCTCTTACGTTTGAATTTGTAAAAATAGCCTTCTTCTCAAGCACAAGAGGACGGGGAGGCAACATATGTTACGTCTAGTGCCACTCACTGCGGTAGGTCGAAGGCACCATGGGACCAGCGTTGAGCACGGGAGGCGATTGAGGTGCAACTGGAGGCTAGGTTGACTAAATTAGAAAGGTGGCTATAATGCTATTTATATAAATAGTTCCAAACCTATTTGTGAACAGTTCGAAAGCCTATTTCGCGGTCTTTTTATCGTGTAACTAGAGAGACCTCAAAAATGCCATTCAGACTAATTGAGTTATCACCACTCCCATCTGCATCCAAATTGAACCATCACAATTAATTCAACCAACTACTCTACTCTGGATTTCATAATCCTAAAACCCACATCAACATTAATCACCTCTTTATCCCAAAATTTTACCTTCCCCATCAATCGTCATCACACCCCTTACCCACCGTTTCCCCCTACATCTTCTGTTTTTTTGGAGTTTCTCCTCTCCGGTCTCCCTTCACCTTCTATATATAACCAGCCTTCAGCCTTCCCATTACACCCACGCCGCTCGTAACACTGCGCACACAAACCACCAGCTCCTGTCGATTTTGCTACCCTTCCCGCGGGAACGAAAACATGAAGCTGGATGTCACGCCCAAGCAGAGGGCCCTGGAGGCGGAGCAGAGGGAGGAGGCCATGGAGATGAGCGGCCTGGAGCTGTGGAAGCACGAGAAGCCACCAAAGATTTGCCCCCTGCCTCCGCCGCCGCTGCCGCTGGCGGCGGCCTGTGACCAGGCGGCGCTCTTGCCGCCGCTCAACTTCGCCATGGTCGACGACGGCATCTTCCGCTCCGGCTTCCCGGGGACCGCCAACTTCCGGTTCTTGAAGTCGCTCAACCTCCGCTCAATCGTGTGAGGATTTCTTTAGGCTGTTGTGTCTGAAATTAGTGCGGTGTTCTTGTGTGCTAGCGCGGTTCTGACGTCCTTGGGCTCAGGTACCTATGCCCGGAGCCGTACCCGGAGACGAACACGGAGTTCCTTGAGAAGAACGGGATCAGGCTCCACCAGTTCGGAATCGAGGGGCGCAAGGTAACCCATAGACGAACACGATTTGCTTTCGGTAACACGCGTGACTTGCTTGCCAAGAACCGACGTTGTTGATCATGTCGCGTTGTTAATCCTAGATTAGTAGTATTTTCTCCGGGATGATTTGGGGGGAGAATTCAATGCATTCCTGATTGAAATTTAGTTGTTATCAACTGACTTGCCTAAAAGTGTCCATCCATGTCTTCCTAGTAGTACTATCTGGGGAATTTTCAAATTTCACGGCGAATCGGCGGTGCCGCAGTGGTCCCTTTCAGCATTGTTTTGATTAATCAAGCCAACTGTGCTGCTGATTTTAAACAATTCTTTTCACAATGTACTACAAGGCTATAAATGAGTATGCATCATCCCTTGAGGTAGAGAGCATCTCCTATACTGGAGATTGGAGTTGCCTTTTCATTTCTTTTTGTTAATTCATTCATTTCTTTTCTTTGTTCTGTTTTTTTTTTTTGAGTGATTTTTCACTGTTTCTGCAAAGTAGGTAAATCATGGGATTACTTTGATACAGGAATTTTCTTGTACAGACTTCAGTGTTAACAGTTCAGTTCCCTATTCATGTCCTATGTATGGCAACTCACCTTACTGTTCATGCTCTATACTCTCTAGGAAGTTTATTGGTTGTTTGTAGGCCACTTTAATGGTCCCAAAAGTGACAAGCAATTCTTGCTAATGATATGATTATTTTGGTTATGTTAAAGATGTAGTAGCTTGTGAAAGTTTTGTGAATTAAAACTCATGGCAAAGTTGTTTCAGTAAACTGTTAGCTGATGCAGCACCAAGAGCTTTTTCTGTATTGGGCAGCCTAATCCACAATGGACTCACTAAGCTGCCAAAACTAACTGCACATATGTGATGTTAGTGGTGGCGACCAAGGTCCATGCATTAAGTTCTGAACTGTTCTGAATTAGCTGCGAGATGAGTTGCAGGAAATGTATAAAAAGCTTAAGCACTGAAGAGAGCAAAAAGCACAAGGAAATGGCCAAATGGGGTTGTGCTTTTACCGTATGCAGATGGTGCTTTAGAATAGATATATTTGAACGTGTGGCACAATGATAGCACAACGTGCATCCACACATTTCTCTGTCCAATGTCTTGTTTTGTTTTGATGAGTGGGATAGCACTAACGGCTTGGATCTACCACAGTTTTTTCGAGGATTGTAAGTTTGTACCCGATATAAAAATCAAAATATGAATTTGAGCTTGGACAATAATTTGGATTCTTGTTGCTGGAAGTAGAGACTGATTTCCAATGCTTGATTTCAACTATTAATTTTTGGGTTGAATCACCTAACATGTGTGCAATTGTCGAGCAACAATAAATCTGAGCATTGAGAAGCCTTTTCTTTTCATTTTCTTGTTGTACTGTCATCACATGTTTGGCTTCCATATATGCCATAATTTCCCACTAAGGCAGTGTGAGTCTTGTGACCAGGTATGTCACTAGTGTTTTTGCGTCTCATCTTGCGATCATGTAAATATGTTCATATAATCAAACATGTAAGCATAGGTGGGAGTGGGACTGCTTGTCCAAGAGTTTTTGTTGGTTGTCCTGGATAACAAGTGTCATGGTATTGTACATGTATATTCACCTTCATTCAAAACATGCCTTTTCCACTTATGCATGAAAGTTAAATACATTGTGAATATGTAAAACTGTATAATTTTGCCAACTTTCTTTGTATGAGAAGGTTGGAAGGGTAACCTATCTTAGCTGAAAATGTTTTGCAAGGCTTTACTTGTGGAGGGTTTTGAGGTGTCATTATTTGCTGAATTTATTAATGCACAATTGTGTTATGGAAAGTTGAATAATTACTATGGAAAGTTGACCTTACTGGCCAAATATGTAGTCCATTATGCTTTAGATATTCTGAACCCATGACTTAGTATGATGTGATATATTTGGAAACTGGTCAAGATCAATCGTCTTGTAGTGTTTGGAAAATTGTCATTCTTCTTGCTTTAAACTGATTCTTCTTTTTAACAAAAAAATGATTCTATGACCTACAAAAAAGATACAAAAACAAATTCCAGTTATTTTCTCTATTTTTTTGTTCAAACTACGGACTCGACCTGATGCAAAATTGAGTAAATTGTTATTTATATGAACCGGTTTGCTTGTCTATTCCTGTTGATAAAACTATGTCCTGCTGGTGTATTTATCGGTCATAGCTGTCCATAATCCATGGTTTGATCAGCGTTGACACTGTCTGACAATTTTTGCAATGGTCATTAGCACGGAGTTAGTAGTCCTAATTGGAAAAGGATTACCTGATGCATGCGCACCGGGATGGTTGGCCTCATTCCAAAGCCTACTTTATTTGTGTGGAAAAAACTATAACTGCTCGTGAACTTAGCAAAGTTGCCTTTTTTCTCCATTAATATAGGCCCAGTTGCTTAAAACCACTTAATCAGGATTCTGGGGTCACCAAAAAATAGCTCACCATGAGACAGTTTTCTAGTAAGTGGTCATCTTGTATTTCTTCAACTTGTGTTGACTTTGGTGCATATTAATCCAGCCATATGACCCAATCGTAGTGGTATCACTATCACAGTATATTTTCTACCAATATGCTTCAGTAAATCTCTGTACTCGACTTTTTTTCTTCATGGCATACTTGTGCCATTAGGAGAAGAAAACGGACTGCTTTTGGCTCTTACAAGAAAGATACTTTTTACACACGATATTGACATGCCATTAAGATCGATCGTGTTACTTAACATCTAATGATTTGTTACACTGTTCACTATGTGTGTATGCAATGAATTTTTCGTTTCATCCAAAGTCCTGGTAACACCACAGCTGATGCATGGTCTGATAAAGCCTGAACTACTGTTGCTGCAGGAACCATTCGTCAACATCCCTGATAACAAAATTCGAGAGGCGCTGGAATTTGTCCTAGGTACTGCTGATTTATATGGACACTGCACATCTCAACACTTGCAACCACAGCATTTCAAATCTTTAATTTTTCTCTTTTTCTCCTTAATCCAGACGTAAGAAACCAACCACTGCTTATTCACTGCAAGAGAGGCAAGGTAAACTTAGTGACCATTTTACACTTCGCAGCTGGTATCTCCCAAGACTGTTGCTTTGTGCTCCTAAACTGACTGCTGGATGTTTGCATATCTGCAGCACCGAACTGGCTGCGTTGTCGGGTGCTTGAGGAAGTTGCAGAAATGGTGTTTATCTTCAGTGTTTGACGAGTACCAGCGCTTCGCTGCAGCGAAAGCGAGAAGTACCGATCAGAGATTCATGGAGCTGTTTGACATCTCAAGCTTGAAGCACCTGACAACTTCACATTGTTAACCAAGGCGAGCGATCGCTCGCCCGATCCTCCCAAATCTAGTACATCTCTCCCAACCTATCATCCAGCGGCTACCGAACCAATTCAGCAGTGAATAGTTTTGGAGCCCGTAGAATGAATCCATCAGACAATGAATGAGACCATTGCAAAAAAAAAGTACTTGAGAGCTCTAGTTTTCCGGCCTAGCTCCCTGCAGATCCTAAGAACCAGAAAGTTGTGGGTAGGATTGCAAGAGGTTTTTTTTTGTTACTCTTGCGAGCAATTCACCATTGTTTTCGGGTACTGAAGCTGTACTCGAGCAGCATTGCTCGGCGGGATCGAACTTTTCTCTCAATGCAAAAACCTTGGCTCTTCTTTGCATGGATGTGATCATGTACATTAATCAGAAGTTTATTCAGCATGGTAATTGCCTGAGTGGGCTGGAATTGGCACCGAAACCACGAGGATATGTGATCGTATGGCAGAGGATGCTACCAGATATTGAAAACTAAGCAGAACAAACTGATTAGAGAAAATAGAGATCATATAAGGAAAATTTGCAGCTAATACTGTATGTAGTATGGAAGCTCAGAGGCAGATAGGGTGCCTTTCTATGGGCCAGACAACTAATGTTCACCACCGATCGTTCGGCAGGTTCGAGTTTTGACCAGTCCAACGCAATCATAACTTCACCCGGCCCGATCTAGGCCCAGCCCAGATCAAGCCCTATCTGTTGGATAAATCCGACAGGTGGGCCAACATTTCAGTGGCCCATAAATCATATGAAATCCACGAGACGTTGGTCTCTGTCCCCGCACAAGACGCAGATTCCAAGCGCAAACAGTCTCCCTCCGAAAGTGTCCCTCTCACCCTCACCTGTTGATCAAACCATCCTACCAATCCATCACGGGTGGGTCCCACTGGACTGGACCCCACCCGTCATGGAGTTATTACCCACCTCTGTGGCCTCCGAAGTCTCCACACACTGACACTCCCAACACCCGCATTCCGCTTCCCTGTTCACACACTTCCATAGACCGCAGTGCAAAGCTGGGAGCTCGAGAGCCTAGCTCCGCTGGCCCCGAAGGCCAAACTCTGGACCCCTCGAGCTCTAATGTCGAGGCCGGCGGCCGCCACGCTCTTGGTGATTCTCGAGGAGGCGGGCGGAGTGGCGGCGAAGATGACGATCGAGCCGTGCGCGGTCGCGAACGCGTGCCCGACGCTGCTCGGCTACGCGCTCTATGCGGACATGAAGGTCTCCGAGGTGGCCGTGCTCTTCGGCCCCGACTCGGCGGCGCTGCTCGCGGTGAACTCGCTCGACTTCGCCTCTCCCGACGCGGCCAATCGCATCCACCCCACAGGGCTCACCCTCCGCATGCCCACCTGCAACGCCTGCGCCGACGTTGTCCGCATGTTTGTCTCCGTCCACTACGCCGCTCGCTCCGCCGACACGCTCACCTCCGTCACCGACGTCGTCTTCACAGGACTCGCCGCCGAGGACCTCGACGCGCCGCTCAACAAGCTCATCTATAACCCATAGCACTGGTGCAAAAAGAATAAGAGTTATTACATCAAAATTTGGAACGATTTTGACAAAAGTTTAATAACGACGATGATGGAAATTCGATGAGGTATGCTGTTTATAAAATTTGTGGTAATGAATTGTCTGCACGGGTCACCTGCAACGGCATGCTGCAAGCTACAAAAAAAGATAAGGAATACAAATGCAGCTGCAATATAACTCCGACGGCTCGATACGTACTTGGGAGTACAAGCCTGAGGTAGCTCGGGAATCTCTTTGTAGATTAATTATTTCTCAAGATTTTTTCTATAACTTTAGATAATGCAGCTGCAAACACTAAGGCTATAAAATTTTTTACTCCTTTATTTAATATTTATGCACAATCTTTCTTACTGCATCAATATTGTGCTTGTCATATTATTAATCTTATTGTTAAATCTGATTTAAAAATATTAAATGCTTGTATTGATTCTTTTAGCGATGCAATTTCATATATTAATTGTTCTAACTAACGAATAGCCGCATATAAGAGCTTTTGTGTAGCAATGAACGTCCATCCTAAAAAATTTGGCTTAGATATGCTTGTTAGATGGAACTCTACTTACCTTATGCTTAAACATAATTGCCATATAAGAGTACCTTATCTGTTTTCCTTCACACCCAAGGTCATCAGTCTCGTAGCTCCTCTAGTAGAACCTAAGTTTACGGCGCCTTCCCTCCTCACCTCTTCATATACTGGTTTGGGGCTCTTCTCTCTTAACTAGAGTAGATCCAATCATGTTTCCCCATTTTTCTCCTCTTCCACCGAGAGCAGCCCCTAGTGTATTAAGCTCCAGCGACGACGGCCCAATTCGGTTCCTCAGCTCCAGTAACCCGAGGCCTTGTTCTTAGTGAGGGTGGAGCTCTTCGGTACTAGATCTAGGCGACTTCGGCTCTAGCTTTGAGCTGGATCCAAGCTGTGGCGTCGGAGCGTCTTCGGTCTTGGGTTGAAGCTTTGTGCCAGCTTTGTGCTGTGGTGGTGCTGATTTTGCCGACGTGAAGGTGGTCCAATGGTGGTGTTCGTGCACGGTCTTGTTTGACCGTGTTTGTGCTCGTGTGTTTTGGCAACCTTGGTGCTTGGCCACTGCTGAGGTTAGATCTTGTGCAGCATTCTCCTAACCTCGACCTCACGTCCGTGGTGTTAACTGGCTCATGTGGGTGGCTTTGTATCTTCGAGAACCATGCCATGACTACAAACAATGGATATAGGTTTTCTAGGACAACGTCGACTTCAGCGTACCTAGCCTTGCTGCCTTCTGGATGGCTTTGAGTACCGTCTCCTCATAAGTTGCCTTCGGTTCTTGTTGTTATTGTGCAATTATGAGCCGTTCTAGTGTACTTTAGTACTTGATAATGTTATCACTAGTTCTGGGAGACAATTGCATGATAATCTGTGGGATTAATGATTGCTTGATGACGATTCATAGTCTATACGAGATTAAGATGATAGTTTAGGATATTCTGCTAGTACTTTGAATAGTTGATAGCCATTTGAGTAGATGATAGCCATTGTTGGTGCTTTTCTTGTTCTTGCCATAGTCTTAATCATCATATATTGTGTTCTTTCTTATTGTTACTGTCGGTTAAGCTTCTTTTTTATATCCATGCTTGTTGTCCTGCCAATCTAATTATCATAGTAAAGCATCTGAAGTGCAGTTCATAACTTGTTATTATTTCTGAATTGCAATTGATTATTGTGGTAAGGTAATTGTCTCAAAAACTAACAAAATATCTAGAGATCGCCATTTTAATTATTGATTAGATTTAGACCACCGTAGTGAGGATGCCTTGTTTAATACAAGAATAGCCCAACATTTGAGAGAACAAGCTACAAACAATAATTTGAGTATTATGCTAATTGTTTATTTATTTTCAGCACCTCTATTAAGCATGATTTCATATTTAAATGACTTGAGAGAGATTTATGATATTGCAATTATTGTTTTAATGCTCTTGTCATTTAATCTATGTTGGGAACATGCTTTATCACTAATTATGATTCTGGAATTTCAATTAAATGTTTGTTGAATCCACAATTATTTCAACAGGATTGGTCCCATATTGCTTATCTAAAGTGAGTTGTAATAGCATATAATGTCTGTTGGGTCCAAATGTTGCATCTTTAGGTTAACCCTTTTATAGAAGCGAGGACAAAAGTGTAAGTGAGATGCTATGTATGTGTGGGCTTGCCCCACGGTGGGTTGGGTATTAAACGAATTTTGAATTAGGGTGTTAAAGTTTGCAACATTCCACACCATTTTCCTTCCAATTTGACTATAAATTAATCTGCTATTGTAATTTCTGTGGAGGTCCAATGCACCCATAAGGCCATAACCATGCCAACCTTTTGTTTTACCCTCTCTAGTAAAAATAGCAAACTAGGTAAAGAATACATGAAGTATTGGTGCACAGTACCTTTGTGAAGGGATAATTGTGTAAAGCTGTAAATTGATGATGGGTCTTTTTTTTGTGTGTTGAGGTACATGTGGTAGATCTAACATGTCACGGCTTTTAACAACTCTGGCTTTGAGCTAATAGAATAGTATTCACTATTTCAGTTAGCATGCTCAAATAGCATTAATTCTGAATGTTCAGTGATGGATCCTTACTTTCATGGATGCTCTCCTTTGTCTGGTTGCTAACTATGTTCAGTAGTGATAACTGAGTCAGGTGCTATTGTGCTTACCTCTCTGTTAGCCAACAATTTTCTATTGATGTTTACTATTTACTTCCTTGATCAGCTTGCGTATCAACATTTCCAAGCTCTGCTTCAGATTATGGACTACTTGTTGCTAATGGGACCTATGCACTAACTGCTGGTAACTGTGTGGAGTGCAGTTGTGGGCCAGGAATCTCAAGTGAAGTTAACCTCTGTTTTGTTCAATGCAGTTATATTGCTCATATTGCAGGCCCGAGTTTGAATCTGGCTCGAGCTCGCCTCGGCCCCAAAACTCGATAACCCCAAAATAATTTATTATGATATTTTTAATAAGAAGAAATATTTGATATGAATTTCTAGTAAGTAATATCTATAAGCTAATTCATATATATTTTTTCTTTAATAAGAAAAGCTCGATTTTAAGTGTTTGTTGGTAAAATTATATATATATATATATATATATATATATATATATATATATATCGAGATGTATGTAGATTTATATTTAGATATTTATCGAGCTAGGACCTCTCGATTCCTAGTTTCGAGTTTTTATAGCCCTAAAATCCCAGGACCAGCCCTGTATTGTTCAATGTGTTTATTGTCTTGTTTTGGACTATAATTCCCATTCTCTTTTGCTCCAGTTTGTATTGCACGCCAGCTTCGTTAGCAGCATCATGTTCGAGTATGCAGTGCCCCAATAGCAACCCAATGCCGGGTAATGGGCCGCCCAGCCCACCGGCGGTGGCTGCAGTGTCTCGTCCCGCAACTATGCTGGCATTGTTGATGGAACCATGACCACATCGTAAGCAGAACATCCGTAACAGTCTTTGTTTTCTTAGAATTGAAGATTATTACCTCTTTAATTCATATTTGCAGGCTATCCTCCGGCCTTCAACCCACATGCCCAGTGTAATTATTGTGTTGGTTTGCCTTCTAGTCTCCTGCATAATTGGCTACTGCCTTCTGAGTACAGATGTGGTAAATTTGTCTTTTATTCAAAATTGTTTTACGTCAGACCATGTGGCTAAATCTATAATATTTATGATGATAAATAATTCACAATGTTATTTATTGATGTTACTTGAGATATGTGCACGTGTGTGGACTCATGTCGGTTAAGTTAGAAAGAACTTGTGTCGGAAAAAATATTACTTTGGTTTTTGCATATGCATAGTAGCTTAGAGGCGATCATGGTCTACGGCGAAGACCGATAGATGCTTGATGTAAAGTCATGATCCAAAGGGTCAAGTATGTTGAAGGAGACAGTCATGCTCAAATTGGGACGTGTGGAGATCAAAAATAAATGATACGTATTGGAACTACGGAGGTACGGTCTGAAGGTTAGGACACGTGATAATTTAATTTTGGTGTGTCCAAGATTGGTTAGTATTACAAAAGTTGAAAACACATGTTACAAAAGAGTTTTGGGTCTCTTATTTGTTGGAATTAGATAAGAACTTGTTTGCACTTTAGACTATAAATAGAGATAAGATTAGGGGCTAACTCTAAAGTTGATAGATATAATTTTCGTATTAAGATTTGAGAGTGTCAGCAAAGTATTTTATAGTCGTAAATATGTTGATTTAGAAATAAAAAAATTATTATATCTGAAAAAGGGTGGCGGTCTCTCGTTCTCTTCTGCGGCACAAGCCCACGCGTGAAGAACATTTGCTCAACGTTGTGAGTCGGTCATGCGATTGGTCAAAGGAAACAATCAAGGCTTGGTTCTTAGGTGTAGGGGTGGAAACAGTCGAGCCGAGCTGGCTTGAGCTAAGCTCGTTTCGGCTCGTGTGAACAATAGGTTCGGCTAGGCTCGGCTCAGCTCGAAATTTGGCTCGAGCCGGTTCATGAGCCGAAACGAGCGACTCGTGAAGCGATCACAAAGCGATCCACACTCTGTGATGACCTCCTCCCGCATGCGCTTCTCAGCCACGGTCTCAAGGCGCTCAAGCACGCCGTCCTCGTCGTCGTAGTACCCGTAGTACTAGGTGTTTATGCGCTTTGCCGGAGGGGTTGGGGATGACGACGATATTTCCATCGAGATCGGTCATGAGCGGGGCGTTGGAACTCCGGGAGTGGTCCCGGCCGCCTAGTTCGACGATGCGGCCCTCCCAGTGGCCGCGCTCGCGAGGAGCTTGTTGATCTCGTCGTTGAGATCATGGAGGCGGTGCTCGCCGAGACCCTCGTTCTAGATCTCGGCGACCTTGGCACCGATCTCGCGGAGGATCTCGGAGCGCCGGCGCTCGGCATCGGCGTGGTCGCAGCACTCGAGGCAAGGTAGGGCCGGCGCTCGTGGGGCTTGCACTTCTCCTCCTGCTTCATCGTGATGAAACGGTTCAACATAGACTGCACCTTCTCCTCGTTGCGAGCCATGGCGGCTGGCGGTGAGGTTCTTGAGCTGGGCGAGTGGGGAAATCGGAAGACGGGAGATGCGAGTGGGGAATGGGGACTCGGGGATGAGAGATGACCGTGGTTAATAGGTTATAAAGGTATACACGAGCCAAAATAGCTCGCAAGCCGGCTCACGAGCAATTTGAGCTCGGCTTGAAATTTTGGCGAGCTGTGAAGAAGGCTCGACTTAGCTCGAAATTTCACAAGCTCTAGTCGAGTCAGTTCGGCTCGTATCAAGCTCTAGTCGAGCCATAAGTTTCGAGCTATTTTTTCACCTCTACTTAGGTGTCTTGACCACCACGTGTGAAGACTAGGAACGAAAAGAAGAAACAAGGCGTGGCGTCCCGTCGACCAGACGCATCACATCAAGACGTGGAGGCTTTGGTTTCTCTCCAGGGTGTGCATCACGAGGTGCTTTGGTGACATCGATCATGACGTGGAGGAACACAGAGCAGAATTCCTATCTATTGAAAAACACAGAGGGTTCTACTAAAGATTACAATTATTCATCTACTCTTATTACTATCGATAGTCCTACAAGTAGTATCAGAGCAAATTACAATAGTATTAGATCAAGATAATTATTCAGATAAACTACCGTTTTTTGATGGATCAGATTATATCTATTAAAAAACACGCATGAAGATTCTTCTAAAAGCACAAGGGGCAAATTGTTAGAGTATGTTGCTAGGTCTAGAATATTTATGAAGATGAATAATTGACACTGTTTGAAGTCATTGATATCTTAAACTATTATCAATGTATTCATTAAGGAGATTGTTAGACCACATAGCTAGGTTTAAAATATTTGTGATGATGAATAATTGACAATGTTATTTATTGATGTTATTTGAGGCGTGCGATGTGTGTGGACTCATGTCAGTCAAGTTAAAAAGAATTTATGTGGGAAAAAGATTTGCTTTGGTCTTTACATGTGCAGGGTAACTCGGAGACGATCGTGGTCTACGGTGAGGACCAAGAGATGGTTTGATGCAAAGTCATGGTCTAGAGGGTTAAGATGCTGAAAAAGACAGTCGTGCTCGAGTTGGGGCGTATAGAGATTAAAGATGAATGATGTGTGTTGAAACTATGAAAGTGCGGTCTGGAGGCAATGATACGTGACAATTTAATTTTGGTGTGTTTAAAATTGGGTAGTATGACAAAATTTAAAACAACTGTGTTAGTAAGGGTTTCATATCTTTTATTTGTTGGAATTGGATAAGAACTCGTTTGGATCCTAAACTATAAATAAAGATGAGATTAGAGGCTAACTCTAAAACTGACAGATAATTTTCGTGCTATAATTTAAGAGATGCCAGCAAAGCACTTTGTATCTAATAACATGTTCATCAGAAATAATATAAGATGAGAAGTGCTATAGAACATTCGACTGTTTTTGAAGGCAAAAGCAGTTAGATGATCTGAGGGCATTGGATCTCTATCCAATGGATCCACTTATATAAGCACCCCTTCAAAAAATCTTATATAAGCACCCTCTCAAAAAAGATCTGAAGTGTTGAATCACCATCCAACGTCCTAAAATCTGACTATTTTATTATCTTTAAAAACAGTTAAATGTTATATAGACACTCCTATATAAGATTATTATATCTGAAAAAGGGCGGCGGTCTCTGTTCTCGTCTGCGGTATAAGCCAACTCACGAAGAAAATTCGCTCGGCATCTGCATCCGCATGCATGTGATTGGTCAAAGGAAACAACAGAAGGCAAAGAAAGAAAATAAGAAGCAAGGCGGCGCGTCTAGTCGACCAAACGCACCACATCAAGACTGGAGTTTGGTTTCTGTTAGACTATGTTGTGGTCTAGGATATTTTGATAATAAATAATTGATAATAGTTAATTTGTTATGATGAATAATTGGTAATTTTGCTTAGCGTTGTTATGCGAGTTGTGTCGTATGTGTGCGTATAGACTGATGTTGGTTAAGTTGAGATAAACTTGTGTCGGAAGAATGTTCTTTAGTCTTTGTATGTGCAGGTTGAGCACGGAGTCGATTATGGTCGGTGACGAGAATGATCGGGATTAGGATGTGGAGATTTGAGGTCCAGACGGTCGAGGATGTTATGTGAGATGGTCGGGCTCATGTTTGAGGCGCATGGAGATTAGAGATGAATGATGCGTGTTGGAACTACGGAGGTGCGGTCCGGAGGCTACGACACGTGGTGGATGATGCGTGGAGAACCTACGGGAGGTGCGGTCCTGGAGGTTTCGACACGTGACGCGTTAGAAAAATCGAGAGTGTGAAAAATTCGTGTTAGGAAGGGTTTCGGGTCCTTTGAAAATGGGAGTTATTGGAAGGGTGAAATTTTTATCTCTCGATCACTTGAAGTTGCCTCTCAATCAACTAAAATTGCAAGAAACTTTTGAGGGGCTGTTTTTGGAGTAGTTGATCAAAAAAATTTCAGTCGTCTTGACAATAGCAAAACCTTTTGAAAATTAGTAGGTCAAAAGCCTACTTAAGGTAATATTGTTCATATCTAATTGGACGGGTTGTATTAGGGTTTTGAGTAGAGATTAGATAGATAGGGTCGGCCGTATAAAAGAAACATACGTACACGGCGGCTGTTTTGATGAGCGGCGAGTGCGCGATATAGAAAAAAAGAGTGGCGGCGTCGTGCGTCGTTTTTTGATCGTGGAATAGAAAAAACAAAAAAAAAATAGCGGCTGATGGATAGTCGTATTCATGCATGAATACGTGAGGTGGTTCTGGCTGCTTTGTGATTGATTGAGTTTTTTGTCTTGCGAATCGTTGAGCGGCAACTGTGTCTTGTTGCTGCTGCTGGCGAGTCATCGTGAGCGGCGGCCGACGCCTGTGATTCGAGTCGTGAGCGGCATGGCGTGGGATTGGCGTTTGGATGTGCTGATCAAGACTCGAAGTTTTGCCTGTTTTCTCTGGCCGGAGCAAGCTGCATGCATGTGTTTTGGGCAGCTGGGTACACGGTGATTCCTTTGCTTATTATTTGCGTGCGCAGCTTTTGATTTTGAATTATATTCTTGTTTGCGAATTTAAGGTTGATGTAATCCATTTAATATAGTTAGGGCATCAAGTTTGTGATCAGGAAAGTTTGGCTGATTAATTCCTTACGGATGTTGTTTAGTTGCATAATTAGGGCTTAATTTATCCTCGTCACTATCTGCATCAGCGATCTTGTTTATTTTATATCTCAAGTTCTAGACCTCTGATTGACGTAATTCCAGTTGGGTTAGTTCAATAACTTTATCTAGTTTATTCTGACAAAGTTTGAGGTTAATCGGAGTTACGGCTTTTTATCGAGATCAGTTTTTAGTAAGGATATAGTGTTTTATCTACAATTGTAAATGAGGCTTAAAAAGGTTTTATGTTAAAAAGAGGAGTATTAAA
Organism: Bonia amplexicaulis; assembly: GCA_036346245.1. Classification (NCBI taxonomy): domain Eukaryota; kingdom Viridiplantae; phylum Streptophyta; class Magnoliopsida; order Poales; family Poaceae; genus Bonia; species Bonia amplexicaulis. The sequence goes on along the minus strand of CM070751.1, from coordinate 19,968,804 downwards.
ATTTATTTTTAGCTTCTATAATCGTTTACCCCTGATTGCTTATCTTACCGTATATCCTAATCTTGATAGCTTTGTAGCTATTGGAGAAAAAAAATATGTAAATATTTGGAAGAACAAACTTTAGGCACCATTCACCTTTTTCTGTTGCCTCATCCGGTCCTACACGTGCAATATACAATTTTAGAAATTGTGGAGTTTATTTAATGATATCGTCGTTGAACAAGGACTTGATCATTTCATCTGAGTCTGCATTGTACTTATTATCCAAAAGGAAAAAGGAGAAGAGTGGCATCATTGCTTATTGAAAGCATGTTTCTGGAATATCATTAATTTTATAATGGAGCCATATCAAGCTTTCCTGGAGTCTGATCAAATAACACTAAAACCAGATTAAAGTGTCTCAAAAGCGCCTTCGATGAATCAACTGCATCGAATCCACCTCCACATTCGTTCTCAGTCTTGTATATGTGAATTCCTGTGCAGAGTATTGTTGGATGCATTTGTCCTGAACGAGAGGCCCCTTTGGGCCGGGTAGAACCTTAACGACAAGGTTTTTAACCCCTCTCCTGCCCACTGTCTGGTACTACTTTCAGAGTTTCAGTAAGATTCTGCCCATATGTGAAGGTTCCATGGTTATTGGCACGAGAAGATGACAAGGGCATTATCAGTGGGAGCTAGCCCACATAGGGCACAAAGCATAGGGCCTACTGCTGCTAGGCTTTGAACCAGCCTACCATGGAAGATAGCGGGTCTGTTTTTTTCCTCCGAAGTTGGCGGCTTTTAATTTTTACTAAAGTATCTAACTTTCAAACTGAGTATTTTTTCAAAACGAGATCTACAAGTTAAACGATGTACACGTTAAAAGCCCAACATCTGTACCATCTAAAATCGCAAGTGAGTATCTTTCTCTCCGTAATCTGTATCGTAAACACCCAAAATTCAAAAATTTCAGCTAAAAATCATAAACCGCAGCTGTTGCCAAACAGCCCCGAGCATGTGAAGGCGGCTATAACCATCGCAATAATGGAGGTATGTAACACATTCCGGAGGGACAGAAGAGAATGTCGTGTCCCACTTTGCTTAACGAGCGGTGAGTACGCCGGTGCTCGTCCATCTCAAGATGCCACTCCTGTCGAGATGCTTTGCCGCTTTGATCTCGCGGTGGATTTGGAAGAACTTGTTTGGAGTTTTCCCAGCAAAAAAACAGACACACACTGATGGAAAAGGAGAATTCTTTTACACCCTGTTTCGTATGAACACCCTGTTGAATTTAATTCTGCAGTTGTGATGTGTATGTCCTACTTTTCTAAGTAGAGAACATACAGTATGCACTCATTATGGTATATTTACTATTCATTTAAACTTAAAAAAGTTATGAAAAAATGAAAAAATATTTTTGAATGTACTTTATGGTTTACTCCACTTATGTATAAAATTTTAAATTCAAATTCATTCTTTATCAGAATTTTCTATAGAAAAAGAGAGCTCCACATGATCAGTTGAAGCTACCAACCCCAAGCCCCCGTACTCCAAGGCATTATGATGCCTTCAGGATGAGCCCACAAATTTCGAATTAGCCACCTACCGGGAGGCAGACAATAGAGTCAAGAACCCCACTACATGAGGAATGACGGTACAAGGATAACTCACCTATGAAGCCAAAAAAAATAAAAATATAAAGTAACCTCACTTATTTATAATATACATCGCTACCTACCGGCCTACTTTGAATCAAAATCACCAATGTCTAGTCCTTTATTTTATTTTTGACACGGATTGAGTAATCCTTAAATTGTTATATTATTGTATTCTCGAGTATACCCCTTATCGATAAGTGAAAATTTTCATAAAATGATCGCATGTCTTTCTACGACCATGTGGTCGTAAGCTCCCCTACGACCACATACTCGTAAGTCTTTTTACGAACACACAATCATAAATTATTCTATGACCATCTTGTGGTCGTAAATCTTCCTATGACTAATATTTCTCTAATATACCCCTTATTGATAAGGGAGAAAATTCACGGGTTAGTTGTAAGTCTTGCTACGACCAAATAAGTTATAAGTACTTCTACGACCATTTAGTCGGAAGTCTTGCAATGACCAAATAACTCGTAAGTACTTCTACGACCACTTAGTCATATGTCTTGCTACGACCAGATAAGTCCTAAGTACTTCTACGTAGGGGTGGAAAACGGTAACGGATAATTCGTATTATCCGATATTCGTATCCGAGAAAACACGAATATGGTAAGCAAAAATTCGTATTCAAAAATATTCGTATTCGTATTCGAGAATATTCGTATCCGTATTTGAGAGTATTCAGATTCGCATTCAGATTCGAGAATATTCGTATCCGTATCCGTATTCGAGACTATTCGATTCAGTATTCGATCCGTTTTAGAACCCATGAAAAATTCGTATAAATTTTGTGATTCAAAATTTGAATTTAGGTGGTTTAAAATCGAATCGGTCAAAACCGTGAAAATCGGCAAAATTGCTAGGAATCTGTTTTATCCGATATTCGTATCTGAGAAAATCCGTATTCGAAAATATCTGTATTCGTATTCGAGAATATTCGTATTCGTATTTGAGAATATTCGAATTCGTATTCGTATTCGGTTTAAAAATATGGATTCGTATTCGTATTTGATACTATTCGACCGTATCCGATCCGTTTCCACCCCTACTTCTACGATCACGTACTCGTAAAATCTTTTAACGATGTCTCTCTGACAATAACCTCTGTCAGACAGTTATCATCCGAAACGTTAAGGCGTCTTCTAGCGTGAGACAACGGCTACCGCTTCACCAACTATATAAGGGTTAACGCCAGAGAAGGATGAGATCAAATCCTCTGGGAGATCAGTAATAGTGCTACACACTTCCTCACTTGTAATCGGTTCTTTTGAGCAATAGCCATACAGGAAGAAAGGTTGTTATTGTTAGAGAGACGAGGACAGAGTAATCATCAAATTATTATGTCATTGTATTCTCCAAGTATACCTCTCATCGATAAGGTGAAAATTTCATAAAGTGGTCGTAAGTCTTTCTATGACAACGTGGTCGTAAACTCTCCTATGACCACATACTCGTAAGTTCTTCTACAAGCACATCTATGACCACAAGTCATAAATCGTTCTGCGACTAGTCTATCTCTAATATACCCCTTATTGATAAGGAAAAAAATTCACGGGTTAGTCGTAAGTCTTACTACGACTAGATAAGTCGTAAGTACTTATACGACAACTTAACCGTAAGTTTTGCTACGACCAGGTAAGTCTAAGTACTTCTACGACCATTTAGTCGTAAGTCTTGCTACAACCAGGTAAGTTGTAAGTACTTCTACGACCATTCAATCATAAGTCTTGTTACGACCAGATAAGTCATAAGTTCTTCTACGACTACTTAGTCGTAAGTCTTTCTACGATCAGATAAGTCGTAAGTAGTTCTACAACCACTTAGTCGTAAGTCTTGCTACAGTTGTAAGCACTTCTACCACTACTTGGTCGTAATCTTTGCTATGACCAGATAGTCGTAAGTACTTCTATGACCACATACTCGTAAAATCTCCTACGATCACCTTATGGTCGTAGACCTTCCCACGTGTCATGTATTTCCGATCGACTTGTCTAACGATGTCCTGCCACATCATGGGGTGACTGATAAGACGGTTAGAACATACGCTTATTCCTGATAACTGCATATGATCTCTCTCTTCTAACGACGTCTCTCTGACAATAATCTCCGTCAGACGGTTATCATCCGAAGCGCTAAGACATCTTTTGGCGCAGGACAACGGCCGCAACTTCACCAACTATATAAGGGTTAACGTCAGAGAAGGATGTGATCGAATCCGTTGGGAGATTAGTAGTAGTGCTAGACACTTCCTCACTTGTAATAAGTTTTTCTAAGTAATAGCCACACAGGAAGTAGGGTTGTTATTCTCTCGAAAGAAGACCCGAACCTATGTAAAATTTCCGTGTCTCTGTTCTGCATGATTTGAGCCAAATCTTGAGTGCTTCCCTCAAATTCAAGAAACCATACGTAAGATTAGTTTTAGAACACTGACAATTTCTTCCTTGCATTTACTTTTCAGATAATTCTTAGAGTGAAATCCTATTTACTCTTTTGACAAAAAAATTCTATTTACTCTATCCTTGCAATTATTACTAGTGTCAGGTATAATCGCATATGAGAGATAGTAACTTTCCTTGCTCATTTCTTTGGTTCGATAAACCTTGAAATACTTTAAGGAAAAGTGCTATGACAATATGTGTGCACTTGCAGGTCATCACCTACAAATCTACTGTCTCGTCTCGTATCTATGACACAATACAAAATAAGTGTGATTTCCCTCTACACCCTTAATAATACTCCCTCTGTTTGTTTTTAAGTGACATTTTTGACTTTTTATAGTCTTTAAGATGTGACTTTAACTGTTATACTACTAAATTATAATATTATAAAAGTATTTTTAATGCCAAATCTAATATTGTAGTTTATATATAGATATTTTTAAAAATATAAGTAAAAGTTTGGCAGTACACATTCTATGGTGCCAAATAAAAAAGAACTAAGAAAGTATTCAGCTTTACTTTGAATTTTATAAATGCATGAGTTGAAAATAGTACTTAAAGATAATAATTAGAGGTAATTTATTGGTTTTTTTAATATTTTTTGATCTACGTATAAGATAAAATACATTGTATATTTTGGTACGGACGGAGCATCGAGGTTAGCCAGTACTTCCAATGGTTCGAAGCCGAAATTAACCATTGACCATTGTCCAGGCAATATTGTTATATAATGGGTGGTGGGCCAAGCTGACAAGGTGAAATACCAAAACTTAGGTTCCGCTTATTTTGATTTAAGTTTTCAGTTTCTGACTTATTTTTTTATTATTTATAAATTTCACTCTTTTCTACCTTTTTAGCGTTTTTGAGTTTTTTATCAGTTCTTTTTTTCGTATTCGTTTGTATTGTCTATGATGAGCTAACATATTTTTTATTTTTAAATTTTTTAAAATTTAGTTACATCAAATAAGACACCATCAATAATAATGTAATTTTAATTAACTATAATTTATTTTTAATTATAAATTAGATTATTTTAGTCTAATTGAGTGACACCTTATCCTTATCCTTATCCGGATTTAGATGTGTGCATAGACATCACCGAGGCTGCCGCTTTAGGTAGCTGGGATGTCGAAATCAAGAACACCGTATATGTAGTAATGTAGATAATTGTCTAGGCACTGGCGTCCAAAAAAAGAAAAAGAAGGAGAAGTCCACCATAACCTATAACCCAGGCCTATTCGGTTGGATAATTAAGCTCGAAATATTCAGTGACACGTTCTCCTAGCAGACGGCATAACACACGTCACACGATAACGTTTCCCGTACTTCCTAGCTTGGGGTGCTATGTTACTTCTCTGGAACGTGAGCCGTCGGATCTAACGGGACCGGGTATTACAGGATGTAGAGACCCCACTCTTCTCGGTATGTTTGCAGGTAAGTCTTTTTGAGCTATGATTTATGGCTTATAACTTAAAATTTTAAATTATAATTGTTCGTGAGAAGCAGTACATAAAGGATAATAGTTACATATGATTTTAGTCGGTACAGCTGAACTCAGTACACTTTTTACTACAATATTTCTGTTGATCCTGTCTTAAAAAAATGCATCATTTGAAAGCTAGTTACTGTAGTATAAGACACAAGCTATAACTGGAAACCTAGAGTTCCTCCCATTGCTCTCTCGAAAATCACCGTAATATGCTGAGGCGAAATTGCCGTCACCCGTCGAAGCTGTCCCGTTCAGTGCCCACTTGGGCCATAAATTTATTTATTTATTGATACATGCCATTCCTTAGTGTCTATTTTAGAGATACGTCACCCCTCAGTTACCTCCTTGTAATATGCAATTGCTAAGTTGTTTTGAGGAATGTCATTACGGAGGATTACAAGTTATTTCCCCCAAATACTCATCCCGTATTTACCCCTATATTTGTGTATGGACCAAAATGCCCTTGCCTCTTGCCGAATCAAACCACGGTTGGTCGGCTAGACCCGACCATCTGTTCATATCAGACCCATTCCCCTTCTTGCACGAGCGCAATCCCCGTGGAACCCTTGGCGGTGGCGCCACCATGGAATCGAGGCGTCGACCTCTACGGCGACGAGGGTGGCTGGGCAGCGACCTGCATGCTATGAGCTATGAAAATGAGGAATTTTGAAGCAACTGGCTGTTTTTTTTGCAACTGGTTGTTGTTTTTTCACGTGAGTGAATTGAATGTTGTGAAGCAATGAATGATGGATGTTTTAGTTGTGAACTGAAGAAGAAAAAGAATGAAATATGTGCCTTCTGGCTAGGCAAATAGAGAAGAACAAGATCCTGCGCCTCATCTTGCCTCCTCGCCACCCTCTCGCCGTGAAGGAGGTCGCCGCCCTATTCGCCTAGAGGAGGTTGCTGCCTTGGTCGCATCTAGCTTGCCTCCATGGTGGCCGCCGCCTAGGGCTCCATGAACATGAAGGTGAGGATTGGTGTGAACAATAGTTATTGAACTCGGACTGGTGATCGAACCAGTGGGGTCATCGGTTCATTGGTCTAACCGGCAGTTCAACCAGTGAATTGTCGTTCGTTTAGCTCTGCACTGCAGATGCAGTGCCAGCTGTCTCAGCCTCTCATCCTCAGGCTCTCATCAGAGCAGAGTGCAAACTCCAGAGTGCAGAGCAAAGTGCAGATTTAAAAGCATAAATTTCTAGTTGCCAGGGAGGAAATCTGGCTCTTAATAGTCTTATGCTAGCAAGCAAAGTTCATAAGACAAAAAAAGGAACATGTAATTCTGGTATAAGCTTGCAAAAGGGAGCAAAAACTTTGTTCTCATCTCCACCTGTCAAGTCAGATTAACAAATGTTGAAAGAACTTTTGGAAGGCAGAAATTATAACTAAGCTTACAATCAGTATAAAGAATCTGACATATATCCCAATCAAACTAAAATTGTGTACTGATAATGACAAGTGTAGGCACCAGTTATATGGGAATAGTACTAAAGTGAAAAAACATCCCGCGCCCTCACCGGCTCTCGTCACTATGTTGGCGTGACTAGGCGTACTGGCTCACGTAGAAGAAGCTCGTCTTTGACATGTTCGTCAAGGACTACGCGGTGCATAGGGTGATGCACCAGTTCGGCCTCCGCCAAGTTGTTCTAATCCTCGTTAGACATCAGGTGCCTGACTTGGTCCACGTGTGAGTTACACACAATACATGTTCCTATATTTTTTTGTTGTTTTGTTACGATGCCTTCTAATTGTAGGTGTATATTTGGCAGGCACAGTAGGAGGGGTGGTAGTAGGACAGGCTGGGCTTGGAAGATGGCATCGTGTGTGGCAGAGTGGGCGGAGGCACTCGAGGACTTCATGCAGAAGGGCGCCACGTATGACCCCAGCACGTATGACAAGTTTCTATGTTGGTACACTCCGTAGACATGCACCAAGCTGTTGCGTGTCATTGACCCTCCCCGCTCATGTAGCAGCACCAACCGACGCATACCCTTGCACTTAGCGTGGAACTTCTCCCTCATAGTAGGAACTCTTGTGTTGCGAAGTGTCTGAATACGGTTACCACAATTACTAATTTGACACTTTAATATACTTCTTGTAGATGGATATCATTGTCAGGATTATGAGGGACACCGGGTCGATCGTGGACAAGGCCACCCATAGTTTGGAGGTGGCACACGATGAGCTGCTGCAAGTTGTCCATCGGGTCTACACTACGTTGAGGTGTGTCATTTTCCTCTCGTTGTGCAGAACGCTCCCAGAGGTGGCCACGTCAATGCGTATGCCGAGGCCGCCATGTCCTGCAACTCAGGTAGGAAGCTTCGGAGGGTCACGTGCACATGCCTCGCCAGCGCCTGACTAGGCCGGAGGGTCAAGGTGGGCACATGCCACCCCACCGCCGTTGTTCACCGCCACCACCGTTCGCTAGGGCTATGGCCTATGTGGAAGATATGTTTCGTCTCTTCGGTTTGTTTGCGGTGAAAGGATCAAGGGAGCACGTGAGCCCGCACCCATTGAGGTTCTTTCTAGGTCACAGCTTAGCGGTGCCCCAGTACCCACGCAACCATAGGTGGAGTCGCCCCCCGAGACGTTGGGAGTACAGGTCAACAGGGCTCTTGACCCTATCGTTACGTCGACACCTCGCTCTGAGGAAGGCCAAGCGGGGCCATACGGACGGGCACCGACCGGGGGTGGGACATGGCGATGACGGAGGAGATGCTACGGGTGGTGTAGCTAGTGGTGAGTAGTGGGTTTTTCTTCTGCTTTATGTACTTCTTTTGTTGTGTACGTATTTTTCCCTCGTGTTGTTATCGTTACGCCATTTATCAAAATTTCTCCTCCATGTATAAATTCCCTATTGCATCGCAATATCACATACCTCCCTACTTATGAATCGTTGCTATCTCAATCGTCCTCACAAAATTCTTCAAAAATTTATCGCACTATAACAACATACGACGATCACAAAATGTTATTGCGAGTCTAGCAAATTTCGTACCATTCAGAATCTACAAAAATTACAAACGGACTAACCAACATTGTTTGCCCTTTTATTTAAAAAAAACAACATAAAAACAAGATTTGTTAAATGTATTACCTAAAAAAATTATCATTTACTCCCCCATAATTATTTTCATCGGATTAATAAAATTAATTATATTATTATTTTAAATCATACAACCGTTGAGCGACTCAGACTAGGGGCTTATCGCCCAACAGTTGGCAACAGGGACTAATCGCTCAACGGTTGGGCGACAGGGACTAATCGCTCAACGGTTGGGCGACTTAGTTATGTGTTGTCCAACGGTTAGTTGACTAGCCCAAGTTGCCCAACTGTAAAGTGACATATGATCAAAACTATAAAAGAATAAAATAAGTATAATACTATAATTTAAAATGAAAATAGATTGTTTTAAAAAATCCTGAATCAGTTGTAGTTCTAAGTGCGTGTTACTTCCCCGGATATCTCAGGACCGTCACCGTATATAACCCTCGGTTGGGCTCTAGTCCTAGCTCCCAACTTTCAACTCAACCCCCACGAACAAAAACCTAAAACGGCAACGTGTATCACACAGTGCGCTAGTGCGGGCACCATGAATAAGCACTTGTCAGTGGTGCAACTCTCATCCTTTGCCCTCCTCCTAACGATCTGGCTCACCTCGGCCACCGGCCCCGCCATGCGCGCCGACCTTACCCACGTTGACAGCGGCCGAGGCTTCACCAAGCGCGAGCTGCTCCGCCGGATGTTCGCTCGGACGAGGGCCCGCGCAGCCCACTGCGCTCGCGCTCACACGGTGACCGTGCCGGCATCCTCTGCCGGCGACAATCTTGCACATTCGGAGTATCTCATCCACTTCAGCATCGGCACGCCGCGCCCGCAGCGCGTTGCGATGACGCTGGACACCGGGAGCGACCTCGTCTGGACGCAGTGCGAGCCCTGCAACGTATGCTTCGACCAGTCTCTCCCGGTGTTTAAACCCTCCGCCTCCAACACCATCCTCGCCATCCCGTGCTCCGACCCCATCTGCGGGGACCTCCCGAATTCCGCGTGCTACCTCAAGAGCCCAGGGTGCTTCTACATCTACTCCTACGGCGATAAGTCCATCACAGCAGGCCAGATCGTCAAGGACACCTTCACCTTCAAGGCGCCCCACGGCAAGGGCGGCACAGTCGCCGTGCCGGAGCTCGGCTTTGGCTGTGGCCGATTCAACACCGGCCTGTTCGCCTCGAACGAGTCCGGCATCGCCGGCTTCGGCCGCGGGCCTCTGTCGCTGCCGTCGCAGCTGAAGGTCGGCAAGTTCTCGCACTGCTTCACGACCGTGTTCGAGTCCAAGAGCAGCCCGGTGTTCTTGGGCACGCCGGACAACCTCGAAGCGCATGCCACTGGGCCGATCCAATCTACTCCGTTCGTACGGAGCAACGAGAGAACGCTCTACTACCTCTCGCTCAAAGGCGTCACCGTCGGCAAGACGCGGCTGCCGGTCCACCAGTCCGCGTTCGCTCTCAAGGGCGACGGCTCCGGCGGGACGGTCATCGACTCCGGCACGGCTATCACGTCCTTCCCACAGTCCGTGTTCGGGCACCTCCGGAGCGCGTTCGTGTCGCAGGTGCCTCTGCCCGTCTCCAACTCGTCCGTCAACGCCGACAGCGTTCTTTGCTTCTCCGTGGCGTCGGCGGCAGACGCGAAGAAGGTGCCCGTGCCGAAGCTAGTCTTCCACCTGGAGGGCGCGGACTTGGACCTGCCGTGGGGCAACTACATGATGATGGACGAGGAGTCCGGCGAGCTGTGCGTGGTAATTACGTCGGCGGGCAAAGACAAGATGACGATAATAGGCAACTTCCAGCAGCAGAACATCCACGTCGTCTACGACTTGGAGAGCAAAAAGCTGGTCTTCATGCCTGCGCAGTGCGATATCATGTGACTTCCTTCGCTAGCGAAGTTGTTGTGATCTGTACGTACGTGCACGTACATGCATATCCATGTATGCTTACAAAGTTCTTCTACGTATTCTAGCTAGTTCTAAATAAAAACGAGCACGTCGAACATGTGTTTGCAGGTAGGGAAAAGCTTTTTTTTTTTACTCTTAAGTCCATCTGAAAATCTGCCGAAGTGTACGTAACTGTGTAAGCAGATTAATTGTCTATTTGTCTCTTACCACTTACAGCTTTTTACTATTAGATTAGAAACAAGTTCATGAATACACCATTACAATTATTTTCAAACAGCTTAATTAGGACCACTACTTGAGGCAGAGTGGTGGTTTACTATAGAAGCTGGCTTAACAGAAAAGCTAGGAGATGGGCTTCAGCTTCTCCTATATGGGAAGTTTGAGCTTCAGCCTAACCTTTTGAAAGTTAAAACTCCCAAAAACGATGAGGCTGCTTGTGCTTCTTGGAAAAGTGTAAGGCCCTTAGCAATAAGAAATCAAAGCCTAGTTTAATTTCCACCATTTAGACGAAGAAAATCAAAGCTTCAGCTTTCCCAAACAGAACATCACCTGTGTCGACACCGCCGAGTGTAAACCGACGTACATCGAGGGAATATTTATGATGGCTGGTGGGCCACGATTGCTAACTTTTTTGAACTAGTAAGGAGGGTTGCCTTGTATTACTTTCAAGGGAGTGATATTGTCAAGGTGATTGAAATTTTTTTGCCTCTCAATCACTTGAAATTGTACTCTTAATCAACTAAAATTGTAGTTGTTCTTTTTGGAGGGGGGCTGCAATTTTAGTTGATTGAGAGTGCAACTTCAAGTGACTGAGAGACAAAAAAATTTCAGTCGCCTTGGCAATAGCAAAACCGTACTTTCAAAGTGAGAGCGTAAATAGGGAGGCGAGGGGGTGGAAAGCGGCCAAGAGGCGGCCTAAAAAGAAATGAAATTGTTGTTACGGCAAAAATTGTGAGCTCCTGAAGCTTTTTGGCCCCGCTAGGACCCAGGCTCTTACTTCATCTTTAGTGGTGGCGATCGAGAATTGAGCTGCGGTTCCCGATGAATGGCATATACGAGCGTTCTATTCCTTCTAAATTTGCCAAACAACTAGCATCACGAGTGATGCCATAGCTTTCGCGGTGTTCCAAGTGAAAGAACAACCTCCTCCCACCAATCTCGGACCGAGCGGAACACCTGCCAGGAAGTCAGGTTAATGGAGTCGTAAGCAGTCCATTGTGCTATGGAGGTCCAAATTCTTATGGTAAAGCGGCACCTGACCAGTAGGTGTAAGGCAGATTCCGGTTCCTGTCTACATAAGGGGCACAGGAGTTGATTAGGCCAGCCACGCTTGGCTGGGCGGTCCGCGGTCCATAGTCTATTTTGTAAGGCCAACCAGGAAACAATTTTACATTTTTGTGGTGCCTAAGTTTTTCAGACCAAGGGTTCATGGTGGTTTGAACCGTCCCAAAGAGTTGTGCTTTGCATGCTGAGGCGGCCGTGTACGTGCCCCTTGGTGGTTAGTTTCCATGTGATTATGTCATCGGCTGCCTCGTGTAGAGTAATCGCTGATGTCACTAGATGGAGATCAGCTCATGTATGTGCTACGGTGTTATGTCGTTTGTCCATGTTAGGTGATGAAGCCAGTTGTTCCCTATCAAGGTATTCCGTAGGGTGCTTTTTCCCTCCTGGTTGCCTTGAAGATCATGGGCGTGATATCACAAAGTCTATTGCTGTCAGCCCAGGAGGAGGTCCAGAACAATGTCTTCGTCCCATCGCCTATTGTTATGGTTGTGGCCGCTGCGAAAATACGGCGATCTAGGTTGTCGCATGGGGTTTCCATTCCTTGCCAGGGTTTAGTTTGAGCTCCCCATTCCTGCCAGAGCCATCTAAGTCTAAGGGCCCTAGCAAAGCGCTCTAGGTCCAGGATTCCCAATCCTCCCATCTGTGTAGGCCTACAGACTATATCTCAATTGACTTTGCAGCTTCCACTCATTAGCTGCTGCTCTAAACCAGCCCAAAGGAAGTGTTTCATCCGTCTATTAAGTGATTTGATCACGCTTTTCGGCGCCTTGATGGTTGTAAGGAAGTAGGTCGACTGGGGTGTTACAACAGATTTGATCAGGGTTTTCCTGCCCACTAGAGTCAGCAACTTGCCACGCCATCCTGTGAGACGGCTCGCATATTTGTCTTGCGGTACTTGGAAGTCAACCTTGCGAAGTCTTTTGATTGCGAGTGGTAGGCCTAGGTATTTCATCAGGAAAGAGGCATGTTGCCCGGTAAGTCAATTAATATTTGTCGCAGGTCTATGTGGTTGCAACTTATTGGTGCCACCTAGCTTTTCTGAAGATTGGTGCACAAGCCTGTTGCGTCACTGAATTGTTGAAGAATTTGGACAAGGGTGCAGATGTCTTGTTGCTCTGGTACTAGGAAGATGGCAGCACCGTCCACATAAAGGGATGTTCGGAGAGCGACTGGGCGACCCTCTAGGGACCGTAAAGAGCCAAGTTCTGTTGCAATGTCCAATTTTTTTGCAGCGGATCAACCGCTAATATAAAAAGGAAAGGATATAATGAGTCACCCTATCAGACACCTCTGTGGTGTTGTAGTTTATCCCCTGGAACTCCATTCAGGACAATTTTCTAGGTGACAGTTGATAGGAGGCATGAGACCCAGTCTCTCCAGCATGTTGGGAAACCCTTGTTTTCCATACGGTGAAGTAGGTATTCCCAACGGACTGAGTCGAAGGCCTTAATAATGTCGAGCTTGAGAAGTAAGGATGGCGTTCTGTTCTGATGGTACTACTACAAAAAAAGCTAAATTGGACGTTTACATCATAGACGAATCGTAGGAACCATCTGTGCTGTAAGTATCACAGATGGTTTATATAAATAACCGTCTGTGGTATTTTCATAGACAGTTATTTATACGAACCATCTATTATAATACAAGACATCACAGATGGTTCTTATCAAGAATCGTCTGTGATAATGGTAGACATCACATACGGTTTTTTATTTAAATCGTCTGTGATACTTCAAAGACGATTTGTATTAAAAATCGTCTGTGATAATGAAGTTATCACAAATAGTTTGTATTAAAAACCGTCTGTGATATATTTCCCACCTCGTAATGCTCCAAAATTTCATAATCTCCGCCTAAGTCCGAGTATGATTCAGTTTTGAGACACCTTTAGTAAAACGGAGATAACTTTTGCATACGGTGCCTGTTTTTGACGTTCTTGTACTCGTTGGAAAGCTAACGACGAGCCCGATTCAAAAATAAGCCTCTAAGACCCTCTGTAGGACCGAAATGGCGACAGAGGGGGGGTGAATGTCGTTCTCTTTTAAAATCGCCCCCGAGAATTCGACACTGTTTTTCAAAACGATGCAAAACAAAGCACCTCACAGAAAATTAAAATTAATTTTGCTGAAATTTGGAACGCATGCGACACTGAAAAATTCAGCATAAATCAGAGAGTAGTCAGTAAAAATTTCAGCTGAAAATATTGCCGTTTGATATGCATGCAAAATGGAGGAAAATCAGAAAAGGAATAAAAAGGAAAAAGACCACAGGGCTGCTGTTGCACTTCCAGTTTTGGCCGAACAGGAAGTACTGATTAAAAAGGCTTTGCCGAAGACAATCAAGAAGGCAAGCCCAAGACGAAAAGCAAAAAGAAAGGAACTGGACACCACCTAACGCAGAGAACAGAAACTAAAGAAGAAAAGCTACAGCAAAAGAATGAACGTCTGCTGCTCTTCTCAGGGCAAAGAAATACAGAGAAAGAACCCAGTCTGAAAACAAAGAGATGCAGCACCGAGAGTGCAGACTGAAAAGCTGTCGGCTGGAACAGTTTTTGCCCAAAGCAGATTTTCAAACGGAGAAAGGATGCTGCAGCCAACTGAAATTGCCACACACCTAAACATGACCAGCAGGCTCGGAAGTTCTTGCCGAGAGCTCAGGAAATCGAAAAGACTGCAGCAGAAAAACAAACTTGCTGGTGCTGCCGAAAAGAACAAGAGATCAAACTTGTTGCTTGTCCGTTGGTGCAGTTCTCAAACGAAGACAGCTTAGAAAGAAATGAAGAACACAATAAGGACACGGATGAGAAATAACTCAAAAGAACAAGAAAATAAAACCAGAAGAAAGTTCGGATGAGTCTACCAACAAACTGATCAAAACGGTCTCACAACTCTCAAAAAGAACACATAAACCAAATCAAGGAAATCAAGAAAGGAAATAAGTAGGAATAGAATCTGAGCCAAATACTAAAATGAACAGAGAGTGAGTTGATTTTCAAATTACTTTTCATTTCCAACAAAGATTACAAAGAGTCCCCATATGCATGGATATTAGCACAAAAAAAAAGATTACAAAGGACTCAATCCATCCTCTCACTCCTCAAGAACACCAAGAGCCTCACAAGCTTCTTGGGAGGAACACAACACACAAGGAATGAACTCTTGAAACCCTAACTCTCTCTATTGTGTCCTACTCTCACACAAATTCAGCACAACCTCTCCTCTTTTTAAAGGCAAGAGCTCATACCAAACAAGCAAATCAAGAAGTGTCATACCTAACTCACTTTCCACCTCCCACACACATGAGGCAAGAAAGTCAACACACACATGTGGAGGGAAAACCAGCCCCTCCACTCATGCTTGAGTCAATTCTCCAAATTGCCCCTCAAGCACCTTCCCGGAAGCTTGCACAACTGGTATTTTGACCGTCTGGACCTTGACTCCTCCTGAACCTAGTCCCGGTTCTTTCGTCGTCGCCCGTCGTCTCCGTCACCGGTAGCTCGACGGTTCCTCATCTCCGACTCGCAACCACCTCGAGTTCACGCCGTCTTCGACACATCCCGACCGTTCTGACCTCAGCGCCACCTGCGCCTAGTCCGGTCCACCGTGTCTCGCCACGACTCCATCTCGACGTCCTGCAGTCACACAGACAAGAAACACGTCAAATAGCACCGCTCGATACATAAAAGCGTAAATAGAGATCAACCCTGTCGAGTCATCAGAATATGCAACCCCGTTACGCCACGCAACGTCTAGGTCCGAACCAACCGACTCAAACTCGACTTTTCGTAAACCGATGTCAATTACTCATCATACACAACGGAATGACCTCCACATGGTCTCTCACCCTCAAAATTGGCTATCTTTAGCCCTAAATTTGTGTTTTAAGTTTTTAGTTTCTATTTTTGCCAAAACAAATTTATCTTCCCTTCGGAATTTGGGTTTTGCCTCAACTGCAAAGTTGTAGATCTCGTCGAAACCTTTCAAACGAGTATATATAAGCTATATAAAATATTGCTTTTTTATCTTTTGAGTCCAGCTATTTATATTGTACTGATATGTTGTCTTTGTGACGCCATTATCGCCAACTATTTTTGTTATGAACCATCTATGATATCTTATGTTATCATAGACGATTTTTGTTATGAACCATTTGTAATGTCTCTATCATAGACGGTTTGTAATTCGAACCGTCTGTGATGTCCCGCCACGTCACCGATCCGCATGGTATCTGTTGTCATCACAGCATGCTGAGAGGAGCTGATGGCACCCTTCTCCACCCGGTTCATGTCGTTGCAGTGGTGTTGGCTTTGTTGGGTTTCCGCCGTCTTTGGGGTATCTTCCATGATGCCGAGGCACCATGACAGCCCGTGCTTGACGGGTTTGAATGGTACAAAGTTGGCGGCAACAGGGTAAGCCTCAGGAGGTGCTACCGAGAAGTCTTCAATGAAGTCGAGATGGATCAGCACCCTGTACGTGAGGCCCTTCTTGTAGCGTGCTGATTGCGAAGAGGCTATGGAGGGCCCTGAAGGAGAGATATCTAAAGGACTATTAGTAAAGGTGAGTTGCAATACCTTAGGAATGGAGCTGGGGTTCGTCGTCCAGGCCCATAGGTTAAGCATGCAGGCGTCCTCGTATTGCAGGAGCTTCTATCAATACTTTCAAGGGAGCATTCGTTGCCAATAACTCTACTTGCCACCTCGTTGTTCCAGGTGTGTAGCAGGATGTCCTCCAGGCAAAGTCAGACGTAGAAATGAAGGGCCGCCACAAAGGCGTGTCAGAGTGGCTTCCACGGCCTGACATGGAACTCAAGGTCATGGAAGTGGAACTTGTCATAGCGAATTACTTCATCCCTGTGGTGATTGTGTTCAAAGTTGACCAAAAAGTTTCAGGGTAGTGGTGTTGTACCAAGAAGTCGGACGACCTCAAGTTGAACCGCCTCCTCAGAGCCACGGCTGCGGTTCGATGGTCCATGTCGGGCCTTGTCCTACCGAGCTAGACAACGGTGGAGTAGGTCTCTTTCTTCTGCAATTCCCTTTGGATCTTTGCGGTGGAGGGAACGATGCAAAAATTCTCGGACGGACGAGTGGCCGGGTCACCAAGGTTGGGGTTGGCCATGCCTTCCGAAGTTTGCTGGGGAGGATGAACGCCGGGATGTTGCACCAAAGTCGAAGAAGCCAGCCAGCACTTTGCTGGTGAGTGGGGGCAGCTCCGGAGGTGGCCTTGTTTGCTGTAGTGGTGAGGGAAGCAGCAAGGTCAGTCCGACGGGTAGCCGGACGACAATGCACTGCCTTGTGACCAAGATGCAAGCAGCGCAGGCACTTTGTTGTGTCTCTGCAGGAGGCAATGAGGTGGTCTCGACCAAGGCAGTTGAAGCAGCGTCCTTTTGTGCGCTCGAGGAAGAGACAATGGTTGAGGCACGGCGGTGCTTTGATGAGGGTCTTGGAGGAAGGTCACCCGCGGCTACTCTCTTTATGCCACCAGTATTTTGGTCTGACGAGGCTCCACTGCGAGCGAGGTTGTGGGTGTCTGAGGTAGCGGAAACCAGTTGGCTCACTGGGCTCTGACACGAGGTTGGCCTGCATCTCAAAGCTGAAGGCGGGGGAACTGCACGGCCATGATTGTCCTCTGGTGGAGGAGGTGCGGGGGGCAACTAGCAATGAATTAATGCGGATGAGGAGCTCGAGGATGGTCTTCAATGTCGTCTGCGAAGGAGACTCGATGCGCCAAAGAGTTGACTTGCATTGGATTTTGTAGGATTTGGTCTTCAATTCTGCAGTGGATAGCCATCTCGTCGCTTTGGGCCGGTGGTTGGACCTCTTTAAGGCAGCTTTTGAGATGGGGGTGGCCGTTCTTCACGGTAGCCGGCCGCAACCAACTTCATGAATGCTGCAAGGGTGAGGGATCCAGGCGTAGATCTGGTGAGCGGGGACTTGGATCCGTGGCAGGGGTGCAGATCCGACAAGCAGGAGCATAGATCGGGGATAGGGTTATTGATCCGACGGCCGCAAGTCGTTGAGGTCGGCCCCGCAGAGGTGCCTGTCGGTGAAGAGATCTGATGCGGCCGGGTAGACTAGAGGCCAGCGATGGTGGGGCAGCAAGGGATCCTAGGTGCACGGGGCAAATCAGGAGTGCGCTGGGTGGTGTTTGGGTGGACGCCGTGGCCGGCAGTAGGCTTGCTTGGGCGGGTCGCCCGAGCAGTCGCGAGAGTGGCGTTAGCTCACAAAAGCCAACAGTGCGGTGTGGCTATCCTTGTTGCATACGATTGATAACTTGAAATACCAGTTTATTTACTGTCGGTTGTGTGCTTTACACATCACCGAATCGATCTAGATCATTGTCGCCACAAAAAAGGAAGTCCATTATCATAGTGGAGAGCATGCCCGCTGGATAATCTCAAAAGGTCCAGTGATATATGCTTCGTCCTAGGTCAAACAAAAAGGAGCATCAGGTGTGTACGAGTATAACGGCACAGGCATCTCGTACGCATCAGAAAGTACAGCATGCCTCGGTGACGGTGGTCGTGAAGCGGCCGGAGATGACGACTTGCGTGGGCCGTACCTCGTTACCTCGTAGTCTCAGTGGAGACCAAGCGCATTATTTTCTATTAATCGGCGGGATTACAATCGAATTGCACAAATGTGGCAGTAGGAACGCTGGCGCTTGGCACAACAAAACAGAATTTAAAAGACTCGGCGATGCCTGCTTGGCACAGAAATGAGCAGCCGAGTTTGCATCCTGTAAAACATGAACAAAACTGAAAGAAGAAAAGTTCCTGCTTAGATTTCGAGGAGGATCGGCAAAATGCTTGCTCGATGCTCAAGCCGTGATCTCCAAGGAGTCACCAAAATCTGTGAGTGTTTCAATCACTTCCCGAACACCCCTCACCCCCAAGCTGGGCTTGCTCACCCCAGGGCTCAGACAGACCGCAGACGCAACAAGAGACACTAGCCACCACAGTTCACGGCACCACGCAGAGATCACAGCCTAGACAGACAGCGAAGGCGAGGAGAGACGCACCTCTGCACTTGGGCCCTAGCGGCGTGCGGCTAGC
This sequence comes from Bonia amplexicaulis, assembly GCA_036346245.1. Taxonomy (NCBI): domain Eukaryota; kingdom Viridiplantae; phylum Streptophyta; class Magnoliopsida; order Poales; family Poaceae; genus Bonia; species Bonia amplexicaulis. The sequence goes on along the minus strand of CM070751.1, from coordinate 19,949,954 downwards.
GACGCCCGGCGGAGAGGCGAAGAGCAGAGCCCACCAGTCCGGCGCCGACCAAGCAGATCCGGGCAGCGTCGTGTAGATTTGGCCGGGCGACGGCTAAAGAGCCGACAGCCAAGGCCGAGTCCAGGCAGGCAGACGATAGCTGAGGCCGGAGGCCGAGTCCGAGCAGACGGGCGGCGGCCACGGAGACGGAGCTAAGGCCGATGACCAGATCCGGGAGCTACATGTAGTGGGCCGTACTTGCGCTCGGCACTTCGATCGCACATCCTCCGCGCGCGGATCCCATACATGCGCTCACTTTCTTGCGCGCGCTGGCTGCGGGCCACAATTGAGATGTTTGGACGCAACGTGCTCGGCCTTTTCCGGTGAGCCTGAGCACCTAGACGCGGACGTGGGCTCTACTCGAAATCGGCAGTTGGACCGCGATCTGGCGCGATCCCACGTCCGCGCTAAAATTTCTCGAAAGAGCCGTGCGCGCGCGAGGTGTGGGCCGTGCTGGACGGGCCGTTGTGTGTTGCGCTGTTTTGGTATGACTTGCCGCTTGCCACTGGGCCGTGTTGGCGTCATTTAGATGCGTCGTACTGAGCTTTTTCGTTGTACTGTGCTACATCGGGTGAGTGTTTTGGCAGGTAGGTCTAGATCCACATGTCAATGGGAACCTGGAATTCTGGCCTATTATTGGCAAGGTACGATTGGGAAGGAATTGTTCGGTCGATAACCTGAGGTAATGCTAACATAGTCTAGAACATAGTGTAAAATTGCTTTAGCATGCCTTTGAGTGCTAAACACTCAAAATTCAAACACTAGTGGACTTCAGCATGCCTAGTAAGATCCAAGCGAGGAAGATAGTGATGATGATTATGATGGTAGAGCATAAAAAAATATTTCTTGACAGTGAAATTAACCTTTTTCCTTGCCCCAAAAGCTAGTGCGTTTTGTATCATGTCTCGTCCTGATTTAAGTAACCAAAGCAAATCACCTGCAATTGGTTATCATTTGAAGGATAGATAGTACACGCTTTAGCTTTTTACCATCACTACCTAATAGCACCAGGCTGCAGTTATTATCTGATAAAACAGAAAATATATGTGTGTGAAGTCTCGAGCTGGTCCATAGCCAACAGCTAATGCTTTCTCACTCTCTCTCTCTCTCTACTTCTACATGCACCGACGTCGCCACCTCTCTCTACTTCCACTCGTACCAACACCATCTCCTCTCTCCTCCTATATGCACCGATGCCACCTCCTCTCTCTCTCTGCTTCTACTCACACCAACGCCGCCCCTCGTCTCTCTACTCCTATGCGCACCGACGCTGCCTCCTCTCTCTCTACTTCCATTCACACCGATGCCCCCCAGGCGGCCCTCGGCCACTGCGTGCCCCTTCCTCCCCCTCTGGCTACCGTTGCGGGCTTCGCTGTGCGTCACTACCCAAATCGGACCATGGCGATGCCAACTGGATCAAAGATACCGACTAGAGGGAGATGAATAGGAGGTTTTAAAATTTTCTTGTCTACTCAAATAAATTTTCAACAATTCCAATAGCAAGAATGTAATACTTAAGTCTACACAATTCTAGTCAAGTAAGCAATACTGATAGCTCTAAATAAAGACAAAGATCTCAACTATGCTAGCAAATAAGAGCTAGTAAAAGACAAGTAAGGAATGATCACAATTATGTTTTTACCGTGGTACTTGGGAACTTGCCGATTTCCCCTAATCCACGTTGAGGTTAGCCCGAATGAATCGAACCGGATCCACGAATTAAGCCGAAACACCTCAATCACTAGAGGTAGCTCTTCCCGCCGGGTAGGTGAGCTCCAATCTTCACAAGAAAACCGGGTCTTCTCACAATCTCCTTTGAGAAGATCACCGATCAAAGCTCCTCCCAATCGTCCAGGTGTCGGCAAACATCAAGAGTAATAAACCAAGGGCTTCGCTTGATTGCAAACAAGTGTCAAAGATCAAACTAATGAATGCTATGCACTTTTTGCTCAACCACCTCAAATATGTGCTCAAGAGAGAAAAGAGGTGTGGAGTGAATGCTCAATGCTCAAGAATGGTCAATAGGGTCTCTAACATCTGTCCTTGAGCAGTGGTACGTGTATTTATACCTTCCACCTACCAAAACTAGCCGTTTGAAACAAATTCGGAAAAATCAGACAGCGGTACTCATCATTCTTTCTGACCGTACTACCGCTTCCATATCGACCCGACGAACGGCTATGTCGAGCCTCTCGGTGGTTGGATTGTCGGCATCTACCGCCGTTGTAAATTACGGTACTACCTCTCGCCGTAGTTCCGAAAGTTGGCGCGAACAACCGCCGAGCCGAACTCAAAAGTCTAAGTTTGGTGCTCTCGAAAAAGGTTCCGCCTCCTCCCGAACTACACGTGTCGATGAGTCCGCTCGGCAATGAACTACCGCTCCCTCAAAGACTCGAAATGCATCCCCTTGCTCTGGAAAAAGGTCCGCTCGGGATCCGAGTTTCGGTCGCGGTAGTTCGATTTTTCTTGGAACTACCGCTTGGTAGTACGACGTTGAAATTTGCGGAACTACCGCTCGTCGAGAGCGAGTTTTGGCTTTTAAACAGATTTTCAAGTATGCATGATCCTAGCTTGATCCATGTGGCACATAAAATTTGCTATCATGTTACTTGCCATGATTTCTCTTTATGGTACGATTATTTAACCTACAATCCGGTCTTTCACCTTTTCTCCTAAGACCGGTAAAAATAAAAGAGGATCCTACTTTACATATACCTTTGTCTTGAGCCATTTTGATCTTCACAAATAATCTTTTGCCTGCATCATGTCACCCATAAGTGGTCTTAACCTTTAAAACTCATTAAAAGTGTTAGTCCCATATTCACATACATTCATTAATTACCAAAACCATTTTTAAGGGCCTAGATGCTTTCACTAGTGATGCCGCATCTCGTGTGTGTCACAACTCTAGTCAGCTCGGTAAGCTTCTACTCCTAGTCCCCTCCTCTACCTACTCTAGTGGTGAAGCTTGGTTGTGGTTCTATGATTGATGTGGATTTGAATGGAATAGTAGAATGACAATTTGTAGAGTACCTTCGTCGATTTGGTCAAGCTTAATTTGGGTTGTGGTGGTGGTGGTTCTTCATGTGCTCCTTGCCCTGACTTGCCTTCCCTTCGGTTGACCCCTTCTTCTGGACCTCCTCCTGCCCTTCTTTTTCTGGCCTTTGTTGGCGATTCTTATGCATTATAAATAGTTATCTACAAGCGCACAGAAATCATCGTGTAGCACTTCACCTTGGAGTATTCTAGGGTATCGTATTTGTCCACGGGAATCTTTATGGCTCAGAGATACCAACTTAATCATTTAACTACTTATCTTCTGACTTTTTGGATAGGGCGTCGTTAAACGATAAGTACCAACTCTAGATAAGTTTTGCCAGTAGATAGCTAGTCAAGAGTCTATAGATAGTAGGGGTAGGAGCGAGTGGTTCTTGAATAGTTGTCTTGCTCTTTTCTAAATATAATAAAATGATATCTATATATGGAGGCAAAACACAACACACTAATAACCATTTTCACAAAAGTCAGACAAAGTGTTGTCACCAACTTAGCCTAACTCACAGGGATGTGGCTAGACTAATCCCGGAGGATCTCTTGATAACACCCTATAGTCGTGCGCTACTATAAGAGTATAAGCTCTGCACACATATGATTAAAAGCAATGAATCAGGATTAACCGTTAGCAGCAATGCCTGAAGTGTGTATAGCCCCAGCTAAAGCTCGTAAGAAACTATACAATGAAGGCACTATGCATCGGGCTTGAGGGTAGCTCGGCCCTTCCACTACAGGACATACCGATACTACTAGTCAGGTCCTATGTTAATCCATGGAAAAGATAGCAAGATACTAGATAATGACCACTCTATTGAAATGATAATTCACTCTTATAAGGTAAAGTAGGTACATGAAGCTTGGCACATATAGGGATACCAAGAGGATGACTCTGGAACTATTGGCGCACAAGCCAACTCTTCTCCTACTACCCTAGCGGGCTAATAGCGACTCTAGCGTTGCTACACTACCATAGGACTTATTCTAGAGTGGAGCGATGTGATGTGGTTGAGTGCTTCTTCTTGATGGTCTTGATTGATAATTTGAGAGGAGGTACTCTCCTATTTATAGCCTTAGTCGGCCGCCTAAGGTCTGCTGACCGACCTAGTGTCATCCATGCAGGCATGTTGGTTGAAGTCAATGGAGAGTGGGACATGTGGCCTACCGGGGAGCGTTGATGGGCCGGTCGGCTAGGAGTTGATGGCCTAGATTCCACCTTTTGGCACGAAGCCGAGTCCACACATGTGCATAGCCATGGGAAGCCGACTTGGCCAGGTGGCCAAGCCTCCTTGACTCGGCTAAGGCGGTTGGCGGCTAGTAGGCCTAGGCAACTGGTGGGCCCTCCTAGCCCATGACATCATGCTGTCAACCTATGGTTGGGCTGTTGGCCCACTAGTAGGGTTTGATACTCTTTTTAGCGATTATTTGGTGTTTTCTCTTTTATGTATTATCCTGCAAAATATGTTGTTGTGCAAAATATATGGAAATAATGGCATAAATGAGTGTGATGAAAGTTGATTTCATCATTTTACCATGCCTTTTGTCGGGTTTTAGGGGTAAAATATGCATAAATCTTATTTCAATACATACCCCCATGCTCAGACTTTTGCTCGTCCCAAGCAAAACACTCGGCGAGGACGAATTTGTTTGAAACAAAGAGTTCCTCCCAATGTCCAAGACACAACAAAATATTTTGCATAGGAGAATGGCTCAGCATGAATACATACTTACTCAAGTTTGGTTATCTGTGGGACAGTTTACTTCAAGTGGTGCAAAGCAGTTGAAAACTCGAAAAGCACGATGACCCATGTGCTCGTAATCTACCGTTATTGTCTTTTCCTTAGGGTTTTTAAAGCGCAGTGGCAAAAAAGTTTCTTGATGCAACAAATACTCATGCCCTTGTGCAAATAGATTTTGAATGCCAATTTGTGGGGCTTAGAAGGAATTGAATTGTACTCACTTGTATTTGAGAATTTTGTAGGGGCAAGAGATTATCCAATTTGTTACTTCTGGATTTCCTCATTCTAGTCATTGGAACATGATGCTTATGGAGAGGGGGTAAGATGGACTCGTACGAAAGGAAATTCGAAAGTTGTGCAATGCAAAGGATCCCAGGGCACAAATGAAGTCACTGTTATTGGAATTGCACAAGGAATAGTCAGGTCTAAACCGGTATTCAGTTCAGGATATAACGTTATGGTCTTGATGTTGCAGGATTGGGAATTCTAGTATTTTATCTTTTGTAGCATAGTTTATCTTATGTTAAGAGACCAGAGCCTTTATATATATAATGCTGGAGCCCCAAACTTATATGAGCACTTCTTTTGTCAGACCTTGACTAACTACATAGGTGGTGGACACATTGAGAGATTTTTGGTTTTCAGGGCGGAATATTCAATGAGGCATGCTAGAGGTCAGTGTGACTTCTGTATTGTTGATTATGAAAGGCTAGCAATCAAGAGGTACATGAAAGAAAATTACCAATTTTGGAGCTCCAATTCCTGAAAAGGATTTCAAACTTACCTTAACTCACCAAAACAATACATGGTAATTTGAGGGGGGTTCAAATATTTAGGAACTTCATGGCTATGGTAGGATAAATAAAAGCGAGCCTTATCCTCTCAAGTATGGTTGTAACAAGAGATGTTTTAAAGTGGGTACCAAAAATGATTTATGAGGTACCAAAAATGATTTCTAGGATCTTCAACAACCTTGTTTTTAAGTTCAATTATTCCCACTGGTGACTCAGCACAAGGGTTCATACCATGACAATGCCAAGTCATTCTAAAATCTTCTGTGCAAAATTTTAGATTGAGACAAGGAGTATCTACATAAATTCTCCCGAACAAGTAATCCTAAACTCAGTAGGGTAGGTGCAATGGTGAATTAAACTTGTTCAAAGCTCAAGTTATTATTATATATGTATTTTTTTTTATTATTTTTTAAAATTATTATTATTCGCTGGAGTAAGGGGTGTTTGGTAGAGCTCCTGCTCCGAGCTTCTCATTTGAATCTAGTGGGGCTGTGCCAAACACCCAGCTTCCCCAAATAACTAGATTTTGATTCTCATGAGGACCAGGATGGACAATGAACTAGCCAGGAGAAGTGACCTTGGCGTGGATTCTCGTGGGGAGCCAACACAATCGAAGCGAAGAACCCCTAGAACTTCAGGTTATTTACTCACAAATACCATCACGTACCCCTTCGTTGACATTGGTTGTTTCGCGCAGTCGCCTATTCGCGACCTTGGTGGTGACCTAGGGGGTGACCTCAGCAGCTTATGCAGGCAACATCAATGACATCGGCAACTTCCACGACGACCTCCCCTCCCTCCGCTACTCCCGGCAAGGTTAGATGTCACCCACTTAACCTTATTCTCTACCCTCACCTCTAACCCTAGTTTTTGGCTAGTCCACCAGCATCCTCTTATTGATGTCGGCCTCCTCTCCTCATCCATCATCACCATTGTAAATGTGCGGTACCGCCACTGGTCGCAGTCCCAAACCTCCATTGCTAGAAGAACCAAAAAGAAGGTAAGTGGGGGTAGTGGCGGTGGTGAGGAAGAAGATGAAGAATGAGAAGAGAAGGGGCAAGTAGTTGTTTCCTACTATATCAGATTGTTATTTGATTTGAAGAAACATTTTTATTATAGCTTGATTAATATGATGATTTGCTTGAGTAATCATGTTTATTCTAGACCTAGTTATTAGCGCTAATTAAAAATACAGGTCGTCAAATAGGGTGCTCGTACCAGAGCTAACCACTCCTGTGGACCCTGCCCCCTATCCCCATGCAGTTTCCGGTGCAGACAAAGACGCTTCCACCTCCAGGCAGTTGACGAAAACTACATTTTACTGGAAATTTATCAAAAGAAAAGTAGTAGTCATGTCAAGATCGGCACAGCTACTGAAAGAATGCTTTATGAAGATTATGATCTTTTCACCCTGAATCAAGCAATAGTACATTACATACTTGTTACAGGCTCACAGTCACAGCCTCACGGGAGCATGTAGACCATTTGATAAGAAGTCAATGCTCGAGATAAAAGTCGGCGCAAAATTCGTATGTTCTCACCACCACAGCCGTGTACTTCAATTTCTCACACGATAATCCTGCCTATCTGTTTTGCACATGGCAATCGAGGCGGCGTCAAACGACACGCTGCTGCCGGCCTTGGCTGACATGCAGTTATGCTATGTTTTTTAAGGTTATTTTTTCCGGTTATGTTTTTTCACTTTTATGCTTTCAAACAAAATATTTTTCGGCGGGTCTTGGTTAAAGCCCAACATATGACAAAATGCAAATGAGTATATGTCTCCGTAGGTTTTTCAAATTTCAAAAGTACTTGAGCCCAGTATACAGGTTTAGTACTTAATTACACAATGTTGCTACCGACTTCTGCCAAGAAGTAGGCATCAGAAGCCATCACCTAACTACTGGTCCTGCGAATTATCCAGTGCCTAATCCAATACGACTGTCTCTAATCAGCGAGAGATGAGTGCAATTGAAACATATACATAAGCAGCGTAATCTCTGTAGTAGCTCTAGGTGATCTCTGTCAGTGCCTATAGCTACCCAAACATGAAGCAGCTCGTGACGCTGCTGGTCTTGATCACACTGCCGGCGCGCGTCATGTCGGCCCCCAGCGCCGGCATCGTGGCGATGCTCACGCACGCCGACGCCGGCCGCGGCCTCGCGAAGCCCGAGCTTGTGCGGCGCATGGCGCACCGCGCCAGGGCGCGGCGGCGGCTACTGTCGCACGCTCAGGCTCAACCGGTGCGCGCGTGGGTACGCGCCGGCCTCGGCGCCGGCGGTGGCATCGTGACTAACGAGTACCTGATGCACCTATCCGTCGGCACGCCGCCGCGGCCCGTGGCGCTCACGCTCGACACCGGCAGCGACCTCGTCTGGACGCAGTGCGCGCCCTGCCTCGACTGCTTCGACCAGGGCCTCCCTTTCCTGGACCCCGCCGGATCCTCCACCTACGCCGCGCTCCCCTGCGACGCGCCACTGTGTCGCGCTCTCCCGTTCACGTCGTGCGGCGGACGGAGCTGGGGCGACCGGAGCTGCGTCTACGTATACCACTACGGCGACAAGTCGGTCACCGTCGGGCAGCTCGCCGCCGACCGCTTCACCTTCGGACCCAGCAGCGGCAATGCCGATAGCCTCTCCACGCGGCGCTTAACCTTTGGTTGCGGCCATTTCAACAGAGGCGTCTTCCAGGCGAACGAGACCGGCATTGCCGGCTTCGGCCGTGGCCGGTGGTCGCTGCCGTCCCAGCTCAACGTCACCAGCTTCTCCTACTGCTTCACTTCCATGTTCGAGTCCAAGAGCAGCCTCGTCACGCTCGGCGCGCCGGCCGAGCTCTACAGCCACGTGCACAGCGGCAATGTCCGGACCACCCCGCTGATCAAGAACCCCTCGCAGCCGTCGCTCTACTTCCTCACGCTGAAGGGCATCACGGTGGGGACGACGCGGCTGCCGGTGCCAGAGTCGCGGTTCCGGTCGACGATCATCGACTCCGGCGCGTCGATCACGACGCTGCCGGAGGACGTCTACGAGGCGGTGAAGGCGGAGTTCGTGGCACAGGTCGGGCTTCCCGCCAGCGGCGTGGAGGGTTCGGTGCTCGATCTCTGCTTCGCGCTGCCGGTGACAGCGTTCTGGCGGCGGCCGGCCGTGCCGGCGCTGACGCTCCACCTCGACGGCGCCGACTGGGAGCTGCCGCGCGCCAACTACGTGTTCGAGGACTACGGCGCGCGCGTGATGTGCGTCGTGCTCGACGCGGCGCCCGGGGACCAGACCGTCATCGGCAACTACCAGCAGCAGAACACGCACATCGTCTACGACCTCGGGAACGACGTGCTGTCCTTCGCGCCGGCTCAGTGCGACAAGCTCGTAGCTTCACTGTAGTGCTTGTAAAAACGAATAGTAGAATTTGTTTTAGTACTCATCACTGATCATGTGAAATGTGCCCATGTGGTGGTAGGAAGTCGAAGCAATAGTGAAATTAGTGTCGCTTCTCCTCTCACCGTGCCAAATGTGCTCGTGATCCGGACCGTCCGTGTACCTGATCTGACGGCCTACACCAATAGAAGGCCAGACGCTTCGGTTGCACAGAGTTCGGTGTAGATTCAAAGAATGTGTTCAAGGCGCACTGCAGTGCTAAACTAAGATATGTTCATGGCAGGTCACGGGCATCCTATTCCTACCGTCAAGTCAACCGACAGAGCAGCTGTCGATGTTATTTTCTGACTGTTCGAGCAGTGCATTTCACATTCAGGGCTGTCGGCAGGTGAATACGACATGAGCCATGTATGGGATGGTCAAAATTTGTGAACAACTCGTGCATTTATAATACACACCGCCATAGATATAATACAATAAATTAAATATGGAGACAGACAGTCACCACTTCTGAATTTATCCAAAAGATTCGGCATGTTCATTAGCATCGATGACATTTGGGATCATAATGTATGTGGGAGGTTAGCGTCTTACTGACGTTGACATGCCTACGAGAGGTTGGTGGTGCCTTGGCAATCTAATAATGACATGGCATCGAAATCCAGTAGAAGGTTTGGATCTGCCGTGCCTGCGCTACGGGCACAAGGCTGTGTACGCCACAAACAAAACACACCTTCCCATATAAGATGAAAGCTGGATATGTATAAACGTAAGTTGCTCATACAAGTCACAATAAATGTAATCACACATCAACGCAACAGGCAAAATTCAGAGTGCATTTGAAACCACATGAGCCACTACTCTAAAAGAGGGCAGCCTGCCGGTGAATTGTCGGTTACATGTCAGTTGGTGACAGGTCTCTTTGCTTTTTCTTTCATCATCCACTAATAGCAATTGTTTGTTTTCTTTTACAAAACTAAACTAACAATTTCAAAGATGATAATATACAGAGCATGTTAACCAGCCCTCGGATAACTAAATTAGTGGATGAATTCACCCATGTTGCCCCTTCAATCGAGTGGAATGGGCCTGAAGGATCAAATCTTCTGGTCGGAAACTCAAATCATACCTAAGAACTCAGTTTACACCATTTTTACAACCTTGGTCCGACTGTGCCCCTGTGGCTGCCATGATTAAACTGGCCAGCCCTCTTGCTGCATGTGCTTTCCGCACGGATACCAAGCTTTGATTTGTTGCTATCCACCAGGCCCTTCTACTACATCCTGATTCCATTGCTTCCTTTCGGACATGGAACTACGGCGAGTATAAACAAATCTCTTCGGATGGCATTGGTTCTGCAACAAAGCTTGGTGAGATGTCAATATGTCATAACAAGCTCCTTTTGAAATGTATCTCTATGATGCAATGTCATGTACTTTAAACATCAGCAACTAGGAGGGGTAAAGGAATGTAAAATCCTCATGAAACGTATGGACCTTTTTATCTGTTGACTTTGTTTCACAATCTTCTGATTTCTGCAAGGCAGTAGCTGGTCTTTCTGGAAGATTCTTATCAGCAAGTGATTCCCCATCATCCAACTTCCGCTTATATGATATTGTTGACGTCGAACTGTCAGCTGTGTTCCTATCGGTGTCCCTGTTATGCAGAGAAAACCTGATGGTATGTTTCCTGGATATAGTACTATCCACCGTGACATCATCCGATCTTTGCACTGCTCCACTATATGAATTGTTATTAACAGAGGTAGTGGCAGATTCTGAACTTGCTCCAGGTCCAGATGCATAATAAGAAGTCCGCATCGAAAAGGCAGCAGAGTCCCTTCTTGCAGCAAGTATATCATGTCCACATACAGCCAAATCTTTCTGGTGTATTAAAATAAAAGTTGGCATGTAAAAACTCCATCATTAATGCAGCTAGATAAACTGATCCAAAACAAAATTAACAGCACACAAATACAACACTGTCAATTATCATAGCGTTATATGAGGAAACTTCAAGATGACAATCCAAGTGGTTAGGAATCCCAGTGTTCATTTATGCACGTGTTCAGAGACCTAGAGATTTTCCTTTTACGAGGAATAAGGCTATTACTTTTCACACAGATACGTAGAAGATGGAAATTCATAAATGGATTGTCAAAATGTTCAATCATGAACAATCTGCGTATCAACTGGTGTCAACCCTGAATTCAAGTGATTCTTTGATGTGTACTCTTTTACTGGACCTCTAATATATATTTGATACAGTTCGGTTAATCACCCTCTAACTTTGAAATCCAATACACAAAATCTTATTTTTACTTTCCTAAGTTAAAAGAACCAGGCAACTGCAATCACCTGAACACCATGTCCACCCGCTGCAGCGCTGCAAGTGGGCCGTTAGCCCAATATCGCTGAATCACAGAGAAACAAATCGGTGGCCTTAACAGTTGACTTCATTTTCCAAAAAGAAAGAAAAAAAGAAGAGAAAATGCCAGGATCATTACTGCAAATTTCTATTATTACTCCCTCCGTTTCAAAATATAAGCACCAGTTTTGCTGTGGCATGGTCTCTTAGATTAAACTTTGACACTTTGCAGTATATTAGTAACAACTACAAAAATTATGATTATGTGAAACTACCTTAAACTGCAAACATAATGGTACTACTTTTGTCCAACCCATTGTATTATCTATATATCCTTGGATCAATTGCTCATCAAAGTTTACAAAGTCCCTTGAAATATGTGGGGGGGCTTATTATTATGAAACAGAAAGTGTAGTTCGTTAGAAAAATGTTCACCACTGCTGCATTGCTGCCTTGCTGGCAACATCAGATTTAACAAAATAATTGAAAAACTATCCAAGCAATACATTAAGAGAAACTCAGCACTAACACTACTACACAAAGGAAATAAACAAGTAATTCTGAGAGATTATACTACTACCTGACAAGTTTAATTTCCTGAGAAACCAAAAGGAATAACACATAAACACAGTTAACAGCTACTGTAAACACAGTTAACAGCTACTGTACCTTTGCCTTTTCTCTTTTAACAATCCTCTCGCAAAGAAGGCGTAATATTTCTAATTCAACCTGCCACAAAAGAGGAAAGTATTATGTTAATAGAAAGTACATTTCACCCTAAGGGGTTCATCAAATTTAAAAGAGAAAGGGAAGGTGTCTCTTTTACTGCACAAGTCTTACATTCGTGCTATTTGCAATTATTTACACCCCCTTACAAGACAGATCTCACACAAATGATATCAGCACAGAAATGAGCAAGGAACTTTAATGACTGAAGGTCACGAACCATTCCTTATGATCCTTAACCATAAGTTTGAACCAATTCAGTGGATTCAATGAAATCAGACAAATAAAGAGCACTGGTTTAACACTTAAAATACAGTGGAAATGACTCAGGAGTCAGGAAGTAAAGCTTGATGTATGGCCAGATACTCAGTTTAGCTATGCTGGCAGGGTTGATGACAAAAAAGAAAGCGTCAAAACAAGATTTTATGGACCATCTTCAGCTCAACAATACATTCCAATGGTCCCACACAGGGATAGAAATATCGGTACCAGAGGAATTACCGCCTAGGGGCCGGTAACGGTAACCGGCCGGTTACTGGAAAACCGAGAGAAAAGGAGTAAATTTCATGAATTGAATTTCGAATTTTGGGTGGTTTGATAGCCGGTAACCGTCCAAAAACCGGAAAATCTAGTGGAAAAACCAGGAAAACCGGTTATGGGTAATTTGAAATTGAAATAATGCAAATATTAATTAGAAAGTGTTTAATGAAGTAACAAGGCTGATACACAAGGAGTTTCATATCTAGTTAGAAATTTGTAAGGAGGCTCATGTTGTACATAAAAAATGCTCCTTGCTGCTGCTGCTCTTTTCTTTAGTGCTCAACTGCTACAAAACAGTAAGTCCAAGCATCCAAGGTGCTTTCCAGGACATGCTGCCCAAGCTCTTTTGCAATATTCAAACTAGTATGTACTAGCTAGGACACATTGCCTATAAAATGTGGGAACATAGTAGGAAAATAATTCATGCATTTTTAGTTCATACAATAGTTAATCTATCACAAAAAAATGCCTAAACCAACCAATGAAGTGCATTATGCAGTCATAAATTCAAATTTACATTTGAAAATTTTCGGCAGGTATTTTCCCTACCGGTACCGACCGGTTTTTCCGGTTACCGGCTGGTAACCACCAGTTTTTTTTATCCTTGGTCCCACAGCACACACTGGCTTCAAGCTAGCTTTGAGTACACATTATCAAAATCCAAAACAAATAAATTGATGTTGGTATTTCTTCGTTTTTACTAAACAAAAATCAGCATAATTGCTTTAGACTAATCCAGACACTACTCTTCAAATACATTTGTCTTAACTTGCGTATAAATACCCTCAAAAGAAACATTTACAAGTTGCACAAAAGTAAAAGCAAAAGCATTCTGATAGCCATATATGATAATCCGACTCAGCTTGTTGAACACAGTTAAGCAACAAATAAATTGAAGTTGGTATTTGTTCATTTTTACTAAAAAGATCGGCATAATCGCTTTAAACTACTCCAGACACTACTCTTTAAATCCATTTGTCTAAACTTCCGTATAAATACCCTCAAAAGAACATTTACAGGTTGCACAAAGGCAAAAGCAAAAGCATTCTGATAGCCATATATGTTATTACTCAAACTCCAATGTTCTAGCATGGAGTTATTTTCACCTAGTAACTAAAAAGCGCAACAGGTCTCCTCTTATCTAAATGCAATGGACCTGAAGAGTACTTGAGATGCTTTATCACTATATAATGCAAGCTCCAAACACAACAGAGCAAAGGCAGCATTGAGCAAGACAAAAAGGCAGAAATGCCATGAAATAAATCAGTATTCTGGAATGTTATTACCCTAGTTATTAAAATAAAAGAATGTAGACCCTATAATGTTTATATGATTGAAGTAAAACTTTGATCCTTTAAAACTGATAAAGTATGTAACGGACACATTTACCCTCAATCGTTTCATGCTCTTGACCTCCTTGGGCCCATATTGTTGATAGTAAGCCTGTGCAAGTTTACAAAGAGGAAATTAGGAACATATTTTTTTTACTTCAGACTGCTATAGAGAATATAATATGAGTCCATTTCCTATTGTATTAGCAGATCTATATAAAAGAAGCAGATTAGGAGGAAAAACAGCTCCTCGCGTCTTAGGTGCAGAGTAAAGAAATTAATCTGCCTCTAAACAATTTAAAGCAAAGCTTACCTTTCTTTGTTCAATACTGTGTTCGCCACAATATGCTTTATGTCGCAACATACTACCAAAATTTTTGGTATTCATGTAAAGACCAGCATCTCGAGCACATGCAGGATGGAAAGTAAGTTGACAGTCTACAGTACTGCACTGCATAATTGAAAGAAAAAACTTAGCAAGATTGAACTGGTTTGTCTTTCAATTATAGATTACATGGTACAAAGGATAATGTAGAAGTTCAAACCTTCAAGCATGTGCCAACTTTGTGGTGGCAGATAGAGCATGTGTCTTTATCCTTGGGAAGGTTCTCCTTAGATAGATTGATTAGTCAGAATATTATAATAAGAATGTTCACAAGAACTTATAATGAAGATGTCTTTTGGTGGTATCATCGTATAAACAATGAAATAAAATTACGGAATACGACCAATTTATTTCTCAACATGAAAATTCTGAGAAAGTGCAATGCTGGAAAGAGAATAATACCATTCCATCCACTGCATTGAATTGTCCTCTTCTGAACGTATTCTGCAATAGCCACTACGGAACATTGACAAATTTAAGAATGTAGATAAGATAAGCAAGGCAGCAATATGAAAAACCAAGATGTCAATCAAATTACCTCAGCACAAAAAGCATGAACCCATTTCCCCTTTGTAGTCTTTCTAAAAGCACCAGATGTGCCATGGCACAAACTACACTGCACCAAGCGTGATTTTGAACCATTGCAATCCGATTGACTACCAGAGATAACAGCCTCTGATGGCATCTCTTGGCAAAGTTCGCACTTCCAGGGACCTGTGGGATTCGTGACATTCTGGTAGCAATCTAAGTGGACAGCAGCCTGCTAAACAAGTAGAGCTAATAGTTATTGAAGTGCAACATGGGGAAACAGTCAAATACAAAAAACAATGAAATACAAAGCACCTTGCAGCTGGAGCAGACAAAAATTCGGTTCAATACAGTTTCACATCGCATGCATACATCACACGGGAGAGCATTTTTCTTGGAAAATTTTGCCAGATCAAAAATGGCAAAATTATTATCTGCTGAGACTTTACTATTAGAAAATGATGAATCCTTTGTTTGTGGCAACAAAGTCAATTGGCTAACTCTTGAAGACCCAGTATTGACTTTGGGAATACTCTGCAAACAAAGAAAAGACAAAAAATGAATATGCATAACACACAATCAATTGAACAAGCATAAGCACAGTATGAACCTCTTGTATGGCAGATATTACATCATTTTCTGTCTCTTTCCTCACTGTTGCATTTCGCGGAGTGGATGCAACAGAAGGCGCAGCTGCAGCTAGGATAGCCTGAGCTTCCTTGTGTCTCCTCTCTGTGTTCCCACGTTTCTTAGCTTCCCTTATATCACGAAGGTACTGATTTGCAAGGATATGGTCCCATTTTCTGTTGTAGAATGAATCCAATTCATGAGAAAGACTCTGGACAACCTTCAGTATCAAATCTTCTGCAAGATATACGAAGAACTGAAGCATCGATTCAGAAAGCAGAAGAAATAACTCAAGTACGGATTTCATTTTGCGCTCTCAAGACCAATTGGTAAGACAATACTGCAGCAGCAGGAGCATTATAATGAAATAGGACCGCAACTAGGGCTGTAAAAAAAGCTCGAAGCTCGCGAGCTACTTGAGTTCGGCTCGTTCTAGGCTCGGTTCGAACTTTAAACGAGCCGAACTCGAACTTGATCTCGAGCTCGCAAGCTTCACCGAGCCGAGCTCGAATAGTTCGCGAGTTTCGATTTGAGCTTATTAGTAATACATATTAATTCTTATCGAGCTTACTCGAGCCGAACTCGAGCTCGAGCTTTTCTTATTGTTGAAACTTAGTGTATATTTGAATTATTTTGACTGTTATCGAGCTTACTAGAGCAGAGCTCGAACTTAAAATTTTCTTATTATTGAAAAATAGTGCATAATAAATTATTTTAATTGTTATCGAGCTTCACCGAGCCGAGCTCGAGCCTACTCGAGCTTAGGCCGAGCCGAGCTCGAGCCCAGGTTCAAGCTCATACCCCAACTCGAGCTTGGCTCGAGCTCGGCTCGAGCTTCTACCGAGCTCGAGCCTGGAAGGCCAAGCTCGCTCGAGCTCGGCTCGTTTACAGTCCTAACCGCAACCAACAAGGTTTGGTATTTCTGTAAACAAATAGCATAAGACATGACAAATGCACTTGCAAAGAAAAAGAATGTGCCCTTACCATATCTCTGCTTCATAGCAACAACATCATTGAGTAGCCTGGCTTGTAAATAAACTATTTCTCCTTCTATTTCGTCATGGGGTGAGTGCCCCAGAATACCTGATGATTTCGCTTTAGAAACCTGATCTGCTGCAGCTATGTCTGCTAATTGCTCAAGTTTAGTTGAAGAACCACCAAGGTTTTGATCATGAGGGCAAGATAATTCCTCTACATAAGTTGGACAAGAACGTAGATTTTAAGATGTAAATAGAAACATTGTAATTGGTATTATTTGATTGATGGGGAGAAACTAAAAGGAATACCATGATAATAATTTGCATGTTTATTTTGCTTCAAAATATAGTCCCACAAGTTTCGCAACTTTTTCTCAATGAATGGATGAATATAACAGCGATAACCATCGAAGCTACATGGAACAAAAACGGGATTAGGTTATTTAATCAATCAAATTGCATGTGTGCAGAGAGAGAGAAAGACTCAAGCATAAAAAGATTTTTGAACCGTACTTGAGAAAATGTTGGCCAGAAATCTGATCATCGTCGCAATCACAACAATTGTGCAAGCCATTTTCTACTGAATCAGCCCAGTCTTTATTAGCATTATCACCCTCAGGAAAACAATGATCAAATGAAGAGATGCCTTCCTCCAGTTCTGAGCCAAGTTGTGTATCAGTTAGGTTTTTACTTTCACTACTAAGCAATGCACCTGTCCATAATACCAAAAGAATCACTGAGTCTACAAGAAGATATGACTTGATAATTCAGAGCCTCCCTAATCTACAAAAAGGGCTAGTCAGATTCTATGGCTACCAGATAAAAAAATCAAGCTCAACACTATCAAGGAACCTCGAAAGTGAGTATGACAAACAGCTACAGCTCAGTTAAAAGTTCAAACTAATAGAACAGTACCATTTTTATTCCTAACATGTCAAATATCATTGTCTACAGGTTGTACACTGTACATACAGTTTGCCAAATGTTCATGTATTTGGTGCATGTAGTTGAGAACACCATACCGATTTCAATTGATGAAAAAAGAACACGGAATTGCCATAAAACTATTGCATTTTAGCAGCAACTTGGAATAAGAGATATGCATATTAGCTAACATAAAAGGGTCATGTCATGGTTAAAATCAAGAACCATGGGCATAAAATGCATAGCAACCTTTAATACCATACATTATCCAAATAAATGTAAAATAACAGCACAGCATTGTCATGGCCATTTTAGAATTGCCAAGAATAACTGCACTTTCTTAGTTCCTTTTGATAGTGGACCAGAAAGACAACGATACATAATGAAGTTGAAAACTAACAAGCAGAAAATAAACCAGCAGATTTAATAAGCATACTCTTCACACTGACAGTAGTTTTACACTCAAATGAATCTAATTTGTTACCTTGTACCAAAGAACCCACTTTAAGAGACTTTACTTGAACAGAAGGCACATGAACAGATTTTTGCAGCAACTTGATGATTTTCAACTTCAGACCAGGGGAGAAGGTGGTTGTTTCAGGCTGCCAAGGAATAAATAAAAAAAAGAATTAGGATATAAGGACACAGCAGTGTGGCATTGTGAAACACAATGACGACACCACACAGACGCAGCTATACATACTTTAAAAAGATATACATGATGGAAAATGCAAAACCACTTGTACATGCAAGTGAATGTGCTACCTTAGCCCTCCAATGTGCTCCAAGATTTGTGCAAGGACACTACAATAATTAGAAGATAGGTGTTGGTTTGAATTTTGAAGTTTGAATCAATCTCGGCACATTTGATGGTGGTGATAAGACATGTACAAGTGGGAAAGCCACTCTCATAAGATCGCAATTTTCCCCATCTTTCTTAGCTATACCTATACTAAGCTTTTGTCAACTATTATCAAATATGTCGAATTTATAAATTACAATTTTCTGCATCTCTAGCATTATGCTTTTAATATAAAACTACAAGTTGTGTCACATGTAAAGAACATATAGTACGAAAGGTCAAACATTAATTGTGGCAAGGATAATATATCAAATTTTGCCAGCATCATGTATATGGGAAAGTATTGTAAATTCAAAAGTGGCCTATATTTCGCTAGTGAGTGTCAGGGCTATGTTGAGTGCATGTATGTACCAAACATTGACAGACACAACCCCTAGTAGAAACGGCCGTGCAACCTAGATAGGGAAACAATTTATGAAGTAATAAAAAAATCACATTCCAATTACCACAAGAGCAGTTTCCAAAGATTCTGAGAGACCCAATTCCGATTCTATATCATCAACACTAACCTTTCCTTGGTCAATTAGCTGCAAAGTCGGTACAAACATAAAACCCAGTTAAGTACTAGACATTTGTATCCTAATCTGGCTTTGTAAGATTAGCAGGTACCTTTCTAAGAACTGTAGAAACATCACCAGAATTGTTCATAACATTCCCATCTCCTGTAGGTCGATCAACAATCATATCTGCTCTTTGAGTTTCTTGACTTTCTACACTTCTAACAGTAGATGGAGAGGTAACAAGCTCTGTCTGCACTTTGTTTAGGCTAGAAGAACTAGAGCTAGTGGCTGCATTGTTCATGAATTTGTCCTTATTTTTGCGTGTAAATCTCAGTTGTTGTTTCTTCCCAGGAACCGGGTTTGCATCATCCAGCTTGACTTGTGTGCTATCCTGCTCAGCAGCACTATTGTCTTTACGTATGGAGCTGATGCCTCGGACTGTAGAATGCTTCGAGCAAAATGCCCGCATCTCAACCTACAAACAAATAAACAAGAAAACTAATATCAAGCAAACCAACTAATGCAAACAGCATTTACGAGAAGAAAATGGTCTAACATTATTATGCCCAGATTTTCCCCATATCTCCATCTGATGCTTTGACTCTCTTGCACATATAGGATGAAAGCAAGTTCGGCATGTTCCTGAAAAACACATAAACTTAGTAACCTAAACATGCCTGGATCATTAAGTGAAAATTAATATTCTTTACACATGGTTTACGAAATAAAAGGCAGTAGCAAGACAGTAAATTGAAGGAACAACGTAGCAATAATTTAAAGCAACAAAAATTCCATCCTGTACTGGCAATAAAGAACATCAATTCAAGCCAAGGCCCACTTTATTGTTCAATTCTGAGCAATGGTTTCAAAAACAGAGTTGAGCAATGAAGAATTGGGGGCTAAAGTTATTTGAATGTGTAGCACCAGGCTGCCCATAGTTACTATTTCTCAGCTTTCAAGGTGTAGCTGTCAAACAGACTAAAGCTCCCCACTGTCAATCATGTATCTTTGTAGAATGTATTCATTGATCTAATGACTCCCTTAACACCTTCTCAAAATACCAAGAAATATCACACCAGCAGGTATATGCACTACTGATTGAGTTTGCCCAGGTAATATCAGTTAGATGCTCCACAAAATTAGTTTATATATATGTATATGTATGTATATGTATGTATATGTGTATATGTGTATATGTATATGTATATATATGTATATGTATATGTGTGTGTATATATATAAAACAGGGGCACCCAGGCTCCATGATTAAGACTTTCCATCCATGATTGATTCAGCATGCTAAATCAATAACTTCCTTTCCAAATTGATGCCTTTTAAATTAATTAATGTTAACGGGTTTGCCCGATATATTATATATCATTACACTTGCACGCATCTAAAAGCAATCCAAAGGCAGAGAGGCTTGGTGCCCAAACACCATGGTTACCCATTTCAGCGCCCTATATATATATATATATATATATATATATATATATATATATATATATATATATATATATATATATATATATAAGGAAGGTGGTGGGAAAATCTTCTGCCTCGAACCCCACAAGAAAAATCTTACATTGTGATTTCCATCATCACATGAATTAATTTGTCAAACCAACCTGAGAACTCAAATCGACTTGACATGCTAACTTAAATAATGGAAGAACTATTGTATTACATCACAGAGAACTAAAATATTATTCACTATGCATGCTCTCAAATTTGTGAGATTTAAATAAGATTCCTGTGATGGTAGAAGACTACAACTGGCTCTCTGCTTCTCCTGAAGTTCTCGAAATTTTTTTCCAATTTGCATCTGCCTGAGTGTTTGGTGATGTTTATAATGATTTGTATTGTTAAGGCATCCTACCTTCATAGACCAGTTAAGTCATGGAAAAAATTGGCTAAAATACAGCACTTACTCAAGTGTTACTAATTGCGCATCCATGCAACACAACTCAAAATGTTGGCTCTTTACATAAATAGCATAGCATCGGAATGAAGAAAAGGCTGCTGGCAGAGACATATGTGCATGCATGAATCTCCCCAAGAGCAATTTTTTGGGGGGAAAAGTGTGCCTGTATGTGTGCATTGGTCAGTTTGGGTTCGGGGGTGGGTTGAAGATGGGAAACTTTGAATAGAAGAAGATGGGATGAAGAAGTACAACTGAATTGGAGACCTTTCACATATGTCTTTTTAATGTGCTTTGAGCAAAACAGATGAATCTTCCAAGAGCACGTCTAAATCATGAAGAACGCTCAAAACCTTCGCCAAAACATTGCTGAAGGATTTGTAGCTTGTATTGTATCCTTAACGAACACCTTATCTGCACATACTACATTATTTGACAGAAGCAACCAAACACCACACGGTACTTCACATCAACTCATCTAAAAAAGAGTCTCGTCATGTGCACAGGGCCGAACAACCCTAGGGGAAACCCTAGGCATTTTACGATTAACACTTTCTACGATTGTATCATCATTCCAAAAATAATAGAAAAAATGTTTTCCAGGGTCATGTCCAACCAAAGTAGCATATTAGGTATGCTCATTGAATAATACAGATAGTTTATTTTCCAAATACTTTGAAGGAAAAGTAAACTAATTTCACCAAACATTGGGTTTCTTGTCTTACCAATATTCAGATTTTCTTCCATTAAAATTTGCAGGGTTGCTGAAATACAGAAATAGCTTTGTTACTTGTTAGCCTATTTCATTCCATCATTAAAAGGTGCTGTCAACAAAGGATATCAGAATTACAAAATATGCATGCGCACCCACACAGACAATCTAAGGAAAGAGAAATTTGAATATCACAAGAGAAAATAAGGAAAGAGAGAACAAAGGTATTATTTCAGTGCGACAAATCAGCATAAGAAAAAAAAGGTCTATAGTTAGTAGAATTTCGCTGTAAAGAAAAAATGCAGAGTGACTAATGATGTCATAGGGTTCACTGCATCCCTTAAATTACAGGCTCTCTGCTGCCCGCGAGAACTACAGTTCTAAACACAAGTTGTCAAGCAACCTTATTTTGGTAATATATAAAGTGATCAAGTGAAAATACATACCGTGGCTACACCGAACGCATGCACCATGCATAACCTTGCAAAGACTGCAAACCAATTTTGTCCGATTCTCTCGGACATCTCCAATATTAGTGACAGGTTCCATTGATTCCATGTCCTCTACAAGAACCTCCGGTGTCCAGAGACTACAAAACAAGTGTACAAATTTTAGGTTGCCCCCATCTGCAGTTTGATCAGGCATCCTTTTTACGGGTTTCAGAGCACCTTTCTCCTTCGGGCAAAGCACACAAGGCGTTAACACAGCCCTGCCTGCATCACTCCGTGTCAACCTCCGTGCCGACCTGATACTCTTGCACCAGGCACACAACCAATAGCCATTTGGCACAACATGCACACCATAACACTTCTGGTGCACCGACACCTCGCAACTATTGCAGTGGAGCATCCTATTGGATGTCATATCACTCTCTCCCAAACAACATACATCACATCTTGAACCAGCCTCACCTTCCAGGGATGGCAGCAGCACAAGCCGCTCTAGCCCAGCATCCGCACCTAACAGCTTCCTCTTCTTGTTCGGGCGCTCTGAAGTGAGCACAAACCTGTCCCTTGCTCCCAGGAGCCAATTCAATGAATCATCCAAGACCTCTCTGCATTCTGGTAAAACAACGCCATCGCTCCTACCTTGATCTAGTTCAATTTCCATTGGCTGCTCCTCTTGCTGCAAAATCACCTCCTGCATATACTGTTCGCAATGCTCTTCATTAGTCCCGTTGCTACTGACCAGCTCCATATTGCCCCCAACAAAATCTGAGCTATCCAGCATATCATGTTTGCTATGCACTATGTTATTCTCCAACTCCTCATTGTCCTGGCCCAAATGTGAGTTCAAATGCGAGCTTTCATCTGCCACAGCCACATGAGATGGACTACAACTCTTCCCTAACTCCTTGCCACTGCCCACAAATGGTATGAGCAAGCATGGATCGAGCCGGTTAGAGCTTAACGGGGGCTTCAGCACTAATGCCTCAAAATCCTCCAACGTAATCTCCCGGAAATACGGCTCCACCTTCTCCCAGAAAACCTTGGACCCAGCACTCACTCTCGGCTGCTCCACGGCAGCTGCTGCTGCTTCCGGCTGCTGAGCCTTCTTATGCTTCTTCCGCAAGTCGCCCAACGCCGCCCATCTGGCGACCCGCGCGGGCAGCAAGGGGTCCCGGCCGGCCGCCTCCTCTCCTTCGAACGGCGAGCGAAGAGACAGCGCCTTCCTGGCCTGCTCGCAGAAGCCGACGCCGCCCACCTCCGGGGAGGCCCCGGCGCGACCGCCGCAGGGGGCCGGCGCATCGTCGCCGGGGCCCCGGGAGGAGGAGGCGGCGTCGGCGTCGGCGGCGAGGGGAGCTCTCCGGCGAGGCGCCACGGCGGTGGGCAGCGGAAAACCTCGAGGGCTAGGGTTTCTCTGGTTACGATTTTTGGGAGTTCAGATCCGCGAGCGAGAGGGAGAAAGAAAGTGACTACTGTGAAGGGCAAAAAAAATCGATACTGAGAGCGAGTGGGCTGGGCCTGGGCGTCGTGCTCGTACCACGTGAAAGGCACCTTTCCCCGTAAAACACTACGCGCACCCAGCTCAGCGGACGTCGCGGCTGCCATTTCGGGCCCACCAAGCGGTGAATCGACGCGCGTGGACGTAGCGGTTTCTCTACTCTGAGGAGATACCTGATTCGGGGCGGCTCCCGGTTGCGTCGCCTCACGGGATTGCCTTCTACGTGCATGACTGACATGTGGTCCCGCACGTCTCTACGTGTCCACAGGTCCAGCGTTCAGTTACCGACTTGGCGGGGAGGCGACGGGACGCGTGGTGTTCCGTTGTGAGACGTGGGCCCACCTGGTGGGATAGTGGGCGGACGAGAACACGTACGCACCCACCGATTAAAGACGGTTGGGCCTCCCTTTCACGTGGATGTGGGTGGATGGCAGGTGGGGCCGGGCCTCCGTCTTTATGGGAGCCAGTGGTCGCCGGCTTGGCTGACTGGGTGGTGGGCCTAGAACAGAAGTGATGCTGGGCCGTTGGCCTGGACTAGTAGTGGCCTCTGGTTCGTCACACTGGGAAAGCGCCTCGTCTACGGTCTACACTACGTGGGCCTTGGACTACCGATTTAGGATCCAGCCCATTTAGAATTTCTTTTTCTTTTTTACTCGGGACATAAACTTTTCAATGAATCACACGGATCTCCCGGTCCACCATTTCTTCAGCTGCGTTTCACTGCATCGATTCATTTTCATTCATGGCTGTTTCCTGTACATTAAGTTCAGTGTATCAACTTATTTTCATTCATGGCTGTTTCTTGTACACGAAGTTCAATATATCGATTCATTTCATTCGTGGTAGTTTCCTGTACATGAAAGATGTACCGGTGACAGGACATGAGTCAAATGTACCGGCGTTCCAAATGGGCCTCACGCTTAGAGCTTGACGCACAATCAGGGACAAGAATGGAGGTGTTATTTTGTATTCGAGAGAGAGAGGAGAAGAGACAAATGGTCCAGATCAAATCGGATGGTTGTAGAGAGGGGAGAGGAGAACGCACCGACGACCACCAACTCTTCTTTATATAACTAGTTGAATGCTCGTGCGTTGCTACGGATTTTAAAAAATTTAGAACATATTTGTATGCATGTTTCACAAAATTTTACCACCGTTAGTTTCAACATATAGTATGATAAAATTTTAAAATCCATAGCAACGAGCATTCACTAGTACAAGATTAAGAGGATGAAAAATACGATGTACTCACTTGAAATCCACCTTGATTTCATGGAAAGAAAGATATTTTAATGATGGGAAGATTTGGGCTTTTAACATGTACTACGTTTTTGTAACTTGAAGATGTCGGACCAACCAAAATATTTTTTTTATTAGAAAGTAGAGATACCGGTGACAGGACATGGAAATGTACCGGCGTTCCAAATGGTCTAGTGAGCCGAAATCAGGGACAAGGATGTGGATTATCTTCCGATAGCCGTGTGTTTGGAAGATGTTAAATTGAGATGAAACACATGGTTTCTGGGACTGCGATGATCTCATCCTAGGAATGCAGAATGAAGACGACACTGGAACTTTCATTGACCATACCTCGTATGCTCTTAAAGGAAGAAATGTATACAATTTAGCGGCTTCATTTCTAAGTTCGTGTCAATGTGGACAGTGGCGAAGTTAGGATTTTAAGGATGGGGATTCGAACTTAAGACATATCTGTTCTAACACAAGTTCAAATGACATAGTAAGAAGTTCAAATGTAACATATTATATATTTACACTATAACCAACATCACAAAGTTTCAGTTTACTTATTAAACATTGTTGACATCAATATTCACTTCTCATTTTGATCCATCATCCAAGGAAAGAAATATTTGCTTATAATTCATGGATTAAGTTCTACCAAAGCAAAGCCTGAGAACCAACTCTAGGCACCAAACGTTATGAGATTTGAGAACTTTGAAAAAAACAAAATGAAATCCCCGAGGAATGAAATCTTAATAATCTATACTAGCCTCGTGAATGAAATCTTATACGATATCGTATTTTTAAAGGTAAAGGTTTTTGTAAAAAACGAGAACCTCAGACAAATAATCTATATATGGATTGGAGGACCAGTCGTAGACACACCTCCCCGACCGTCGCAAAACCGGGCGACACGTCCGCTTTAGTTTAACTCTACATAAATGATTTACTGGGTATCATCAAAATCCTACCTATCCAAATATGTTCTCATATTTACCTGTACATATAGTTTCCCAATGAGAGTAGGCCAAATCCTCTCCATCTAAACTAAACCGGACACCATTTCCATCTCTAAAATCCAACCTAAATCTCAGGCCAAATTGAAAGCATTGATGTCAAAAAACAGTTCTAATTGGAATGAAACCTAAATCTTATTTAGAAACAAACTAAATGCGCAATATCTTAAGACGAAGGATTCTAAACATCAAAAATTTATCCATCAAACATTCAAAATTGTCCAAAACAAAATTGAACGAACTAATCCGAGTTCTCAACCAGCTCACGGCCAACCAACACATCGTAGAACTACTAGTACGCACTAGACGGGTCGATCTCCACTCTCTCTTCCAGCAAGAAAAGAAGATGTGGGGTTTACCTTTGGAGAATGGGATGATGTGGTTGTACTCGTAGCAGAGGCAGTCGTGGTAGCTCTAGAAGCGGTGACACACGATGTTGCCGGTGGCGTCCTACCACCACCGCTCCAGGTGCCGCCCCGCCAACACAGCCGTCTTCCATCAACACGCCACCCGTCTCTTCTTGTCGAAGGACCTTGGCCACTCCCTCTCCCTAGACGCCGAGCCCCCTCCATTGTCGCTGGCCTCACCATTATGCTCGGGGTCGGGGCACGACGCACGGGTGCACGGGTGCACAGCGGCACGACCACACGTTGCTGAGGAGAAGACGAGGTGGCCAGGAGGGAGCGAGGGCGAGGCGGTCGCAACTAGGGGGAAGATGAGGCGGTGGTCGCCACCCCTTGAGGGCGACATGAGCAAAGGTCGGCATTGCCTATAACATGCAGGTGGCATGCATGCTGCAATTGAAGCCTTGAAGGAGTATGTTAGTATGTAGTATATACTTTGTGTATGAAGGGGTATATACCGGATTTTGGTGCAAAAAATTTGAGTACAATTGTACCCCATGCACCTTTTGCCAGCGAATGTGGAAAATAACATAGGCCATGTTCTTTTTGGTTGCGACTAATGTTTTTTGTTTGTACTTTTGAGACTGTTGTAGATGGTATACACGATTTTAAGCTCAAAAAATCATTTGAAGAATCCGTTTCACGAAACCACCGTATTTATTTCAACTTTCAAAAAAATAAAAACCAAAAGCGCAAAAGAAGAGTACCTTTTATCTTCGGAGCAAGAAACTCTGCTTGCTCTCCATCTCAATACGTAGTGACACAGAACAAGAAAACCCAGATAATTTTGTAGAAAGGACCTTCTCCTCGGTGAGGCACTTAATCGGATCGTGTAATCATCCGAACCTAGTCCAGATTGAACAAGGCTGAGGGATCTTTGCATAAGAAACCCTAGAGTAACACAAATTAAAAAAAAAGGACATGAAATGGATCACACTGAATTATCGTGATGAAAACTTGGTTCCCAGTGATCATCCGATCCGATTTGGGCGGTGTAGATTAGGAAGTACCACATGTAACTTTTCGGAAGGAACCTTGCTTTGACAATGTGCAACCTAGCCCCTCCAATTGGATCGCACATAAAATCTGCCTTCCTGCTCGTTCTGGCACCGCCCAATCGTACTTGGACGGTCCAGATTGTGGTAGAAGGGAAGCTAGCGGATGTAGTTTTTAACACCAGACCTTTTCAACTTCTTCGTATTGCCTACCAGTTAATAACTTAACGCCTTCTCGCTTGCTAGTTGCTACCCCCATGTTCGAACAAATGCCGCTAGCAACCCCCATCTCAGGCAGGCCGCCACCATCGCACCACACACCGTTTAGAGAGATCATGAACACGAGCTCACTCACCCCCTAGTTGAAAGAGCATAAACCTATATAACCAGGTACACACGTTGATACGATGGTACACATCAATATTGTAGCGGTTTGAGGTGTTCTTGATAAATAATACTAGGATTAAGACCCCTACTCTAATTTAAATTATGATTTTTATAATAAATTAGAGAAGGGTTAGGAGAGACTATATAAACTATAGGGAGTGACTATAGAGAGGAACCAAGCAATCAAGATTTGTGAGGTAAAATGATAAGTATTGTCAAAAGTATCGGGGATTAGGACATGTACGTGCAACAAAAATATTCTATCGGTAAGACTCCATCAATAGATTTATATGATTCTTGCTACATACTTAAGAAATCTAAGAATGGCACTATTATTACTAGATTTGTTGGTACTTCAATTGTAGACGCTAAAAAGAATGCTATTTGGGTGCCCAAAGCCTTGGTTACTAACCTCCAAGGACTCAAACAAATTTAGATACCTAAAAGAACATGCTTTTCTTTTGTAGGTAAACTACGAGACTGGTGGACGACATTAGGTGCTTGATAGTGGGTGCACTCAACATATGACCGGAGACCAGAAGATATTCACCACATTTGAGAATGAAAGAATCACATTTGGGGACAATAGAAAAGAAAAGGTACCCGGATTGGGTAAAATCGCTATCCCTAATGACCTTTCTATTTTTAATGTATCTCTAGTAGAAACACTAAATTTCAATTTGTTATCGATTGCTCAATTATGTGATCTAGGCTTAATTTGCACTTTCTCTAAAGAGGAAAAACTATTTCAAAAGAAAAAGGAAATGAACTTATTTTCAAAAGTTTTAGATTTAGAAATCTTTATTTGGTTGATTTCTCATCTAATTATTCATACTTGAAAACTTGTTTAATGGAAAAAAACACATCTTTGGGTTAGTTATGGTATAGAAGGCTAGGTCATGTGAGTATGATTTAACTTAAAAAGCTTTTCAAACATGACTTAGCAAATTGGCTTGAAAGATGTGTAGTTTGAGAAAAATTAATTATGTAGCGTTTGCCAAGCTGGGAAGCAAATTGCAAATTCTCATCCTTCCAAAAGTATCATGTCAGCTTCTAGGACGTTGGAGCTCTTGCATATGGATTTGTTTGGGCTAACAACCTATAAGAGCATCGGGGGCAATAGATATTATTGGTTATTATAGATGATTACTCTAGATACACATGTGTATTCTTCTTAAATGACAAGAGCGAAGCCTCCGTATTTTCAAAAGTTATTCAAAAAGTGCCCAAAATAAATTTGATTTTAAAATAAAGAAAATATGAAGTGACAATGGTTTCGAGTTCAAAAACATTAAAATTGAAGATTTTTGTGATGAACTTGGAATAAGCATGAGCTTTCTACTACCTACTCTCTGGAGCAAAATGAAGTTGTAAAGAGGAAAAATCAAATATTAATTGAAATGGCTAGGACAATGCTTGATGAATATAATACTTTCGATAATTTTTGGGTGAAGGCTATTAACACCGCTTGTTATGCTATAAATTGCGTTTATTTGCATTGTCTTTTGAAAAAGACTTCTTATGAGTTTCTCATTGGAAGAAGACCGAATATTTCCTACTTTAGAGTATTTGGATGCAAATGCTATATCTTAAGAAATGGTGTTCGGCTTTCTAAATTTCAAAGTCGTTGTGATGAAGAATTTTTGCTTGGTTATTCTTTTAATAGCAAAGCTTATTGAGTCTTCAACAAAAACTCTGGTTTAGTTGAAGAACCATATGATGTTAATTTGATGAAACTAATGGCTCTCAAGAAGAGTAAGAGAATTTGGGTGATGTAAGTGATGAAAGACTAACGCGAGCAATGGAGAACATGAAAATAGGAAACATCAAGCCAAATGATGATGCAAGTATATATCCTTCGTCAAAACAAGTTGAAGCTTCTACTTCTTCCACAACAAGCAACACTCATGCAATAAATGTCGAATAAAAGGAAAAACAACCTCTACCACCGAAGATCCACAACGCAATCGCCAAAGATCATCTTATATATCAAATATTGGGTGACGTGAGTAAGGGTATTCGGACTAGATTTAGAGTAGCTTTATTTTGTGAACATTGTTCTTTTGTGTCTTTTCTTGAGTCTAAATTGTGGATGAAGCATTAGATAATCTGGATTGGGTGAATGAAATGCACGAAGCACAATGTGATTGGCACAAAATGAGTCTTCCACAACAAGCAAGATGAAAATAGAGTTGTGGTAAGAAACAAGATAAGATTATTTGCTCAAGGTTATACTCAAGTTGAGGGTTTGAAATATGATGAAACATTTGCACCTGATGCTAGATTTGAATCAATTCGCACATTACTTGCCTTTGCATCTAGGTTCGATATGAAATTATTTCAAATGGATGTTAAAAATGCATTCTTAAATAGAACAATTTCTAAACTTATTTATATTGAACAACCTCCTGGTTTTGAAGATCCTTAAAATTCTAACCATGTATATAAACTCTTCAAGATGATATATGGCTTAAAACAAGCTCCTACAGTATGGTTTAAGCGTATTAGAGATTTTTTACTCTACAAAGGATTTCAAATTGAAAAGTTGATACAGCTTTGTTTACAAAGATTATTGATGATGATTTCTTTGTATGTCAAATTTATGTTGACGATATCATATTTGGTTCTACTAATCAATAGTTTTGCAAGGAATTTGGTGAAATAATGTCTAGATAATTTGAGAAGTCCATGATTAGATAATTGAGCTATTTTCTTGGACTTCAAATAAAGCAACACAAGGATGTGATCTTTATTAGCCAAACAAAATATGTGAGAGATCTATTCAAGAAGTTTGGCATAGAGAATGCAAAACCCATCAAGACCCCTATGGCAATAAATGGGCATATTGATCTTAACGAAAGAGGTAAGCCGGTAGTTTGTTTTATCTTACCGTATCTATGCCCAATATCATATTTAGTTTTTGCATGTGTGCATATTTTCAAGCATCTCCAAAAGAGTGACATTTAATAGCCGTAAAGAGAATTCTAAGATATTTAAAATATTTCTCTAGCATAGAATTTTGGTATCCTAAAGGTGCTAAATTTGATTTGATTATATACTCGGGTAGTTGTCAATTGCTAGAAAGGTCTTTAGTGTCATGGTCTTCCAAGAAATAAAATTCCGTAGTACTTTCCAATCGTCGGTTTAATATGTTTCATGGATAATTGTTGTGCTCAAATGCTATAGATGAGACAAACCTTGATGGATTATAAATTAAATTTGACAAAATGCCTCTTTTGTATGATAATGACAGTGCGGTGAAAATATCCAATAATCCGATCCAACGCTCAAGAACCAAGCATATAGATATACGCCAGCATTTCTTGAGAGATTATGTGAGCAAGGGAGACATTACAATTAGCCAAATCCGGAGCGAAAACCAATTAGCGGGTATTTTCACCAAACCATTGGATGAAAGCCATTTTTTGCAAGTTTATGAATGAATTAAATATCATAAACTACTCAAATATTGCGTAAACTCATGCATTATGCTTTCATGCTCATTTGGAGTTGTTTGGGGTATTTTTGAAAAGTATTTCCTCTTATTTTTGCTAAAAATCTCTATGTTCATAATACTATATTCCAAAGTTTTAATGCTTTTATTTGAGTGCAAAACTAAGGATCATTTGCATATACTTACTTGCCGTGCTCGGCTCGCACCTCGACCTATGGATCGGCACAACGAGGTGCTCGGATGAAAGTCTACGAAGTCTCAGAATGACGACATGAGGCGCACAGACTGTCGCCCACCCTTCCTGACAAAGGTTGATGAAGTCGACAGAGTCTTGAGCACGAAGAGGTCGGACGAAGTCTCGACCGTGAGATGGTCAGATGTAGTCCGATTGGCGTCTACGACAGCAAGGCGGTCGGACTGGCAACACTGCCACACGGGGCCGAGGGCGGCATCCCGCGCGAAGACGCCCGGTGATGGCGGCTCGAAGAGCAAGCCATCGATGACGAACTCGTTGTCGGCACCCTATTCGCCGACCGCCATCCGCCGGGGGCTCGCCTCGAGGGGCGTCGGAGAGGAGGGGGCACCAGGGAGATCGGGAGAGGAGGAGGTGGCCATGGAGGAGGGGCAGGGGGAGGAGGGCTACGGGAGATCGGGAGGTGGGGGCGGGGAGAGCGGGGAGGAGGGGTGCGGGGAGATGGGGAGGAGGGGTGCTGGGAGGAGGCGGTGGCGGGGAGATCGGGAGGAAGGGGCAGAAAGGAGGGGGGCTGGGAGCGGGAAGGAACGTGGTGGTGGGGAGATCAGAGGACTGGGGCAACGGGAGGAGGGGTGCTGGGGAGATCGGGGAGGAAGAGGCGACGGGGAGGAGGGGGGGGGGAGGGGCTGGGAAGGAGGGCGGGGAGGGCGGTGGCCGGGAGATCGGGGAGGAAGGGCGTAGGAAAGGAGGGTCTTGGAGGAGAACGGGAAGGAACGAGGCGGTGGGGAAATCAGGCGAGGAGGTGGGTGATGGGGTGTGGAGGGGTCTTGGGGAGATCGGGGAGGAAGGGCATGGGGAAGGAGGGGTGCTGGGAGGAGGAAGGCCATGAGATCGGGACGAGGAGGCGAGGATGGCCGGTGGGGAAAAATGAATCAAGCGGCGGTGAAGGGATTTAAGCGATAGGGATTGGGCATTTTCGCGATTTAGTCCTTCGGTTTTTCTGAAATCTACAAATAGGTTTTTGTCCATTTTGATTTCTTCTGTTTCTAGCCCTCGAAATTCGATTTCATCGCGAAAATCCTACACATCCGTTAGACATGTACATCTGCACGAGTAGTCCTTAGAATGCCAAATTTGAAGATTGAGTTATGTTTTGGAGATGTGAATGTGTGATGTGTGTGTGTGTGTGTATATATATATATATATATATATATATATATATATATATATATATATAAGCCTCTTTTCTACACCCTGTGTAGTTACACCCTATATCGTATCTCGCAATGTAGGGAGTATCTCGAATCTGGAGGGTATGTATGTGTAGTATACAAGTATTTAAGACCATGTAGGTGGTATGAACAATTTTCGTAGTGGTATGTACATTTTTCGACATAGTCCTTTTATGCGCGTATATAAGGGTATTTACAAAATACGCTAAAACTATGAACTCCTTTACAAGTTTTTCGTGTGGTTCACATTGGAGTATCTTATAATTAGTATACAAATGTACCTAAAGTGATAAATGAGTATTTCAAGTTTGTTTAGGTGGTATATTAGAGGTGGGTGTAACTACACCCGGGTGTAGAGGTGGAATGGCATGATACAACAGTATGGAATTTTGACTAGGTTTCTAATAAGGCGGGTACGAGAGAAAAGAAGATGACGGCCACCGCTACCATTGTCACTGTCGCCTTCGTCGTGTATAGTTACTTCGGGCTAGGCTTGGACTGGTATGGCACGATCGCCGGCACGACGGGCTTTGGGTCGTACTTGGGTCTAACCGGAAGCGAGGTGGGCAGGCACGGTGCGGTACAATAGGATAACTAGGTCGAGCCGGTATGGCACGAAGCGACCTAAAGCACGATAAATCTAGGCCATGACCCAATTCCCACCCCTACGCCTAAGTGCGGCCTGCACCCATGCGGCCATGAACTCATGGGCCACATGGCGTACAACACTACGGTTGTATAAACCCAAGCGGTCGGCCACTTGGTGCAGTGAAGCAAAAGCAACTACCGCCACTTGGTGTGTGAAGCAAAGGATGTGCCACTTGGTGCTGTGAAGCAAAAGCAACGGTCCAAGTATCGCAGCATCGGCACAGATTCTCGACTTTACTGAAGCAAAGTCACACCCCTCCATCAGCGATGAATGGTCCAAGATTTTTGATTTCTAGTTTTAGTTTTTATTTTTATCTTTTCTAGTTTTTATTTTTTATATTTCTTTATATTATCGTGTTAATATAACCTATTTTTAAATAAAATAACCTATTTTTATTTAAAAATAACCTATTTTATTTAAAAATAGGTTATTTTAACACAGATAATATAAAAATATAAAAACTAGAAAAGATAAAAATAAAAACTAAAACTAGAAATAAAAAATAAAAATGCTAGATTAATCTGAGCCGAGAATCCCGTTCGGTGCAGTACTAGCTCCTTCACGAAAGAACAAGGGAATCTTCTTCCGAACACGAGACAGAGCCGCGCCGGCGGCTTCACTGCAGCTCGCCCTAGCGGTCGCACCCCAGAGGCCGCACCCTGCGAGCGGCACCTCGGCGTCCGCGCGCCCTCGCGCCCTCGCTCCACGCACTCGTAGACGGCAAAAGAGGCTATTTGAGTATTTGACACGCGCTTCTTTTAGTGCAATAGCTTTGCGATTTCCTTGGGCATTCTTCGAGCTTTCAATCGAAGACGACGTGCCAACATCCGTAGCAATGACGGTGGAGACGTATCAGGTTAAAAACCCATGTTACAAAGTTAACAATAGGACGACACACGATTGCGATCCACGTTCGTCAATATGATTTACGTCCCGCTTATTTCGGCTTCGTCTTTTAGTATTAGTTTATTTTTCACTATTTTTAATTTTTTTTGGTTTTTTGGTTTTTTAAGTTTTTTGCTGGTTCTTTGTTTCTTGTATTCGTTTGCATTGTCCGTGATGGACTAACATGTTTTTTTATTTTTTTAAATTTAATTATGCTAAATAAGTCAATATCAGCTATAGTATAATTTTAACTAGCTACAGTGCAATTTCAGCAGGCTTTCATTTGAAGAAGAGCTCCCACTTTCAGCTCTGCCCCGTTGGTCCTCTCGACATGACTACGTAAAAGCACGGCGGATCGATGATCAGCCGTCGTTTTAGGCACATTTGGGAGACAAGTTAAGTTTGCGCATTGCATTGCGTGTACACGCAGGATGGCACAATCGATCTAAGGCCAGAGTTCCAGAGTCCCGGACGACAGAATTACGTTCGTAGGATGTTACTGAAAACTGAAAAGCATGGTCGATCAATCATGGCTCGCAGTCACTCTCAGCGGGGCTCCACCCCAGGATTGTTCGAGCGAGCTGGCTGGCTGGCTGGTTGGCTTCCTGCTGTTCGTGTTTACCTTTGGCCAATGGCCATATATATGCACAAGACACACCTTTTGTTTTACTTCTGACTCTTTTGGGATCTTCCTTCATAAGGACGAACCAAGTGGTGTTTCCTTCTCAATCTTTCAAAAGACCGTGGGGGGTAATCTAACCAAAGAGAGCGAAAAAGAGATGTTAGAGTGGACAGCCAGAAAGGCCCAGCCTAAAATGTCTACACCAACTTAATGGGCTTTCTTAAGGCCCACTGTAAATTCGTGTAGAGCACATCGAGGGTTCGAGGAATATTCCTGCTTCAAAACCGTTTGCGTCACGACGTAACCCACGAGGGCCCAAACTCCAACCCGTGAGCGCGGGGCCCGCTCGCCAGAGGCACCACGTGGCGAGGGGATTTCTTCGTGTGCACCCCGCCGGAAACTACAAAATTCCAAAAAGACCCCCTTGATCGGGTCCCCTCCCCCTCCCGTTCCCGCACGCCATTACTCGTGCGCTAGTCCAAGCTCCCCACGATTCCCCACGACCGGAGAGAGGGGGGCAGTAGAGAGGCACCCAGATCGGCGAAGATGGCGGCGGAGATCTTGCGGGCGCTGGTGCTGGCGGCCGCGATGCTGCTGGGCGCGGAGGCGGTGTGGCTCGACCTGCCGCCGACGGGGACCAAGTGCGTCTCCGAGGAGATCCAGCCCAACGTGGTGGTGCTCGCCGACTACGCCCTCATGCACGAGTCCCACCCCACCGCGCACCCCACCGTCGCCGTCAAGGTACGCACGGCGCAATCCCTCCCCTCGTCTCCGCCTCTTGGAGGTGCTTGGAGCGCGGGTTTTCTGGTTCTAGTGTTTTGATCTTCATCTGCGTCGGTGAACTGGTGCGTGCTGGGATCTCGGTGTAGGTGAACTGGGGCGTGACTGAGCTACTATGTTGTTCTAACCTTTTTCTGCGAATTAAGCTTTAGTTAGTAGATATGGCTTCTTTTTTAGTCAGGCATAATCTAAAATAAAATACATCTCTCTATAGCCAAAACGAAACGAATTTTATGTTTATTGAGTACGTGCTTAGGAGATGTATTCTGTGATCTATAGTGGGAGGAATACCTGTTAATCGGGGCAGTTCATAACGAATCTGTTCTTAATCTATATTGCCTGGCTTGAGAGACACGATGCAAATCGACTCAAACTCCACTTGCCCATTGTTTCAGATGGAGAAAATTTGCTTTAATTTGATATGTCTATGCAGGATGGGACCCTCTTAAGTCCTACGTAACGTGTCCTGCAGGATTCCACCTTTTCTTCGGGCACCGGTCCTTAAAATAGCATTCTTGTAGGTACTGAGACTAATAGTAACATCCATTGCGGGATAATATCACGAAGGTAAAACAGAGGATGTATTGTTAATTTGTTATCCATTAGGGCTGTGAATTGGCTGGTGAGCACTAATAGATGATTCTAGTAAGCTGTAATCATGTGTGCATATGAACAGACACACAGGTGATTTAGAGGCCCACCCCCACCACACCCTGTTGGCTGTTGCAGATACCTTAGGAGAAGTTTAGATCCATAATGAGTTTTGCCCACTCCAGGGAACTGATGTTCATATATCTCAGCTTATACAATTCTTACATGTTTGATTGGACATTTGTGGTGATCAATTTTCTCCATTATTCCCATGATGTGTTGGAAAAGGCAAACTAGCCATGTGCTAAGAGAGCAATCTTTTTTTTTCAACTCAAGTTTGCCTAGGAACGTAATGAAATCGTAGCTAGTTAGCTACAGATACATCAATCTAAGTCAGGACTAACCTTTTCCACAAACTATCATTAGATTTCACTGCACATTAACTTATCTGTTTTCATGAACAATGTACTATGTTCTCCTGCTGCCGACCTATTTGTCTACACATGTATAACATGTTCAATGACACCTCGGCATGTTGTATGTTTTTTGGTGTGGTGATTTTTTCTGTTTATGTTCACAAATGTTTTTTCATGATAATTAGCACATAATGTCCATCAGTCTTGTCCAATACATCATAGCAATGATGATTGTTTAGGATCTTATTTATGGTTTGTTTAGGTTACCTCACCATATGGCAATACTGTACATCACAATGAAAATGCCACAACGGGCCAGTTTGCATTCACAACCTCAGAAGCTGGAAACTATCTTGCATGTTTCTGGTTGGACAGTCCGGAGAAAGGATCAGGAACATCTCTAAATCTCGACTGGAAGATAGGGATTGCAGCAAAGGACTGGGATTCCATTGCCAAGAAGGAGAAAATTGAGGTATGGGCTTCGTGGCTTTGGATTACTTAAATACTACAGTCTAGTCAAGTCCCACTGCACTTAACTTAATGCGTTGTTGTTGGCTTCTGATTATTTGCAATCTGAATGTTTTTTGTTCAGGGTGTAGAACTAGAGCTCAGGAAACTTGAAGCTGCGGTGGAATCCATCCATCATAACTTACTGTATCTCAAAGCAAGGCAAGCTACCTATTCCATTCTTTTTTGCATTTTTAATTGGTCTCATCTGGCTTCATGTGTAGAAACAAATAGGTAAATGGCCAGGAACTCTTAGGTATACCAAAATAACTATGGAGATGGCCAGGAACAATGACAAAACTTACTAGTAGTGATGCAATCTTGGAGTCAAGTCCAAGCTATATCAGCGTGGAAAGGAAACATCTGAAAATCAACTGTTGCTTCTCAATTTCATCATGGCCTGGCTTTCTTTGTACTCGGTTACAGTAGCATATGATGATCCAACATGAACACGCAAGATTAATACCACCTTATACCATGGTGTTTGGAATCATGGCATGATGCATGATTTGATCTATTTATGCAGGGAAGCGGAGATGCGGGCGGTGAGCGAGAAAACAAATTCTAGGGTTGCCTGGTTCAGTATCTTGTCACTGGGAGTCTGCATTGTGGTCTCCGTTTTGCAGTTGTGGCATCTTCAGGGTTTCTTCCGGAAGAAGAAGCTCATTTAAATTCTCACTTGTTTGATTTGTATACTCCAGTGTTAACTACCTTAGGAAAAGGGACAGTTTTGTCGTATTTATATTTCGAAAAACCCATATGATGGTCAAAACAGTTGGTTGATGCTCGATACATCGGAAAGTGGTTTCAATAGCAAATCAACCAATTCTATGTGCGGTTAGGTTTCACCCATGCAATATGGTTTCCTTACATAACTGCAGATGGGAAACGTGTTCAAAATTGCTATTTCTGGATTTATTGGGCATATATGGAACATGTTTTGTGAAACTTTATCCTTGTCTCGAGACTCAAGTTATCTGAAAGCTTTTGGTATGATGGAAACTGCAGAAATTAAAATTTAACCAAATGTTAATGAAAATTTAAAAAAAGAGAGAGAAAATTGAGTTTGGGCTTTTGTTGCGCTTGGCTGCGCCATCCGGGCTTCAGTCGAGCAGGCCGTGCCACGTCGGACTTCACCTGATGCACGAGTGCTCCACTGGTCAACCAACACCTTTTCAGCTCAAGCTCGCGGCCGCAGCACAAGCACCGCACGGCCACCATGCCTCGTCTCCGCCACCGGCTCCTCGCCGTCGTCATCCTCGCGGCCGTCGCCCGCGTAGCCCATCCCTTCACCGAGCTCGAGTCCGCCCAGATCCGTCGCTTCCAGGACTACCTTCGCATCCGCACCGCCCACCCCTCCCCGGACTACGCCGCCGCCGCCGCCTTCCTCCTCCCCTACGCCGCGTCCGTCGGCCTCCGCACTGCGACGCTCCACTTCACCCCCTGCAAGTCCAAGCCCCTCCTCCTCCTCACCTGGCCGGGCACCGACCCCTCCCTCCCCTCCATCCTCCTCAACTCCCACCTCGACTCCGTCCAGGCCGAGCCCGAGAACTGGGTCCACCCGCCCTTCGCCGCCCACCACGAGCCCACCACCGGCCGCGTCTACGCCCGAGGTGCGCAGGACGACAAGTGCCTCCCCATCCAGTACCTCGAGGCCATCCGCGGGCTCCAGGCCGCCGGCTTCGCCCCCACCCGCACCGTCCACATCTCGCTCGTCCCCGACGAGGAGATCGGCGGCGCGGATGGCGCCGAGAAGTTCGTCCAGTCGGAGGAGTTCCGCGCCCTCACTGTAGGGTTCATGCTCGACGAGGGGCAGGCGTCGTTGACAGACGAGTTTAGAGTTTTCTATGGGGATAGGCTGGTGTGGAGGCTGATCGTGAAGGCTACGGGGGCGCCCGGGCACGGCTCGAGGATGTTCGATGGCGCCGCCGTAGAGAATTTGATGGATTTTATGGAGGCCGTGGCTGGGTTCACGGAGGCGCAGTTTGGGATGGTGAAGGCCGGGAAGAGGGGTCCTGGGGAGGTGGTGTCGGTGAATCCCGTGTACATGAAGGCCGGCACACCGAGCCCAACGGTAAGGGTGTTGCTACTAGTTATTATTTGCTTAGTTCAGTGCAAATATGATCAATAGCAGCGAGCAATCCAATTCTAATTTGAGATGGTCTGAAAACGTCATTCATAGCATCTAAATAACCAGATAGTAGCTAGCAATCAGATTCTGATTTGAGATGGTCTGACAACAGCATTGATGGCATCTAAATAATCAGCACAAGTGCGACCTCTCCAAACCGTTAGATTTCACAAATTTGCTTGTTTCAACAATACAGTGTTGTGATGAACTCTATAGGTTTGACTTTAGATTACGGAATACTATTAAATTGCAAGGTTCACTAGGATGCTTCTGTTTGCTGCTTGTGGTTGGTGTAGCAGTATATTATTTGCAAAGGCATATATTTTGACATGTAATTTTACTGCGTTTTTAACGTAAAGAGGTAATATTATCACTATGCTATGTTGTAGTGGTATACAATTACACTGAGCAAATGAACAATCCGAAGCATACAAGAAAGGAGATTGTAGTAACAGGTTGTAGGGCTTATGGACTCTGCTAAAATTCATTTATAGAAGATGAACATGAAGCAATGGTGTAAATATATAAAAGTACTCTCTAGAATGCAAATATTCTCGACAAAATATTAAATCTGATTGTTTTTTTTTTGAAGAGGTCTAGTAAAATGAAGACTATCAAATCCTGCACTCTTGACAGTCAGCATTCTGTTAGTCCCATAGACAATTAGTGAAAACAGTGTATCATTTTAGAAGGCAGTATCTTTCTTTCTGACCTTAAAAATGTATGCTAGCTTTAAAACCCCAGCCAAATGCCTCCCATTGTACATCTATTTCATTTTTTTAGATTATGTTGTTCTCATGTACTCATAATAACACGATGGCTAATGCATGAGTTTGCTAAACATGTACTTGCATGTTCGTGCATGTCTGGGGCTCACGTGACAGCATGCCAGCATGCACATGTAGGAGTAATTTTTTCTCCTGCTTTTACGGACATATATGCTTATCCAATAGGTTGGAGAAATGCAGTAGAAGGAACTTTCTGTGATGGAACTGCTCATAATTCGACCTTGCCTTGACTTTGACTATTACTTCTCTTCATGCTCTAGATAGAATAGTTGCGAGAAATCTTATGATAATTTTATTCCTGTAAACATCTTCATCCGTCCACTATTAAGGTGTCAAATATGCATCTTTGTTAACAATCTGTATACTCCTGTTCTGTTGAGAATCCTGTAGATAAAATTCGACTTATCGAAATTAGTGGCACAAAGGTAGTCTGTGTCATTTGTTATAAATAATGCTTGTATTCATCATAAGGCCAATGGACCTGTATATATACACGTACATATAATTCTTTATACAACAGGAAAAATATACATCTAACACCCCTTCAAACTTATGGTAGATCAATAATATGAAGTTCAAAGAAATAGAAGTTATGCTGGGCTCTGGTCTATACCTTTGTGAAGAAGTCTGCCAATTGAAACTTTAAAGGCACATACTGAAGAGCAACAATCTGATCCTGCACATGTGCCTGCATGTAGGAAACATCAACACCAATATACTTTGTAAGCTCATGCTTCACTGGATTTTTAGCAATGCTAATAGCATATGTACTGTTAGACAAAAGAGGAGTTGGTGCAGAAACAGAAACACCAAAATTCTCAAGTAACCACCGTAGCCAAGTAACCTCCGCAGTCAACAAAACCATAGCTCGCAACTCAGCTTCAATACTTGAACGAGAAACAGTTGTCTGCTTCTTAGTCTTCCAAGCAATGGGGGAACCACTAAGAAAAGCACAATAGGCAGAGAGAGACCGGTGGTCAGAGGGATCACTAGCTTAGGTGGCATCAGAATATGATTGGAGCTGTAAAGAGTTGGAGCGAGGAAAAAAGAGACGACGGGAGATAGTTCCACGAAGGCTGTGGTAGAGGAGTGGTGACTATAGGGGTGGAAGAAAAAATCAAGAAAGAAAGGGACTCGACAAGATGCTGAAGTGGAGGAAGGAGAAAGGCGAGGATAGAAAGGACGAGACTCATCAAAAGTAATATCCTGAGAAATCCGCATCTGTTGGCCAACAGGATCCCAACAACGATATCCCTTGTGCTTAGCACTATAGCCTAGAAAAACGCACTCAACAGACTAAGCGGTCAGCTTGGTGCGCTCACGAGGTGCAAGAAGAAGATAGCACCATGGTTGTCAAGGCGTCGCTTGGCGTCGCCAAGGCGACGCCTTGGCGCCCAGCCCGTGGAGGGACGATCGGGTGGAACGCCGCCATGGCCGGCCAGGCGGGCGCCCGGTCGACGAGGCGTCCGCGCGCGGCATGGCGTCGCAAGGCGTCCCATGAGGCGAAAAGAGGCGAAGGCTTTAGGGGCTTCTGACCTTCTACAAATGATGAGACATACTGTTCGGGACTCGGGAGGCGGAGGCGAAGAGGCGACTCGCGAACCCTAGCTTCACCAGCCGGCCGCCAGTACGCCTCTCCCCGCCCGTCAGCCGCCTCCCGCCGCTACCTCCTCGACGTCATGCGCCTCCGCCAGTCAGCCAGCGCCTCCTCCGCCGCGGCAGTGCCGCCACTCGTCCCGCTCCTCGCCTCCCCCTGAGTAGCTCGCGCTGGCGGAGCCTCCTCTCGCCATGGCGAGCTGCTTGGAGGCGGCAGGCTGGCAGGCCGGCGTGGCGGGGCGGCGCGGAGGAGGCTGCTGCATGGACGGCGGCAACAACGGCATAATCGGCTTCTCGCGGCGCTCGGCTTTCTCCGCGCCGGCGCGATCCGGGCTCGGCTTTCTCAATGAGAGGAACATATGGATTTCATCTTGGATGGGGTTGTAGCTACCTACAAAAGAACAAAAGAATGGCAAGCTCATCAAAGTATTAGGTATGTATTATGCAATTGTTATTGACCTCTCTAATTTGCTAATTTAGTTAAGTAGTCGGGGTACTCATCAAGTGAACCGTCTTAACTCGCCTAGCATCGCCTGAGGACGACTAGGCGTCCGCACGACGACTAGGCGTCCTGGCGCTCCTTAGGCGCCGTGGTCGCCAAGGTCGCCGTGACAACCATGGATAGCACACATACACTCAAAAAGGCGAAGACTGGAATAATCAGGAGTCTTGCCACAGAGACACTCAACTGGGATCCCACCCTGAAGAGCAGAAGAGGGCTGGATATTGATCAGAAAAGTGGCAGTAGAAACAATCTTAGCCTAGAAGTATGGTGGAACAGTAGAAGCAAGTATAAGAGCACGAGCTGTCTCAAGAAGATGACAATGCTTTCGTTCAGTGACACCATTCTGGGCATGAGCACTAGGATAAGAAAATCGAGAGAGAGTGCCCTGCTCAGCAAGAAAACCATGGAGAACCCTCAAAAGTACTCCCCAGCGGAATCAGCGCGAAAAACACGAATAGAAGAGTCAAACTGAGTACGGACCATGGTGCCAAAAGTCTTGTAGATGGATAAAACCTTACTACGAGATGACATAAAGTATATCCATATATACCGAGAAAAATCATTAATAAAAATTATATAATATCGATGACCTTTCAAAACAAAAGGAACTGACCTCCATACGTTAGAATGAACAAGATCAAAAGGACGCTGAGACAACGACTCACTGGAACAATAGGGGAGTTGAAGCTGTTTGCCAAGCTTACAACTCTGACAATTTAGAGAAGTATCACCAGACACAGACCCTAAAAGACCACGACGAACTAGTGAAGACATACGCGACCCGCAAAGATGTCCTAAACGATGATGCCACCGAGCAAAAGACGCGGTGGAGGTTACAACAGATGCGGAGATAGCCCCTTATATAACAGGAAAGGTATAATACACATCTAACACCCCCTCTCAAACTTATGGTGAATCAACAACATGAAGTTTAGAGGATAGAAGCTGTGATGGGCTTTGATCTGTGCCTTTGTGAAGAAGTCTGCCAACTAAAGCTCTGAAGGCACATACTGAAAAGTAACAACCTAGTCTTGCACCTGTGCCCGCATGTACGAAGCATCAACACCAATATGCTTTGTAAACTCATGCTTCATCGGATCTTTAGCAATACTAATAGCACATGTATGTCAGACAAAAGAGGAGTCAGTGCAGAAATAGAAATACCAAAATCATCAACTAACCACCGTAGCCAAGTAACTTCCACAGCCAACAAAGTCATAGCTTGCAACTCAACCTCAGAACTCGAACGAAAAACTGTTGTCTACTTCTTAGTCTTCCAAGCAATGAGAGAACCACCAAGAAAAACACAACAAGCAGAGAGAGATCGACGATCAGAAGGATCATTTGCCCATGATATCAGAATATGCCTGGAGCTGCAAAGAGTTGGAGCGAGGGAAAAGAGACGATGAGAGAGAGAGGGTTATACAAAGGTATCGTAAAACACGAAGAAGATGACTATAGTGGAGTTGAGTGGGAGTAAAACAAACTCACTCAAGATATGCACATGGTACGAAATGTTAGGATGAGTGACACCAAGATAAACTAGGCTCTCAACAAGATGATGACAGCGAGTAGAATTAGTAAGAGGCTCAACCATCAGTGGGACGAAGATGAACATTAAGCTCCATGAGAATCTTAGCTATGCGCTGATCAGTAAGAGAGACATGATCAAGAAGATCCTGGATATACTTTTCTTGGGACAGATAGAAGCTCTCAGGAGCAGAAATGACATCAATCTCAAAAAAGTAGTGAAGAGGACCTAGATCAGACATGAGAAACTACTCATGAAGACGCTCCTTGACAAAAGTGATGTACTGAGAATCATCTCTAGTAATAATTATATTATCAACATACAAAAGGAGAAGCGTCCGACCACAATGCGGAGTGTGAATAAAAAGAGTAAAATCATCAGCACTGGTAGAGAAACCATCTGCAGTGACAACTTAAGAGAAATAATCAAACCAGGCACGAGGAGCTTACTTGAGGCCATAGAGAGATCGGCAAAAGCGACAAACTATACTCTCAGAAATAGAATACCCAAGGACGGCTGTATGTAGATCTTCTC
This sequence comes from Bonia amplexicaulis, assembly GCA_036346245.1. Classification (NCBI taxonomy): domain Eukaryota; kingdom Viridiplantae; phylum Streptophyta; class Magnoliopsida; order Poales; family Poaceae; genus Bonia; species Bonia amplexicaulis. Next base: position 19,906,158 of record CM070751.1, on the reverse strand, counting down.
ATGCAACTCGCCATAGAGAAATGCATTCTTGACGTTCAACTGAGAGATAGACCACTGTCGAACAGAGATCACAGTAAAGAGAGTGCGAACGATAGTCATGTGAGCGACAGGAGCAAAGGTCTCATCGTAGTTATGGCCATGCTCCTGCTGATAACGAATGGTCATATTTGGTCGTAGACTCCTTTTGCTGATTTTGGTCCCTCAGTTTGTTAATTTGTCCATTGCCATCTCTCTGTTGCCTTCTTTACTAGAATGAACAATTTGATGCATTGCAACTTCAACAGTGAGATTCATTCTGGTAATGTAAAACTTAAGCCAATGTTCCTAAAAAAAACCCTTAAGCCAACCGCTCATTAGCGTTGAACACAACAAATAAGGTGCGAGGGATGAATGTTGATAAAACCCTTCTTTTGCAATGACAAAAACCTTTTTAACACTGTTCAAAATGTCTCTAGCTTCCCTTTGTACTTATTGGATACATAACCCTTAATTAAATAATCTAAAAAATTGATTAACAATGAGAAGAATCCCATATGACTTGTGTAATTGAATTTGTAGAGATCAACTCGTCATGCATGAGATTCTCTTAATTCTTAAACAAATTGATGTAGAGGATAAAGTTGGACAAAAATTACCAAACTAAATCTTTGATAGACCAGAACTAACTAAGTAGGTCCTGTTTGATATGGCTGTGGCTTGTGACTTTTGGTTGAAATTTTTGAATTTTAGCTGTTTGAATTATGGAGAGAGAGATACTCGCTTGCGATTTTGGTTGATACAGATGTTAGGCTTTTAACGTGTACTACAATTAACTTATAGACCCCGTCTTGAGAAAATACTCCGTTTGAAAGTTAGATACTGTAGCAAAAACCAAAAACTGCTTTTAGAAGCCGTTAAAAAACAGACCCAAAGTTGAAGGGCCAAAACGGACGGAATTATATTTCTGGGCCAACTTAAATTTCTTTTGAAAGTTCAGGTGATAATCCTATACTTTTTCCTGAAATTAACGATGTCGTGTGACTTGACTCAAATAATCACATTTAATCTAAAACCATCTTTTACATATGCATATTGCAGTTAAATCCCAGTCTCATTATTTAGCCCTCCCTTGATTTCAATAGTGGTTCTTTTTACTACATTTGGCTGCATGTTATCTGGAGCAATGGCGGAACCAGTCTCGGGCTACCTGGCCTGGTAACCAAAGCCTATGGAAAATTCATGAAAAATATAAAAAAACAAAGTTAGCCCAAGAATTGGCCCAAGAGCAGCTGAGTTAGCCCACCCTGATCTGGAGCACTATTTATTTTTATATTACATGTAATTTGCTCTGTACACCAAACTACCAATTTCAACTCCGAATATGTTATTACATACATTAAGATAAAAGAACATAGTTCTAGGGCGGATTATGGCATGCAACAAATTCAACATTAGCATATAATATTTTTTGGCTTTCGTACTCTCTAAAGACAAATTAATGCAGGGCTTTGTGATGAATATGCAACCTTCAGAGGCAGAGGTGGGTTTTGATCTTCGCCTTCCTCCAACCGAAGATATCGAGCAGATCGAAAGAAGAATCAATGAAGAATGGGCGCCAGCTCATAAAAACTTGACTTACCAGGTGAAATTAGTTGCACTGTTACGTGGATAACAGAAAATAAATCAAATTCTGTATTGGCCAACATCATGTATTACCTACATTCCTGAAATTCATTACTATCATTGGACAGCTGATGAGGAAAGGACCAGCACGGGATGTGGCAGGACGCCCCGTAGTTACACCAACCAATGCGTCAAACCCATGGTGGTCTATATTTGAACAGGCTATCATCTCTGCAGATGGAAAGCTAGCTAAGCCTGAGATTTTATCTTCAACAACAGATTCACGCTTTGTAAGGCAGATGGGCATCCCAGCCCTTGGATTTTCTCCAATGACAAATACTCCAATATTACTTCATGACAATAACGAGGTAATTGTTCTTGGCCTGCTGTGTTTTTCTTGTACATATTGTAATGCCCAAGCTAAGTGTTATCTCAAAATTGCAGTTTCTGGAGGATAAAATATTCCTGAGGGGCATCAAAGTGTATGAACATCTTATTAGAGCCCTAAGCACCTTTGAAGGCTGATTCATAAAAAGCAACTGCCGTCACATAAAGCGTACCGTTGTTGTATTCTCATCTCTCATCTCGTTTCACTATACATGGCGTTACTGGAAGAAGCCGCAAGCATCATGCTCCAGCTATCTCAGAATTGGTTGAGGCTCAACCATACCTTAATAAAATAGGTTGGAAGATTAATTTGTACGTACTTACGAATTATGATGCTATGAACTGTAAGAAGATGACACAAAGTCCACATGTGGATAGATATCATTTATCGATTTGGGGGTTCTACTGGTTTCATCTATTCGCTGAGGAAGCCAGAACCGCTGTACAATTGTTATGTTGCATTTATACTTTGCACTGTCTTCAACAAAGCAGAAAAATATCATCGAGAGAACCACTTGGGATTTCAAGTGAAGATCTAACGTAATTATTCGTCGACATTTTGGTGCTGTGAATGCGGAGTTCAATTGTACGGTGAGAAATGTTGCAAGCTGCAACTATTTCGAGCCAACTTAACCAGAAGTGTCGTGATAAAGCAATGCAGAAATGGTAGCTCTATATCGTCAGTTTGACAACCAATTCCAATACCGCACTGTTTACAAATGGAGAAATTTTGCATCAAGATAATAACTCCTACCTCTTGAAATACTGGTAAATAGTTAATAGATATTTCTTTATGACTTGTTGAGTACGGTTGTATTCACACTTACTAAACCATCAACAGAAAAACCTTAAGAAGATAATGAATAACCATTCGAGGATTCCTTTGGTGTAGATGGTAACTGATTTTAAGTCATGTCTTTGCTTAGACACGTCTATGATTTTTCTTTTATGATATAATATAACTTTAGAGTTGAACGTTCGGTTGTGTAAAACTTGGTTGTTATGTCATAATCTTGTATTAAAGTTTGATTTTATTGAATAGGCTTGTGTTAGTATGATACACACTCGACTCTGATTCGATTTTCTTCTCCGTTAGTGACTTGTTTTCTAGCTTATATATGTAGCTTTATAGTTGTGTGGTTTAGATGCATCAAAGTTTCTCTTGCCTGTAATGTATCCTTATATGTTATAATTTTCATCTCCGTACGTCCATAGTTTGTTCACAAAAATTCTCTATGTTAAATTTATATTTCATATTCTTTTAATTCTCTATATTTGCCATGTCTTTTATAACAAGTTGCAATATTTTACGCGAGAAGCCACCACAAGTTTTCAGAGTAGGCAACTCTCTCTGCGTTGCGGGGAGTGCGGTTTCTTCTTTCTCTCTCTAAGTTCTGCTCTGCTCTTTGTAGGCTGCTCCCCTTCCGGTCTGTAAAACTTGTTGTAATTGCTTTCTATCTTATTGCAAAGACACGTGTTCTTAAAAAACTTGGAATTGTGGAGTGTCATTCCAATTATCGTTCTTTGGAGATTAGCATGTTATTAGCGCGTCAGACCAACAAGACACTTTCGGTTCAAAATGAATCAAGGCTTGTGGTTTTGAGACGGATTAACAAACAACTCCCTCTCAACATACAGGGCCTGTTTGGTGTTGCTACGGTTTATGACTTTTGGCTGAATTTTTTAAATTTTAGCTGTTTACGACAGAGATTATGAAGAAAGATACTCGCTTGTGATTTTAGTTAATACATATGTCAGACTTTTAACGTGTACTATAATTAATTTGTAGATACCATCTTGAGAAAATAACCCGTTTGAAAATTAAGTTCTATAGTAAAAATAAAAAACGCTAGTTTCGATCCTGCCTAGAACCTCTGAAGAACAGTAACCTTGCTTATGGCAGGAAGCTTCTGGGCTTCTTCTGCCCATCAACTGCATGTCTCCTGTGCCCAATGCATTCCAGCTGCACGCTGACGACTGAAAGACGCCTGCAAAGATAGAGGCCATGTTATTTTAGCTTCTGTTTTTTATTTTTATATAATAATTAGTTTTTAAGTAGTATTTTTTAAAGTGAAGTTCATAAATTGATTGTAATAGGCATTATAGTAAGTTTATTTAGATTAGTTAAAATTATACGCGAGTATCTCTCCGTACTCTTCCGTGAATAGCTATAATTCAAAATTTTTAGTCAAAAACTAAAAATCGTAGCAAAAAAGAACATATCCAAACTATTCGTGCTGTCTATTTCCTCTCTTTTGACGAACAAAATTAAACAAAAGACAGCGAGGAATAAAAGGAGAAGGCATCATTCATCATGGCTTGACTAATGTGGTGACTGTATCAGCTAAAATTATAAACGAGTATTTTTTTGTAATCTTTATCACGAACAGTTCAAAATTCAAAATTTCAGATAAAAATTATAAATCACAGTTACAAAAAAAAAAACAAGCCCAATATCAGGTGTATATCTCTGCGAGCTCCGTCTGTCGAAACGCGTTAGCGTGGACCACGAGGAGACGCAAACCGGGCGGGTGCTCATTTGGCCTGCTCGCTAGCTAATGCGTGCTTTATTATGCTGAGCGCGTTTTTTTTTCTTCGCTCGTTGCGAACACACACTGACACACATCTGCCCAAGCGTCTCCGCAAAAAACACCTTTCAAGTGGACGTGCATGTTCATGTAGCTAGCGAGACAGCGAGAGATCAGAGAGGAGGGGGAAAAAAGAGAGCCAGTGTATGTGAATATATGGTGACCGAACCACTTGGCCTTTTGACCCTGGGGCCTGCCTGACATGCATTCAGACTTCAGATCCATGTATAGTTTTTTTGAAACCCAGATTCATGTATAGTACAGGGTGTCTCCATGCGTTTAATTTCGACGTCACAACAAGACGTTGATGGATGTTCTGTTGCCTAGATAACTATTAGTGCCTTACCGATTAGTCAAACAGAATAATCAGCTATACTGTCTGATAGCTGACTATTCTGTTTGACTAATCAGCTAGTGGAGTAAACAATTACCATCAGCTAGTGGAGTAAACAACACACTACTCATTAAGTACTACATCGACAGTGTATTTGTAGGACCGGACAGGTAATAGAGGAAAGATGAATGGTGCATTCAAATTCTCCTCAAATATTCGCTTAATCCTTTTCTCTAATAGCTACTGAGCTCTCAAGATTAGTGTTGAACACACTCTTGGAAAACCAGAGCAATCGAGAGAACACTACGCAAAATGCATCGTGGTCGAAAATCGACAACCCGATCGAAAACTTACAACATAGTCATAAGTTCAACAACGCGGTCGTGAGCTGACAGAGTGATCATGAATCTGACTACCAGACGGAAGTACAACGTGGTCGGAAATTGACTACCAAACAGAAGTAACTATAGTCGATAACCACCGAGATCAGAAACAACGTGATCGAAAATGGTTGCAATCGAAACTGACGTAGTCGTAGGCAACATGATCGAATGCCAACCAGTGGTCGAACAATCAACGTTGTCGTAATCAGTCGGCACCGTGGTCGTAACCAACGTGGTCGAAACCAGTCGGCAATGTGGTCGTAACCAACGTGGTCATAAGCCAATGAGATGGTCAAACAACCAACGTGGTCCAAATCAAACTGCAACTTAAAAGATCAACGTGGTTGTAAACCAACAGGTGGTCGAATAACCAACGAGGTCGAAGGCCAACGAATGATCTACAACCAGTGTGATCGATTCAGCTCAAAAATCAAAGCGTCTCCCCAGATTCATGTATTGTACATGGTGTCTCCATGCGTTTAATTTCGACGTCACAACAAGACGTAGATGGATGTTCTGTTGCCTAGATAACTACTGGTGAATTACCGATTGGTCAAACAGAATAGTCAGCTATGATGTCCCAACCAGGCGGAAAATAAGACACAATTACCGTCAGCAAGTGGAGTAAACAACACACTACTCACTAAGTACTACATGGACAGTGTATTTGTAAGACCGGATAGGTAATAGAGGAAAGATAAATAGTGCCTTCAAATTCTTTCTAAGTATTCGCTTAACTCTTTTCTCTAATAGCTACTGAGCTCTCAAGATTAGTGTTGAACACACTCTTGGAAAACCAGAGCAACTGAGAGAATACTACAGAAAACAGACCGTGGTCGAAAACTGACAACCTGATCTAAAACTTATAATGTGGTCATAAGTTCAACAACGCGGTCGTGAGCTGATAGAGTGATCGTGAATCTGACTACCAGACGGAAGTACAACGTGGTCGGAAATTGACTACCAAACAGAAGTGACTATAGTCGGTAACCACCGGGACCAGAAACAACGTGATCGAAAATGGTTGCAGTCGAAACTGACGTAGTCGTAAACAACGTGATTGAATGCCAACCAGTGGTCGAACAATCAACGTTGTCGTAATCAGTCAGAACCGTGGTCGTAAGCCAATGAGATGGTCAAACAACCAACGTGGTCGAAACCAACCAACGTGGTCGTAAGCCAATGAGTTGGTCAAACAACCAATATAATCGACACGCAACTCAAAAGATCAACGTGGTCGTAAACCAACAGGTGGTCGAACAACCAACGAGGTCGAAGGCCAACGAATGATCTGCAACCAACGTGATCGATTCAGCTCAAAAATCAACTAGAGAAAAGGAGATCCGTGAGTGGTCGGAAACCCCATGCGCTAGGAAAAGGTGAAGTGGTCAGAAGAATGAATGTGCTCGATACCAGTGCAATGCTGTTTGGAACTTGACCGTGGTCGAAACCAACGTAGTCGTAAAACTGATCGATGTTCCAGAGAGTGCATCAACTATCGACTGCTTCAGTTCAGATCGAACAGAAGAACATGAAGAAATAACATATCTGAACGTGGTTGTGCGACAATATAGAGCGAAACACCCGAAAGATTGAACAAAGTCGAGAGCAACGTTCCTCAGTCTAGAACTCGACCATGGTTGAAACCAATGTGATCGTAAAGCCGATCGAGTTCCAGACAGTGAATAATGCTTCCGATTGAATCAGTTCAATAAGAAAGCCGAAGAACACGCAGCAACCGAAAGAGTGAACATGGTCGAAAAGTAAAGCGCTGTGGTGAGAGACTTGACCGTGGTCGTAACTGGAAGCGGTCGTAACATTCTCGAAAGAACAGAGGAAGGCTTGTGAGGCGCACGACTGCAAGATCCAGATTCTAAAGAACTTTTGATTAAAAGATCAATAGGCCATGAAACTTTGTACGCAACTAGAATAAGGTCTCAAGAGACTACTCTAAACTTTAATTGAAAACTTAGCAAGCAAATAGAGATCTTTCTGTGATTTCTCCAAGAGCGCACAAAGTCAAAGCCGAGAGGGTGAAAAGGCAATCAGACCATGCTCGTGGGAATAGACTAGCCAAGATGGCTTTGAGTATGATTCCCAAACACCAGAGAACAGAAGAACAAGAAGAATAGAGGAAAAAACCAAATCGAAGCCAACTCAATCAGATAAAGACTACATAAGCAGTAGATAAAAACTTGATGTATTGCTCTGATGATTGGTTTCACAGCCACTCCCCTTGGGAGGACCAAGCTCTAACCCTAGAGCCAACACCCACTCTCTAACCTAACAACCATGAAGGGAGGAAGAGCTAGCCACCACCAGACCTACTCACGGTCTGCCTCAAGCCTCAACTAACTCTTACCTCCTCTCCCCTTTTTATAGGCTCACAAACGAACCCTAGACCTAATGGATCCAACCAATAGTTCAAACCGGGGATAACCCGTTAACCCCACCTAACACCGAGTTTTACTCATGCACGCTTATCAAAGTAGTTTACATGCGACCCTAATGACTTGTCATCAAGCCTCTCACACGTCCAGATCTCACTGAAACGTCCTCACTTGCAAACGACCTATGTCACTTGGCACACAACGTGCTTCTCCTCACACATGATGGCACCTGACATCCTTGACCGTCTGGACCTCGACTCCTCCCTGAGCCTAGTCCCGGTCCACCTCGCCGTTGCCCGTCATGTCCATCTCCGGTAGCTCCTACTCTGGTTCCTCGTCGTCCCGGCTTGCAACCACCTCAGGAGCCTCGATCATCTTCGGCGTCTTCCTAACCGTTCTGGACCTCAACACCTCCCTATGTCTAGTCCCGGTCCTCCTACGACTCACCACGATCTAGCTCCGAAGTCCTGCAACCAACACCAACAAGCAAACCATCACATAGCACCGCGCTATAAATAAAGATCATCAATTTGCATAAACAGAATGAATTCCATAGAACAATCTCAGCAAACCAACTGATCAAATGCAATTTACGACTACTCTGATGCACAAGACAGAGGTACTCGTAGCCCATGAAGTCTTACCAGCAGTCTACGACCACTCAGCAAGTCGTTACGACCAACACAAAGATCGCTGCGACTATGAAACAACTACTACGACCATGTAGCAGTCCCTATAACCATGGAGTAGATGCTACGACCATGTAGCAGACGCTACGACCATGAAGAGCACAAGCTACGACTACCGCAAAGATTGTCACGACTATCGATCACACAGCACGATCGCGATGCGCTCGACTATCGACTCCAATGCACTCCCGCCGACGACTATGACTATCGACCACGACCACCAAGTCAGAACGCCTCTGCCGACTACCAAGTCGTAGCCCCGCCACGTTGTACTACGATAATCGAAGACGACTAACGAACAACTACGATCATCAAATCGTAAGATCACCCATAAAGCCATCACATGGTCTCATAGTATTGTATCACGTACGTCGGGCAGTTTGATCAGTTTGAGAGCCCCAACATCATGTAGTACTGTATACTTGTTCTGTTTATTAATTAATTGGGCGATGGCCATGCTCCATAGCCAAGCTACACACAAGTAACAGAGTCACGCGGTTTCGGAGGCCACCTAAACACAAACCAACCACCTCTTTCTTCCCTGCCTGCAACTTGCGGAGCCAGTGCGGCTCTAGCTAGCCTGGCTCTGGTCCGCGCGACCAAAATCACACGGCTTCGTTCGAGCTATTGCCGTGCTGACGCCGTACGCCGCCACGGCCGCGTGCTCCCTATATCCAACCGATCTCCTGTCGCCGTCTGATCGCGTCCCCAAATCCGCGAAGCTGCAACGCCAAATAAACAACACCTGCGACGCATGTTACTTCCATGTACAGCCGTTGTTGCCGCTGACTTGTGTGTGAATTCCCGCTGCTGTGCAAGTGTGCATAGGCTGAACTGAACAGTAGTACCGTCTCGTCGTGGGGAAGGGTGCCTGCTAGACTGCTAGTAATCTGCGTCTATATGTACGTACGTATGTCATTATCCTATGCTCAGTCAACTCGTCGGCAGGTTTACTTACATCTGGGAATGGCTAAATTACACATGCAGGGTTGGTTCAGTCGCAAGATCGAGTGACTTCTAATTTCAGCTACCAAATTGGCCCATGTAAATGCACAGACATCATTCTTAAGGCATGTTTAAATGATTTAGAATATATATACGATTTTGCTTTTTGAAAAAAATGAATCTTTGCAGAACTTCATTTGTGATATTTCAGTATTATATATTATAAGAGAGAAAATTGTAGCACTTTGACCCGTCCTCTGAGCCCAGAATGCATCATTCCATAACATTACCATTTACAACCATTGTTGATAAATTTAGACAACAACTGCCCTATTTACATCTCAACGACATGATAAACAACATACTATTTTAACACTAGCTGCCTAAGCAAGCCATTAAAGTGTAAATACATTAACTAAAGGTGGTGTGCGAATTACTGCTTGCACGTGGAAATATATATGTACTACTCTCGCATGTGCATGTCGTCTTCAATGCTTACCTAAAATAATAATAAATAAACAAGAGTAAGTCTAAAGACTTAGCAAATACATAATAGGACCATAAACACTACCAAACGCATAAGCAATTATCTAGCAATGTCATATCCCACATGTTCTAACATTATCATAGACAAACCATATCATCATTCTCATGTTTCATCCTCATGTTTCCATTAGTGCCATGCAACACTACTCTATATGCTCATTTGCTCATCTCATTGAATATACCGGTATAGCCTGAGTGAACACCCGTCGATGTTCACCCTATTATAGGTCCATCGTTGTCGGCATGTGATCTCTCTATTCCCGTGGAGGTCTACCAAAGTAGGTCTTACAGATCTACCCACGGTGAATCTCTTTCTCATCATATGAGTGCACATAATGCAAATGTATATGTTCATTGTCATAAACATGCTTCATCATTATCAGGTAAGCATCACTGCTTACCCTGCTCCATCATCATTGTCATCATCAACTAATCGACATCACATAACGTAAACATCACATATTCCATAACAACTATTATCTATCGCTCTGCTATGCACTTGCCTGTTTAATCTCGGGGATGATGCGTAGATGGCAACAAACTAGAGCCTCCACCTGTACAAGCATCATTCAGTCTCAAAACACCATAGTAATACACGCGCAGGCATGCGAACGGCATCAACTCTACACATAAAACCAATACAAACAATCCCCCTCTCACCTGACACCTTCCCGCTGTCCTGGTGCACAACCGACCATAAATTTAAGATTTATGGAAACTCTACCGCGCACGCTTATCCTCTTTTATTTCTTTCTTTTTTCCTTCTTTTTCTTACCTCTTTCTCTTCTCTTCTTTCCTCCCTCTTTCTTCCCTATTCTCTCTCTCTTTTCTATTTGGCCGACGCACCCAGGCCACCCCTTTATTTCTTTCTCTCCTCCTTTTCCTTATCTCTTCCCTCTCTCTTACTTTCCCATTCTTTTGTCTCTCTCTCGTGCGCACGGCCGTTTCCCGATCGACGTTGACCACCCCCATGGTGGCTCCTTGGCTCGACCTCTAGCCATTCGGTGCCGCTCCTCTGGCCACTGCACCCCTCCCATGGGCCTAGCCATTCCCGACTTTGGCTTCTACTTGTGCATGGTGAGGGTGCTCGATGCCACCCTCAGGTTGTGCCATCTGAATTTCTGTTTTTTTATCGTAGCTTGAACTCTTTCTTTTAATCTAAACTGTTGTAACTCGGGCCCGCTATATGAATGGTTATATATTTTTATTTAAATAATAACATCGAATGGCTAATATAGTTCAACTTAGTTATGGTTTACCAGATTAAGGATAAGATGTTTTGCTTTTTTTTTAAGAATTTCTAACTTATTTCTCTTATTTCTTACGAGCTCTAAAAACCTGTCGTAAGCTTTTAATATATAATAATAGATGTCCAAAATCGTTTGTTCGTAAATATATAGTATACAATCAAGCTTTGAATTTAACTCTGAAGTCACATGTAAGGAATTGACCAAAATGTGAAGCCACAAAAGTCTATCCAGTGAATCGCAAGCTTACCATGTCCGAGGCTGAAGTTGAATAATTAACATTAGCAGTCAGGGGGGATCTGTTCCCAAGTGACAGGTAGGTGCAGTTGACACTTGACAGACTTTGAACTCAGTTAGCCAGTAGCGTTACAGCTGTACAAGTCCTGCTAGAACAAGCCAAATTCTAACAAAGCTACTATTTTATACTACACACTTGGTAAGCTTCAAGGATACAACGTCTACGTTATAAACATTGCACAGGATGCTTCCTTTGTTCTCTAGTTTATTAATTCCCTCTGCATTAGTGGCTAATGTACGACTGAAAATAAAGATTACATTATTTGCGAGAGTATCTATCTGATGTGAACAAAATAGCTATTCAACTGCTTAACAATTGAATAAACAAACACATAACTACGTAAGCCACCCACATTGGCACAGTTCTGACATGAATCCTATAAAAGCCATCAAAGTATGAAGCACACCACACTGAGCACAGCATATAGAGACATAAGACCTGTGTTTGAAACCATCACCACTGCATCAAAGGAACCAAGAAACTAAGCGTCATTTGCCAGGAAGCTTAGAGCTAGCTAGCCATGGTGAAGACGGCAACGAACAATGACGCCGCGGCGGCGAAGCGGCTGAGCGGGGGCGGCCACGGCGGCAAGAAGACGTACAAGGGCGTGCGGATGCGGAGCTGGGGCTCGTGGGTGTCGGAGATCCGGGCGCCGAACCAGAAGACGCGGATATGGCTCGGCTCCTACTCCACCGCCGAGGCCGCGGCGCGCGCCTACGACGCCGCTCTGCTCTGCCTCAAGGGCTGGGCCGCCGTCGACCTCAACTTCTCTGTGCGCCTCCCGTTCGACCTTCCCGCCGCTGCCATGTCGCCCAAGTCCATCCAGCGTGTCGCAGCCGCCGCCGCAGCCAATGCCAGCGCTACCGTCTTCACCAGCGCTGACAGTGCCAGTGCCAGCGACGACACCACCCCAGCCTGCAGCCCCAGCAATGCCTCGGTGGTGAGCTCCCCGGAGACGGTCAACAAAGAGGCCGCCCACGACGGCGACTTCGACGGCGGAGACGTGGACTACAGCTCGCTCGCGGACATCGAGGCGTTCTTCCAGTCGCCCAAGTGCATGGAGATGGAGTACGCCATGATGGACCCGTGCAGCGCGTTCTTTGCCCCAGCGCCGATGGAGATGGAGGACGAGTGCAGCTGGGAGGAGGAAGGCGGCGACATTAGCCTCTGGAGCTTCTCTCTGGACTGAAGTGGGGTCAGAGAAGATGAAGCAATAATGGAGCAACTGACTAATAGTTAATCAAGTCATCAGAACTGGTCATTCATGGTATCATAGTTATAGTTAATTTCATACATATGATAACTTGATTCAATGTACACATACGTAATAATAGGAAATTTTTACAATATATTCTACTTATAGTAAAAAAGCGATAGTAGAAATTAAATCAAACTATTAATTTGTAAAGGTATAATAGACTTTTTGTAAATCTAATTTTTTGTGAAGGTATTATGAACTTTTTCTCTGAACCAATTATTAATCCTTTCCTCCACTACCGCCTTGGCCTCTCCCCCATTCTCTGTGCCTCCGCTAATGTGTCTTATACACGCGCTACCACGGTGCCACTGTGCCTCGTTGTTCTCTTTACAATTTTATCCCTCACAGAATTCTACTGCTAGTACTGCTAGTAGTAGTATAACTAAATTCTAACTAATATGATCAATTGGATAAAAAGAATGGATTGCTCATATTTATTATAGGGTACTTGTTGTAGGGGTGGCCCAACCCCAAGTGATTGGACCTTGCAACTGGCAAAATATATGATAGGCCCAATAGTATAAAGGAATATATCAATATAGCCCTACCTTTATAATTATTAAGGGGCAAGATGAAAATTTTTCATCCTACCCCACTCATGTATATAAACCCCAAGAGGGGTATAAGGGGCTTGGATTCACTCATTTTACACACAAGCTCTCTCTCTCTCTCGCTCTCTTGGTGCTATGCTCCCATAAAGAAGGGTACTATGTACCCACTATTATAGCCATGCTACAACAGTTGGCGCCGTCTATAGGGAACGTGCGAGAAGCTGCGCAAGGAAAGGCGCTAGAGAAGGCTACCACCAGAGTGCTCGTGCCGTGAGCACTCCAGATAAGTTCATCTCTCCATACGCGAGCACCACATATGCTGCCATATCCGGGGCTACTTCCGACGGCTACCCCCTCGCACCTGTAAAGGTGGAGTGGTGTTTCTCGCCGCCGTACACTAGCGAGTCAACCTCTGTGTGCAATGTAGGCCGTCCAGAGCTGTAGAAGTGGAGCAGTGTTTCTCATCGTCGGACACCGTGTCGGCCTCCCAGCTGACGAGACCGCACCGCCTCTGCATGCCTTCTGCTCACCCGACCTCCGTCAGTCTCGGCTCTGCGCCCCCGACTTCATCAGCCCAGCTCCTCCGGACTTCGTGTGGCCTCCGCTGGTCTCCATCGGACTTGCGTCGCCTTCACTGCCTATGCTCTGGACTTCATGTGGCCTCCGCTGTCCTTCGGCAGACCTCGTGTGCCTCCGTCGACCTTCACGCCCTCCAGCCTTCGTTAGTCTCGGCTCTGCGCCTTCGACTTCATCAGCCTCAGCTCCACCGGACCTCACGTGGCCTCCGCTAGCCTCCCCTGAACATCGTGTTGCCTTCGCCGGACTTCGCGTGGCCACTACGGGCCTCCATCGGACTTCGTGTCGCCTCCACTAGCCTCCGCTAGCCTTCGCGCCCACCTCCGTCGTCGGTCTCGGCTCCGCGCCCTTGACTTCATCAGCCCCAGCTCTGTCGGATTTTGTGTCGCGTCCGCTGGCCTCCGTCGAACTTTGCGTGGCCTTTGCTGGCCTCCATCGGACCTCGTGTACCTCTGCTGGCATCCGCCGCCTTTGTGCCCTTTGGCCTCCGTCGGTCTCGGCTTCACCGGACCTTGCGTGGCCTCCGTTGGACATGCTTGCTTTGCCGGACTTCGTGTGGCCTCTACGGACCTTCGCTAGACTTCATGTGGCCTCGCGGGCCTCCGACGATGAAGAATCTAGACCCGTCATTATGAGTTAATGACATGTTTTGGTAATTAATGACAATCAAATTGTGGGACTAATAGTTTCATTGAGATGAATGAACATGATATGTCTCACGGTAATGGATGACTTAAGATGAGTTCATGCGGTTGATTATTCTTAAGCAATGTAAAACTTCACATGTGTTGAAAAGTCATGACCCAAACTTGGAGTTGAAATATACGTTGTCAAGCTTCAAGTGGATGCGTAAGGCAAAGGTATGACTAGCTAGAGCTAATGATGTGTTGCTAGTCGTTTACCAGTCTTGGTGTTTGGTTGGAAGATCGAGTTGCTAATATAGGATGTTGTACTATTAAGAGGGGTCACGACTAGTAGCTTGAACGTAACAAGTGTTGATAGTTCGCTTGATTGCTCTAGCTCTCTCTCTTAGTTGCATGATGCTAATATTTTTAAATGTGATTTGAAAATGTTGTAGATCATGCATAAGTCCTTTGTGACATGTGATTTAATGTTTGCGAATGTGTTTTGCAACATGTCGAAGTCTATGTTATTTCCCTTCCTTGATGCATGATGCTAATAATTGAGATGTGTCTCTCAAATGATTGTAGCTCATGCAAATGTTGTTGCTACATGTGACTCATGTTTGAAAAGGCAAATTTGAATTTAGTTAAGTCATGTCGTCTTCAGGTGATGTGATTCCAAAAGATACTTGTGGATATGTTCTATGATCTATTAGAAGTCACTTGTTAATCTTAAATGTGTATTTCTATAATTTGCAATGCTTTAGTGCAAAGTGGCTGAGAAATATGCATTTATTCTAATCGTCAAAAACTGTCTTCAAGGTGGCGATCTGACCGGCCTTGTTCATGCGATCAAACCAGCCTAATCAGTTTCACCCGGGCCAAAAGGGTAGTCTGATCGTGGAGCGGTCAGACCGGAGTATACTCGGCGGTCTGACCGGTATGTACTCGGTAGTCTGACCGTTAAGAACATGACGGTCAGACCGGCATACTTGTAGTGGTCTGATCGGTCAGACCGGCCAAAAGGGCAGTCTGACCATGGAGCGGTCAGACCAGAGTATACTCGGCGGTCTAACGGTATGTACTCAACGGTCTGAACATTAAGAACATGGCTGTCAGACCGGCATGTGCCTGGCGGTCAGACCGGCATACTCGTAGCGATCTGACCGGTCCGCGGAGTTACCATTCCTTCTCACGGTACGTTTTTTCTAGAGAATGACTTTTGCTGATTTTTTCTAAAGCGGTCTTACCGGTGCATTTGCGGTATGACCGGACCTGGCGGTCCCTGTGTGGGCGGTCAAACCGACTTTTCAGACTAACGACTAGTTTTGTAGCCGTTGAGAGGGCGGAAGTACCGGCCATATGTTGGCAGTAGTTCCGCCCTTAGGCTGATTCCTGCTTTTTCTTCTCTCCAATGGCTAGTTTTTAAGAAAGTGTATAAATACCTCCTCAAGGGTTGTTGAGAGAAAATTGTTGGTGCTAAGAGCAAGTCTTCTCTTCCTATGTTCATGTGTTGCACTTAGAGAGTGAGGAGAGCATAACCTAGTGCATGTGTTGCACTTGGTGGTGAATTTTATGTCTGTTGAGCTGCTATTCTTGATTCGTTCAAGCGAGGGTCCAACTTCATCGCCGCCAAGTCCGAAGGGTGGGGGACGGACCACGCACGTCAACACTCGTCCGACCACCTTGTGGTGACAACTTCATCCGTCCATCTCATGGTCGTAGATGTTTCGTTCGATTGCCCGCGGTCTTGACTTCTTCCGACCACTTCGTGGTCGTAGACACTTCATCCAACCTCCCCGCAGTCGTGACTTTGTCCGACCACCTCATGGTCATGGATGCTTCGTCTGACCGCCTTGCGGTCAACACTTCGTCCGATCACCTCGCGGATGAGACTGTCACACCACCTCGCAATCAGGAATTCATAAGACCACTTCGTGGCTGAGACTTTGATGACGCCACCTCGAAAGCTCCACCTCGACAGGGCACCTTTGGCTGCATCACGGGACTTCGCCGTCCAACTCGTAGGCATCGCCTCGGAGGGGTAGCCTGACCCACAACTCAGCCTCGAAAGATCGACCTCGACGGGGCGCCTTCAGCTGCATCGCGGGACTTCGCTGCCCTTCTCGTAGGCATCGCCTCATAGGGGTGGCTTGACCCACAACTCCGCCTTAAATGCTCGGCCTCGACGGGCCGCCTTCGACTGCGTTGCAAGATTTCGCCGTCCTCCTGGTAGGCATCGCCTTGGAGGGGTGGCCTGGCCCACGACTCCGCCTTTGTGTGCCTCCCAGTCGAATAGGACCTCGACAAGACAGCTACAGTCTCGGCGTCGGAAGGGCTAGAGCTACCAATTGCATCAGCTCGCTCATCGGGACATTCGTGCTTGCTGAAGGGGGACGAGGGGCTGGGGTAGTTGGTCACGTCAGCTCGCTTATCGGGACCTCCGCGCTTGCTGTCGAGGGAATACTATTGTAGGGGTGGCCCAACCACTCGTGACTAGGCCTTGCAACTGGTCTAATATGTAATAGACCCAATAATATAAAGAAATATACCAATATACCCTTATATTTTTAATTATTAAGGGTAGGATGGGAATTTCTTACCCTACCACACTCATGTATATAAGCCTCTAAGAGGGGGTATGAGGAGCCGGATTTACTCTTTTTACACACTAACTATCTCTCTCTCTCTCTCTCTCGCTCTTTTGGTGCTATGTTTCCTATGGAAAAGATACCATGTACCCACAATACTATAAAAGAGCCCTAATAATAAGCTAATTAAGCATTGGGGGGAGGGAGCTCTCATGGAGCTACATGTTTTAAGGCAGCTTCCATGGAGTTAACCTCCTTACAATTGTTTGTTGCATGTGTAAAAGCTGCTTTGTATGGCCCGCTCATTTTGACTTTACACGACTTCGGTTTATTTTCACTATTTATAAATTTCATCTTTTCTAAACTTTTGGCTTTTTTTAGTTTTTTTGCCGGTTCTTTTTTTTCTCGTATTCGTTTGCGTTGTCCGTGATGAGCTAACATATTTTTTCTTTTTTAAAATTTTAATTTTAATTACGCTAAATAAGCCACCTTCATTTACAGTGGAATTTCAGCCGCTATAGTGCAATTTCAGCCATAAGCCACAGTTTTTCAGCCATAAGCCACAGATCTATCTGCAAATGATTTGTACTTTTCCTTCTTTTGTTTGTTTGGACTATTTTGTGGCTATATATAATCTTAGTGCACCACATGGGTCACAAAAGGCCCAAAAAAAAACTAAGAAGCTTAAGTACTGAAAACCTGTGCTTCATATTAGCCCACAATTTTTTAGTTGTCAACTTGCTAGCCAGTTGAGTATAGTCTGCTTTGCATTAAGGCATGATCTTTTTATTTTCCGTCTGCGCTGAAAGGCCGAAAGCAAACCCTTAGTCCTTTCGCCTCTTAAGGACGAAAGTTCCAGGGGGAAAGAACCAACTGTTGACGGTTTTTTATTTTTGTTTTAGTATCTAATTTTTAAATGAAGTATTTTCTCAAAATAGGGTCTACAAGTTAAACGATGTATACGTTAAAAGCCCAATATCTGTACCATCCAAAATCGCAAGTGAGTATCTCTCTCCGTAACACTGCAGTGGCATCGCAAACATGTCAAAATTCAAAACTTCATCAAAAACCATAAACCGCAGCCGTTGCCAAACAGGCCTGTAATGACGGTCAGCGGTAAGTAGAGAGTTAATGCCCTATAGAGATAATCACTATTGTTATTCTAATTGCAGATGATTAGCGAAAGTGGGACCATACTCCTGAACCACATGAGAGAGAGGGAGGCTTCTACCCTTACCCAGACGTCGCTGTCAAGAGTCAAGACTATTAGGGGTAGGAGCAAAATGTCTTCTCTCTGTAATGGTTCCTCTGTAAATAGTGTTGTACCATCTATTTAAAAAACAAGGAAAACGAAGGAATTTGGAAATACAAACACCATCCCAGACCTTCTACGTTTCTATCCCTTTTGTACAAAACAATTCTGTCTAGGATCTGTTCTTTTTTGCTACAGTTTATGATTTTTGGTTGTGGCTTATGACTTTTAAGCTGTTTGTACGAGAGATTACAGAGTAATAGAAACTCACATGTTATTTTTGCAGATATAAATGAAGTCGGTACATTATGTACTATAATTAACTAGTAAACTCTATCTTAAAAAGATACCCGTTTAAAAATTAATTACTGTAGAAAAACCAAAAAGAACATGACCTATGGCATGTTCGGCAAGTCAAAAGTCGGTCGGCTTTTAGCTTTTGCTACAGTATCTAACTTTCAAACGAAGTATTTTTTTAAGACAGTGTCTACAAGTTAAACGTAGTACACGTTAAAAGCCCAACATATGTACCAGCCAAAATCGTAAGTGAGTATCGGTCTCTCTGTAATCTGTACCGTAAACAGCCAAAATTCAAAAATTTCAGTCAAAAACATAAGCCACAATAAAAAAGAACAGATCCTAGTCTTTTTATTCCACTACAGAACAGATGCAAAAATAGACCAGGTGCACAACAATTGCCTTCCTGTGGGCAACCAGTAATAATCTCAGCCCAACTCTGGACACGGTTGGCGTTAGCGTCACGGTCGACAGGGGCCACAGCCTTGCTCACTCCACATCAGTGCACTTTGCGTCGGGAACGGCCCAGAACTAGAAGTCAGATGACTTCCGAGGTGCAACGGCGCAGTTGTGGACTTGGTGGGGAACGGTGGCCCAATTATCTGCACGGCCGCTCAGCACGCCAGCCGCGGTCTACGTGAGGCCTTGTGGCCCAGCAAAAGAACCGTGCCGGTAATCTAGTTTAATTGCTTATAACTTGTGTTAATGACTTGTTTGTATTACTTATCTTTTACTCACTTTGTTGTAATCATTGTTAGGTACTTGCTAATATTTTTAAATCTCATATTTGCTCTTTCCACTCTCAGGTAAAAAGCCAGTGGAGTGATAGCATCATGCATGGGTGAGAGCACTCGAGTTTTCAACACTATGGCTTGCTACTATTTATGTTATTTCATTTATTCTTTGTTTGATTAGAAGTGGACCGGTTCCATGTTTCAAATATTTATTTTAGCTTCTGCTAGTTCTCTAATAAAGTACTCTTAAAGTTTTAATTTTCTTGTGATTTCTACTACTGCTTTTATTCTTTACTTGGCGATGATGTTCCGTAGTAGTATCTCATATTCGTATGTGAGGTGTTACAGTTGGTATCAGAGCTTAGGCTATAGTTTCTGGAAAAAAATGATTGCACTCACATGGGGTTTCAGGTTAATTCATTCGTGCATGCATATGTAATCACTAGCATATTACCCTGATTCCATATCTGATTGCCATTTCCTTCATCTTATAATTAATCAATGTCATTTGTTTCAATATTCTATTTCCATACAACAGTATGCCTCCGGCTAGGCGTGCCAGCGCCCGGGTGCAGGAGTACGTGGACCGGGTACACAGACGTACTAATGATCCAGACAACCAGGGTCAAACCTCATCACCAGCGAACTCAGTTTCTGAAGCGTCCACTCTACCCCCACCGGCGGATCCTACGCCAGCACACCGGCGCCCTTCCTCTTCGGTCTGGTACCGCTTCTCGGGCGAGTGCGGTAGCTTTCGGCTCAGGTGCAGAACCTGGTTACGTTACTGCGGACCACTCTTCCGGCGATGCTCACCAACCAGGTTATGGTAGCACAGGTGGCGGCTGCTGCAGGTGCTCCCGTCTAGGCGCCACTCCCTCCTGCTCCTCGTATGACAATGAGTGAGTGGCAGTGCTTGGCTTGCAGACTTTCAGTGGATCAGGACCAGTGGGGTAGACAACTTGCATCGCTACATGAATAAGAAACTCGACACCATTGAACTCACTTCCCAGGAGAAGGTGTTGTTCGCCTCCCAGCAGCTGTTGGGGGAAGCGGACTTGTGGTGGGTAGAGGTGCGTAGCTCTCGCGGCCCTCATGCAGAGCCACCTACATGGGAAGACTTTACCACTGTTTTTGCTACAGAGTACTATCTTTTTGCCCTAACTAGGGCAAAAGACTTTGAGCTTGATTCCTTACGACAGAAGGACGGGCAGTTGGTAGAGCAGTATGAGAAGGCATTCCGAGAGATTTGCCATTTCCTTCCGGAGGTGAATTCAAATTTTAGGAGATAAACTTTAGGTTTGTAGTATTTACTTCATAGCTACAATACTAATTATGCATCAATTTCGTATTTGTGTCATATACTTTGAGCTTATGTTAGCTATTTTATTTATATTATATTGTTATTTGTACACATTGTTAAATATTCTCATGATGCATCCAGATACCATGATGAAGTTTGCTTCCTTTGAGACCACCGCTGAACTTATCTACAAGCATGTTGTTCCTGCCTTATGACTTATAGTTTCTCTTAAACAAATAAATGAAACTGTTTCTTCATCGTCATTTCGAAGCGGCTTATTAGAACAACATTTTTGAAGCGGATTATGACATTCGGTTTATTCACATAAGCTCTCGCGCTTTGACCAAAAACCATAAGCCATAAGCCGCAGCTGGCCTAGTTCTTTTCAGCTAATGGCTTATGGCTTATACCTCCCTTTGAATAAACAAGCATGATGGTATCTCCATCGCCGTTTCAAAGCGGTTTATTGGGACAGACTTTTCGAAGCGGCTTATCGACATTCGGTCCGTTCACATAAGCGCTTATGTTAGGGCCAAAAATCATAAGCTGCAGCCAAAATAACCTAGACATTGGTGTCTTCTGTGTTGTTGTTTCTCACCCAGCTGATAACGATATGATCATATTGGTTTTTGCTTCTATTTTCTATGTATGTAAGTCAGAAGCTAATATGAATATCCGGCTTCTCGAAGTAGTTTTCTCACTCCTCTCACTCATGTCTTACTTAGGGGATAAGGCGGGGTGAGGGGCCATGTGAGAATGTCCAGCAATATTTGTGATGAACCATCGTCAATATTTGTGGAGTTGAAATTCAAATTTGTAAAAGATTTGTATTTTTAGTTTGGTTTCTATCCTTGGCGGTCTGATCGGCTCCGCTGAGCGGTCATACCAGCCGTGCACAGTGGTCTGACCAAGGAGAATTCTGTTTTTGGTAGTGAGCTCTGCATTTTGGGAATTTAGTTGAGGATCTGGTAATTTGGTCCTAGGTCAGTGTGTTCATGTTGCACAAAATATGTTTCAGATAACGTGGGTCAAGTTATGAAAAACTTATACCCGAAAACGATTTGTTTGTCTTTGGATGTGTAGGGAAGTTTGGAGTCAACAGTGATTAATGGCGAGGACTAGGACTATGCTCGTGGAGGAGCCGAGATTTAGAATAGTTAAGAATATTGAGTGAGATGGTTGAACTCAAGCATCACACAAGAAAAGCAAGGAATACTGAAGGGAAGGTTCGAACAGTTGTTACACCAAGTGGCTTAATTGGTCCAAGTGAAGCGTGGTCCGGTGGAACCAGAGTGGGAGAGACTTGCCGACGTATGGCAAACTATTAGTGCAACTACACATAGCAAGTATGATAATTGCTTGCAAGGGAAGGAGAAGACCGGGTCAAAGCAAGGGTATTTTGGTAGTTAGGCCAAATTTCAGAAACTTTGTTGATCAAAACTGCGGTGCTTGAGTAATTTTTGCGAAAGCAGTTTAGATCAAAGATATGCTAAAAGATCAAGTGAATCAAATATTAAAGACTTAGCAAGTTTGGGTTCATATGCTTTGAAAAGAGTGCACGAATTAAGTATACGTGTAAAATTCATGTTGTATGGGATTAATGGGTTTCTCTTATTTGTGCTAGTAAATAATATCTATTAGAATTAGATATAAGCTAGTTATCTTATCTATTTAGTGGGTTGAGAAAGGAGACATTGACAATCATTCTAACCATCTTTGAGTTAAAGAGTTACGGCATAAGAGTTAATGGGTTCCTCCTGCTTTGCCTCTAGATTGCTCCAATTGCCAGCCAGATTGAAATACCAACTTCTTTTCTCTATCTACTCCTAACTTGGACGGCCAAACGTACCGCTAATGATTTAGTAGTAACGATTCCCTGTGCTCTACAGTGTGAACGTCTGTATTTTTGGTCGCTAGATAATAGTGACATGCGTGCGTCCATATGTGTTCGGAAAGTGCCCGGAACTGCCGTTGCAGCTGACTGGTCGCGAGCTCGTACAGACGCAGGTTGGGAATACGTACCTTTTTCTGTGTATTCGACCAATAGATTAACCTTGAAAGCGTCAAATGGATGGGATCGAGGCTGGGGACAAATGGGATAGATTAACACGGCCATGTAACAAGAACGCACCTGCCAAGGGAAAAGGTTGACCATGAGTGCGCACGCGCTGTGACCACGTCCACTGCTTGTGTTGTGCCCAGTCATTTTTTAGCAACATTTTCTCCAAAGTACCACGAGATTACAAATATAATGTTTTTACAACGCCTACTGATAGAGACTAGGTAGAAATATACGCCCCCACATTTCTCACGAGTTTCGCTAGTCCATGGTTAGGCGCTATTGTTTATTCCTCACACGCGAAAAGGACATAATGGAAACGGAATCGCTACGAACACGCGAAAAGTAAAATTTTTAAAGATTTTAGCCAGCATTTTCATCGTTCGATGGGGCTCGAAGATTTGTTCGCTACCAATGTGTTAGCGTTGGATCGCGACCAGCTCAAAGGCGGAACCATCTGCCCCTTCCGCCTCACGCGCGATCGAATCCGTGTCCTTCGCATGCGAAGAGGCAGCATATTGGTCGGTAAGAAGAAAAGTTTCTTCCGCTTGCTTTGTCTCGGGTCCCGGTCCATACGGTTGTTCGTTTCTTAATTGTTCGTCCATACGAGAGTCAATCTGCATGCACCATGTATTTTTCATTCGGCATGCACGATGTACTGTTCATTCGGGAGTGACTATATATCATTCGAGAAAAAAAAATTAGGAAATTTCAGTCAGTTTCCTTTCTACCTTTGGATCCAAATTCAATGGCTCAAAATCTCCCCTCACCCTCTAAATCTCCACCTCACACCTAAACCTTCCACTGCCTGACGCGGTTACGCTAGGGACGCGCATTCGGTCTATCCGTAAAAAATACTAGCCACGTAGGCGTGGCGCGACGCCACGCCAGCTACCATGTGAACCGAAGTAAAAGTGGCGAAAATTCGGAGGAAAAAGAAATCACAGGGTTTTTGCAAAAAAATTGAGGGCCTTTTCGCAATAAAAGGAGAGTGGAGGGGTTTTTCGCAAAAAAAACCAAGGGTCTTTTCGGAAGAAATAAGGGCCTGTTCGTAATTACGGGAAACTGCGGGTTGCTACCCAGCAAAAAGTGTGCATGGTTTTTTCGCAAGAATCTAGGGACTTTTGCGAAAACCAGGGACCTAAACGTAATTACTAAATCTTTGCGGGCTATTTTGCGGAGGGGTGACACGTGGGTAGGCTCGGGGGACAGAGAGTCCCCCTGTTATAATATACGGAGTATTTCGGTTTTTGAAATTTGACAATCAAATTAAGTAAACTAAAATAAAAAATCGAATCTAATTAACCAAATTATTTCCGTTCGGTCAATTCGGCTTTTCGGTTAACCGGAATATGCACAACGCTCTAACGTATAAAAACATTTTTAGTTTAGTGTTATCGTACCTGATTTATTTTTGAGCGAATAATATCTCTAAAAGCTACTAATGTTCTTCCTTTTGAGATATTGAAAAATACTTACAAAATTAAATGAGAATAGCCTTTGTTTACTACAAATTCACATAAGGGAAAAATAATATTTCAGTATTTCGGTTTTCGTGACTTAAAAACCACACCGAAAACTAAAAACCGAATAGCATGAAAATATAAATTGCACCGGATATCATACATCGAATAAACCTTAATTTTTGATTTTTTTATTTGATTCAGTTTAGTATTTTGATTTCGGTATAAAAATGCCCACCCTAGCCCTAGTCACGCCCTCGCCCTCGTCTGACGCGGTCACGCCCTCACCGATCCAACACTAATACGTTGGTATGGACGACCAATGACCGTTTACTAAACCCACGGCGACGCGCCTCTTCTTGATCCTATATATACACACCCACCCCTTGTGCACTCTTGCTCAATTGCTCTTGTTCATCGTTAAGCCATAGCTTGCTCTTGGTGAGATCGATCGATCGATCGGCATGGACGGCCGGGATGACTTCTTCAAAGACTACATGGTGCTGCGCCCGGACAAGGGCGGCTTCCGCAGCCTCCTCCACCTCATGTGCTCCTGCCACGTCGCCGACAACGACGCCGTCGACTGCCCCCCAGACACCGAGGTCGCCCAGCGGTGGCGCCGGTGGGTCATCTTCGTCTCCCTCGTCGCGCAGATGCTGCTGCTGTGGGTGAAGAGGCCCATGGCCGCGCTCGGGAGCGCCATCGAGGACTGGATGAACCTCGTCACGGACAACGGCGGCGGCGTGCTCATGCTTATCAGGAATGCGATGCGAGGTACTAACTACTAAATGGGATTTAGCATCATTGCGCATGGTTGTATGGTAGAATTAATGCTACATATATCAATACATATAGCATGCATGATCACCCTTTGTTAACGTATTAATCAATCTTAAAAAAAATACTCTTGCAGTTTTGCAATTGGTTTCCAGCTTAGAATTTCTGGAGAAGTAGATTTCTTGTCTTGCATACCAAGGTTGGACACTAGTCCTTTTTTGTTGGGGAAACTTATTGTGCTCCTATTTGTAAAGACAAAAAAGAAAAACATTCTAACCAACGGCAACCTTCTTACTTTTTTGGCGACTTCCGTTTAAAAAAAACTTTTTTTAGAGACTTACCAAATAATGTTTATCGCTTAGTTTCAATAGAAAAGAAGTATGAACTCTGGCTAGCTTGCTAACAAAATGCCAACGGGCTGAAATGAGATGGTCGATCATTTTTCTTCTCTTATTAGTTATTTATAAAGTCCTTGATGAAAGTATGCATGCAAACTTCAATACCAAAAGTATGCATGCAAACTTCGATACCATATGAAACCAATGTGTAACATGGTCGCTTCAAAAACATGCAAAAGAATTGTGATTACTTACATTTTTAAGTTCAGCAAACACGTCATTAAAAGTTTTAGAAATGAATGGGTATGCAATTAGCAAGCAGCTAGTAAAATTAATCGGGCGTGTCTAGGTATCATCCGGATGTTTTCTTCCTAACAATCATCCAGATTTGAGACCGTTGGATTAGAGATCCAACAACCCCTTTTTTAGAGGAGGGGGAGATTTGTTTTGGAGGGGGTGGGGGAAGAATTCATGGCCGTTAGATCTCTAATCCAATGGTCACAAATCTGGATGATAGTTAGGAAGAAAACATTCGGATGATGTTAATCAACACCCAAATTAATCTCAAGAGGACCAGATTTTAAAATTAAGTTTATCTCTTTACCAAGCAGAGCTGCAAGATCAGCAAGCCCTTTGTTTGTTCTAGGAAACAGATGTTTATTAATAAATATAACAGTAGATGGTTGTTTTTGCTTGTTACGCTACTGCAGAAGTCATAAAGAATAATTTCGAAAGTGGACATTCTGGCGTTATCGCAGTCACATAGCCGGATTAGAGATACTATCTAACTTGTTCTGGCCGGGATTTAGTATTCATATGGATTGCTGGTGAGCATGTGAAGAGTTCAGTTCAGTCACTCTTAAGGACATTGTTTGTTTCTTATACTCAAACAAAATGTTGATTCAGCTGGCAGTCTTAATGCTTTAAGCAACTAAGTTGAATACTATCATTTGCTTGATTTCTTCCTGTCGTGGGCACCAGTTACAATAATCATTTCCATAACGCACGCCTCGTCAACATCAATTGGCTTGGTATTACTTTTAGGGTGTGTCTAGACACCAATCGGATGTTTTCTTCCTACCAATCATCTAGATTTGAGATCATTGGATTAAAGATCCAACGACCCTAAAACAGAAGTCAAACACAAGTTCATCAAAGAAAACGAGCAAGGTTGCCGTGTGGACTTTGATTACATGAGATGATGAGATGATTAGCATTCTCATGTTGCTTCATCTTTGAATTGGTTCAACATAGTTGTTTCAAAGTTTGCAGTATTCATTTCATTTGTAGCATTGTGGATTGTGAAAAACACCTAGTATTAGATATATCTCCATGTGGATGTTGAAAGTCAGACAAATTCCACATTTTCCACAAGAAGTCCAAGAATTCTCAGAAAATAGCTTTGTACAACATGTGCATGCATGCATGTTCCAAAATTATCACCCTAAGTACAGATGTACAAGAATGCACGACTCTATTTTCCAAACAAGTACGATCGAATATGACATTGGTTTTTCAAAGAAGAACGGTACTGTAACAGCTACAATTCCCACCGTCCGTTGCTGCAGGCAAATTAAGAGTTCCAGACAGAAAATCTCCCAACTACCGATCGTTCATAGGACTTATCGACACAAGAATTGAACTGGACAAGAAGATCATGACAGGGGATAGCAACTACCACGCTGCTCTCGGCATCATGGCGGCGAAACTAGCCTATGAGAACGAACTCGTCATCGAAAGCGTCGTCGAAAACCATTGGCAGGTGCGGAACTCTGCTTGCAAAATTCTTGCAACCTGTTCAAAAGAGAGCATAGTGTCCATGTAGTTAACCTGTCTCGTATATATTCCTAATTCTGCAGATGAAATTCTTGGAGTTCTTCAACTGTTCGAATGGTAAGATGGACGTGTGAATTACAATCAGTATAGCTGCATGAAAAAAACTAATGCATGGCATGTCATACACGTTTGATTAGTGTACAACTAATGCTTTCTCTTTTTCCTCCTCAGAATTCCGAGGTGATTGCACGACCCAGGCATTCATGTTCGCCGACAAGCCGGCCGACGCCGACCTCGTCGTGATCGCGTTTCGCGGCACGCAGCCGTTCGACGCGGAGCAATGGTGCACGGACGTGGACTTGTCGTGGTACGAGATCCCAGGGGTGGGGAAGATCCACGGCGGCTTCATGAAGGCGCTCGGGCTTCAGAAGAACACCGGGTGGCCGGCGGAGGCCGAGCAGTCGCCTGGGAGCAAGAAGCGGTTCGCCTATTACGCCGTCCGCGAGAGGCTGAGGAAAATCTTGGCCGACAACCCGCGCGCCAGGTTCGTGGTCACCGGCCACAGCCTGGGCGGCGCCCTCGCCGTGCTGTTCCCGACCATCTTAGCTTACCATCGGGAAGACGACTTGTTGAGAAGGCTGGAGGGCGTGTACACGTACGGGCAGCCTCGCGTCGGAGACGAGCAGCTCGGGAAGTTCATGGAGAAGTACCTGGACAAGCCGAGGAGGAAGTACCTCCGGTTTGTGTACTGCAACGACATCGTGCCCAGGGTGCCGTACGACGGCTCCGTCCTCCTGTTCAAGCACTTCGGCCAGTGCCTCTACTTCGACAGCTTCTACAAAGGACAGGTCAGATGCACACTCAGATATATGTGTCAATCTGAAGCTAACGTGATTGATCGTATTCATATGTTAACGTTGAGCACGCATGCATGCAGGCGATGGAGGAGGAGCCGAACAAGAACTACTTCTCGCCGCTGTTCGTGGTGCCCAAGTACGTGAACGCGGCGTGGGAGCTCGTCCGGGGCTTCCTGATCGGCTACAAGGACGGGCCGGAGTACGCGGAGGGGTGGGCGATGAGGGTCGCCAGGGCGGTCGGGCTGGTGATCCCCGGCCTGCCGCCGCACGCGCCGCAGGACTACGTGAACGCCACCAGGCTCGGGGCCGCGTCGCTCGAGCGAGCTCGTACTCGGTGATCAGTAGAGTCCGCTAGCGCCTCTGAAAAAATCATTGAAATTATTAGAGGAACTGAATAAGACCTCGTTTGAAATGGAGGAATTCCATAAGAATTTCATAAAATTTATACTTCATATGAAATTTCTATAAAATTTTCGTAAAACTACTGTGTTCCAAAGGGGGCCTTAACATGTGTATCAAAGACTAAAAGTAAAGGGGCATCAGCCGTGCCTCACTTTGTCAATGTTCAGCACTCACGCCTGTTAAAATCGCCAGAATGTAAACGAGGCTGTTCCTGGAACTCGCGCACGCTAGAAACGGAGGAACAGAACCTGCCGTCAGTATGGGAGGACGCGGCCGGCGAGGTGGACCCTAGCTAGGGCCGGCTTGAGGTGGTGTGGATTGGGCCGAGCTGATGTGGTGTCCGCGCTAGTGGGCTGCTTCGGACTTCAGAGACGGACTGTTCTGGACGGGTTCTTTATGGGCCTACAGTAAATCCACCTCCAGCATTCAGCCCAAAAATGCAGAAAGCACAGAACCCTAAATAAAATTCATTCCATCTGGCCCAGAAAGGCAAGGCCACAGGGGTACATCTCTACATGAACAGCCGCCGCCTCTAGAACTGGCCAAGCGGGCTGGACCAAACATGCTGCTCTAGTCCGCAGCATTCAGACAAAACCAAAACCAACCCCTTGCTTCCCTCCGTGGCCGACCGCCATGAACGCGATCATGCGGATCGTGTTCGACTGCCTCTCAGGCCTGGCCATCGCCCGGGACCCGCCCCTCTTCGCGGCGCTCGTCAAAGGATGCGAGGACCTCATCAGCCTTCTCCCTGATGAGCTCCTCTCTAGCGTCATCTCCCGCCTCCTCTGGCTCTGGCTTTCCACCCCGCCAGTGGCGGAGGAAGGGGGGGACTGGTGGGGGCCCGGCACCCCCCAAGATTCTATTAATCCTCTATTATATAGTTAACTACACGTATTTAATTAGTGGTTTGGCTCCTCCAAAAAATGCGAAGTACATTTTACCTGATGATCATGCTGATTTCTCAAGTCAAGAATATTATCCTCCCATAGTGAAGTGAAAAATATTATCCTGCGATTTCTCAAGTCAAGAAAGAGCTCAATTGAGTGCCAATTGCTATATTTTTAATTTGATGTATGCAACCATCCGCACCTAAGTGCATTACCATCACTTGCGATCTAACAAGTGGACTAGTTAAGACCCGGTAAAGATTCATCTTATCCTATGGTGGACAAAGTTGTTAAGATTAGTCTTAACTCTTCCTGGTTTCAACCGCAACCACCGAGAAATGTTTTCAACTATGAAACTTGCGAAGACGCGACTTGAGTACAATGGAGATAGATTTCTACGAGATTGTTTGGTAATTTATATTGAAAAGGAATTGGTAGTAAGATTAGTAATGATGATATTATTAAGGCCTATAACCTTCTTTGTGAGTCGTTGAGCTAAGTTTAAGTTAATAGAGATGTAATTTTCTTTGCATTGTAATTGGCGAAATATATTACTCGATATGTGACTATTGGATCGTAAACCGCATGGTTCATTGATTCTACTTTACTTATCGTCCACGTTGCCTCCTATATCCAATTTCTGGCTCCGCCCTGCACCCCGCTCGTCCTCGATGATGATGACCGCGTCCCCACGCGCGCGCCTCCTTCCCCCACCTTTGGGAGCTCGTCGTTTGCCATGCGAGGATGGGCGACCGGTACCTCGACCACACATGCTCGCCTACAGCCCCATGCTGGAGATCCTCGGGCTCGTCATCACCTACAGCATGCCCAAGCGCGTCCATCTCATCGGCCAAAGCCTTCAGTGTATGCTCGTCTGGTGCTCCGTGGCCGACGAGCTCGCCGTGGTGGACGCCCCACGCCTGGAGTGGCTCATCATGTGGCACACGTCTTCTGGTAACGATGATGATGAGTCTGACGGCGAGTTACCTATGAAGATCAAGATTGCTTGTGCTCCAGAGCTCTGAGTGTTCGGGTACTTGGAGCCAAAAGTACACAAGCTCCCCATCGGCAATTCCATCATCAAAGTGTCGTGCTGCCTTTCCGTGTCTGTGCCAAGAGAGCTAGTGTGACGATATGTATTATTACCAAGGTCATAGCACTAGTCAACATATTATTATTTATTTAGCTAATAGTGTTGTATAGAATGCGGTATAAACATAATAATTGATTTAATTCCAATATAATTATAAGCACACAAGAATGACATCAATCCAAATATAAATGATATAGCAGTTAAAGTATCATATGAATTGATCATACCATTCAATGTATAGCACATATTCATCAATAGAAACATTAACATTCTAAACATGAATATGTATGTCAATTTCAATGGCATATACCAATTAAGACTAGCAACAAGCTCAAGTTTAATTGATAATATGTGCTCTCAACTTGTACGGTTGCACAAGTTTAAATTTGGTCGTCCTACTACTAAATCATATACTCTTCCTTGATTGGTTATACAAATAATGAATTCAGTCTTTTGAGCTCTAGAAACAAACTCTAAAAGGAACTCAAGACACTTTATATCCAGAATGCATGTAAACAGTCGGCAGTAATCAACATGGCAATTCCAGTCAGATAGAAGTGATCAATGTTTTAACCTTTTAACTTGACAGAATTGACTCTTAACAGACAAATAATTAGCTCATGAACTTGCTAACAAATTGAGAACAGCATGAACCGAAAGATACAAGACTAAAATCTGGAGATTATCTAACAGAGCTCAACAATTAACATCAGCAAGAGAGTTGACAATATTTAGAGCTCAAAGACTAATTCAACCAATCTCAGCATATGATTTCTGTCATCATCGAGCAACAACCGAACCCATAAGCAATCTATGTCCCCCAGTGCCAGATGATTAACCAGCTAGCACAACCCACAAAGATTGCATAAAAATGACAGAATCACTCACAAAACGGCGATATTCGAAATCACCAGAAGAATAGGGGCTAGGCACGCTTGCGCGCTGTCCCAGAAAACCTATCACTCCCCTATGCCGATGAAGAAGAGGAGTGTGGTCGTCGGAGATACAAAGCCCTTCTCCAACCTCAGTACACTACAGCCGGAGTCGAAGAATCGGGGTAGTGCCGCACAAGATCACAAGAGTACACCGCCAAGTGCGCTCAAATCACAACAGGAAGCCGTCGCCGCCGTCCTCCTCCTCTCGGTTAGGTCTCCTGACTTCGAATCCCCCACACCCTAAACTAGGGTTCACACAGGGAGCCGAAGACAAGGCCTCAATCGGAGATGACGCCGAAGCCTCACACCTCCACACAACCCGAAGAGTCAAGAGGAAGAAGAAGACCCAAAAGATCAAGTCAGATCGGAAAAGGAGATGCTCTCACCCGGTGGAGAGGCTCGGCCATATATAGGGGATGCGGGAGGTGGCGGCGAGATGACGTGAGCGGCCGGCTCCGAGGAACCCGCCGTAGCAGCACCTCCGTCGTCACCACGCGGTCGCCGCTCCCCTCCATGCGCCGCCGAGTCCGCCTGCTGTTGCGCCAGATCTGGCGAAGGAGACGAACGGCCGCCACGGGAATCGCACGCGAGAAACGCACGCGGGGAGGAGACGAACCTTATCTCTTCGCGCTGGCCACCGACAGGTGGGCCCCACCAACATTTCTTTTCCTTTTTCTTTTTCTCTTTTCTCAATTGGGAATTTACAAAATTTCCCCTGGAGTACAACAATCCCCACCAATTTTCAATTGATAAAGGATTCTCGATGTCTTGTTTAATATACAGCTGTTCGACGATGGGTACCTTGCGGGTTTGAACCCAAAGCCTAGCGACAAGGACTACGACTCTGCATAGACAAAGGAGGACTTTGCCTTGATCCAGTGCCTTGGTGTGAGAATTTTTGCCCAAATCACATTCTATACTGGGCGGCTTGCCCTTTCCTTCTCGGGTTGGGACGTTCCGGTCATGTCCCCGTATCTAGCTCATGAGTGCTTAAGAAAGTATACCCTTATCTTCCTTTGATTGCGACCTCACAATCACACTTACGTAGGTAAACCCTTCTAGGAGTCATGTAGGGCGACTCCATTAGCCATATATAGACCTCGAGTTCATTAAGAGCCATTGCTCAACCTTCCATACAGAACGAGCATTGCAGCTAATGGGACCCGTTAGATGTGCTCTCTTATCTCACACAGTTTGTTGTCTTAGAGCCTAGTTCACGGGATCTCCGATCTCCTAGGATAGGTTACCACCGATGTGAGCCTTTATACGGTATAAGCCCCATTCCCTGAGATGTTGCAAGGATGACCTTTTGCGCCAATCCTTTGGTGAAAGGATCTGCCAAGTTCCTTTCAGACTGTATGTATTCTACAGAAATAACACTCGTCTCTCTGGCATGCCGACTCCTAAGATGAACCTCAACAAAACTTATATGCATTTTCCTTTGCCTCACAATATCGGTTAAGATCAAGGCAAGTACATGCTATCTTTGTTGGTTAGTTTGACCGCTTTTTTCTCGATCACGTGACTTGAATTTCTATACTACAGTTAACTCTTTAGCCGCGAGTAACATGGCCATGCATTTTTGGAATTCAATCACTCGAGAGGCCTAGAGATATCTCTCTACTTGCATAGAGTGGCAAATCCTATCTTGATTGATCATGCCTCGATGTATGCATCATTATAAAATCTAAAAGCTACCTTTATAACTACCCAGTTACAGAGTAGTCTTTGGCAACCCCTAAATCATCCATTATGCATCTCGAGTACATACGATAACCTCAAGTCTAAGAACATAGCATACACATTGTAAATGAGACCAACTGATGACATGTAAGAATACAACGTTCTCGCAGTGTCTAATGGTGGGTCGATCTAACCAATATGTGTCCATATTGTTGGTTTGATATCTCTATATTTATGATCCGTGAAATATGGTTATCAGCTAATACATATGTTAATCTATTCATATGTGTCCTCATATGTTTTCGACCAATGATCGCTTAAGAATAATCATTGCAGAAATATAAAGTTTCATAATCAAATCACATACTTGATAATAAATATTAACGATATTATTCAAAAAACATGATAACATATTATCAAATAAATTATAAATATAATAAAATATAATTATCTTTATGATTGTCTTGCATATTTCCAGCGAACGCAAGGCAAGCCGCAAGCACATCGGAAAGAAATAGAAAAAAAAAAAGGCAGGCAGGCAGGCGGGAAACACGAAACTAGCGATCAATTCACAAACGGTCAGGCCAGAAACACACACGTCTTCTTGACTACTTGTAGTGCAGATAGGAATGTGCCCAGCTGTAGTAGTCTGTAGAAGCTTTTCGCATGTGCCCCAGCCATTATCTTACTCTCCGTCTTCTGGAAATTTCGCATAGTTTTTACCGACCTGCAGCAAAACAAATACTAGCAGTATCCCCATCTCTCTCTCCTTTCCCCAGTAGAAAACTCCCAAAAAAACAGAGTAAATACGAACAGAAACAAGTCCGCCCGCTGCTACGCTAGCACAATTTTTTTTTCTTCCTTCTGCTTCGAGTGACGCTCCGTTTGGTAGCGACAGGGACAGAAACAAATCATCAAACCCAATCCATAACGCCACTCTGCAGCA
Organism: Bonia amplexicaulis; assembly: GCA_036346245.1. Taxonomy (NCBI): domain Eukaryota; kingdom Viridiplantae; phylum Streptophyta; class Magnoliopsida; order Poales; family Poaceae; genus Bonia; species Bonia amplexicaulis. Next base: position 19,872,351 of record CM070751.1, on the reverse strand, counting down.
GTGACGGACGCAGAAATTTTAGAATGGGTGTTCGAAGTTGTAAAAATATTTTTCAGTACAAAACATAAAAATCTACGGTAATAATAGTTAACATACAATTGTTCGTACTAGGAATAACATATCAAATAATATAAAGAAATTACAAAACAATTGCAAAAGTTCACTACAGATCGGCATGATCAAAATTTAGTGGATTTTTACATTCCATGGAGTTCAGTTTTGCTTAATTTCTTGCAAACCAGCCTGTCTATATGTTTTATCAAAGTGTTTTCTTTAGAAGCTACATTTTATGATCAGTTTACAAGGGTTAAATCAATTCATACATACTGCTAATTGATCTAGAACTCATGCCATCAAATTTCTGGCAACAATTCAACAACCGGAATAGTAATCTGTTGAAGACTCCATTAGGTCCTATCCAAATAATGAAATATGTGAAGGCCGATGTATTAGTTCAAGAAAAGAAGGTTTCATATCAAAATGTATAACAAATAGCACAATTACAGTATATCTCAAAAGTTGTTTCGACAATGTTGCTAGGTAAGAATAATCCTGACTACTGAGATAGGTGAGGTGCAAACCTTGAAATGGTGATTGCAGAGAATTCATCCTTTTAATAAATTTTGGGGTTTCTAGTTGTACACAAATCCCATGATAGCAAACCATATGATTCATCATAAGCTAGAATACCCTCTCTGATATAGTAACTCACTTGCAGAGCCCAAACATTAATCCAGATCCATTTCACCGCCACACTTAAGCGGTGAGATATCCGGCCCTCCTCGGCGGTGGTGATGCGGCGCGAAGGGCGGGGAGGCGGCAAACGGGTCCGGCTCCCGGAAGCGTGCCAAGCACAAGCGAGGCGCCAGATCTAGCCGGAGGGCCGGAGGCGGAGCGAGCGAGGCGGCGAGGCGAAGCGGGCGGCGGTGCGGCGGAGCGGCGGAGGAGAGGCGAGGCGGGGGTCGAGACCGGAGCGGCGGAGCCAGCGGAGTGGAGAGTCCGGGCCGGGCCGTGATGAATCGGTGTCATGGGTCGGGCCGCCGTGGCGCCGTCGAGGTCTTGGCGGAGCGAGGGCGGATGGCCAAGCAGATCTGAGATCAGGCGGCGGTGTCGCTTGTCGCGGACGGCGGACCTCATGGTGCCGGCGCCCGGCGAGCCGGGCGGGCCGCGGAGCGCCAGAGCGGGGCGGGCACCGAGCGGAGGGACGAGCCGCTGAGCACCGGAGCAGGGGCCGGATGCCGAGCCGGGAGCCGAGGCGGGCGGGCGGAGGGCGGAGCGACCGGAGGTCGGGGAATGGGGCGGGAGGCGGGTGGAAATGGGGTCGTCCACGTCCGGTTAGGGAAATGGGGCGAGGCGGGGGCTGGGCCGCTGGCTTCACGCACGCGACGCAGCGGTCGGCCCGACTGAAAGGTCGAAATTGCAAATTGTGATCCAAGCAGTTAAATTAGCCCAATTATATATATACATATATAATATACCTCATATATACTAGATTTTTTGTCAAAAATTTTGGGTGTTCAGCTGAACACCCATGAACCATCAGATCCGCCGCCTTTCTGCTGCAGTCGGATCGGACTTTGCATGTGTACGGCCCCTAGTTTTTTTGTTTTTTTGGATCATGACCGTGATGTGCGGTGACCAGTAGCTCGACGAGGACGTCTCCGGAATAATGGTTTTGTTTTTTAGGTTATGATTAATGTTTTTTTATTTATTTATTTTGATAACGGAGAAAACAATGTGAATGGTACATACGATTTTAAACTCGAGAAGTTATTTAAATAATTTATTTTAAAAAATTATTTTATTTATTTTAGTTTTTAGGAAAGTCAAAATCCAGAAAAGTAACAATATTTGGCAGATCACTAGAACGCACTACGTGGAGGGGTCTCGCTAGCTCCGTCGCTGCATTATTCAATTGGGGGCATAGCTCTCAAAATGGCAAGATAGGATCCGTGCTGGCGTGGGCTCGTAGGTGCTTCCAGTAGAAAATGGCAGGCAATGCCATCGACAGGTTGAGTTTTTTAGATGGGTTTCGGTTATGTTCTTTTCAGCTTCTAAAAGCTATTTTTTGATTTTTCTATAATAACTAATTTTTAAACGGAGTATCTTTTTAAGATAGGGTCTACTAGTTAATTGTAGTACATACTTCACTGACTTCATTTATATCGCCAAAAACCGCACGTAAATTTCTGTTACTCTGTAATCTCTTGCACAAATAGATTAAAAATCACAAATCACAGCTAAAAGTCACAAATCGTAGTAAAAAAAACAGACTTGTTGGTTTGGCAAGAGTGTGACCCGCTTCTATGCAAGTACGCAACTGATGGCATGGGCTACTAGCTACTCATGTGCAGGGGACAGTGCTGAGAATTGACAGCAGGCAGACGGGCACAAATGGCTTCCATGTGGCCTTCAATGGCAGACGGGCACAAATGGCTTCCATATGGCCATCAATCAGCAGATGCATACGGTGGAGATAAGCCTACAGTGAAGCTAGACCCTCTCGTGACTGCATCCATCATGCCCCAAAGGCTCAGGCCAGCTTCACACTAGAGATATAGCTAGCTACTAGAAGCTAGAAACCAGAATATATATGTTGATTTCTTAATTTTAATTTTTTTATTTTTTATTTTTTTATATTACCCGTAAAGATATAATATTACTTTTAATTTTAAATTAAATAACATAGAAAAAACTAACAGCCATTAAAGTGTAATTACAGTCAAAAGTCAACGGTCAGAAGCCGCAACCACTTGGAGCAGAGCCTTAAGCTCTCCCAGACGAGCTGCATCTTCTCAGGGAAAGTTATACTCCAGTCTTTTGTATGCACGTAAATCCCAGAAACTGCTTTCTAGTTTCCACTAACATCCCATTATTTAAAATACTCACTACGTACAAAGCCGGCTTAAACTTAATATAAGCCCAAAAGGCTATACAACCTGTTGGGAGATATGGGAGCATAACTTCAAAATACAACAAGCCCATCGGCCGAAACTTAGCAAACAAGTCCTTGTAGATTTAAATTTGCCGCAAACAAACAAAAAAAATACGACGGTTAAACCATGCCCTCACCATCTCTCCATCTGTAGTCAAAACAAATTCAGGTAAACCCATGGACGACTTTGGACCAATAGGCAAGCGAAAAGTCTCAGGTATGGGGCGTTCGCCTAGATAGGACGACGCTGTCACGCAGCAGGCGCGTGCGGCATGGCAGTGCTCCATCCCACTTCACACCATGGATATCAGAACTGGATCGGCTGACGGTTAGACCAAAAAAAAATCTGAATCTAAAAACTATATCAGGCCGATCACGCTCACAGGATCGCCCACGTAATTGACTCGGGAAAACCCGATCGACCCGATCGGGATTTGAGAGACCCGATTGACCGATCAGTTTGCATCGACCAGGCCGTGTTTTGCGGCTTCATGTCGGCATTGCCGTCAAGCTTCGTCAAGCTCACACAGTCACACCACTCACGCGCTGCTCATGGAGGTTGCCTCGCTGCAGCATCTCAACGACAGTTTCCCCTACAAGTGGCTCAAGTGTGGCACGCAACCGTCGCTTGAGCGCCTAGTCGACGCTGGTCTCGGCTATTCCTTCGGAAGCCCCAGGTCCTTAATCGACATAGACCCCACCGAGCTCTTATCCATGAGGTGGACCACGACAGTGGCAACTCCGGCGAGCGACTTCGACTTCGGTCGGCCCGGTGGCGGCGACCCCCAGTCCACGGTGCTGGTCAGCGCGAGCAAGATCTTCCGCAACGGACACCTCCTCCCCTACGAGCCCGACGGCTGCTCCGGTCTCCAAGATGACGTCGACATCGACGACTTAGCCTTTCGCATCGTGGACGTGCCTAGAGCGCCGTGTTCGTCGCCCTCGTTGTTGCTATTCCACTCGGGGCAGAGCACGCCACCCTGGTGCTCTAGCGCGAGGAGCGACATCGGCAAGAACTCCAGGCCGCGACTGTTGTTCTCCGGTAGCTTTGCTTGCTTCTAACCTTGATATTTTCTTGGTTTCAAGAGAGGTGAAGCTTCTTCGTCTTCTAATCCTGTGGTGGCTTTAGGCCCTAATAAGATGAGGGATAAATAGCCTATTCTTACTTATAGGCCTTGTTCTTAAGCAGCTTTTAGCTTTAGCTTTTGGCTTTTCTACAGTAACTGGCTTTTAAACGAAGTATATTTTCAAGATAGGGTCTAATAGTTAATTGTAGTACATACTGTACCGACTTCATTTATATCGACAAAAGACGCACGCGAATTTCAGTTACTTTATAATCTCTCAGACGAACAGTCAAAAGTCACAAGTCGTAACTAAAAATCACAAGCCGTAGCCACAAAAGAACAGGCCCATAAACTGATGCCTAGACGAATCAATTAATCTCTTGTTTTGGTAAGATGACGTGGATTGTGTCTTATGCACGAATTACACTCAACAAGTGGTTCTTTTTAGGTATAGCAGCCGAGTGTAGATACACTAGAAGAAGGGGAGGAGCTTGATCCTGAGGCTTAGGGCATTCACAATATATGAAAATAGAGAGTTCTAAGGTATTTTAAGATCGACCTTATATATTATAAGGGTGATCTTAAGCACGCAATAAACAAAAAAAACTTAAGACCAGTCCTCAAGTTAAAGACCTGACCACAAGCATTAAAATATAATTTTTCTTTATCTACCGAGTGGGACCATCTTAAGGACTCTTAGGTTATATACGTTAAAATATAAGTCTTAAGGTTTAGATAGAACCCACCTTAAGATTTTTAAGTTATATACACTGTCGATGTCCTTACAATTATCTCTAAGAATTTAGCATTGGCTAGCCTTTCTTGGGGTTATGAAAATTTAATTTTAAAACATACGATCTGACCGGTCAGGGTCTAACAACATTGTTTCACACTGCCACGAGCTATCCCCGTGGAACGATGCATTTGATCCTGTCCGTCCGTTCGCGTGGGAGCGGTCCCGAACTCCCGATGCACCCACCTTTCAGCCTCTGATTGGGCGGACCGTAACGTCGACAGCCCTCTGCATCGTGCAGACACCGACACGTTGCGTTATCCCTGGTCCCCTATAATCGGAGCCACCACTATTCTAATCTGAGAAATAGAAGCTAAGGCCACGCACCCAATTCTACACACGAGAAAGGAAAAGAGGCACACATAATGTAAGCACGTACAAGCCTGTGAAAGTTCAAGCGGCAATATTTGAAGTGAAACTCATAAATATCAAAATGTTTGAATAATCTATATCTAACAAAACTGACGATATTAAAAGTACCTACTTCGCTTTAGAGGCCTAGAAAATCTAAGAATAATTCTTAAATAAAAAAACAAAATTCCTAGAGATTCTCTTGTTAATCAAGATAAAAGAGAAGATCTACACAACTTATTTTTGTGGCAACGGTGTATATTAATCATGTATAGATATTATATCCATTACCATTCTATGACATATACAATTGTATTTTCAAAAAACAATATAGTTATATAATAAAAGCAATAAAAATAAATCCATTTTACAACCTAAACTTTTCAAAAGTTTACTTAATCCCCTCAACTATAAAACCAAGTATTTAATCCCCTAAACTTATAAAAATGGATCACTTTACACTCTAATGAGATTTTACTGACGGAGATCCAACTCATGGAAATTTTTGTCATGTTGACAACTATGTCATCGATTTTTGTTGATGTAGATCTAAATGATAGAAGGGAGGATGACGAGAAGAAGAAAGAGAATGTATAGTGAGAGAGGAATAAGAAAGGAGGTTGACGGCATGAATGTCAACATTTTTGAATTGGATCTTTGTTAGCAAAATCTGATAACATGGCTACTAATATAGCAAACAACCTTAAGTGTGATTCACATTGTCAAAACCGCTTTAGGGTGTAAATTGACACGGTTTTGCAAGTTTAGGATGTTAAGTACCTGATTTTGTAATTGAGGGTGTCAAATAGATTTTTTTTGCAAAGCTTAGGGGTTTAAAATGAACTTATCTCAATACAATATGTTGTAATATCTAGTCATGCAATTATATAGGAAATTCTGCTAGTTTGATAAAACGTAGGTATAATTCTTTACTATATCTAGTGCACAAAAACGATAAACATCGACTTTGGTTTTTCGGAAAAGTGAGATACTGCAGTAATCTAGCATCGGCTTGAATCTAAGCGAACAAAAATGATAAATATGGATTGTGGCCCAACAAACTCGACCTATTGAGATAGGCTTATGCCTCGATGAAGTACTCAAATGAAATTGAGCGAGATGTTTTTGAAAGGATGGCCGAGACAACCCTCAAGCTTGGATGAGACCATCTTTTGCTCGAGTTACTCATCGCTATAGTCATGGATGTTGCTGCACGTCTTCCTGCCTATTTACGTCGTCATGCTTTTTGTTGCCAGCTTAAGAGTCTTGGGTCCTATTATTTTAGGCTTTTAGTTTTTCTAAAAATGAATACAAATGAGATGGCTTTTTGAAATAGATTTTTGAATAGTTTTTTGAGTCTAAAACTGTGCGCCATCGTGTTGGTATCTCCATATGTCCACTGCCATCTTGAAAAGCGCAGACAAAAATATTAGCCGCACCCTAAAAGAACAGTGCCATTTGATAAAGTATGTATATTTTAAGATAACTAAAAATGTTTCAAAAATTTCAGGCTTATACTACCATTATTGCCATTACTCATGGGTTATACTTTCTTCTTAGAATAATAATGAAAAATATGTCGCTATTCTTCGTATAGATATGGCTTTTGTTCCGCTTCAGAAAGATCAGTATCTCCTTTTCGAATTTCAACATGAACTTTGCTTGCTAAAGTCAACAAGTAGGAGCGACATGACCTACCAGATATATTTTACTACGCGGGCTTGTCTATATATGTCAGTGTACATGCTTGATGCCACCTATTCCAAAATGACATGGCCATACGCATGAGTCTAACGCCTATCTTGTCTTTAGGATGGATCGCTGACGTTACGTATAATCTTCATATATTGTATTTGTCTTGTGCATATCTATATATCCGTAAACGCCAACGGGAATAATAACCTGCCTCTGTTTTGACGTACCAGAAATTAAACTAGCTCACTACGAGATTACCTACAAAGACCTACATTTCTTCTGCAAATTGGAAAGAAAAGTTTAAGGCTCATCCTTGTGTTAGGCGAAGGCTGTACAGGTGGAGGCGTAGAGCACCCAAAATTACCGCTGCTCATCGGCTGGCTCGTGTAGCGCAGCCTGTGCGCGGGGCAGAGGCGTGCGCCTCTGACCGATTCCGGGGCTTTGTCGTCCTCCGGCGGCAGCCACTTTAATGCCCCCGAGGCGACACCTGTCCCTTCCCCCACCTCGCCGCCGCGATCGCCTCCCTCAAAGCCGCACCAACTCCCCACCAACCCTTTCCCTCCACATCCCACGATGCTCCCCTCCTCTCTGTTTTTCTAATCCCTTTCGCTAAACAAGATTTCCTCTTGCTAATTCTGGCATAGCACCCCCAACAAATCACACTCATAGTATCGTCCCTGTCGCTTTTGCCGCCGCTTATAAGTCTCCCCCCTTCTCCCCTCCCCTCCCTCGCCTTCTCCAGTTCACCTGTGTTGGGGAATAGAGTCAGAGACCGAGTGCGAAACCGTGCTGCTGCTGTGGAATTTTGGTGAGGATTCGTGGGGAATTTGGGTGGGTTGGAGCGGAGAGGGGGTGGGTGAGGGAGGGAGGGAGATGGAGATGCTGGGAGGGAGCGGCGGGCCGAGCTGGCGCGGCAGGGGTCGGTCTACTCGCTGACGTTCGACGAGTTCCAGAGCGCGCTCGGCGGCGCAGGGAAGGACTTCGGCTCCATGAACATGGACGAGCTGCTCCGCAACATCTGGACGGCCGAGGAGTCGCACGCCATAGCCGCGACGGCTACCACGGCCGCGGTCTCCTCCAACGCCGACGCGCAGCCGCAGCAGCCAATCCAGCGGCAGGGTTCGCTCACGCTCCCCCGCACGCTCAGCCAGAAGACGGTCGACGAGGTCTGGCGCGACATCATGAGCTTTGCCGGTGGCGACGATGCGCCGGCGGCCCCGCGCCCGCGCAGGCTCAGCGGCAGCCGACGCTGGGGGAGATGACGCTGGAGGAGTTCCTGGTGCGCGCTGGCGTGGTGCGGGAGGACATGGGCCAGGTGGCCAGCCCATCGTGCTGCCGGCGCAGGCGCAGGCGCTGTTCCCTCAGGGTAATGTGGTCGCGCCGACCATGCAGCTGGGGAACGGGATGGTGCCTGGGGTCGTCGGGCATGGGGCTGGCGGAGGGATGACGATGGCGCCGCCAGCGACGCCGGTTGTGCTGAATGGGTTGGGGAAGGTGGAGGGCGGGGATGTCTCGTAGCTGTCGCCGGTGCCGTATCCCTTCGACAGTGCGCTGAGGGCGAGGAAGGGATCAAGAACCGGGAGTCAGCTGCCAGGTCCCGTGCGCAGAAGCAGGTGAAGCCTTTGTTCTTCAACTGCAGTGTTGTAGCTATCCATTTGCCTTACGCCTTTTGCTTACTTATACTGAAATGTTATCTGAAATCGAACTCAGTGGTGCCTATATATGGTATGCCCCTCGGTTATGTTGTACCTTATTCCCTTGATGTGATCCGCCACTTCCTGTTTAGCTGTTAGATATTAATTTATGCTTAAGTAGCCACTACAAATAGCAAGTTGCGTCGTTAAATATTGTTAAACCAAAGAGGAGAAGAACCTATGCCTGAATCATCCATGGTTCAAGTTGACCCTCTCAGATTCAGAAAGGCAACATATAACTTTGTTCATTTTGGAAATGCTAGTTCGGCATTGCAGCGTTGTGGGCTTTGTTTCTTCCATCTACTATTGCCATGATAGGGATAGTATGCTCATCATGGGGCATAAAAAGAAGCTTAGCGAGACCAATGACGAGAAGTAGTTTCTGTTCTTTTTTTTTGGTAATTTTTTGTCAGACCTGGTGATAAATAGGCCTCTTTTCTGTGCATAAGCTATGCTGCTATGATGCAGTCATACTGCTATATAAGCTATGAACATGTATTTTGCTAAAGAAACAAGCTCAAGTCTATTGGATAGCACTAGTCGATAGCAAATAGTTCCAGACGGTTCTATTTGCTGTTGGAATTTAAAACCACAACTCAGTTTGTCGGAAACTTAAATTCTACCCTTGTGTTATACAACAGGCTTATATAATGGAGTTGGAAGCTGAGGTGACAAAACTGAAGGAGCAGAATGAGGATTTACAGAAAAAGCAGGTATACTTGCTTTCGTTTAAAATTTCTTTGATACTTGTATGCACATTTATTTATGTATTTACCTTACCAATTCATATAACCAGCTAGTGGTCCTTAGATAATCTCTGGACTCGTGGACAATCCTGAAGTTTCTTGCCAGAGTTGTCATATTTGTCTGGGGACTTGGGCTTGTCAATGCTTTTTTGTCTGCCTCTAATGATGCTTGTTGCTGGCATGGCAACTGATAGGTTGCCACAATTAGCATTTTTTAAAGTGTCTGGTTCTTGTTGTATATGTTTTTCATGTAATTAACTGACCTGAATAATTGTTGGAGACTGTTCATAAAAAATATACCCTTTTAATTTTGAACATTGATTGTGTTAAATTAATTTTGTAACATTGTTATGTTGGGTCTATACCATGTGATATTTGCTAGTTCTGACACACATCTTCCATGCACTATGTTCTTTGCAATTTAACAGAACTAGAATTTCCATATGTTGCACCTGGATACGTGACATTATCTATACGTTGTTAGGATTGCATTCTCCAACATGTGGCATTGTAGTGTGATCACTCATTTGGTTTGAGAAAAATGAAAGAAACTTTAACTCGGACATGAAGTTGTGGTCTTTAGACCCGCCGGTTCCATTTCATTTATATTACCTTTGTTGCTTCTAAAATCCTGATAAAAACTCGTAAGAGGCTATATTTACTTGTTTTGCTTTTTAATTTCCAGGTGGAAATGATACAGAAGCAAAAGGATGAGGTAGTTACCTTCCATTTTGTAGGAAATACTGTTATTCTGAGTAAACACCACGTTTGTTCTCATTGTTGTGGAAGTGGTACCAAGTTATCTACACCTCTTTTTTTTATCAGTTCTGCATTTTTTCTAAAAAAATCGAATCACTGCCACAAATTTGCTGGTTTAAGGAAAAAGGGACATGCTGGTGTTAGCCAACCAGTTTTTTTCCCCTGTAACCAACTTCCTAAAATTGGTTGATGCCTTTTCATAGAATGTTCATGAATCATGGGTGTCAACATCATACTACAGGTGTTCATAATGACAGCAGCAGTAGTCTCATGTATCTATTAGACATGAATGCATAGCAATATTCAAGTTTTTTTTATTAATAAAAAAATCTGCATGTCTGCTGAACTTGTGATTCCACTTAGGCTTTGGCTGGCTGTGACGTGGAGGCACATTTGGTAAACTAGTGTTGGATAAATTAGTTATTTGGCAAATATTATGGTCATAAAAACAAATATTTTTTACCATACATGGAAAATATTTTCCACACCCGCATCATCCCATGGGGTAGCAGGTCATAAACAAATAGCTAGGAATTGTTGTGGTCATTGTTGTTAGAAAAATAAGGCTAGAGTTTTTGCTATTCACAACTGTGTTGCTTATTTATTAATTGAGAGATATAGATAGACATTGTTACATGGGCCTCATGGGCCACATGGGACGGAGAGGGAGATAGAGAGAGAGTAGAGTACAACACTCTTAACACCCCCTTCAAACTCAGGGCGGATCAGGAGGATCTGATGCACTAAGTTTGAGTAGATGAAGCCGTTGTTGTTCTCGAGTCTGACCTTTAGTGAAGAAATCTGTAACTTGAAGCTCTGAGGGAACATACTTGAGGGCAATGGTTGACTGCTGACAATGAGATCATGTGAAGGATGCATCTACACCAATGTGCTTTGTCAGCTCATGCTTGACTGGGTCACTAGCAATCTGAATGACACTTGTATTGTCACAAAAGAGGTGTGGGATTGTCACAATGGACACCGATAAAGAGCCATCAAAGTCAAATGATCTCTGAGGTGGTAGCGGCAAGAGCTCGAAGCTCAGCCTCTGCATTAGAGCGTGACACCGCAGTCTGCCTTTTGGACTTCTAGGCGATGAGCGAAGTACCAAGAGAGATATAATAACCAGTGATAGATCGGTGATCAGCAGGATCATTCGCCCAAGTGGAGACAAAGTAAGCGTGGTGCTGAAGCTGACTCAAACTTGCATAGACCAGATGTCTGGACACTGTCCCCCTCTAAGTATCTTAGCACGCGAAGAACATGACCATGGTGAACTAAGACGGGAGCACTGACAAACTAGCTGAGCACATGAACAACATGAGCAATATCTGGCCTAGTGACAGTGAGATAAACAAGTCTCCCAACAAGCTGACGACAGCGAGAAGGATTTGTTAGTGGTACACCATCTGTAGGTCGAAGCTGTAGATGAAGCTCCATGGGTGTGACAGCAGTGCGTGTATTAGTCATGCCGAGGCGAGCAAGCGATTACGAGCGTGGCGATCTTTGAGAAGATAGTAGCCATCACTATCAGAATGAACCTCAATCCCTAGAAAATAGCTCAATGGTCTCAAGTTGGACATCATAAACTGTTCACTCAATTTCCTCTTCACAAAACCACATAATCCATGTCATCTCTGATGAATAAGTCTTTGTCTTGCGGTCTTTGTACGAAGATCTCGCTTTAGCATCTAGGACGAGATCTCGCTTTAGCATCTAGGACATCATCGCTTTAGGACAACATCGCTTTAGCATCCTTGACTAGCATCTAGGACAAGATCGCTTTAGCATCCTTGACTAGCATCTAGGGCAAGATCTCGACAAGATCTGCTTTAGCATCTAGGACGACATCTTAGCATATGCTTGGCTGGTTGGCGACTATAATATGTATCCCCAACCCCTCGGGTTGGTAAGGCATTGTGTGAGAAATAGAAAAAATTGCACCATCTCCAAGTGTCTTCCTCTCCATGAGAGTAAGGATCTTGCTATCACCAACAGCAAGAGTCCAGCGAGTAACAAGTGGTATCGAGCCATACTATCCTCGTAGCTTTGAGCATCTCCTGCTCATCTCTTTCTTGACCTCATGGCGGCCCAGTGATAGCGGCGGCTACCGTCCCCGCTCACTCTCTCCCGAGACGGCGGCTCGTCGAAGCGCCCCTCTCACGCAATGCCCAAGTGGCGCGCCATGTCCGCAGGGCGGTCTCGGCCTTCGATCGCCTCGAGCATCTGGCGTCGTGACAGCCGAGCTCGCCATGCAGCAGCAAGCAGAAGCGGCGAGACCGCATGCCGGCGGAAAAAGCGTCAAGGTGGCGGCGGGCGGGCGGCGGCGGCCAGCGGAGGGAGGAAGCGGCGGCGGCGGCGAATGCAGCGTGGCGGCAGCGAGGTCAAGGTTACAGCGGCGGCTCAGCTCCATCTCTGCGATGACAATACCGACGCAGACCTTGAGCGGTGGAGGAGGCATGAGGCGAAGCGGCGCGCGGTGGGCGGCCGCGCGACGCCCACGCGCGGCGGCAGCCAACAGCGCGGACGGTGGCGGCTCTGGAGGCGCGCGCGGCGGCGGCAGACGGGTCGACGGAGGCGGGCCTTCACGCGACGCGGCTCTCTCCCGATGCGGCATCGTGGTCACCACGAGTACCAGTCGTCGTCGGGGGCGTCGGCCCGGCGGCGGTGGCCTACCTCACCAAGACCAACTATGTCGAGTGGGGCTGCGGTGATGAGGTGAAGCTCCAGTGCGACATATGTGGGATGCGGTCCAGACGCAGCGGCGTCGACTACGACCGAGATCGACGGGCGCCGGATGCTCTCATCGCCGCGATCCCCGCCCGAGATGCGCTTCTCGCTTACCAACAAGCGGATCGCCAAAGAGGCTTGGGACGCCATCGCCGCGGACGCATCGGCGGCGGCCGCGCCGCAAGTCTACATTGCGGGCACTACGCAGGAATGGGAGAACACGGCCTTCAAGCCGGTGAGGGCGTTGATGACTTTGCTCTCCGTCTCAACACTCATTGCGGTTGGTGCGGTTCGGCGGCGACACCTACGGCGAGGAGAGGCGTGGAAAAGCTCTTCCATTGCGTCCCGAGAAGTACAAGCGATGGCTCGCTCGATCGAGTCTCGCTGAGACCTCTCCACGATGACGATCGAGGCGTTGGGTCGCCTCAAGGTCGTTGGCGGCGATGAGCCACGGCGCCTCGGGACCCGTCACCATTGGCGGAAGCTCCTCCTCGCTCGGGAGCGGTGGGGTGCCGGCCAAGGTGACAGAAGAAGGAGCCTTCTTCCACGACAGCGGCATAGCGTGGCATCTGTGACAAGCCGCGCAAAGACGCCGTGCGGGCGCGAGGGCGTCTTAGGGTGATGACCGTGGGCGCCAGTGGCGCCACGGCAAGCAAAGCCGGACGAGACGACTCTTGCCACAATCTGCGGCAAGCTTGGTCATTGGGCCAAGGGTGTCGGCGACCACGACGGCGGCCAGCCCACGTCGCAGAGCGGAGGAGGAGCGGCGGCTCGTTCATTGCTCATGCGAGCAACGAACTACCTCCGCAGACGCGCAGCGATGGCTCTCCACCTTGACGAGCCAAAAGCACACGCCTCCTCGGCTACGGCTCGGCAACAACAAGGCGGCGGGTGGTGCCTCGACACCGGCGCCACCCATCACATGACCGGTCGACGGAGTTCTTCGTGGAGTTTGACTCTAGCGTCAGAGGCTCTGTCAAGTTTGGGGCGCCTCCGTGGAAATCAAGGCGTCGGCTCCGTCATCCTCACCGCCGTGTCACGGTGAGCACAGTCGCTCACCGGCGTCTACTACATCCCCGATCTGCGGAACTCCATCATCGACTTGGGACGGTGGATGAGAACGGCTCATGGTCGAGATCGAGCACGGGTGTTGCGGTTTGGGATCTTCGCCCGCCTTCTTGCCAAGGTAACGAGGCGAAAATCGACTCTACATTCTTCACGTGCGGTGGCACAACCCTACGTCTCGCCGCTCGTCGGGACGGCGAGGCATGGCGATGGCATGGCGCTGGGCACCTTCACCGAGGCCTGAAGCGGCTCGGTCTGCGGAAATGGTGCGAGCTGCCGTGCCTTGACCATGTGGGCGCGTTGCGGCGTCTGCGTGTTGACGGCGGGCGACTCCTTTCCCAATGGGCGGTTTAGAGCCAAGGAGAGGCTCGAGCTCGTGCACGGGACTTGTGTGGCCGGTGACACCGCCACACCGAGACGACGCTACTTCCTGCCGCTCGTCGGCGACCTCTCCCGCTACATGTGGGTGATGGTCCTCGGCGGCAAGGAGAGGCTGCGGGCGCCATCGAGCGCACGCAGTCGCTGCGGAGGCGGAGCGCGTCAAGGCTGCGCGTCTTCGCGCATGCAGAACAACGGCCGAATTCACGGCGGTGGTCGCGTCGTCTTTGCGCTAATGAGGGCATTTAGCGCCACTACTCGCGCCGTCTGACCGCAATGAAACGGTGTTGTCGGCGCCGCAACGAGCGGTTGTGGGGATGGCTCGGGCCCTCCTCAGCGAGAGGGATGCGGTACATTTTACGGGAGAGGCGGTGGTGACGGCCGTCTACATCCTCAACCGCTCGCCTACCAAGGCGCTCGGCAATGCCGCGCCAGACGAGGCTTGGCATGGGCGTGGCCGGCGGTCTCCACTTGCGGGTCTTGGCTCCCTCGCGTTCGCCAGGAGCTTGGCCACATCGAAGCTCGGCGGCGAGAGCACTCGGGAGTGTTCGCCGGCTACGCGGAGGGCTCGAGGCTCACCGCATCCTCGACCACTCACCTGCAGCGTCCGCATCTCGCGTGGCGTTGTGTTCGACGGCGGGCGGGCGTGGGACAAGGCGGTGGGCGGCGGTTCGACTTACTCTCGTGGACTTTGTTGTTGACTACGTCCGCCGAGAGAGCCGGGAGCTAGCACTCGTCTTCCGAGCTCGTCCACCTCGACACCTTGCTCGCCACCGCCTCCGTGAGTGCTCCACCACCTTCGCACCGGCCACGCCCACTCTTCACCACCCGCCACTCCACGCTCTCCCGCACCGGCTCACGCTCTCCCTGCACCGCGGCCACACCACCGGATCGGCCCCAACAACCGGTCCATGACGAGCGGCGCATGGTGGAGTTCGCTACTCATTGTCTCACGACGAGGACCGCATCGACGCCACCATGGCGGCGAGCCTCTGCCTACTGCACTGGTGGGCGACCTCCCTCGTGACGGCAGGTCCACAGGCTGGCGCAGTAGCGACCAGCGGGCTGCACCTCGCGACAGACGGCGGCGAGCCTCATTCCTTCGCCGGGCGGAGAGAGACGCAGCATGGTGTGTGCGCGATGCGAGGGAGGAGATGGGCCGTCGGCGAAACAAGACGTGGGGTGGCGGATCTTCTGCCGGGCACCGCGATCACCCTTAAGTGGGTGTTCAAGGCGAAGCGGGATGAAGCCGGCGCCATCGTCAAGCACAAGGCTCGCTTGGTGGCACGAGGCTTCATGCGGCGAGAGGATCGACTTGATGGCGCCTTGCACCCGCTTGCGCGCATGGAGTCCGTTCGTCTTCTCCTAGCACTTGCAGCCCAGGAGGATTGGCGCGTCCATCACATGGACGTCAAGTCCGCCTTCCTCAACGGCGACTTGAAGGAGGAGGCCTCGTCCGTCGGTGGCGGGATTCGTCATCCCGGCAAGGAGGCAGGTTCTCACTGCGCAAGGCCCTCTATGGCTGCGGCGAGCACCACGAGCTGAACGCTAAGTGGACTCCACCTCAAGCAAATGGGGTTCCAGCAGAGCGCACACAGGTCGCGGTCTACGGCGGGCAAAGCGGCAACGCCTGGCGGTAGGCGTCTCGTGGACGACACGGTGATCACGGCTCCAAGGAGGCCGAGGTCGAGGCGTTCAAGGCGGAGATGAAGACCGCCTTCGAGATGAGCGACTTGGGGCTCCTCTCTTCTACCTAGGGATCGAGGTCCACCAAGACAGCTCCGGTATCTCCCTTCGTCAGACCGCCTACGCCAAGCGCATCCGTCGGTGGGCGGCCTCACCGATCAACAACCCACCACACTCCTATGGAGGAGAGGCGGGCGAGCCGCGACGACCTGACGGAGGAGGTGGGCGCGACGCGATGCGGCGGCGCATCGTGGGCAACCTTCGCTACCTCGTCCACACGCGTCCGGTTGGCGTTCGCCGTTGGCTCGTCGGTCGGTTCATGCGGCGACCGGCGGCGAGCATCGGCAGTCGTGAAAAGGATCCTCCGCTACGTTGCGGGCACCTCCGATTCTGACTTGCACTACCCGAGGTGTCCGGCGCGCTTTCGCCGAATGCGGCAACGGCGACGCAGCGACATCGACACCGGCAAAGAGCACGGGATTCTCTTCTTTCTCGGCAAGTGCCTCGTTAGGCGACGGTCGGTCAAGCGGCGGTGGTGGCCTGTCACCGTGTGGTAGAGTACATAGCGGCTTCCACCGCTTCGACTCGGCGCTACGGCTCGCTCGCTCGATCGCTTGGTGATCTCCTCGGCGGAGACACAAGCGGTGGCACTTTCGGGGTGGGCAACAAGTCCGCTCTGCTCGGCAAGAACCCGTTTTCCACGAACGAGACAAGCACATCCGGGTGAAGTACCACTTTATCCGAGGTCATTTGGATGAAGGCGACATCAAGGCGAGCTACATCAACACCACGGATCGCTTGCGGACACCTGCTCACCAAGCCTCTTGGGAGGTCAAATTCCTCGAGCTCGCTCTAGGATCGGGATGGTTCAACGTCCCCACAAGGCGGCGTACAAGACTTAGGGGGAGAATGATGAATAAGTCTTTGTACTGCGGTCTTTGTACAACATCTGCTTTAGCATCTAGGACAGCATCTGCTTTAGCATCTAGGACGACATCGCTTTAGGACGACATCGCTTTAGCATCCTTGACTAGCATCTAGGATAGCATCTAGGGCAACATCTGCTTTAGCATCCTTGACTAGCATCTAGGACAACATCTAGGACAACATCGCTTTAGCATCTAGGACAGTATCTTAGCATATGCTTGGTGGTTGGCGACCTATAAATATGTATCCCCAACCCCTCGGGTTGGTAAGGCATTGTGTGAGAAATAGAAAAATTGCCCCATCTCCAAGTGTCTTCCTCTCCATGAGAGTAAGGATCTTGCTATCACCAACAGCAAGAGTCCAGCGAGTAACAATCTCCTATGATCAGCATATCATAGACATATAGCAGAAGCAAAGTACGACCCCGTTGAGAAGTGTGAACAAACAAGGCAGGGTTATGCTCACTTGGAGTGAAACCAGCAGCTTGAATCACGGAACTGAAACACTCAAACCAAGCACGGGGAGTCTGCTTGAGACCATATAGAGCACGCCTAAGGCAACAAACATAGCATGTAGGAGCCTCGAACACCTGGGGGTGGATGCATATAGACCTCTTCATGTAGATCACTATGAAGAAAAGCATTCTTGACATCCATCTGAGATATAGTCCATGTGCGTACTGTTACAACAACAATAAGAGTACAGACTGTGGTCATATGAGCATCTGGAGCAAAAGTCTCATCATAATCTCGACCATAAGCCTACTGAAAACCTCTTGCAACAAGACGAGCCTTGTATCGCTCTACTGAACCATCTGACTTGTTCTTCACTTTGTATATCCACTTGTAAGTTATAGGAATAGCTCCAGATGGTAGCGGAATAAGATCCCGAGTGCCTGTACACTAACGCTGTGAGCTCCTCTGTCATAGCCAACTGCAACTCAGGTTTGCTGGCAGCCTCCTGATAGGTACTCGGCTCAGCTACCACATCTGTATGAGAAAAGCCCCATCTCTCTAGTGCCTAAATAGAAGAACAATCATGTAGAGCATATCGTGATATAGTAGAACGATCATCGGAGTCAGTGGTAATGGCCGAAGGGTCAAGTAGAGGAGAAGACCAACTCTCTGTTGACGACTATAGTGAAAGGGAAAAGTGGAAGTGTTAAAAACTGGTGGAGGAGACACACTAGAAGGTGAAATTGGTGGAGATACACTAGAAGGTGAAATTGGTGGAGAAGGTGTATCTAGAGAAGACAAGTTTGATGAAGGAATGGGAGGTAGACACAAAAAGGAGGTGGAATCTGTGGAAGTGGGAAAAGTGGGATATGTAAAATTGCGACAAAAGAAAAGTCGACCCTCATCAAAGGCCATGTCATGAGATGCGAATGCAACGTGCTGAGGTATCATAACAACGATACCCTTATGCTCAGGACTACAACCCAGGAAGACACACTCAACTGACTGAGCACTCAGCTTTGTGCGCTCACGAGGTGCTAGAAGAACATAGCAGGCACAACCAAAGACATGATGAGCATAGTGAGGTGTTTTATACAAGACCTCTCTAGGAGACTTGCCCTTAAGCTTGGAAGAGGGATGACGGTTGATGAGATAGACTGCCGTAGAGACCGCTTCCCAGCAGAAGTGAGAGGGAACAAAGGAGGAGATGAGAAGAGTACGAGCAGTCTCAATGATGCGGCGGTGCTTGCGCTCAGCAACACCATTCTGAGCATGAGCACCAGGACATGAGAGCTAAGGAAGAGTACCCTTAGAAGAAAAGAACTAGTGAAAGGCTGATGAAAGATACTCCCCTAGAGTCGAAACGAAAAACATGAATGGAAGAAAACTGTTTATGAACCGTCATAGCAAAAGACTGATAAATGAAAATCAACTAAGAACGATGTTTCATAGAATAGATCAAAGTATATCAAGAGTGATAATCATATGACATAATAACTATGACCACCCTTCGAAGCAAAAGATGGACCCCATATATCTGAATGCACCAAATTAAAAGGAGAAGAGAATTGAGAGGTACTACTAGAATATGGAAGTTGTAGCTGTTTACTCAGCTACCAGTACAATGAAAACTTGACTCAATAGTAACATGACCTAAGAGACTCTGATGAACTAGAGTGGTGAGTCGAGCTCCACAAAGATGACCAAGTCTGTGATGCCACTTGCTGAAGGAAGAATCAATAGGAGACTAAGATGATGGCATAGCAGAAGACACCAAGGACTTTGAAGTACTAGTGGAAGGAAGATGTAAGGTGTCCAAGATAGAGAGACTAGGAGACCCTCTACGGCGATGGCCAGAACCAATCACTCATCTGCTCTGACGATCCTGCATGAAACAAGAAGAATCATCAAATCCAATGAAATAGTTCATATTAGTAAGTTGACCAACAGAAAGAAGATTCATAGATAGCTGAGAAACAAAAGACACATCTGGAATAGAGAAGCGAGATGTCGAGAGAATGCCCTGATGGGTGATAGAACAAGGTGTACCATCAATAGTGTGAACATATGCAACATTAGTCACGAGCCTACGATCAACAAGCTGAGAGTTGTTCGATGTAGCATAAAAGGAGGCACCCGAGCCCAAAACCTAAGGATGAGCAATGCTTGGAGCAGAGGTGCAACTGAGGTCATAGCTGACACTGATCTAGAAGTCACAGTAGATATGGATGTGACAGAAGTGACTGCTCCAGCAAGTGCTCTAGGAGGCCCAGTAGGTGCTCCAACAAGTTGATATGGATGTAACTTGAAACACTTGTTAACATAATGACCAGTCCTCTTGCAATGAGAATATACTAGCACTCCCGTGAGTGTAGCTCTAGTAGATCTAGACTGTTGTGAGAGACCCAGTACAATATGTGGTGAGGATCTTGAGGTAGGCATAAGCGAATGAAGATGAGTCTCCTCTGCAATCAAACTAGAGAGCACATTAGTTAGAGTTGGTGGAGTGGGATAGTTGAGCAACTGAGTACGAATAGGCTCAAACTTTGATCGAAGCCCCATCACAAACTGATACATGAGCGTCTGCTGAGCATACTCATCTTTGGCAACACAAGACTGGCAAGCAGTGGCAGCCTTCGGTGTCATAAGACTATATAGGGCCAGTGGTATGAGTGAAAGCATTGTAATACTCCTCCATTGTCTGGTCTTGTAGCTGCTGAATATTATATGGTTCTTGAGCAATATGAAGCGAAGAGCACCACTGGACCGAACATATCTCTTCTCAAAGTATGTCCACATCTGCTTGGCTGAAGTATGACACTCAAGATTCATCCTCAAAGAAACATCAACACTTAGAACAATGCCAGTCATGACACAATCATCCTCTTTCTGCCAAGCCTTTATCGCCTCAACAACAACCTTTTTTGGATCAGGAGGATCATCAGTCAAATGAGAGGCTAAGCCATAACCCCCAAGAGTAGTCTTGACTAAGAAAGCCCATGCTTGGTAGTTCAATCCATCGAGCTTGATATCCGTGAACACGAGAGATGAACTGCCTCCAAACATTGAGTCACCTTTTGCCATCTTGATTGGCCACAGCAACACAACAGCAATCAAGCAGAGCAATAAAAAAAACTTACTAAAGCATTCGCATTCACACTTCTTGACAGCAAGCAAGCAGAGCAGATACCACAGAGCAGAGGAGACACATGGGTGAATCAGTGCAGCTCCGGGCGAATCCAGAAGAGGTAGCGTGAATCCAGGAGAGGCGTCATGGATCTAGAAGAGGCGACGTGAATCTAGAAGAGACGTCGCTCAAGCAGCGACGAAGATCCAGAGAGGCAGTGTCGACGAGGATCCGGAGAGATTCGCCCATGAGCGGCGACGAGATGAAGACAAGGCAGCTCGGGTGGCGAAGATCCGGAAGAGAGGCGACGTCGGCACTTGGGCGGCGATGGTGAGATGAATATGAGGCAGCTTGGGCGGCGGGAGGCATAGATCTAGAGGAGGAGAGGCGACGTCTTGGGCGGCGACGACGGCGGCCGCCGGGAGATGAGATTGGGTTTTTATGGAAAAGGGATTAGGGTTGGAGATGCTTTGATACCATGTTAGAAAAATAAGGCTAGTGTTTTTACTATTCACAACTATGCAACTTATTCATTAATTGAGAGATATATATAGACATTGTTACATGGGCCACATGGGACAGAGGGAGAGAGAGAGAGTACAACACTCCTTAACAATTGTAACAAAAGTAGATTTTGCATTGTTGTAGCTGTCATATATGTGGATAAACGAAAATTGCCTTTGAATAAATGAGGAAAATCGTGATGAAGCAACACCGAATATGGAGATGATTTGTTGTATTTCAACTGGGGTTGGGAGGGAATGTTTAAGTTGCTCAACTTATATTTCAGAAATCTCTTATTGTTCAACCAACCACCATCACAAATACAGATGTTGGCCATATAGTCCATGTCACTGACACACTGACTCCTTATCCCTTCTCATATTCTGTTATCACGTTAGCAACGTGGGGTCATGGTTTTGTTCAAACTCAAATATGGTGATGCCATTCATTCATGATATTTGTATAAACAAATCTGAATAACTAATGAACATATGCAACGCTAACTCCCCTGCCATTGCAGTAGAAATTTCACACATCGTGCTGTGACATTAGTTGGACTGTGTTTCCTAAACATGAAAAATCATTCCAAATCTGGCACTATACTGTATATGTCACTCATTCCAAATCTGGCACTATACTGTATTTATCACTGAATTTTTTAGTCCCCATACTCGATTTTAAGATTATCAATGCATGATTTCCTTGTTACATCTTTCATGTCCTTATTATTTTAGAACTACCTAGTGCGTAGTTTTGGAGAGTCTCTTTTTTGCTCCCAAAAAACTACCTAAACATGCATATGCTCATAAAAATGAGGAAAAAACATTGCGAAACTGATGTCAATCAATACGCTATCCATTCTGTTCAATATTTGTAAGAAAATGGACTAATCGATATTAATTTCCAAGAAAGTGATAAAAAACATCTTTAATGAGATAAAAAGATGAAAGATTCCCTTCCATTTTCCATTATTTTACCTCTTTCGTGTACTTTGATCATCTATAGTGCCAAAGCTTCTGGCAGTTACACCTAAACAGGAGCTGCCAGTGCCTAAATCCAGTCAACATGACTCGTGCTATTCTTAAGTTTACTGTAGCTTCAGTTACTAGACAATTCCAGAGTTCCATACCCAACGTTGCGAGCTCTCTGCTAGCCCTAGTAAGTTCTGCTGCTGGCCCAGTGGCCCTTGACATTTAACACTGGGCACAGCCACAGCTGGTTTCAGGTGTTTGTAGACGCATGTCATTTGCAAACTCTTATCTGTTGGCACCTACACCTCTTTACCTTGGAGGCTCTGTTGAAGATGTGAAAAGTTCTTTTGCCATGATTTGGAGTATAGCATTCCTCTAAAGAAAATTAGGATTACAATGAGACATTCGAATAAACCATGGTTCTATGATGAAAAAAACTTGAGAAAAGAGCATGCCAAGTGAGTCTGGGGATATGCTTGAAAAACCCTAGTGCTTTTGGACCGAGCCTGAGCCTATATTAGGCGTATCAATTGTCAACTCTTGTTTGATGGTAACCCTACCTATTTAGCTTGCAGGACCTGTTGAAGATACCGAAGGTTCTATTGTCATTTTTCTGGAAATGGTGTTTAGCTTTGGTCACCACCCATGTAAAATCTCATGAATTTTAAACCATGCTAATGGTGGAGACTAAAGGGTACCATGCTCAATCATTTTGTTGGAGATTATAATCTCCCGCTATGATGGGCCTGCTGTGGGAACATATTGTATGCAATCAAGCCTTTTTGTGCAATCATGGTGCGATCCAACTAAACATTGTCACAAAAAATTCCGATATAGAATTTGAACCTATATATAAAATTTCATGTTCAAATTTATTTTATATTAAGAGTAACAAAAAAGAAAAAAAAATCTTGTTATTCTTAATATAGAATGAATTTGAACTTGAAATTTTATAGGTAGAATAAGTTTAGAAGTACATCTACAATTTTTTGGGAATCATTTGTGATGATGTTTAATTGGATTCCACGAAAAGCTTGATTGCATACAATACATTCCCGCCTGCTGTGGTGAGCACGAATAGCAAGCGCGCTGCTACTGGTGGGATTGCGTTTAAACTGGGTGGGATTTGAACTCTATTAAGTAACAATCTATTTAGTTATTTCAAGTATAAATTTACCATCAAATAATGCCTTTAATATTCGTAAACTTTTCCACTGAGGTGGAGTCCTGAAGCAAAACACTTGAAAATATTATGTTTCTGTGTCATTTGTTAAGATAAAATAAGATATTTCGAACAAACCACAGTATTAGTAGGATGTACTAGACTTGAGCAAATAGCGGGTTAGAGGATTGGGACTAGGCCTGGGCCTGTCACAAGCAAGAGTGCCGGTTCAGCTAGGTCAGAACTTTGTGCTTTAAAGATGAAGTCAAAACCAGGTTGGGCCAGGCCAGGCCTACCTGGCATGGCTCCTGGACCTCAAATCGTAAGGCTTGTCCAGCCGTCAGCGGTAGCTTGTCCAGGTCAAGTTGTTTTACTCAGGTCTAGGTCAGAATACGAAATTCCATTTTATGCAGGACATGTTTGTAATACCAAAGCTTCCCTAGGAGATAGTATTGCCCCATAATCTCTAAATTTTTGTACTTGGATTCTAGTCTGTATATCTTTCACTAGAAGCCTATGAGTGCAATAAGCCAGTAACATATCTGTAATACCAACAAGGCAACAATGTCCCACTGTAATTAAACATTCCATTGTTGAATTTCATTTATCTACAACACACTCACACGCCTATGTTACTCTGCTTTCTCATCTTTAGTGAGAAAAGAAAAACACATTATTCTTTGTGCATCATGGATGTGTTTTATTTTTTAGAAATATTCTGTGGCTCTCATCTGGTAAAAAAATAGACCCAAGTGATTTGTCTTTCTATGCAAAATTGAAAGGTGTAAAACCAGAGCTATAATTTCTGTCATCTACGTGTTAAGGTAGGGCAGTCCACTTATTTATCTGCATGCAACCAATCTACCCTAAACCAGGCCAGGGTGGGTGCATTTGTTAATTCTCAGTCTCCAGAACCACATTGACTCTTTAATCTATAAGCATCCTGCAGAATTTTGGTTGATATTGTTATTGGTATTCTCACTAGTTAGGAATCACAAATAGTAAATCCATGCCTTAAAATTTTGAAGTTTAGATAGTTTTTTTCATTGTGATGATCTTGGCTAGAAGACTTGAAATGAGATGGATGCTATGTCCTGATAATATGAGTGAAATTTGACAACTGTTTTGTAGCTGAAGACAGTAGATCTTTGATGCTCCTGATTTTGATGAGTAGCAATTGGAAAAAGGTTCTCTTTGGCCATTGTTCTTTTCCTCATGAAAATTTGTTTATAAATGGATTTCTCAGGTCATGGAGCGAATCAATCAGCAACTTGGACCAAAGGCCAAGAGATTTTGCCTGCGACGAACACTGACCGGTCCATGGTAACCTGAAGTTCGCACAGCATTGACCACAGACAAGATCGTTGGCTTCCATAGATGTGACCAGTGTATATATCAGTTGAAGTCAGAATCTCCAGTTTCCCCTGTAGACCGCAGCTTCACTGCTACTTCTCTCCTTTGGTGATCGTTCAGTCTCTTGGGTCGATTGCTGGTGACATTTGCTCGCTAGGTTTAGCTGTGCGATCTTCGCATGTCCTTATATATTGGCATGGCGAGATCGTGCATGTCATTTATGTTGCTGCTGCATGCAGCTGTGCAGCTGCTTTGTATGTTGTTGAGATACCATCCTGTAATAGTTCAGTAGTTGTACCCCGCAGACAGAGAGCATTCCGTTTCCCTGACCTGCTTGTAATGTGAGTTCGCAGTTCCTTTTTCTGGGCAGTGTGACTGATGAATGCAGACGGCAACAAAGCTGCTATGCTTAATGAACACTTCAAATAAAAATAAAATGCCCTGACAGAAAAGAGATGTCGAGAGAATGCCCGATGGGTGATAGAACAAGGTGTACCATCAATAGTGTTAACATATGCAACATCAACACGAGCCTCACGATCAACAAGCCGAGAGTTGTTCGATGTAGCATAAAGGAGGCACCCGGTCCAAAACCTAAGGATGAGCAATGCTTGGAGCAGAAGGTGCAACTGAGGTCATAGCTGACACTGATCTAGAAGTCACAGTAGATGTGGATGTGACAGAAGTGACTGCTCCAGCAAATGCTCTAGGAGGCCCAGTAGGTGCTCCACGACGACGATCAGATGAATGTCTGGCACGATAATCAACAAGTTGATCTGGATGTAACTTGAAGCACTTGTTAACATGATGACCAGTCCTCTAGCAATGAGAATATACCAACACTCCCATGGGTGTAGCTCTAGTAGATCTAGACTGTTGTGAGAGACCCAGTACAACATGTGGTGAGGATCTTGAGGTAGGCATAAGCGAATGAAGACGAGTCTCCTCTGCAATCAAACTAGAGAGCACATTAGTCAAAGTTGGTGGAGTGGGATAGTTGAGCAACTGAGTACGAATAGGCTCCAACTTTGATCGAAGCCCCATCACAAACTGATACATGAGCGTCTGCTGAGCATACTCATCTTTAGCAACACAAGACTGGCAAGCAGTGGCAGCCTTCGGTGTCATAAGACTCTATAGGGCCAGTGGTATGAATGAAAGCATTGTAATACTCCTCCATTGTCTGGTCTTGTAGCTGCTGAATACTATAAGGTTCTTGAGCAATATGAAGCGAAGAGCACCACTGGACCGAACATATCTCTTCTCAAAGTATGTCCACATCCGCTATCAAGTATGACACTCAAGATTCATCCTCAAAGAAACATCAACACTTAGAACAATGCCAGTCATGACACGATCATCCTCTTTCTGCCAAGCCTTTATCGCCTCAACAACAACCTTTTTCAGATCAGGAGGATCATCAGTCAAATGAGAGGCTAAGCCATAACCCCCAAGAGTAGTCTTGACTAAGAAAGCCCATGCTTGGTAGTTCAATCCATCGAGCTTGATATCCGTGAACATGAGAGATGAACTGCCTCCAAACATTGAGTCAGCTTTTGCCATCTTGATTGGCCACAGCAACACAACAGCAATCAAGCAGAGCAATAAAAAAAACTTACTAAAGCATTCACATTCACACTTCTTGACAGCAAGCAAGCAGAGCAGATACCACAGAGCAGAGGAGACACACGGGTGAATCCGAAAGAGGTGGTACAGATCCGGGCGAATCCAGAAGAGGTAGCGTGAATCCAGGAGAGGCGTCATGGATCCAGAAGAGGCGACGTGAATCTAGAAGAGACGTCGCTCAAGCAGCGACGAAGATCCAGAGAGGCTGTGCCGACGAAGATCCGGAGATATTCGCCCATGAGCGGCGACGAGATGAAGACAAGGCAGCTCGAGTGGCGAAGATCCGGAGGAGAGGCGACGTCGGCACTTGGGGGGCGATGGTGAGATGAAGATGAGGCAGCTCGAGCGGCGGGTGGCGTAGATCTAGAGGAGAGGCGACGTCTTGGGCGGCGACGACGGCGGCCTCCGGGAGATGAGATTGGGTTTTTATGGAAAGGGGATTAGGGTTGGAAATGCTTTGATACCATGTTAGAAAAATAAGGCTAGTGTTTTTACTATTCACAACTATGCAACTTATTCATTAATTGAGAGATATATATAGACATTGTTACATGGGCCACATGGGACAGAGGGAGAGAGAGAGAGTACAACACTCCTTAACAATTGTAACAAAAGTAGATTTTGCATTGTTGTAGCTGTCATATATGTGGATAAACGAAAATTGCCTTTGAAGTAAATGAGGAAAATCGTGATGAAGCAACACCGAATATGGAGATGATTTGTTGTATTTCAACTGGGGTTGGGAGGGAATGTTTAAGTTGCTCAACTTATATTTCAGAATTCTCTTATTGTTCAACCAACCACCATCACAAATACAGATGTTGGCCATATAGTCCATGTCACTGACACACTGACTCCTTATCCCTTCTCATATTTTGTTATCACGTTAGCAACGTGGGGTCATGGTTTTGTTCAAACTCAAATATGGTGATGCCATTCATTCATGATATTTGTATAAACAAATTTGAATAACTAATGAACATATGCAACGCTAACTCCCCTGCCATTGCAGTAGAAATTTCACACATCGTGCTGTGACATTAGTTGGACTGTGTTTCCTAAACATGAAAAATCATTCCAAATCTGGCACTATACTGTATTTATCACTGAATTTTTTAGTCCCCATACTCGATTTTAAGATTATCAATGCATGATTTCCTTGTTACATCTTTCATGTCCTTATTATTTTAGAACTACCTAGTGCATAGTTTTGGAGAGTCTCTTTTTTGCTCCCAAAAAACTACCTAAACATGCATGTGCTTGTAAAAATGAGGAAAAAACATTGCGAAACTGATGTCAATCAATACGCTATCCATTCTGTTCAATATTTGTAAGAAAATGGACTAATCGATATTAATTTCCAAGAAAGGGATAAAAAACATCTTTAATGAGATAAAAAGATGAAATATTCCCTTCCATTTTCCATTATTTTACCTCTTTCATGTACTTCGAGCATCTATAGTGCCAAAGCTTCTGGCAGTTACACCTAAACTGGAGCTGCCAGTGCCTAAATCCAGTCAACATGACTCGTGCTATTCTTAAGTTTACTGTAGCTTCAGTTGTAAGTTCTGCTGCTGGCCCAGTGGCCCTTGACATTTAACACTGGGCACAGCCACAGCTGGTTTCAGGTGTTTGTAGACGCATGTCATTTGCAAACTCTTATCTGTTGGCACCTACACCTCTTTACCTTGGAGGCTCTGTTGAAGATGTGAAAAGTTCTTTTGCCATGATTTGGAGTATAGCATTCCTCTAAAGAAAATTAGGATTTCGGTTACAATGAGACATTCGAATAAACCATGGTTCTATGATGAAAAAAACTTGAGAAAAGAGCATGCCAAGTGAGTCTGGGGATATGCTTGAAAAACCCTAGTGCTTTTGGACCGAGCCTGAGCCTATATTAGGCGTATCAATTGTCAACTCTTGTTTGATGGTAACCCTACCTATTTAGCTTGCAGGACCTGTTGAAGATACCGAAGGTTCTATTGTCATTTTTCTGGAAATAGCGTTTTGCTTTGGTCACCACCCATGTAAAATCTCATGAATTTTAAACCATGCTAATGGTGGAGACTAAAGGGTACCATGCTCAATCATTTTGTTGGAGATTATAACCTCCCGCTATGATGGGTCTGCTGTGGGAACATATTGTATGCAATCAAGCTTTTTGTGCAATCATGGTGCGATCCAACTAAACATTGTCACAAAAAATTCCGAAAAAATTGTAGATGTACTTTATGGTTTACTCAACCTATGTATAAAATTTCATATTCAAATTTATTTTATATTAAGAGTGACAAAAAAGAAAAAAACCTTTTTGTTATTCTTAATATAGAATGAATTTGAACTTGAAATTTTATAGGTAGAGTAAGTTTAGAAGTACATCTACAATTTTTTGGGAATCATTTGTGATGATGTTTAATTGGATTCCACGAAAAGCTTGATTGCATACAATACATTCCCGCCTGCTGTGGTGAGCACGAATAGCAAGTGCGCTGCTACTGGTGGGATTGCGTTTAAACTGGGTGGGATTTGAACTCTATTAAGTAACAATCTATTTAGTTATTTCAAGTATAAATTTACCATCAAATAATGCCTTTAATATTCGTAAACTTTTCCACTAAGGTGGAGTCCTGAAGCAAAACACTTGAAAATATTATGTTTCTGTGTCATTTGTTAAGATAAAATAAGATATTTCGAACAAACCACAGTATTAGTAGGATGTACTAGACTTGAGCAAATAGCGGGTTAGAGGATTGGGACTAGGCCTGGGCTGTCACAAGCAACAGTGCCGGTTCAGCTAGGTCAGAACTTTGTGCTTTAAAGATGAAGTCAAAACCAGGTTGGGCCAGGCCAGGCCTACCTGGCATGGCTCCTGGACCTCAAATCGTAAGGCTTGTCCAGCCGTCAGTGGTAGCTTGTCCAGGTCAAGTTGTTTTACTCAGGTCTAGGTCAGAATACGAAATTCCATTTTATGCAGGACATGTTTGTAATACCAAAGCTTCCCTAGGAGATAGTATTGCCCCATAATCTCTAAATTTTTATATTTGGATTCTAGTCTGTATATCTTTCACTAGAAGCCTATGAGTGCAGTAAGCCAGTAACATATCTGTAATACCAACAAGGCAACAATGTCCCACTGTAATTAAACATTCCATTGTTGAATTTCATTTATCTACAACACACTCACACGCCTATGTTACTCTGCTTTCTCATCTTTAGTGAGAAAAGAAAAACACATTATTCTTTGTGCATCATGGATGTGTTTTATTTTTTAGAAATATTCTGCATCTCTCATCTGGTAAAAAAATAGACCCAAGTGATTTGTCTTTCTATGCAAAATTGAAAGGTGTAAAACCAGAGCTATAATTTCTGTCATCTATGTATTAAGGTAGGGCAGTCCACTTATTTATCTGCATGCAACCAATCTACCCTAAACCAGGCCAGGGTGGGTGCATTTGTTAATTCTCAGTCTCCAGAACCACATCAACTCTTTAATCTATAAGCATCCTGCGGAATTTTGGTTGATATTGTTATTGGTATTCTCACTAGTTAGGAATCACAAATAGTAAATCCATGCCTTAAAATTTTGAAGTTTAGATAGCTTTTTTCATTGTGATGTTCTTGGCTAGAAGACTTGAAATGAGATGGATGCTATGTCCTGATAATATGAGTGAAATTTGACAACTGTTTTGTAGCTGAAGACAGTAGATCTTTGATGCTCCTGATTTTGATGAGTAGCAATTGGAAAAAGGTTCTCTTTGGCCATTGTTCTTTCCTCATGAAAATTTGTTTATAAATGGATTTCTCAGGTCATGGAGCGAATCAATCAGCAACTTGGACCAAAGGCCAAGAGATTTTGCCTGCGACGAACACTGACCGGTCCATGGTAACCTGAAGTTCGCACATCATTGACCACAGACAAGATCGTTGGCTTCCATAGATGTGACCAGTGTATATATCAGTTGAAGTCAGAATCTCCAGTTTCCCCTGTAGACCGCAGCTTCACTGCTACTTCTCTTCTTTGGTGATCGTTCAGTCTCTTGGGTCGATTGCTGGTGACATTTGCTCGCTAGGTTTAGCTGTGCGATCTTCGCATGTCCTTATATATTGGCATGGCGAGATCGTGCATGTCATTTATGTTGCTGCTGCATGCAGTTGTGCAGCTGCTTTGTATGTTGTTGAGATACCATCCTGTAATAGTTCAGTAGTTGTACCCCGCAGACAGAGAGCATTCCGTTTCCCTGACCTGCTTGTAATGTGAGTTCGCAGTTCCTTTTTCTGGGCAGTGTGACTGATGAATGCAGACGGCAACAAAGCTGCTATGCTTAATGAACACTTCAAATAAAAATAAAATGCCCTGTGATTGATACAGAAAATATAGGCTACCCGTTGATACACATCCTTATCCAACCCTGGATAAAACATCTTTTTTCCGGTTCCTTCCTGAACCTTGAAACAAAGACAAATACAAACACATGGGTGAAACAAAAATCATGGAAAACATATCTAACTCTTTGAAACCTGCAAGGATCCTCATCGTTTGCTGTAAGTCTGTAAGGCAGATTACATACATCATACATGTGAAAGAAACTCTACTATTAGCAATATAAATATAAATTAGAACTTTAGAAGCACTCCAATGGAGTATGGAGATTCGATAGCATATCCGCATATGCATTATCATTATGCAAGACTAACAAGTAACAACGCAAGTGCAACAAGCTAACAAACCAACAAGTGAACTTGTTAAAGTTCTCACTTCACTTTCTCAGCCAAACACAGACTCACTGTCATTGATAGAAGGAAGTCAAAGAACACAACTCAGCCTCAATAAGGCAATAACAAATGGACCTCCAGCCTCTAGGGGGCAAATGCTTCAACGTAAACGGCCAACCTCCCAGATATAGGCCTTCGGCAATCTTATCATACACAGACTCCTTCCTCAAAAATCTCTTCACCATTGCATATTTGCATATGCGTCAGCTAGCCACAGACACATCACACATGGACTCATCAGTCATCAATAATTATGGACTCATGGTCTCACGACAGTCACAGAGACACAGAAGTAGAACCCAATAATCACATCCCAGAAAACTTGTTATCTTGAAAGTAAACAAGGGCAACCACCAACCAGGCAATTTGTGGTAATATTTTTGAACTTTCTGTAGAGACAACTACATATAAAGGTAACAAAATTGACTACTTTCTGAACTTGCTAAATGGAATGCCAGGA
Source organism: Bonia amplexicaulis (assembly GCA_036346245.1). Taxonomy (NCBI): domain Eukaryota; kingdom Viridiplantae; phylum Streptophyta; class Magnoliopsida; order Poales; family Poaceae; genus Bonia; species Bonia amplexicaulis. The sequence continues at coordinate 19,841,094 of CM070751.1, read as the reverse complement.
ACATCACAAATTCACAGCATGAAGTACATGCTACATAGATTGCATGACTGCTTGCCATCACAACTATACAATAAAAGACCGCATGACAACATGAAGTACATACTACGTAGATTGCATGGCTGCTTGCCATCACAACTATAAAACAAACGACTGCATGAAGTACATACTACATAGATTGCATGACTACTTGCTAATTGCCATCACAACTATATAACAAAAGACACCTTTATTCTTCAAGCATCAATCTCGAACCAAGGAGAAGACGCTTGATGTTGACATGATAGCATCGTTAACTTGGCCTTCCACACCTACATGACAAAAAAATATATAAGCGGTCATAGCAGTTTGCATCACTCATAAATAGAAATATTATGTCTAGATTATAGCACTTTCTTCAAATTTAGTTAATTCCTTTAGATTGGCTTCAAATTGATGCGTTTTGAATGACACAATCAATCTTGTGCACATATCAAGCATTGGAGTGTTAGCAGAGTCAAGGAGCATTCAAAATCATTAAGGCCCCGCTCAATATGGCTTGAGCTTCTGGCTTCTGGCTTATTTTTGCACTATTCATAATTTCGTCTTTTTCTGAATTTTTGGCTTTTTTTTGAGCTTTTTTGCCGGTTCTTTTTTCCCGTATTCGTTTGCGTTGTCTGTGATGGGCTAACAAATTTTTTATATTTTTCAATTTTTTTAAATTTAATTATGTTAAATAAGCCTCTATCAGCTACAGTTTTTTTTTCAGCCAGCTACAGTGTTTTCAGCCATAAGCCACCAAAAATAAGCCGAACTGAACACCACTTAAGAGCACGACAACTACTACTAAAAGTTGGTTCAAAAGTAACTGTTGATATGGGAATTGCTAACATATCACGAGCCATCCGTGAAAGCCTCTTTAGCTTTGTAATGCCAGGGAATTACACAACTGCTTCGACCATCTGTACTAGGTTGGAAGCTTAATTGAGTTTAATTGTTGCTTCTATTAGGGTGCTTATTACAAGATTTTCCAAGAGAGATCAGAGAGGAGGTACCATTCTTTTGTGAATTTTAGATAGGATTCGAGAGCAATAATTGCATGTAGCCTTATTTCGGTCATCTGACAATCGTCTATAATAGTTCCATATCTTCAATTTGGGATTCATTTGTTTTTTCTATCTTGACTTTGAATGAGTCCAATAGCTTCATCACTGCGCACACTCCAGCAACAGGAATACTTTCTATACCATCAGACTTAGACATCTAAAATACCAAAAAGAAAATGACTTCGACATTCAAAACAAACTAGGCTAGCAATTAGCATTTGTAAATGAAACATGAGAAGGAAATTATATTGCACGATCCTATTGACTCCATTGTTCGTAGAAAGCACAAAGTCCCACTTGCCACTAACCCCAAATCCTATAGATCTGCTACAAACAAACAAGTGCATCAATACAATACAACATTAATTTGGCTTTTTTGTTGCTACCTACTGACTAGAACTGATGGGAATCGAATAATCGATGGTGCAAGAAATCGTTTATCTTAGACGTGATGGGAATTGATGGCGGCCTGACAGGAGTGCACGGCTGCATGACACGGACGTTGCCCGGGCGAAGGAGTGAGCTAATTGGCGTGGTGGGCTCGGAGGCTCTCCCAGTCCCAGGGGCGGTGGGACGACGTAGTGCAAGACTCAGAGGAGGACTACTACTCTACTTGGCCGCTTGGGGCATTGCGCATTGGCTAAGACGACAAGGCTACTCGTCTTTGGAGTCTAGAGTAGGCACACATGCTCGAGTCTCCTGATCTAATGGGCTATTGCCGTAATGGCTAATGAGTCGATGAGGATGGGTCAAAATTGAAAGGGATGGATTGGTTGATGGGCTGTCGGCTATGGCGCTGCGTCTGGACTCAATGACTCACAGGCAATATTTGGTTTTTATTTTCCGAACCAAAAAACCAAAAATCAAGAACCTGTATCGAATACTAAAAACCAGTTAAACCGAGTGGACCGATACGGTTTAGTTTTTTGGACCGGTTTTTCGGTCGGCTTAAAATGCACAGCCCTAGTATCAGCCTAACATGATATGCCCAGCCAGACCGAACCGATATAAATCATTTACTGTTTATATCATACCTACGGACCGAGCCGAGGTACGGTGTCTCGGGCCGGTTCTACATCCACCCAGCGTGGCGTGCCGACTGCCGTGCCGTGCCTGCACATCTCCGCCGGCGGTTGGAAATTGTACTGCCGCTTCATTGCCTTCCCCTTCCCGCAATTACTACTCCTCCTTCCTCCTAATTCCGCACACGTACCAGACAAGCCATCCTCCTCCCCTCTGCCTGTTGCATCCATCTCCTCTCCCAAATCTACTAGTACTATTGAGTGCGAAGACTCGATCGCCGGTTCAGATGGACAGCAGCCTCAAATCCGCGAAGCTCCTGGAGCAGATGCGCCTGCACCTGGCCACCAACGCCGGCAAGGACCTCACCAAGAAGGTCGCCCTCGTCTACCAGCTCAACATCGCCCCCAAGGTTAGGCCCCGCCTCTATATTCGAATCTCTCCTGCATCCCTCACTTTCTTGCCTAGATTGTTTGAAATCCCCCACGGATCAGCGTCGATCCTTCGTGAACCTGTTTGGTGTCACGCAATGACTCGCAGAAGCTCGGCGTCGCTGAGGAGATCTTCGTGGTCGACCTCAAGAAGGGCGAGGTCACCAAAGGTCTCTCCTTTCCCTCCTTTTACTCTTGATTTTGGCTACTTGGGATCGGTATCCTGAAAGATTTGTTTCTAATGTGTAGGACCATACGAGGGGAAACCGGATGCGACCTTCTCCTTCACGGATGACGACTTCCTTGCGATCGCCAACGGGAAGATGAACCCGCAGATTGCGTTCATTCGGTGAGGAGAATACAAAAAAAATCTTTTGGTTTTTTTTTCAAATTTAGGATTTTTCGGTAGAATTTTTTTGGACTGATGTGTTCTTTTGATGTGCAGAGGGGCTATGAAGATCAAGGGAAGCATAAGCGCGGCGCAGAAGTTTACCCCGGACATCTTCCCCAAGCCATCGAAGCTGTAGAAGGTTAGACTCTATTATTTGGGGGCCGTTGGATAACAAGGTTCGCAAGTTGCAATCATTATGTATCTGATACGATGAGTGGAATACATGAACAACACATGAATGCCTGATGTAATCAGTGGAATTTAGATAGCGCCATGGTTAATGCTTCACTTAAATTGAGTTACAATGTTTTGTGTCTCGTGATATTGTTCTGCTTTTCTTCTTCATTAGGTTATATGATCTGGTGCTCGTTGATATTTCTTGAGGTACTGACTAGTGACAACAAGTGATAATATGTCATCGATGCCCTTTTTCAGAGTTAAGATAGGTAGCAGTTAGCTATTGTTGTGTTGCACTGTGATGCACTGCATAGAGCTGTGGAGTTTTGTTATATAGGATCTCGTCCTATTTTAGCAGAATGCTTCTGTTATGGCTCTAAAAGAGACGTTGGTCATTAGTTAGTATTTCCGAAAATAGTAAAATCAGACTGCTTCAGAAAATTTGGGTGCTTCAGATAAAAACTGATTCCCATGCCATCAAAGATAGTTAGTTTATAATAGATTGTACGCTAATTTTGGTTGTGGTTTGGTGATAAAGCTTGCAACCATGGTGTGCCAGCTAGGATGAGTGGAATAGATGAACAGGGCACATGAATATGATGTTATCGATTGAATTGAGATAATGATACGGTTGTCAATTCAACCGAATTCTTCGGTTCATTTTTATCGGGTTATATGATCTGATGATAATTGATATTTCTTGATGAATCAAGCTGTGATGGTATATATGGATGGATATTGATTGGGTTTCTCAGAAAGTCTGGAAGAATTAGAGTTTAAATTTCTGAATATATATTGAAATAAAGCGTTTCTTTTGAGAGTGAAATCAAAGTTGTTTAAGAAGCCATTTCAAATATATCTTGTTAAGTTTGTGGCAGTTTTAAATTTGATACTCAATTCCTCCTAAACTGACTACTCATGTATTGACCAGTTTTGCTCCTGTTTCGGGAGCCAACAATTTGGTCTTAACATAACATGCTATGTTGTCAAGATGGGGGAGATAGGCATTAGGATATACTATCCTATAGCTTCAGCTAGTGACTATACTATATTGGGACAAAAAGAGGCACAAAAAAGGTGTAACTCTCGATGACAGAAATTTGAAGAATTCACAATGATAATTTATTAAGATTTGCGTTTCTTGGTTTGGATTGTGTCAGATCTAAGACCGGTTTGGATTGTGTCAGATCTAAGACCTGTTAGTTCGTGGAGTTGTAGATTGCTTTACTGCATATAGATTTTTCTTTCAGATTCTGTCGGAAATTTGGTTGGAAGGTTGATTACTCATATGCCTTGGTCGACTGATCTATAATTATGAAAGGGCAAAATTGTTACCCTCGTTATACTCGGCCGATCTATAATCTCACCAATTAAGCAGCAGATGTGAAAGTTTATCTCCAGTTTTGATGAACCACCCATTATCTCACCATGAATAATGTATTGACGCATCTTCAGTGACACAAGCGACTATATTTCCCTTTTTTAGGGAAAACGATTCTATTTCCCTTGAGCTGTGGTGCAGGGTTTCTTCTTCTCTATTAGGCTCTATCTGGATTGCAATTATTGCTATTGAAGAGTAGAAATCCTGCCCATACACCATATCCATCTGGAATGGGCCGTTCAGACTGCGAGAACTGTGTGATTGATGCCGCTTGTACATTACGGCTGAGATGTGATTCTACCTGGCAAGCTACAGTCATTGGATACCAGGTTATTCACACAGAAGCTGCCTCTTTGAAATTCCTCTGGAATTCCATTCAGCATGTGCCATACTTCAGTATGTACTGCCCGATGCTATTGAAGAATTTTGAGTGTCGAACTGGAGCAGTACCTACTAGCCGACATCAGACATTTTCTGATAGTAAACCATGCATGGGAACCGACCTGTCCTAACACGACTGCTTTGGTCGTTGACTTAGCAATTAGTTACAGGTCGTTGCAATGGCTACTTGTTAATGGCTGGTACCTTGCGCTGCTCGTTGACTTACCGCCTGGTGCTTGACGACCTACTTACTGTGCTGTGCTTAACAGGTTCCTAATTTCATTTGCAACTCGACCTCGACAAGCCATTGGAGTACTGATTTTTTGGTTGCTTAAGAACTAAGAGGATGAGAAGTGACTCAACGCTCTCGCTAGGAGTGAAAACCACAAAATTCGAGGTACATTGGTGGGTTAATTTTGAACTGTTGGGTGGCCCAGCTAGCGTGGTACTCATGTAACGTGGTTAAAGGCCACGGGTTCAAATCCCACTACTATAACCATGTCTGCCTGCCTAGCTTTCTTGAGGCGGAACCCTAGCAGCCGCCAAAGCTTCGCCACCAGCCTCCACCGTTAGCCCCTCTCCCCTCTTATCTACCTTTCTCACTGGAGTTGAGTAGGTAGGGGACCGTTGTTTTTCAAAATTCAAAAGTAATTTTGTTTTTTCTTTATATTAAGTTGTTCTGTTTTTTATCATGCTGAGTTCTTGGCCAGATTTGTTTTACCCATGATGGGTTTAGTTGTACCGACTTACTTGGGTGACAACGATGACGTCTGCATCGAAGATTGACATCAGGTCGAGTTGGTTATAAATAAATCTTATATGGTTTACTTTCGATAAATAACACTGCTACCAAGGCGTAAGTCCTACATCTTTGGAGATCCTTGGCAATCTACTTTCTGTTTTCGTGATCATCAGTAAACATGTTACCATTGTAAGATTCAGAGTCTTCAGCGAGGAAGATAAAGAAGTTCAGCATGTTCATCGTCACAAGGACTTGACAGTAACAAGTTGTTCTATGAGGGTCTTCAATTGGAAAAGTTGGGCAGCAAAAAAACCTAATGCCCACATTTTTACCGACTTACCTTCCATAGTAAAAGCAATCCAAAGCACAGTGTCAAATCCACCCTGCGGACCAATGGTCCATAAGCAAATAATCCACCGAGAGAGCCCAGGGATAAGGTAAGGGCACCATCCACATTGCACAAGCTAGGAAAGAGAAGGCAATCGGTGCCTCCTTCAAAAGCAAGCCAACACCAGCACTCGCCCTCACTCCATTACACAACCGAGAGGGCCCCCAAGGCTAAGCCAAAGAAAGCAAGCCTCATTTCCACCATCGCACCACTCAACCAGTAGCAAAAGCCCACCGACCATAGCCGCCACCACCACCGAGCCATACACATAGAGAAGGGGAGGAAGAGAAAAGCGAAGGAGAGGAGCTAGGAAGGTTGATGAAGATGAAGAGGAGCAAGGACCGCGGACAACATCGTTGGGCCGACCACGACAACAAGGGGACAACAGGCCGACAACCACCACAGCGACAAGAGGAAGCCGATCGTATCACCAAGCACGTGAGGACCACACCACGATCATCACGAAAACAGCCCTAGCTTCATTGCCATTCTCAGCTCGACAACAAGTAGGCCCACATTTCCCACCCCAAATCCTTTTTTCCTCTTTCATCTATCCATTGCACAACACTGCATGGCACACACATCGTACACAAGCACAGCTGGCCAAGAAAGGTGGCAAAGGAGAAGAGGTCACCAAGCCTCGGCCGACGTGACTATCATGCCACCAGCGGTGAGCCTGTAGAAGCTGTCATGTGCCCTTGAAAGGGGAAAAACGTGCTCCCCGGTGCACGCCCTCCCTAACCTGTCCCGACACGATGGCGACCATAGGCATTCCCAAAGCCGTGCATGGTAGAGATTAGAGCAATGCAAAAATAGCAGCTAAAGCAAAAATGAATAAAGTAAAGGGGGAAGGAAGAATAGACCATCCCGGTAGGAGGAGGAGGAAGTCGAGTTGGAAAAGTTGGCGTTAGGGTTGGCCAGAGGCGTAGCAGAGGGGGAAGCCAATAGACACCCCATGAACGAGCCGAGGAGCTATAGAGGAGGTAGTCGAGCTGAAGAATAGTGTTCGGCCATGGCCAAACCAAGCTGTAGGGCCCACATCACTGGAGGCCAAACAAGGGTCGAGAACCATGGGGGAGCCAAAGCCCAAAAGCCGAAGGGAGAGTCCATGGGGAATCGTTGGCAAAGGCCACCGGCGGCAGGTCTTGCGCAGTCTTTGGGAGCCTGACACCTAGCGCGTCTTGAGGTGCCCCACACCATCACGTGTCCAATGGCCCAAAAATTCGAAAATTCAAAAATACTTACAAAATTCGAAAATTGTAAAAGTACTTTTTAAGTATAAAAAGTATTCTTTTTGTAAGTCCTTATTTTTTTATTTATACTTTTATTTAAAAGTATTTTTTTAAGTACTTAAAAATACTTTTTAATAAAAGTATTTTTTACAAAAGTACTTTTTACAATTTTTCGGATTTTATAAGTATTTTTTTCGAATTTTTCGAATTTTTGGGCCATTGTGGGACACGTGGCGGGTCTGGGGCACCCAAGACGCCTAGGTGTCAGGCCCTCAAGACCGAGCCGCACCCGCGGCACGGCCAATGACATCATCACCCCAAAACCTGCCTACGGAGGCAAACTGTGTTGAAAAAAATAAAGGGGAATAGCGGGGTAAAAACTTAGGGGAAATCACCATGAGGACTCATTGGAGGCCAACACCGGTTGACGCGCTTGCCGCAAGAAATCCGAGCCAAAACCCTAGCCACCAACCCGAGGGGAATGGAGGGAAGCGTGTGTAGATCTGATGAGGGAGAGTTGCGGGAGGTGAGCCACAACAGCGGAGGCATGCTCGAGCACCTCCCTTGGAGGCGGCGGCGAACAAATCGGAGGAGGACCAAAGGGAGCCGATGGGAAGAAGAGGAGACGTGATTGTGTGTGTGACAGTGTGAGTGTTATGGCCATGCGTTGAGTGTGTGTGTGCGCGCGCGCGGTGGTCGTGAGCTATGTGTGTTGTGGCCGTGTGCGCGTGTGTGTTGTGGCCGTGTGTGCGTGTGTGTCGTGTGGACAGGTGGTATTGCGTGAGTGGGTGAGATTGGTGTTTGGAAGGGAAGTCTGGATTTGGGGAAAGTAAGACCATGTTTAGGGTGTAAGAGTTTGGGATCGGGAAATGTTAGATATTTAGTGTTTTACCACGGGTGACACTATATTCGCAAGTGTAGGGCAGCGAGAACTGGTTTGCAGGCAAGCTAGTAAAAATGCGCATTTAGTTAAAAACCCACCAGAGTAGAACTAGCAGGGTAGGAAAAATAACCACAGGGAGTATGCTAGCTTCAGTAGCGACCGAAAAAGTCTAAATAAATAAAATCCACCAAAAAAAAAAGAGAGGAGAAACTGACTTTATAAACATATAGATGGCCCAAACAATTAAGTATTTTTTTCAAGTCGTGCATCCGCCTGGTAAATGCAGAAGGTGAACCGGCTTAGACCAAGGTATCAGACCCAGTTGCAGTTGGCGCTGGGGCTTACCATGACTACGCTAGGCAAGCTTGCTCTTGATCATTGACCTAGTTATATTAAATGTTAAAGACTACATTCTTGTACCATTTAAATTATATGTGCATAAAAGTTGTATTTCAAAACCAAATCGGTTAAAACAGATGAAAGAGAGAGACATGAGAAAAGAGATGTCTAGCTGAGAGGAGCAGCTGGGCTACAAGAGTACTTATTAGGATGGTAAAGGAGGGTCTGGTCAGGAAATAGAGGGAAGGTGGGACCCTTTATATATGGTTAGAACATAAGGACCAATAAAACTCTCACTCGGAAAGAGGGCTGTATTTAAGTGCCATTCATATTCCTGTATTTGACGGACAGAAAATGCTACTCTGTTACGTTACTATATTCTCCACAATGGGTAAGTAATATAATGAGTGGAGGAACCCAGGACCGGTAGCCTAAGTCCGGAAGTTGGGGATCCGAGGCGTATATATTAGCTCAAGCGGAGTGTTGGGCGAAGGGATAATCGGCCCAACCAACATATATTTTAGGTCAGTGGGTGCCGAGTGAGGGTGAGAAACCGCCCTGGGTCATTGATGAAAAATATTTAGGTGGCGATTTAATAACGTAACATGAGAAAGCGTTCTATACTCTGAACTTGGCACCCCATCTAAGAACATACGGGATACCTAGTTTCAAGGGAGCTCAGAGTAGCTATGGATACAGTGGCACAAGCCCGTGTAGTGCTATACATAAAATCATGAATTCATGCCTGTCTCCTGGATTAGAGGCTGCGGAGACTACTAGGGGTCTTTCTTCTCACCGGGTGACTAGTAGTCTTTTCATTAATTAAAACTTGTAACTTAATTTGATAAAGTAATTTCTAGAAAAGAGATGATGCTCTTGTGATAAAGAAATAGAGAAGGATCATACAGTGCATGTTTGCTAATATTACTTGCTGAGTAGCTAGTACTCATCCACTACAACAAAGAGGCTAAACTGGACGTTTACATCATAGACGGTTAGTAGGAACCGTCTATGTTGTAAGTATCACAGACGGTTTATACAAATAACCGTCTGTGGTATATACACAGACGGTTATTTATACGAACCGCTGTGATAATAAGACATCACGCATGCTTCTTGACAAGAACCGCTCGTGATAATGGCGGTACATCACGATGGTTTTTATTTAAACCGTCTGTGATACTTCACAGATGGTTTGTATTAAAAATCATCTATGATATGTTTCTCGCCTCGTAATTCTCCAATATTTCATAATCTCCCGCCTGAGTCCGAGTAGGATTCAGTTTTGAGACACCTTTAGTAAAACGGGCATAACTTTTGCATACTGTGTTCGTTTTCGACGTTCTTGTACTCGTTGGAAAGCTAACGACGAGTCCGATTAAACAAGAGTGAAATCAAAGTTGTTTAAGAAGCCATTTCAAATATATCTTGTTAAGTTTGTGGCAGTTTTAAATTTGATACTCAATTCCTCCTAAACTGACTACTCATGTATTGACCAGTTTTGCTCCTGTTTCGGGAGCCAACAATTTGGTCTTAACATAACATGCTATGTTGTCAAGATGGGGGAGATAGGCATTAGGATATACTATCCTATAGTTTCAGCTAGTGACTATACTATATTGGGACAAAAAGAGGCACAAAAAAGGTGAAACTCTCGATGACAAAAAATTGAAGAATTCACAATGATAATTTATTAAGATTTGCCTTTCTTGGTTTGGATTGTGTCAGATCTAAGACCTGTTAGTTCGTGGAGTTGTAGATTGCTTTACTGCATATAGATTTTTCTTTCAGATTCTGTCGGAAATTTGGTTGGAAGGTTGATCACTCATATGCCTTGTTCGACTGATCTATAATTATGAAAGGGCAAAATTGTTACCCTCGTTATACTCGGCCGATCTATAATCTCACCAATTAAGCAGCAGATGTGAAAGTTTATCTCCAGTTTTGATGAACCACCCAATATCTCACCATGAATAATGTATTGACGCATCTTCAGTGACACAAGCGACTCTATTTCCCTTTTTTAGGGAAAACGATTCTATTTCCCTTGAGCTGTGGTGCAGGGTTTCTTCTTCTCTCTTAGGCTCTATCTGGATTGCAATTATTGCTATTGAAGAGTAGAAATCCTGCCCATACACCATATCCATCTGGAATGGGCCGTTCAGACTGCGAGAACTGTGTGATTGATGCCGCTTGTACATTACGGCTGAGATGTGATTCTACCTGGCAAGCTACAGTCATTGGATACCAGGTTATTCACACAGAAGCTGCCTCTTTGAAATTCCTCTGGAATTCCATTCAGCATGTGCCATACTTCAGTATGTACTGCCCGATGCTATTGAAGAATTTTGAGTGTCGAACTGGAGCAGTACCTACTAGCCGACATCAGACATTTTCTGATAGTAAACCATGCATGGGAACCGACCTGTCCTAACACGACTGCTTTGGTCGTTGACTTAGCAATTAGTTACAGGTCGTTGCAATGGCTACTTGTTAATGGCTGGTACCTTGCGCTGCTCGTTGACTTACCGCCTGGTGCTTGACGACCTACTTACTGTGCTGTGCTTAACAGGTTCCTAATTTCATTTGCAACTCGACCTCGACAAGCCATTGGAGTACTGATTTTTTGGTTGCTTAAGAACTAAGAGGATGAGAAGTGACTCAACGCTCTCGCTAGGGTGAAAACCACAAAATTCGAGGTACATTGGTGGGTTAATTTTGAACTGTTGGGTGGCCCAGCTAGCGTGGTACTCATGTAACGTGGTTAAAGGCCACGGGTTCAAATCCCACTACTATAACCATGTCTGCCTGTCTAGCTTTCTTGAGGCGGAACCCTAGCAGCCGCCAAAGCTTCGCCACCAGCCTCCACCGTTAGCCCCTCTCCCCTCTTATCTACCTTTCTCACTGGAGTTGAGTAGGTAGGGGACCGTTGTTTTTCAAAATTCAAAAGTAATTTTGTTTTTTCTTTAATTTCTTCTATTTTTTTCCTTAGATTAAGTTGTTCTGGTTTTTGGGGTGTTCTTTTTGGCTACGGCTTACGGTTTTTGGCTGGAATTTTTGAATTTTGGCTGTTTACGGTACAGATTATGGAGAAACCGATACTCACTTACAATTTTGGCTGGTACAGATGTTAGGCTTTTAACATGTACTACGTTTAACTTGTAGACCCTGTCTTGAAAAAAAAATACTTCGTTTGAAAGTCGCATCTTGTAGCAAAGTCAAAAGCACTGGTTTGTGCTCACCAGAACGTGCCCTTTATCATCTTGAGTTCTTGGCGGTTGTTTTACCCATGATGGGTTTAGTTGTACCGACTTACTTGGGTGACAACGATGACGTCTGCATCGAAGATTGACATCAGGTCGAGTTGGTTATAAATAAATCTTATATGGTTTACTTTCGATAAACAACACTGCTACCAAGGTGTAAGTCCTACATCTTTGGACACTACTACAGAAAGCCTAATACTAGACGCTAAATCACAAACGGTTTTGTGAAACCGTCTGTGATGTATACTATTATAGACGGTTTTAATTTGGAGGCCGTTTGTGATATTTGTGGCGGGAAAAAGGAGTATCATAGACGGTTCTTACCGCTGAGCGATGCTGTGATCTTGAATATCACAGACGATTTTATAATATAAACCGTCGTGATATTTGATTATCACGACGGTTTTATTATAAAACCGTCGTGATCTTGGAATATCGCTGACGGTTTTATTATAAAACCGCTCGTGATCTCGAATATCGAGCGGTTTTATTATAAAACCGTCGTGATAATTTGAATATCACGAGGCGGTTTTATTATAAAACCGTTTGTGATATTCTAGTATCACTGACGGTTTTATAATAAAACCGCTCGTGATAAGTTCCGCCTTGCAATCCTCAAAATTTCATATTTTCCCGCTTCTTGTCCGAGTATGATTCGGTTTAAGACACCTTGATAAAACGGGCATAACTTTTGCATACGGTGTCCGTTTTCGACGTTCTTGTACTCGTTGGAAAGCTAACGACGAGCCCGATCCAAAAATAACAACACGCTTGCGCTGTTGCCCTCAAGACCCCAAAATCGGCCATCTTTGGACCTAAACCCGCGTCACAAGTTTTTAGTTTCTGTTTTTGCCCTTTTTCTTGGTCTTCCTTTCGGAATTTGGATTTTGCTTCAATTGAAAAGTTGTAGATCTCGTCGAAACCTTTCAAATGAGTACATATAAGCCATATAAAACTTTGCTATTTTATCTTTTCGGACTAGTTGTTTATATTGCATCGGTATATAAAATTTTGTTCTCTAATTCACGAGACGGTTCTATATATCGAACCGTGCGTGATATTCATTCATCACGAGCGGTTGTATATATAGAACAAATGCAGTGATAATCTAATGGGCCGTCGATCCTACTTGACCCAATCATAGCCAATAGAAATCGACCAATCCTCACCCCACGGATCGTAGCCGCCTCCCCTCCCTCCCGTATAAATATAACCAAAACCCGCCTCCTTGCTGGTCTCCTCTTCCTTCTTGTCCTCCTCCTTCTTGTTCTCTCCTTCTTCTTGGTCTCCTCTTCCTTCTTGTCCTCCTCCTTGTTGTTCTCTTCCTCTTTGCTATTCTCCTCCTCCTTCTTTGTCCTCCTCCTTGCGACGACGCATAAGTCTACGGGAGGCAAGACATCGCAGAAGCAACTAGCTCGTGCCAGCCGTGCAGACACTCAATCAACGCAAGCGATGGTGGGCGTCAAGACATCCGACTCATGCGTTGCATCGAGGCGAAGGCATAGAGGATCTTTGCTTTTCTCTTTTCTTGTTGTGTAACACCGCTCGTTGTTTTGAGATATTGTAATGGCGGGCTCTAATCTTAATAAAATGGATGTTTTATGTTTGTGAAATGAATTGAGATGTGAATTGGATGTATACATGTACATGTTGATCTGCTTATTTCAGAAGGCATGGCTAGTATTTCCTGAGGCTAGCCAATAAACAGGAATACGTTTAGGAGTAGAAGAGAATACAACAGACGGTTCTTAACTAAAAACCGTCTGTGATAGTTATAATCACAGACGGTTCTTAACTAAAAACCGTCTGTGTTATTTATAAATCACGAGCGGTTCTTAATTAAAACCGTGCGTGATTATAACTATCACGAGCGGTTTTCGTTAAGAACCGCTCGTGATATTCACCACGAGCGGTTCGCCGCCCGTGATGATCTCGTATTATTCGACCCATAAATTGACGGTTCACAAAACCGTCTGTGATGACGTTTTTGAACCGTCTGTGATGACCTTTTCTGTAGTAGTGGGAGATCCTTGACAATCTACTTTCTGCTTTCATGATCATCAGTAACCATGTTACCATTGTAAGATTCATAGTCTTCAGCGAGGAAGATAAAGAAGTTCAGCACGTTCATCGTCTCAAGGATTTGATAGTAACACGTTGTTTAGCGAGGGTCTTCAATTGGAAAAGTTGGGCAGCAAAAAAGTCTAATGCCCACATTTTTACCGACTTACCTTCCGTAGTAAAAGCAATCCAAAGCACAGTGCCAAATCCACCCTGCGGACCAATGGTCCATAAGCAAATAGTCTAGTGAGAGAGCCCAGGGATAAGGTAAAGGCACCATCCACATTGCACAAGCTAGGAAAGAGAAGGCAACCGGTGCCTCCTTCAAAAGCAAGCCAACACTAGCACTCCCCCTCACTCCATTACACAACTGAGAGAGCCCTCAAGGCTAAACCAAAGAAAGCAAACCTCATTTCCACCATCGCACCACTTTGCCAGTAGCAAGAGCCCACCCACCATAGCCACCACCACCACCGAGCCATACATAGAGAGAAGTGGAGGAAGAGAAAAGCGGAGGAGAGGAGCTAGGAAGGTTGAGGAAGATGAAGAGGAGCAAGGACCGCGGACAACATCGTTGGGCCGACCACGACAACAAGGGGACAACAGGCCGACAACCACCACAGCGACAAGAGGAAGCCGATCGTATCACCAAGCACGTGAGGACCACACCACGATCATCACGAAAACAGCCCTAGCTTCATTGCCATTCTCAACTCGACAACAAGTAGGCCCACATTTCCAACCCCAAATCCTTTTTTCCTCTTTCCTCTGTCCATTGCACAACACTGCATGACACACACATCGTACACAAGCACGACTGGCCAAGAAAGGTGGCAAAGGAGAAGAGGTCACCAAGCCTCAACCGACGTGACTACCATGCCACCAGCGGTGAGCCTGTAGAAGCTGTCATGTGCCCTTGAAAGGGGAAAAACGTGCTCCCCGGTGCAAGCCCTTCCTAACCTGTCCCGACACGATGGCGACCATAGGCATTCCCAAAGCCGTGCATCGTAGAGATTAGAGCAAGGCAAAAATAGCAGCTAAAGCGAAAATGAATAAAGTAAAGGGGGAAGGAAGAATAGACCATCCCGGTAGGAGGAGGAAGTCGAGTTGGAAAAGTCGACGTTAGGGTTGGCTAGAGGCATAGCAGAGGGGGAAGCCAGTAGACACCCCATGAACGAGCCGATGAGCTATAGAGGAGGTAGTCGAGCTGAAGCATAGTGTTCGGCCATGGCCAAACCAAGCTCTAGGGCCCACATCACTGGAGGCCAAACAAGGGCCGAGAACCATGGGGGATCCAAAGCCCAAAAACCGAAGTGAGATTCCATGGGGAATCATTGGCAAAGGCCACCAGCGGTACAGCCAATGACATCATTGCCCCAAAACCTGCCCATGGAGCCAAACTGTGTTGAAAAAAGGGGGAATAGCGGGGTAAAAACTTAGGGGAAATCACCATGAGGACTCATTGGAGGCCAACACCGGTTGACGCGCTTGCTGCAAGAAACCCGAGCCAAAACCCTAGCCACCAACCCGAGGAGAATGGAGGGAAGCGTGTGTAGATATAATGAGGGAGAGCTGCGGGAGGCGAACCACAGCAGTGGAGGCATGCTCGAGCACCTCCCATGGAGGCGGCGGCGAACAAATCGGAGGAGGACCAAAGGAAGCCAATGGGAAGAAGAGGAGACATGATTGTGTGTGTGAGTGTTATGGCCATGCGTTGAGTGTGTATGTGTGTGTGTGTGTTTGTGCGGTGGTCGTGAGCTATGTGTGTTGTGGCCATGTGTGAGTGTGTGTTGTGTGTGTGGACAGGTGGCATTGTGTGAGTGGGTGAGATTGGTGTTTGGAAGGAGAAGTCTGGATTTGATGAAAGAGACTATGTTTAGGGTGTAAGAGTTTGGGATCGGGAAATATTAGATATTTAGTGTTTTACCATGGGTGACACTATATTCGCAAGTGTAGGGCAGCGAGAGCCTGGTTTGCAGGCAAGCCATTAAAAATGCGTGTTAGTTAAAAACCCACCGGAGTAGAACTAGCAGGGTAGGAAAAATAACCACAGGGAGTATGCTAGCTTCAGTAGCGACTGAAAAGGTCTAAATAAATAAAATCCACCAAAAAAAAGGAGAAATTGACTTTATAAACATATAGATGACCCAAATAATTAAGTATTTTTTCAAGTCGTGCATCCGCCTGGTAAATGCAGAAGGTGAACTAGCTTAGACCGAGGTATCGGACCCAGTCGCAGTTGACGCTGAGGCTTACCATGTCTATGTAGGCGAGCTTGCTCTTGATCATTGACCTAGTTATATTAAATGTTTAAAACTACATTCTTGTACCATTTAAATTATATCTGCATAAAAGCTGTATTTCAAAACCAAATCGGATAAAAGAGATGAAAGAGAGAGACATGAGAAAAGAGATGTCTAGCTGAGAGGAGCAGCTGGGCTACAAGAGTACTTATTAGGATGGTAATGGAGGGTCTGGTCAGGAAAGAGAGGGAAGGTGGGACCCTTAATATATGGATAGAACATAAGGACCAACAAAACTCTCACTCGAAAAAGGGGTTGTGTTTAAGTGCCATTCATATTCCTGTTTTTGACGGACAGAAAATGTTACTCTGTTACGTTACTATATTCTCCACAATGGGTAAGTAATATAATGAGTGGAGGAACCCAGGACCGGTAGCCTAAGTCCGGAAGTTGAGGATCCGAGGCGTATATATTAGCTCAAGTGGAGTGTTGGGCGAAGGGATAATTTCATTAATTAAAACTTGTAGCTTAATTTGATAAAGTAATTTCTAGAAAAGAGATGATGCTAGAACTTGTGATAAAGAAATAGAGAAGAATCATACAATGCATCTTTGCTAATATTACTTGCTGAGTACGCTAGTACTCATCCACTACAACAAAGAGGCTAAACTGGATATTTATATATAGACGGTTCGTAGGAACTGTTTGTGCTGTAAGTATCAAAGACGGTTTATATAAATAACCGTCTGTGATACTTTTTTGAAAATTTTTGTTTCTGCTACTTGAAAATTTTTCCGCACTACTTGTTTTAGATTGTAGTTTAATGAAGGATGTGTAAGTCTAGCTTGCATTAACCTAAAGTTTCTTGTAGTGTAAGTATTTTTCTGAATTTGTAGTTGTGAAGCTTATCTTTGTAAAATTGTAAGTGTCCTCTTTTGTATGCAGTGCTATGGGTAACCTACTCGATATCTTGTGATGTTATAATAGTGGATTCTAATCTTAATGGAAATAGAATATATTGTTGTGTTAATTGCTGTATTTGCTTGTTTTCAAATGATATAGTTAACATTTCCTAAGGCTAGCCAAAAACTAGAAAAAATTTAGGTATAAAATGAACTATCGCAGATGATTTTATGGTATAAACCGTCTGTGAAGAATTATTACAGACGGCTTGAACTAGAAACCGTATGTGATAAAGAAGTATCACAAACAGTTATATATACCAACCATCTGTGATATTCACACATCACAGACGGTTGGTAACTAGAACTGTCTACGTGTGTAAGTATCCAGACGGTTGGTAGGTAGAACCGTCTATGATAGTGTTCTTTACAGACGGTTCTAGTTATAAACCGTCTGTGATGTGATAATATCTGATTATTACTGATACATAAATTCAGACGGTTCAAAAAACCGTCTGTGATGACAGTTTTGAACCATCTGTGATGACCCTTTTTGTAGTAGTGATCTTTGCTATTACTTTCCTTTGTTATACCCTAGTCCAACCAGGGAATATCCCAAGTGGAATACGGGATACGCAGGCACAGATGAGGTCGCATACAATGGTTGAAACAAGTAGACGTCTAGTAGAATAGGATTGTCCGGGATAGGGTATAAATCCCCGTATCTCCTTTGTAATTAAATAATTTGTAATCAAAACTATACCCCTATGTGGCTAGCTACTATATGAATGCATAGTTTCTATTTATTGTTCCGCTGTGACTCTAGTAAGGTTTGTTATTCGTTAGAGTAGTGTTCTATCGGGCAAATGAATAGTACTCTATTGCTTAAGTATTATTACCCCGGATAATGACATGGTGTGCCACATCTGCAAGGCACCCAGCCCGATCACACGCACCAGTTGACCATGAACACTTAAGCGAGCCTGCAAATTGGTACATGCGTTTACTTTAAGTTGTCAAGTCTAACAAAGAAAAGACTTAATATTTATAGTAACTTATAGCACTTCAAAATGTCAAGCATAGCAGCACTCCCAAGTATAGATCTTAAGGGCAAATACATATCGATCGACTATAAGAATTGTTTGTTACCAAAGAGAAGAGTTGACTTGCATTTCAAGACAACAACCAGCCAGTCGACTTGCATTTCAAGACAACAACCAACCAAAGTTCCATAGCTACTACTAAGCTAGTACGTAGCTACTACAAGTGAAGTATCACCTCAGACAGCCAAGATGGACACTGAGAGCAGCAGAGAGGAGACGGGCTGGCTAGGGATCGAGGAGGCTTCGCCGTTCACGGGGAAGAAGAAGAAGAAGAATGCGGCCGGTGACGTGAAGCGATGGAGCTCGGTGGTGAACGCCACGCTGGTGGCCTTGATCATGACGATGCCGCCCCTCCTCATCCTCCTCAGCGGCCGCCTTGGGGCGCCAGCGGTGTGGATCAAATCGACCGTGGCCGGTTTAGGCGCCCAAGGAGGTAATTAATCTGCTGTGCTCACTGTTTGCAAGCGAGCTGGGCAAGTGCCGACATGCCGTGCCATGCATGGACGGTCCAAGCGTGTTTCGCGTTAATCAATTTTGGTTCTTCATGCTACGCACATCGTTGTACTTGCATGTAGCTTTTGGTTCAACTGTAATACAAAGTACAGACAACGTACGTGCCGATCCTGAATGGTCGTAGGATAGATTCATGGCAGATCAGAGCATACGCTTGCACTAGAGTAATTCATTTTTTTTGACATCAGGAATAGGCAACCAACCTTGTCTAAAAAGAAAAGGGAACTTGGCAACCAACTTCCCAAACCCAAATTTCCTAGTAGTTCAAATGGAGTTATTTTTGTGTCAACGTCATGAAAAATGCTATTTTGCAATATGGTGAATTATTTGTAAGCCTAGACTGAAAGTAAGAGTGAAGCATTCACATTTGTACCCGGATGAACTAATTAAAACATGTGCTCAACAAAGGGAGGTCGTGAGGGGTGTTTGGTTGGAGGAGCCGGACGGGTGAACTGACCATCCAATCTTAGCTCTGGACATAACTCACTGTTTGGTTTGAAGAATAGAATTAGTTGGTCCATCACCATCTCATCCTTTATAAGCACAAATCTAGTACAAAATGAGGAATTCGGTCATCTTAACAAATTTGATGGATCAACCCATGATGTAGCAACTCATCCTAGAATGAAGCGATCTCTCAAACCAAACACCTCTTAGTTCTTGGCTCCATACAATGTGATGTGTTTGCTCAGTGAGAGGTGTTGTTTATGCAAGTGTGGGAAATAATCTTATGAGGACCTTCTTTAAATCATCATACGTGTCAAAATGCATCTATATAGTATATTATATTTTATTAAACCAATGTTAAAAAGGAGCTTATGAGAATCTAGAAATTCTTCCATTAATTAGACAAAAAGAGAGCTATCTACAATTTATTTTAGTGGGTCTAGATCAGAACAATTTAGGTTAATCAAATATGCGCTTTAGTGGGGAGTACTCCTATGGATGTGTGTGTGTATATAGTGTGCGTGCTATCTTCCTTATGATCGCAAAAAAAAAAAAAAATATATTACAGCTTATACTTAAACCTACGCCTCACTTGCAGAGTCCAAGGAAGGCGTGCTTCTCGGCGGCCTGCTCCTTCCAAGATTCGACGAACAATCCTGCGCCAGCCGGTACCAATCCGTGTACTACCGCAAGAACATGACACGCCCGCCAACGCCGTATCTCATCAGGCGGCTGCGGAAGCAGGAGGCGTTGCAACGGCGGTGCGGCCCAGGCACCGAACCATACAGAAGAGCGTCAGAGCGGCTAAAATCCGGGCAGAAAGATGTCGGCACCATCGACGGCTGCGGCTACCTCGTGGTGATATCTTACCGAGGCCTCGGCAACCGGGTGCTCGCCTTCGCCTCGGCCTTCCTCTACGCCATGCTCACCAACCGCGTGCTGCTTGTCGATCGGGGAAAGACCCTGGGCGACCTCTTCTGCGAGCCGTTCCCGGGGACGACGTGGCTGCTGCCTCTCGACTTCCCGCTCGAGAACTTCAGGGACCTGGGCGAGGACGCGGTGGAGAGCTACGGGAACGTGGTGCTGAACAACAAGACCGTGTCGGTGTCGGAGCTCCGCTTCGTGTACATGCACCTCGACCACGCCGCGTCTCCGGCGAACAAGCTGGTGTACTGCGACGACCACCGGCAGTTCCTCCACCGGGTGCAGTGGGTGGTCATGAGGACGGACAGCTACATCGCGCCGGGGCTCTTCCTGAATCCGGTGTACCAAGAGGAGCTCAACCGGATGTTTCCCCGGAAGGATTCGGTGTTCTACATCCTCTCGCGCTATCTTTTGCACCCGACGAATGATGTCTGGGGCATGGTCACGAGGTTCTACAATTCTTACCTCAAGAACGCAGACGAGAGGTTGGGCATTCAGATCAGGGTCTTCGACGGTGACGCACCGTTCCAGCACATCTTGGATCAGATCCTGGCGTGCACGTCGCAGGAGCATCTGCTGCCGGCGGTGGCGAGCACGGGAGGAGGAGCACCCCCGGTGCCGACGGCCGGCGCGCGGTCCAAGGCTGTCCTGATGACTGGCTTGAACGGGTGGTACCACGACAACATCAGGGAGATGTACTGGCGGTCGGCGAGCGCCAACGGTGAGGTGGTGAGCGTGCACCAGCCTAGCCATGAGGAGCACCAGCATTTCTTCGGGAGCATGCACGACATGAAAGCGTTGGCCGAGATGTACCTGCTGAGCTTGACCGACAAAATCGTCACCAGCGGCTGGTCGACGTTCGGGTACGTCGGGAACGGGCTCGGCGGGCTCACGCCATACATCATGATCAAGCCGGAGAACCAGACGGTGCCCAACCCGCCGTGCAAAAGGGCCATGTCCATGGAGCCGTGCTCTCACGGTCCGCCCTACTTCGAGTGCACGAGGAAAGAAATAGATAAAGTTATCGACACCGGGAATATGGTGCCTCATGTCCGGGCTTGCGAAGACATGCCATGGGGACGGAAACTTACTGAGCCGATTTAGAACACAATTTACACAATTCCAGTGTTACCGATATGCCCTAGAGGCAACCATAAAGATGATTGTATTACTTTTATATTTATGATCTTTTGAATAATACGCTATTTTATTGTTTAAATAAATATTTTTTATATTGATCAACAATTATGATTTATGAATCAACACATATATTGATTGATGATCATATTTCACGGATCATGGATATAAGGATATCAAATCAATGATATAGATATATATTAGAGAACATGGTGTTGGATTGATCTACAATGAGACACTACGGGAATTGTTATGTTCTCAAGTGTCATCAGTTGGTCTCATATATAGTGTATGTAAGATTCTTAGATCTAAAATCATCATGATTTCATATTCGTAGGAGTTCTATCTTAATCTCTTGCTTAAATTACCTTGTTAAGATATGTGAATAGATTTGAAAGATCTCATGGTTTAGATCCCCACGAGCAAGAAGTAATTTAAGTTTTAAAGATTTTGGTGTTCCTATGAACTAGATTCAACTCTCTTCAATTTGGTGAACTTGAGCCCAACAATCTTGCGATTCTTGGTTGATTTAGATTTCTATTGTCTTGAACAAGTCTCATACAAAACTTAGAAGTGTTTGGATGAGGATTGGGCATATTTTTGAGATTTGAGCTTTTGTTCAAAGAGATTTTCAGATCTAGGAACAAGGAACCAGTCAGACCAGCCCTAGACCTACGATCAGACTAGCCTACCAGCTAAATCGGTCGCGGCCAGCAGTTAGACCGGCCCCTAAATGGTGGTCTGACCAAGCCTATGCAGTAAGTGCTAGTTTTGTTTATTCTAGTCTCTAGCTTTGTTTTGCTTGGCCTAGTTGGTGTGATTTGTGTTTGGTGACTATTATAATCACTTGAATGAAGTTTTTGAAAACTTTAGAGGAAAAAGTTTCATAAATTATTCACCCTTTGATTACCAGCATCGGTCCTAGAGAATGACCACTTGTTTTTGCCACAGAGTTGTGTGAGTACTTATGAAATGTCTGTCATATAAAATGAGAATACTCCCGTGGAACTTGTCCCTACAAACAAAGAAAAAACAAAGAAGGGAACTTGTCCCTCACAAGAACAGAAGGCACTCAAACCTATTACCTCAACTAACAGAAAGAACTCTTATGGGGATTGGAGTCACCCCTCATAGTCGTCGTACAGTGCATCGAGTTTCATGCTACCACGATCCAATAGAGAATTTTGGGCAAAAACCGTAACAGTGAAATCGTGTGGCCTCCGACCACACGACCACTGTTTATGTATTAGTCGTGCGGTCAGGGACCGCACGACCACACTGTTCATCCGTACTTTTCCGTTTAGTGTTTGTTTGAATTTTTAAATATATCAAATGAGCTCAAAAAAGTACAAAAATGTATGTACAGCCTCCCTACAAAACGTTCCTCGTGGTGTAATTTTTGGGGAATTTTATCCATGGCAAATGTCGCTCAAAAATTCATACAATTTTGATATTTTTATGAGTTTTTACATATAGAAACGAGCTCCAACAATTACGAAATTTTATGTAAAGCCTCCCAATGCAGTAATAGTTATTATATAAGTTTTTGGGAATTTTATACCACCCGAATTAGCCACGTTTGTTTTGTAATTTATTTTGTTTGGAGTCTGCAGCAATTTTGTAATATAGAAGAGGAGGTGCAAAATATTATGAAATATATTTTAAAAACTCCTTACGCAGTGTAGATGATACATGTAGGGAATATTTTTTAGATTGTTATTTTTTTGAAATAAAATGGCAGACAATATAGATAGACTGGTCTGTTTGCGATTTTCGTAGGTTCTCAACAGTACGATCGTCGTGCGTTGTTATAGTGCGGTTAATTTTTAGAAGAATTTTGTAGGGACGAGTGAGCCCTGAATGACATGTACGTACGAGGTAAACTGTAGTACGGTGTAATGATTGATCCATTTGTGTTTTTCGCATATTGTGAACAGTAAAAAATATGTTTGATTCGCAAAAATATTTTGCAATCATGTTATGTTGTTGTAGACTTGTAGTGCAAGAAATTTCATAAAATTTTTATGTGAACGACTAGAATAGGAACGATTGGTAAGTAGGAAAGAAAGTGATATGGAGCACGCGAAGAATTGAATGCGAAAAGACGATGACATTTTATGTTGCTAATTAAAATAGATTTCATAATAAACTTGGAAACAACACGATGCACAAGATTTAGTTACAACAAACTGTGTAAAGCTACCCTTTTTGTCTTGTCACTGAGCAAAACTGCCCCTTTGGTCTTGTCTAGACCGTACGTTAATCCGACAAACGTGGCTAATTTGGACCGCATAAAATTTCCAAAAAATTATATAATAACTACTACTGTATGGGAGGCTTCACATAAAGTTTCGTAATTTTTGGAGCTCGTTTGCTATATGTAAAAACTCGTAACAATATCAAAATTGTATGAATTTTTGAGCAAGATTTGCCATGGATAAAATTTTCCAAAAATTACACCACGAGGAATGTTGTGTCAGGAGGCTGTATATAAATTTTTGTGATTCTTTGAGCTCATTTAGTATATTTAAAAATTCAAACAAACACTAAATGGTAAAAAAATACGGATGAAAAGTGTGGTCGTGCGGTCCCCGACCGCACGACTAGTACATGAACAGTGGTCATGCGGTCGGAGACCGCACAATTTCACTGTTACAGGGCTACAAATGGAATTACTGCTGTTAGGGGGCTAAATCTGGTATTCTGGTGATCCACAGTGTCATTTTTGCCCAAAATTCTCCAGTGGATGCCAGGGCATCCCCATGTGGGATCATCTTCATTGAAGTTTCTTCTCGTAACCACCATAGGTCCACACCCCTGTGGTTTACCAGCTGGGCTCTATTTTTTTGTCTTTAAGTTTCGGCTTCTCCAGAAGTTGAAGTAGACAGGGTAGTTTCTTCAAACAGTTTCTCCAAGCTATTTTTTCAAATGACTTCCGAGCCTAAAAGTGCATATGTCGTCCGCATCCGTATTTCCACCGTCCACCGATGTCTCGAAAAGTTCTGACAAATATCTTGTAATTCACCATTAAACTGAAAACCCATGGTACTAATTTTAATTGCCAAACGTCCAACACCAACTCTTCATGAAGAAAAAAAATCACTTCTTTCAGAAAAAGGAAGAAAATCCTTTTCTTTGTTTTTGAAAAATGCCTAGTACTAAGTAGTAAGTATTACTAGTTTGCATACTATGCGTATGTACTCATTAGTCATTATTTGTACCGCAATACGCAGCTATCCTCTCCAGTACCCAAGCATGTCTTGAGTTCTTGACATCTCTTAAGCAATTAATCTTCTAAATTTAATCATGCTAATTTTATTGTTGTAATTTGCAACTCTAAAACATTGAAAAATAAAGAATAGAGACCTAGAATCTTTGTGGGATAGAGCTGAAGAGTAAAAAAAGACCTTTACAGCCGCAATTTTTCTTAATCACTAGTCACCTGCTCGTGTGTTGTAACGAAATTTATTGGATATATAGAAAATCATGCTATGGAAGAGAGCTACTCTGATCAGTAGAAAAGTGGAGAGTGATGAGAAGTTGAGAATAGGACGGTTGGAGGAGAAGGGACGTACGATCACCAACTCGTTCTTTTATAATAGTAATGATATTATGATATTGTCTCTAGTCTGAATAATCTGTACTTTCAACTATTCAATTTTTTCTGCAATGTATTTGAACTTTTCCTATTGGACAATACCGTGTTATGTTTGCACCTCCATAAAAAAATATCTTGGCACCGCCAGCCTTCCCCGTGGCATTTCACGGCGGAGCCGCACGGCTTGTGGAAGCACGGCTCCATTGACATGACGCCCGCATGGCATCTCGGGCACCTTGCGGTCATTCATTTTGCCGTGAGCAGCATTGCGGCTCCGGAGGTGGGCCAAGGAAGGGGTCGTTGTCCATCGCGACCTCGCCTCGCGCGCATAAGCCCACACAGGTATAAATGAGTTTGTGGGGGTTGCGTATAGTCGGAGTGTTTTTGATAGAATCTACAAGTTATTATAGTATATATTATATTAATTTTATTTATATCGATAAAAATCATATTTAATTTTCTATTACCTTATACTCTTTTTATAAATAGCTAATAAGTCATAAGCTATAGCTAAAATTTATAAACACAAAAAAAGACTGTTTTACTGTTCTAATTGCGGGGCGTTCAGTTTGATGACGACTTATGTTTTATTTTACTGTAGCTGATTTATTTTTTTTACTGTAGTTGAGGTGGTTTATTTGACGTAATTAAATTAAAAAAATAAAAATAAAAATAGGTTATCCTATCACATATAATATGAAGAAATATAGGAAAAAAAGAAAAGCCAAAAAAGCAAAACAAAAGTTAAAAAACTAGAAAAATAAAATTAAGAAATAATGAATTAAAAGTAGAAGCCAAAAGCTATGGCTGAAACGAGTGGACGCAGCATGGAGTTAGCCATTAGTCTACTACATCTCGGACGTCGGTGGTGACCCGTTGTACCGGTCATAGTGTCTCCATCGATCTGTTCATTTAACAACTGCTCCCCTTAACGAAATCAGCAAAGCACCCAGCTCAATTACGTGCACCAATGCACCTTTAACCATTAAGCAAACATGCAACTTGGTATCTGCGTTTACTTTAAGTTGTCACCTTTAGCATAGAAAAGACCTAGATGTAGAAGTACTAGTCTACTTCAAAGGTCAAGTGTAGCAGCATTCTCAAGGACAGATCTTAAGATGAAATTCATGCGTGTCGATCGATCGGCTACCAGAAGTTCGTTAATTACACGGTGAGCTAGATACCATTACCAACAAGAAGATTTGCGTTGACTTGCATTTCAAGGCAACAAACCACAGGTCCATTAGCTAGTATCCCCTACAAGTGAAGTAGCAGCTCACACTAAAGACAAGATGGGCGCTGAGAGCAGCAGGGAAAAGCAGAGCTGGCGGGGGTCGAGGAGGCTGTTCACGGGGAAGAAGACGGAGAAGGTGGTCGGCAACGTGAAGCGGTGGAGCTCAGTGGTGAACGTCTAGCCAGTGACGAACTCAGGATCAAAATTTAGAGGGCTAATAGGGTTTACTCACCGATTTGTCGAATACTGAGTTGCTGACATACGGTAGCCTGCCACACTGCCGATGAGAGATAGAAAAACGCTATTACGGTTATAACGTTTTACTTAGAAACTATGATACACGTCGTGTTTTACCTAAGCAAGGCAGTGACGCCCGCTCCTTGGTGTGGGAGGAGACGGGTGGCTATCACACGGTCTAGATAGAACTTGGTGGCGACTACCTGGAATGAGGCGCTGGCCTCGTTGACTAGGAGGGTGTACTTGATGGAGTGGAAGCCGAAGTTGAACTGGATGCCTTCGAGCCCGTCGTCTCTGTAGCACCACACATACCAATGTGAAATACTACTATGGAACGTCACAGTAAAAAATAAATAATAAAAGCAACAATAGAAATCACAAGAAAATTAAAACTTTAAAGGTACTTTATTAGTGAAAGCTGAAAGTAAATGTTTGAAATATGGGACCGGTCCACTTCTAACCAAATGAAGAATAAATAAAATGACATAAATAGTGGCAAGCCACGGTGCTCAAAGCTTGAGTGCTTCCACCCATGCATGTTGCTATCACTCCACTGGCCTTTTACATGTGAATGGAAAGAGCAAGCGTGTGATTTGGAAATCTCAGCAAGTACCCAACAACGGTCGCAATACGGTGAGTAAATGACAGGAAATACAAGCAAGATATGTAACGGACAAACAATGTAAGCAAGATGTGTAAAGGACAAACAATGTAAACAAGTAATTGACACATGTTAAATGCAATAAACCTAGGTTACCAAAAACACTGATATAGATCAGAGATAGAGATTGTAGAAACAGTGTAATTAAAGATAATTGTTATTTAGCAAGTTATGAAAATGGCACCGGCAATCACTTCTCACATACCCGGTTATACGAGAATAGTCAGGCACAACACTACCCTCGACTGTATAACTATAGACGGGGTGTAATATCCTGAGTAACGAAAGTGTACGGCCCCCGTACATTACCAGGTGGGTGGTAATCTCCCCTATATGTAGGTGATCCCAGGCTAGGTAACTATTATATTGTAAACATGGATAATTGTTATTTAGCAAGTTATGGCAATGGCATTGACAGTTACTCCCACATACTTGGTTATACGAGAATAGTTAGGCACAACGTTGTCCTCGACTGTATAACCGTAGACGGGGTGTAATATCCTGAGTAATGAGAGTGTATGGCCCCTCATACGTTACCAGGTGGGTGAAAATCTCCCCTATATGTGGATAACCCCAGGACAAGTGACCGTTATATTGTTAACATGTTATATGGTGTAAATTTAAGGGACCGAGAGAAGGCTAAGATGAATGTGAGACTATGTGGAGGTCATCCTATGGTTGTGATGAGTAATTGACTTTTGGATTAGAGATGTGTGAAGATTGAGTTTGGTTTTTGAGGATTTTGCAGAAGTTTGCTTTCTGGCCGATGGCTTTGTGGTTTACGATTTTGTCTGATAGGAGCATTTCTGTTTGCGTTGTGTGGTCGAATGGTCCGATCGCCAGAATGACCACGGGGTGGTCGAAAGTATCATTGCCTGAATGACCTTGTGTGATCGATAGTTGTAGCGATAGCTTTTGTAATCTGGTCGATGGTCGTAGCTTATGATGGTTGTGATCGATGGTCATAGCTTACTGCCTGGTCGTGATCGGCAGTCGTAAGTCGCTGTGTTGGTAGTCGTAAGCCGTAGCAATCAGTTGTGGAAGTCGTAGCTAGTGTGATCGATAGTCGTAGCCACTGGTGCTGATGGTCGTAGGTGAAAGATCAAGCTCCGATTAAGTTGATTTTGATGTTAATGATAAATGCTTTTACAATGTGTTGTTAATGACAAAGAATTTTATATTTTGTTGGTGATAATGACAAATGTTTATATAAGACTAATATGTTTGTTTGAGTATTATTTATGCTTAGTATCATTTGAATGAAATGGTGAAATCAAAAGAGGTATGCATTCCAAATCACTTTCTTACATATTAATGCATTCCTTGGATCCAAAATATAGATTGAACTTCACTCATTATTCAAAATGAATATGTGCATATGTCTTCATTATATACACTTGTATGCACACATTTAAGGGGAGTTCTCTCTCTATGTTTTAGAGTTTTATAAGTATTGATACATGCTTCTCTTAATATGCATATTTGTGATCTTTACTTTTGAAATACATTTTTGAGTATATATAGCTTGTGTGGTTTATATATACTCATGTGAAATCGGGATGTCAACTAAGTCCTCCATTATGTGTTAATGGTTGGACGATTAATGACAACCGGATAAGTAAGCTTTGTTTGAAACTTATCTTAAAGTATACAAATTATTGTGTACAAGTTGTATACTCACAAATCAATTTTTACATCTCATTATTTATTGAGATTGTCATGAATTAACAAAAAGGGAATATTGTTGAATCTAGTCCCTCCATTATGTATTAATGGTGAAGTTTGGTAATTGATGACAATTGTTTTGTGGACTAATAGTTTTCATGAGTTGGATGAATATGTTAGGTTCCACAAATGAGGATGATTTGGGATGACTTCATGTGTTGAAGATCATCAAATCAAGATGCGAGAAGAAGATAGCTTCATGAGTTGAAGGCTATCAAAGAAAAAGATAGATTCATGTGTTGAAGGCCATCAACATGTAAAGGACGTATCATGAGTTGATGCATGATGATCATGTATTGATCAAGATGATGACCCAAGGCAAAGGTATGAACTAGCTAGGGCTAAGGATGTGTTCCTAGTTTTTTACCGGTCTTGGTGTTTGGTTGGAAGACCGGATTGATAATATAGATTTGTCGTACTATTAAGAGGGGTCATGTCTAGTAGTTTGAGTCTCATCATGTGTTGATGGCTCAACCTCACCTCGTCTAGCTCATTGTGTCATGAGGCTTGTATTTGCGAATGTGTTTTGCAAATGGTTAAAGCTCATGTGTTGAACTCCTTGTAACATGGGACTATGCATTGCGAATGTGTTTTGCAAGTGCTTGAAGTCCATAATTCTATTCTTTGTGATATGAGGCTTATATTTGCAAATGTGTTTTGCAAATGATTCAAGCTCATATTTAATCTTTGTGTCATGATTTCAAAAGTGTGCGAATATGTTTTGCAACTTGTTGGAAATCATGTTTGAGCCTTGTGTGCATGATATCATAGTTTGAAAATATGTTTTGCAAAATCTGTTGAGATATCTGCACTTCTCAGGAAAATCGGAACTACCGGCTCTGTGTGAGCGGTACTATCGCAGAACGGCAGTACTGGCATGCATTGCGGTACTACTGGATGTGAGTGGTCAGCTTTGTGTGAGCGGCTGGTCCGGCGAGCGGAAGTACCAGCTCTGAGTGAGTGGTACTATCAGGGAGCGGAAGTACCGACATGTGTTATGCGGTACTACCGTACGTCGGAAGCTCCAGACTCTCTGCGGAACCTTTTTTCTAGAGAGCGCCAACTTCTGGCTTGGCTCGAGCGGAAGTACCATGCTGACTTTTGGAGTACTACCGAATATCGGAAGCACGGGGTTTTAGCCATCGGTAGTTCCGCGCCGACTGTGTAACGGCTAGTTCAGAAGCTCTGACATAGTCGTTGTTGCGTCGTCAGAGCTGGAGCGGAACTACCAGCCATTGGCCGGCGGTAGTTCCGCCCGTCCTGATTTTTTCAGGACTTTGGCTCCAACGGCTAGTTTTTTGGTGTGGGGTATTTATACCCCCTTGTGGCCAGTTGGAGAAGTTGCTGGTGAACTTATTTGTGTACTCTTGAGCTAGGGTGAGGTTCTCCACTCAATTGTGCATGTGTTGCACTTTGTGAAGTGTGAGAGAGGTGCTAGAGTGCATGTGTTGCCTCTATGTGTGGACTTTGTGTCCAAGTGAGCTAGTGCATTCGTTGCACGTGGTGAGAGTCAAGTGAGGGATTTGACTTGTTACTCTTGAAGTTTGCCGACACCTAGACGGCGTTGGAGGCGTCGTGTGCGGCGATCTTCTCAAGAAGATTGTGAAAAGACCCGGCGAAGTTGTGAAGGTCGGAGCTCACCTACCTGGAGCAGGAAAGAGCTACCACTAGTGGATTGAGGTGTTTCGTCTTAATCCGTAGAGCCGGTCCAATTCGTTTGGGCTAACCTCAATGTAGACTAGGGAAGAGTGACAACTCTCTGATCACCACGGTAAAAAGAGAATATGTCATTTGCGGTTTGCTTTCTTGTGCTCTTTTTACATTCAAGAAATTTACATTCATATAATTAATTGATTGCTTGTCAACCTAAAATTGCAAGCATTGACCTAGGCTAGAATTATTGGTGCACTTAGGCGAATTCACTTATTGTAGGCACTATTTGAGCTAAACCAAATTGATTTAACCTTCTGCATTGTATACTTGGTTTAGTAAAATAGAAAATATGTTGAATTGTTAGCAATAATTTGTAGAGAATTTTTAGATCACCTATTCACCCTCTCTAGTCGGCCTCCTCGATCTTACAGTAGGCGACTGGTTTATCTCGGTGAGCTAAGGTCGTTCACTGATTGTTGGTGTGCTGATGAAGGTTGTTCGGGGGTGTTTGTTATGACCTCCTCATGTCTTTGAGAAAGCTAAGGCATTATTTACAGGCACACAAAATTATTGTGCCATCAAAGCTTCCCTTAGGAGAGGTCTTCTATGACAGGGAAGTAGTGGGATGCATGGCAAAATGATCGGTCGAACTTGGAGAGTTCGAGTTCCATTTCATGTCGCAAATAGCCATTAAATCCCAGATCTTGGCCGACTTTGTCGTTGAATGGACAAATTCTGAACTGTTCAGGATCCTCAGTACAATTCCTACAACCAGTGGATGATGTATTTTGATGGGTCACTTACACTTAGTGGCTCGAGGGCTAGGGTGATCCTGGAATCTTCTACGGGAGAGAGCTTAAAGTATACTATTCAATTAAACTTTCTAGCCATTAATAACGTGGCCAAATACGAAGGTTTGTTGGCTGGCATACGAGCAGCGAAAGCGCTTGGGATTCGATGATTATTCGTGAGAGGAGACTCTCAACTTGTCGTGAATCAGGCCAGAAAAGAGTTCTAGTGCTCTAATTCGACCATGTCTTAGTACTTATCGAAAGTCAGAAATCTTGAGAAGTATTTTTCGATTTTCAGATACAATATATCCCTCGAAAGGATAATTTTCTTGCTGACCAGCTGGCTTAAATGGTTTCTTCCCGATCAAAAGTATCGAAAGGAGTCTTCTTGGAACAACTCCAGAAGTCATCTTTGGCCGAAACACCAGAGATATCTCCTAATAAGATAGCCTCTCTAGAATATGAGGATACCTAGATTGGACCATCTACGAATATCTTCAGAAGATCATTTATCTTGTAAGGCAAAAATATACACTTTGGTCGAAGGAGTACTTTCTAAACGAAGTACTCAAGGGGTTCACATGCGATGCATATCGCAGAAAGAAGGATTACATCTCCTTCATGACATACATAGGGGTATCTGTGGAGCACATGCTTCTTACAGAACACTGGTCAGAAAAGGCTTCTGACAAGGTTTTTACTGGCCAACAGCCCTCCATGACGCTAAAGAGTTGGTTAAAAAATATGTACAATTCCAGTTTCATAGCAAGTAAATACACCAACCAGCTCAAGCTTTACATACCTCTATCCTAGCCTTTTGTGACCTAGGGTCTTGATATCCTAGCACCAAGGGGCTATTAACACACTCATAGAATGGATTAAAGCCGAACTTGTAACTGGGATCACAACAGAAGCTACTAAAAATTTCATGATGAGAAGCGTAATTTCTCAACTTGGGGTACCGAGTCGAATAATTACAGATAACGGTAAACAATTCTTGAGTGCAAAATTTCAAGAATTTTGGGAAGAATTGGGTACCAAGTTGTGCTATGCCTCTGTCACCCATCCCCCAAAGAAATGGAGCAATCAAAAGAGTGAATGGTGAAATAATGCAAGGGATTAAAACTTGGATCTTCGATCAGCTTGTAAAACACTCGAGGGCTTGGGTACAAGAATTACCATCAGCGTTATGGGCAATTCGCACGACTCCCAGTCGGGCAATAGGTGAAACTCTCTTTTTTCTAGTTTTTAGGGCTGAAGCTATGCTTCGTCTAGAGCTAAAGATTCGGTCAACAA
Source organism: Bonia amplexicaulis (assembly GCA_036346245.1). Taxonomy (NCBI): domain Eukaryota; kingdom Viridiplantae; phylum Streptophyta; class Magnoliopsida; order Poales; family Poaceae; genus Bonia; species Bonia amplexicaulis. The sequence continues at coordinate 19,808,856 of CM070751.1, read as the reverse complement.
GGGTCAAAAATTTCAATGACTCCAACCAAGAGCAACTTTGAGCAGATGGTATTAACCTACTCGAAGAGAAGAGGAATCAAGCCTTTATACGTTCGGTAGTCTACCAACAAGCCTTATGTAAATACTATAATCTAAGGTCCAACCTCGCAGTCTTGTTGTAGGTGACTTGGTGTTGAAGAAAATTCAATCCTAGTCTAATCGAAACAAATTTTCCTGCAAGTGGGTAAGTCCTTACATGATGGTCGAAGCTACACAACCAGGTTTGGTATGACTTGTCATGGAAGATGGTCATACCCTCTTAAACTCTTGGAATATCGACGGACTATGTAAATTTTGTGTATAGTATTTCTACTCTTTCAATAAATTTTTCAATTTTTTCAATCTTTATTGTCATGTATTGAGTAGGGCTTTTATTATGTTTGTTCGACCACTTTTGGTAAACTCAATTCATTCAAACTGGTCGGAGAAAGAAACAACCCTAGTCGAAGTCTTTCCTCTTTGCACATGTGCCCGCCCATTAGAAGGAATTTTCTAGTGTTGTACTATTTCCTGCTCTTGCTATCAGTACAAAACAATTGAGTTCACTAATAAAAGTTGAACAAATTTAAATTGGATCACTGAGTATTTGTCCTATTTTTGTTTACACTCTCAATTTGATTAACCTACTCGAAGAAAGGTAATGTCACCTAGTCCAAGCCTTTCCTTTCTACATATGGTCCTGCCCACTAGAAGGAATTTCTTAGTGTCGACTAGTTCCTAACTTTTGCTACCAGAACATGACAATCAAAGTCAACAACGATAGCCAGGAGGCTATCTTAACTTTGAAGGCCTCACAAGAAACACAATAAGTATCTTTAATCCAACCCATTACCTCTTCAAATTTGACTCTAAAAGCATCGTGCATCTCATCTAAATTATTTTGATTCTCAACATAAATTACACAAGCAATAGAATCAATGGATTACTTAGATGCAGTCATAGATAAGAATTTTTTTATTTTTACATTCAAGTGTCCTATTAATGGCTTCAATTTTATTAGTGAGCTTGGGATTGTTCTCACATGAATCAGCTTTAGAATGATGAAGCATTTCAATCAATTCCTTTATTTTTTGCTCCCTAAACTCACAATGTGAACATGAGTATTCAAGGCTGAATTAAAGCACGATTTTAGTGGCATTTTCAAGTTTTAGTTTAAGTAAAGCACAGCTTGGGCAAGATGAAACAATAGCATCTAAAGCACCAACACCAATGCCAACATGATCATTGATAGACTCTAGTATGACAAGCTCATCCTTAGCATCTATGAGTTGGCTAACAATAGAAGAATGTGTAATCCTAAGCTTATCTAGCCCAGAGTGTAAAACAAGGCAAGAATCATTGTTTTTATCATCAGGAATTAAAGATATAAGCTTATCAAATTCTTTATGCAAGCTAGCAATTACACAATCTTGATTATCAATTTCCTTGCACTTCTTCTCAACCTCTCTACCATAGTAAATGATCACACACTTCATATCCTCGATAAAAGGACATACTTCATCCTGATCGCTGAAGATGGAACCATTATCGAATGCTTCCTCGGTGTTGCCCTCGATGGTGTTCTCGAGTGCCATGAAGCATGTGCTAGTGAAGTCTGAGAAATCCTTCTTCTTCTTGCCACACTGGTCAACCTTGTCATCATCGGTCCCCGGGTCCACATCGTTCATGTTAACGATCTCAAAAGTGGTAAGGACCCGATTGACAAAGTTACACTAATTGGGCTTATTCGTCTTGCCATCATGATCTCAAGGAGACTTGTGGTATTCCTTCTCCTATTTGTCCTTCAACTTAGGGTAGTTTACTCGAATGTAGTTTGACTCACCACACTCAAAAGAAAAGAGGGGACTTCCCCTCTCTCTCTATTCCTCACATTATGATAGGCTTTTGTAAATTTGGTGAATAGAAAGGCTAAGTCTTCCTTGGGTAGTTTCTTAAGCTACTCACAACTCAACTCATGTAAAACGGATAAGAAAAATCTAGATGAGTCAAAATCCAGTGAGCGAGAAGACACATTCTTCACAGGGTCAATAACAAGAGCCATCGACTTTGTTTTTAGGAGAGGAAAGATGTAATCAATATCATGTATTTTCAACCTTAACTAGAGCTTATACTTGGTAAGCTCACTCATGATATCGTTATCATTAATAGATGTAATATTCATTCTCCAATTTTCACATCTAAGACACCAAGTACTTAGCATGTATTCTTTTTTTGATGGGAAACAGTAGGAGAGGCTCCTACCGCGCTATATTAAGATTAATAACATATAGTACAAAAGAGGAAAAGAGAAGGAAAGGGGGAGAAGAACAGAACAAGAAAACAGAGAGAGATCAGAGAGACTGAAGCCAAGAAGAAAGAAAATCATGAGTGGCCGGATTGCTCCTATACAACAAAAGGGAAGCCTCTAGTCTAAGCCTTGATTTCCAAACATTGACGCTATGAAGTTGCTGCTAGAAGATGAGATCATTTCTGATTTTCCAAATGATCCAGGCAGCCAGGATGAACTTCTCCATGAAGAGGTGACCCATAAAGGCCTGTTTTTGCATTATAAACTCTTGCTAGAGTTTTTGTATCCAAAGACCAATGAATGCTCATTCCAGCATTGAGCAGAGAAGGGATAGTCAAATAAAAGATGACTGATGGTTTCTGCACTTTGAGTATTGAATGATCATTGCCATCAAAGATGAAGTTCTTCCTTCTTAGCATATCTTTAGTATTGAGTCTGTCCACTAGGAGGAGCCAAGCAAAGACCTTTTGCTTCATCAAGCATCTACACTTCCAGACTAGTGGGAAGATCAATGAGGTTGTTATGAATTTAAACTGTCGAGAGTACCATTTCTGCGAGGAGTATACAGAGTTGCCCTAGATGTAAGTCCACTGGTTAGAGGCATTGTGGTTAATGGCCACCTCATTAGTGAGATCTAATAACTGAAGATATTTTGTGTAAGCTTCCTCCAACAGAGGTAGCTGAAATCTATCATGCGGCTCCGGCGATTGCATGAAGTTTCTGATTTAGATGTCTTGATTACGAGTGTAAGAAAACAATCTTGGGTATTTGGTACAAAAAAAATTTCCATCCCAGCAGTCTTTCTAGAACAAGATATCTTGGCCATTGCCTAGCTTCCCCATTGCAATGCCTCAAAATTGGTTGATACTTTTCATCATGTCTTTCTACTGAAAAGAGCCACAAGGGGCTGCACTATGAGGAACCACATTTGTGTATTACTTACTCCGAATCAATTTAACACAAGGTATTTACGCTCTTTCATAAAACTTGTGCAAGTGCTTTATTAATAGACCCTCATTGAGTGCTCTAAGATTAAGCACTCTAAAACCTCCTTTGCTCTTTGGCTTGCAAACCATGTCCCATGCTGCCAGGGAGTTGCAGTAAATTTGAAGATATGAAGAGCCTCTCCACAGACAGTGGCACCTCGCTCCATCAATCTAATCAATCATCTTTTTTGGTAATATAAACGTGTATTCTTAGAATAACTCAAGCCAACTGCATGAAAGTTGCTAAAAATCTTAGTGAACCTAGAAAACAACTCATCCAAAGATTCATCGGGTCTTTGCTCAAACTTGGAGTACTCTTTCTTGAATTGATTTTTCTCACTTGCTCGATCGTTGTAGAGCCCTCATGGTAATCAACAAGGGTTCTCCAAATCTCGTGAGCAAATATCAAGTGAGATACTCGATCAAACTCAAATCTACCAAGGCCCTGAATCAAGAAGTTGTTTGCCTTCGCATCCAAGTATTTGCCGAAGTGATCTAGTCATCAGTAGGCACGACATAAGGTCTCTTAACTTTCTCCTAATTTGGTTGCCCTTGGATTTGAATGTAAGCTACCATCTGAGTCTTCCAATCAGGGTAGTGCATACTCTCAAAGACTAATGGTTTGGTGGAATACTGATCCGATGCTATTGCTCTTAGACCGATTATGATCTATCAAGAAGAGCTAACCGGGCTTTTGATACTAATTGTTGGACCCGATATAGCAATTAGATGAGGATGAATGACGCCTTCAAATTCAACCTCCCCAAATGGTATTATAAAAATTTCACTCTACTAGCTATTGGAAACTATGTAGATCAAATTTCCCACCAACAAAGAACTCATAAAAACGTGGAAGCAAATAGAGTTCAACTCCTCAGGCTGGTCTGACTACTATGAGGAAGTGGTTGGACTAGCTGAGCGGTCTAACCACCAGCTTAGGGCTGGTTTGATTGGGCTCTTGTCAGATAGTAGGCCTAGGGTGGTCTTACTAATGGATTGCGCGAAGGCTACGATAGCAGAAAACAAAACTTTTCTACCGCGCACACAAGGACATCATGCTTAAGGAGGATCATGGATCGTTACCACTAGACGCAGCAAAGACAAATGAAGAAGAGTTGGAGAAGCCGATCCAACCACGCCGTCGAGGTAGTAGTGGAAGTAGTCGATCGTCCCGAACCGATCGTCTCCTCCATGCGATCAACCACACCACGAGCGATCCAATCAGAGGTTGTTGATGCCGATCAACGCCAAGAACGAGCAGCGCCCACCGGTATCCACACGTCCGGCCGGAACGCCGATCGCGAGTGTACCAAAGACTCGCGAGCGCCTAGGGTTTGGCTCGGGAGGTGGCGGCGTGGTTTAGCTCGGGATTATCAGATGCATCGCCTCAGCCCCTCGCCTCCATATATATAGACCTCCTCACTTGGGCCTCGTGGACCGAGGCCCAATAGGAGTCTATCCGGATCTCTATCCGAATTGAGCCCATATCCGAATCACATTCGAATTAGTGTTCCAACCCGTTAAGTGTGCGACCAGAGGTTCACGATACTTGGTCGCGACCGTAAACACCTTTCCGTCACCCATTAATAGCGGCCTCTAGTAAGACATATTAACCCCAAAGTATACGTAAAGATCATATCACCAACTCGTAATGTTATCATGTACATATTAACCCCAAAGAGCGAGACCGTGTCATCCTCTTAATAGCTCAATCACTCTCTCGATTCCGTGATGGATTATAAACTCGTGATTGACTCCTCAATCACCTTGGCATGGCCATGCACTTTCACAATCCATTACATCGAGGGGCCCGAGATATCTCTCCCATAAGGAGGGCAAATTCTATCTTGATCATTCACATCCCACTACATGTTTCATGGCAAACCCAAAGACTACTTTATGACTACCCGCCACGGAGTAGTATTTAGTAGTCCCAAAGTAAGCTACTACGCATGCCGGGAACCATGATGATCTCAAGTCTAAGGATTCCACATAAACACTACTTGAGACCAACCGATGACACATGGAATCTCTGCAGGTGTCTCATGGCGGGTCTATCCAACATATGTTCACTAACACATGTCCATATTATTGATTTGGTATCTCCATACCATGATCCATGAGACATGATCATCAATCAATACATATGCTGATCTTTGAATCATATTTGTTCCTCATATGAAATATAATCAGGGATCATTTAGAAATAGCAACATTTTGGCATTAAGAGTCTCATGAATAAGTCACATACTCATTGATCAATAATGATAATGTCTATTTCAAGGAACAAAGCAATGTATCATAAACATAGTATGTGATATATTCAACATCTCCATGTTGCCTCTAGGGCATATCACCAACACTTACTACACCCCTTATCCCAGAATTGGAAATCAACCTAACCAAAACAAAAAATAGTGCAATCTTTAAAATACATATCTAAAGGATATAAAACTTTGCACACACCTTGTTGAGGATCTCTAAAACCTAACCCATCTATGGATTGCATGGATCTTGGCTAAAGGTCCAATCTTTTCTCAAGACAAGTAAGCACCAAAACTGTTCAAAACTCAAGAAGTTGAGATATGACTTGCTCGTGGATTGAATATGACTAAGATAGCTCTAGATGAGTTTTCACATGTCACAACAAGTAAGAACAACCTAAGATTCAAGGCCAAAATTCAAGGAGCAAGATATTACTAGAAGAGCTCCAAATCGAACTAAACTGGGTAACCTTCATAATTTTGTTATAGCTGGTTCCTAGATCGATGGAATATGATTCTCATAAGGTAACTACATATGCCTCCAACCCCCTCCCACTCATATAGATGGAGCATCTAGCCCACACCTAACACTAATGGATACTATCCATTAGCACCGCCAGAGAAACTCGTTAACCCCACTCACACATGACTTATGCACGCTTCTCAAAGCATACAAGCCTAAACCCACTAAGGGGCAAACTTCCATCTACTTGGTCTCCTCAGTACCTCTGTTACCTAAACTACTCTCCCAACACCCTCCAAGCACCGTGGTTTTAGTCCCATCATTGTTTATGATATTTTGGCTTGACTGTGGATCTCACCTCTTCCCCGAACCTAGTCCATGATCATCCCTCCTTTGCAAGCGATCCCTATACTTGCAACGTGTTGATTCACCAATGATTCACACATTAGCAAATCTCTTTGTATTGGTTCTCCTGAATAACATGATTCAATGAACCATTGCTCGAACCTTCCCTCCAACACCCCTTTTCATCCATGTTGCTTGCTTGAGCCCAACCATCTTGCCCAACTTCTTTGACCGTACCTCAGCTCATCTTCGTGCCTAGTCCTGGCCACGCCATCGACCGTAGTTTCCTCCAAGCTTCCCTGCACAACAAAGGCCAAGAAATTATTTTCGGGTACAAGTGTTTCACAACTTGACCCAAATTATTCCAATATACTTTATGCACCAAGAATGCAATGACCTAAAACTCCAAAACTCAACCCATGACCATTTCTACAAATTCCCAAAACCCTCTCAGCCAAATTCAAACACAATCGCTCTGACCACCATTGATCGGCCGATGTACCTCTACGGTCAAACCCTGGTAGCACCGGAGCCGGTCAGACCATGACACCCATACCAGTCTGATGGTGGTCCAGCCGATCGTACCTCTCCGAATTCCTCGCGCACACAAGCGAGCAACTCTTTGGAATAAACCAGCCACCAACTAAAAACTGGTCGCACCACATCAGCAGTCCGATAGACCCCAAAATCATGTCACACCAGACATCGGTCAGTCCACCACCCCAGCCGGTCAGACTACTCTAGCACAGCGATCAGATCACCTCTGCAGACCGATCAGACTGTTGCCCACTAATAGCAAAGCTGAAAACTTGCATAATTTTGCAAATAAAATTTTTAACTTGCACGATTGCCGGTTATTTAGCACATAAAAATCAGGGATATTCTCAACATGGTTCACACGTGCCTAATCAAACAACTTAATCCCATGGGTTATATCCTCACAAGTCTTGACGTGCCGGGACTGCTCCTTATTCACAGCCTTCCCCTGGCATTTCACGCGGGGCGTCGTGTGTAGGCACGGTTCCATGGACACGGCGCGCACACACGGTGTCTCAGGCACCTTGTGGTCATTCGCGGTCAAGAAGATCGTCGGCCGCAACCCCGCGAGGTCGCCGCTCATGTACCGAACGCTGACATCCCGCCGTGAGCGACCGCCGGAGAAGCCGAAAGGTGTAGATCTCCGCGAGCCTATACGGTTGTGCGACCGCCGCCCCATCGTCGACGCCTCGTGGCTCGGTGGAACACTCCCACCCGCCGCGCCCTTCGCCGCGTGCTCGTAGTACATCGACTTGATCCTCTCGTAGTAGTCGGCGTGCAATGACGCGATCAAGATGGCCTTCGAGCCGGCGGCGTTGGTACCGCTTGTCGTGCCGACGGCATTGGTGTCCGCATCGCCGCCATCGATGTCCGGCAAGATGTGCTCCTACCGAGCACGCGAGGATTTGCTTGTACATGTCGTCGACGGGATGGAAGCCGTGAGAACATCCCGATCAGATGTCGATCCTCTCTTCCGCTGAGCGGTATGAGTGGTAGTACCTCGTGACCAAGCCCCACACGGAGTTCGTTGGGTGAAACAAGTAGCGGCAAGGTGGGACACGCTCTCCTTCGCCGGAAGAGCCATTGAGCTCATCTCGAACACCGCAATCGAGTACGCCGACGGCACGGCACAAGTCGCTCTCCAGAGCAGCCGTTCACCTTCGCGAGCACGAGTGGTCGTCGTTGCGATGAGAACAGCCCGTCCATGAACCGGTGGTCGTGGCGCAGTTCGGTACACGTCTGGCGGCATCGATCGATGAATAAAGTCCCCTGCATCGTGGTCTTTGTGGGGTGGGCACATGGTTCTTGTCTGCAGCTTTAGACTAGCATCTTAGACTAGCTTTAGGACGCTTTTGACTAGCATCTTAGACTAGCTTTAGGACAGCTTTTGACTAGCATCTAGGACTAGCATCTTAGCATATGCTTGGTGGTTCTCACCTATAAATTTGTATCCCTAACCCCTCGAGTTGGCATGGCATTGTGCGAGAAATAAACCAAGAAAAATTGCTCCATATCCAAGTGTCATCCTCTCCATAAGAGTAAGGATCTTGCTATCACCAAGAGCAAGAGTCCAATGACTAACAAGTGGTATCGAGCTATACTATCCTCAGTAGCTCGAGCATCTCCTCGCTCATCTCCTTCTCGGCCTCGCAGCAGCCCCACCGTAGCGAAGCGGCTCTACCGTCCCCGCCACTCTCTCCCGAGACAGGCGGCACCGTCGGGCAGCCCTCTCCACGCAACAGCCCCCGAAGAGCGCCATGTCCGCAGGCGCCTCGGCCTTCGGCCGCCTCGAGCACGCGGCGTCGTGAGACACCGAGCTCGCCCGCAGCGAGCAGCAAGCGGCGGCGGCGAGACAGCTGCGGCGGCGAAAGGGCGCCAAGGCCGGCGGCGGGCGGGCGGCAGCAGAGCGGAGGTGGAAGCGGCGGCGGCAGATACTGGCGGCAGGCGGCGGCAGCGGAGGTCAAGGTTCTGCGGCAAAGAACAACAGCCCATCTCTCGCAGATGATACCGACGCGATCTTGAGCACGGAGAGGAGACAACAGGGCGGCGGCGGCGCGATGGGCAGCCAGACAGTCGCGACGCGCGGTGGCGCCCCGGAGAGCGCGGCGGCGACGGTCGACGGAGAGCGCGGCCTTCACAGCGACGCGCTCTCTCCCTGCCGGCACGTGGTCACCACGAGTACCGGTCGTCGTCAGGAAGTCGGCCCGGCGGGGTGGCCTACCTCACCAAGACCAACTACGCCGAGTGGGTCATGGTGATGAGGGTAAAGCTCCGTGCGGCATATGTGGGATGCGGTCCGACGGCGACGCCGACTACGACCAGATCGACGGCGCCGGATGCTCTCATCGCCGCAGCCCCACCCGAGATGCGGTTCTCGCTACCAACAAGCGGATCGCCAAAGAGGCTTGGGACGCCATCGCCGCAAAGACGACGGCAGCGACCGCGCCCGCAAGTCTACATTGTAGGTACTACGCGCGGGTGGGAGCACCGCCTTCAAGCCGTGAGGACGTTGATGACTTTGCTCTCCGCCTCAACACTCTGCTGCACAAGTTGGTGCGTTCGGCGACGACACCTACGGCGAGGAGAGAGTTGTGGAAAAGCTCTTCCACTGCGTCCCGAGAAGTACAAACAGATGGCACGCAATCGAGTCTCGCTGGACCTCTCCACGATGACGATCGAGGAGGCGATGGGTCGCCTCAAGGTCGTTGACAATGATGAGCCACGCGCCTCTCGGGACCCGTCACCATTGGCGGAAGCCTCCTCACTCGGGATCGGTGGGGCTGCCGGCCAAGGTGACAGGAAGAAGGGGAGCCTTCTTCCGACGACAGCGATCGCAGCGCGTGGCAAGCACGGCAAGTCACAAGAAGACGCCTGTGCAGGGGCGCGAGGACGTCCGAGAGTGATGACCGTGGGCGCCAGGCGGCGCTACCGCAAGCAAAAGCCGACGAGACGACTCTTGCCACAATCGCGGCAAGCTTGGTCATTGGGCCAAGGATTGTCGATAGCCACGACGCGGCCAGGCCCACGTCGCGCAAGCGAGGAGGAGGAGCAATGCTCGCTCATTGCTCATACGAGCATCGAACTACCTCCGGCGCATCGGCGCGCGGGCTCTCCTCCACCTTGACGAGCCAAAGCACACGCCTCCTCGGCTACGGCTCCCAGAACGACAAGATCGACGGTGGTGCCTCGACACCGCGCCACCCATCACATGACCGATCGATGGGAGTTCTTCGCGAGTTTGACTCTAGCGTCCGAGGCTCGCTGTTTGGGACGCCTCGCGTGGAAATCAAGGCGTCGGCTCCGCTATCCTCACCACCGTGTCTCGGTGAGCACAGTCGCCACCGCGCCTACTACATCCCCGATCTGCGGAACTCCATCATCAGCTTGGGACAGCTGGATGAGAACGGCTCGCGGGTCGAGATCGAGCACGGGGTGTTGCGGATTTGGGATCTTCGCCGCCGCCTTCTTGCCAAGGTAGCCAGAGGCGAAAATCGACTCTACATTCTTCACGTGCAGGTGGCACAACCCCTCGCCTCGCCGCTCATCGGGACGACGAGGCGTGGCGGTGCACGGCGCTTTGGGCACCTTCACCGAGGCCCCGGCGGCTCGGTGCCATGGAAATGGTGCGAGGCCCGCCGTGCCTTGACCATGTGGAGCGCTTCTGCGGCGTCTGCGTGTTGACGCGAGGCGGCTCCCTTTCCCCAATCGGGCGAAGCCGAGCCAAGGAAAGGCTCGAGCTCGTGCACGGGGACTTGTGTGGCCCGGTGACACCGGCCACACCGGGAGGACGACGCTACTTCCTGCTGCTCGTCGACGACCTCTCCCGCTACATGTGGGTGATGGTCCTCGGCGGCAAGGGAGAGGTCATGAGGCGAGTGCGGCCGCAGCTGCAGCGTCGCGCCGCGCAGAACAACGGCGGCGAATTCACGGCGGCCGAATCGCGCGTCATCGCACCGATGAGGGCATTCACCGCCACTACTCCGCCCGCACAGCCCAGCAGCGAACGGCGTCGTCGAGCAGCGCAACCGCACGGTTGTGGGATGGCTCGAGCCCTCCTCGCGCAGGGGATGCCGGCTGCCTCGGGAGAGGCGGTGGTGACGGCCGCTACATCCTCAACCGCTCGCCTACCAAGGCGCCGACGGCAGCGGGGCCGACGAGGCTTGGCATGGGTGCAAGTCGGCGGTCTCCCACTTGCGGGTCTTGGCCCCTCGTGTTCGCCAAGGAGCTTGGCCACACCCAGAAGCTCGACGACGTGAGCACCGGGAGTGTTCATCGGCTACGCGAGGGCTCAAGGCTCACCGCATTCTCGACCCTCTCACACAGCGTCCGCATCTCGCGTAACGTTGTGTTCGACGAAGGCGAGGCCGGACGTGGGACAAGGCGGTGGACGGCTTGTTCGACTTGACTCGTGGACTTTGTTGTCGACTCGCCCACTTCGAGAGAGCCGGGAGCTAGCACTGCCTTCACCGAGCTCGTCCACCTCGACACCTTGCTCGCCACCGCCCAGCCAGTGCTCCACCACCTTCGCACCGCCACGCCCACTCTTCACCACCGCCACCCACGCCTCCCGCACCGGCCACCACTCTCCCGCACCGGCGGCCACACCACCGGATCGGCCCCACAGCTTCGGTCCACGACGAGCGCGCATGGTGGAGTTCGCTACTCATTGTCTCACGACGAGGACCGCGTCGGCCACCACGACGACGGGCCTCGCGCTATCGCACCATGGACAACATCCTCGCGAGCCGCCTGCCCACGGATGGCGCAAGACGACTTCGAGGCGGAGCCGCACTTTGCGCGCGACGACAACGAGCCCCGCCTCGCTGAGGCGGAGGGAGACGCGGCGTGGCGTGCCGCGATGAAGTAGGAGATGGACGCCGTCGAGCGGAACCGGACGTGGGAGCTGGCGGATCTTCCTGCCGGTCACCGCGCGATCACCCTTAAGTGGGTGTTCGGCGAAGCGGGATGAAGCCGCGCCATCGTCAAGTACAAGGCTCGCTTGGTGGCACGAGGCTTCGTGCGGCAGGAGGGGTCGACTGATGACGCCGCACCCGCCGCGCGCATGGAGTCCGCTCGCCTTCTCCTCGCACTTGCGCCCAGAGGATTGGCGCGCCCATCACATGGACGCCAAGTCCGCCTTCCTCAACGGCGACTTGAAGGAGGAGGCCTCGTCCGTCGGCCGCGGGATTCGCCATCCCCGGCAAGGAGGGCAAGGTTCTCCGCCTGCGCAAGGCCCTCTACGGCTTGCGGTAGGCACCACGAGCCTGGAACGCTAAGCTGGACTCCACCCTCAAGCAAATGGGGTTCCAGCAGAGCGCACACGAGGCTGCGGTCTACCGGCGGGCAAAGGCGGCAACGCCTGCCGGTGGGCGTCTCACGCCGACGACTGGTGATCACCGGCCCAAGGAGGCCGAGGTCGAGGCGTTCAAGGCGGAGATGAAGACCGCCTTCGGATGAGCGACTTGGGGCTCCTCTCTTCTACCGGGATCGAGGTCCACTAGGACAGCTCCAAGATCTCCTCCGCCGCACCGCCACGCCAAGCGCACTGCCGAGCCGGGCGGCTCACCGACCGCAACCCACCCCACACTCCTATGGAGGAGAGGTCGGTCGAGCCGCGACAAAGACGGCGGAGGAGGTGGACGCGACGCAGACCGGCAAGATCGTGGGCGCCTTCGCTATCTCGCCCACACGCCCCCGTTTTGGCGTTAGTCGTCGGCCACGCCGGTCGGTTCATGCAATGACCGACGGCGGAGCATCGCAGCCGTGAAGAGGATCCTCCGCCACGCTGCGGGCACCTCCGACTACGGCTTGCACTACCCGAGGTGTCCGCGGCGCAAGACTCATCGTGTACAATGACAATGACCACGCAGCGACATCGACACCAAAGAAGAGCACAAGCGGGATTCTCTTCTTCCTCGGCAAGTGCCTCGTTAGGCGGCGGTCGATCAAGCGGTGGTGGCCCTGGCCTGTCCACCGTGAGGCCGAGTACATAGCGGCTTCCACCGCTCGACTCAGCGCCTAGCTCGCCGATCGCTTGGTGATCTCCTCGGCAGACACCGGCGGTGGCGCTGTGGTGGACAAGAAGTCCGCCTGCTCGCAAAGAACCCCGTTTTCCACGAACGGAGCAAGCACATCCGGGTGAAGTACCACTTCATCCGAGGCTGTTTGGATGAAGGCAGCATCAAGGCGAGCTACATCAACACCACGGATCAGCTTGTGGACCTGCTCACCAAGCCTCTTGGGAGGGTCAAATTCCTCGAGCTCTGCTCTAGGATCGGGATGGTTCAACTTTCCCACAAGACGACGCACAAGACTTAGGGGGAGAATGATGAATAAAGTCCCGGAGAATGATGAATAAAGTCCCTGTACTGTGGTCTTTGTGGGGTGGGCACATGGTTCTTGTACAAGAGGCTTTAGACTAGCATCTTAGACTAGCTTTAGGACGACTTTTGACTAGCATCTTAGACTAGCTTTAGGACAGCTTTTCACTAACATCTAGGACTAGCATCTTAGCATATGCTTGGTGGTTCTCACCTATAATTTATATCCCCAACCCTCAAAGTTGGCATGGCATTGTGCGAGAAATAAACCAAGAAACATTGCCCCATATCCAAGTGTTATCCTCTCCATGAGAGTAAGGATCTTGCTATCACCAAGAACAAGAGTCCAATGACTAACATCGACAAAGACCGCCGCCTTGGCCGGTCATTCGAGATCTTCTTCTTCTTTGAGGAGGTTTCCGCATTTAATGATCGGAGGACACCCGATCCCGGACAAGTTGGCGACGGGTTGTCCGCGGAACACCCACGCTGCGTGCCGGGAACGGCTCGCGATGTGTCGGTGAAGTCGTTGGTGGAGCGGACGAGGAGGACGCGTCGGTGAGGAGCGCATAGAGGAACGTCTTTGAGCAATGATCGCATGCGGTTGCCTAGGCCGTTGTAGGAAGCCGACGAGGTAGTTGCACTCCATGACGTCCATGCTATTGGAAATTAATCTTGACATGTAGGTATTTTAGTGTCTTGCATGTGTTTGCATGTGGTCAGAGGACCTATTCCTTGTAGCTACCGAGTCACCAGTTGTTGAGGCTATTTTGGTGTGGTGGACCAAGAAATGGTCTTGATCCAAGTTTGTAGGATCGGTGTTAGTTGAACGTGTGCATGCTTTGGAATGTATAAGTACCAACAAGTAGAAGTGAATAATGAGAAGAACAGAAAAGTAAGAAAAACTTGGCTATGTTTGTTGCGGCCAAAGAAAAAATCTAAGTTCTTACTCCGCTCATCTTCTCGTGAGTTTTTTTGTCCGGGCAACATTTGTGAGTGTGTGTTGCGGATTTCGATCCGACATTTGGTATCAGAGCCATGCCGAGGACAAGATCGATGTCGCCGCCGGGTTACGCCAACGTCACCGGGTGGTCCGCCGAGGGTACCGGGAAGAGAAAGCGCTTTCTCTTCAATACCCTATCTCGAACAAGAGCAACTACGCGGCGTGGGCAATCAAAATGAAGGTGTTCATGAAGGCCCAAGGCGTTTGGGAAGCTGTGATCGCCGACGACGCTGATGAGCGCAAAGATCGGATGGCCCTGCGCCATCTTCCAAGGAGTCCCGAGAGACCTCCTCCTACTCGCCCGAAAGGAGACGGCGAAGCTGCGTGGGACACGCCAAGACAATGTACGCCGGCGCCGACCGCGTCAAGGGCGCGCGCTGCACCCTTAAGAGTGAATTCGAGGGTTTGCGCGTGAAGGAAAGAGTCGGTGGGCGACTTCGCCATGAGATTGACGACTCGCCAACCGCATCCGCGACTTGGCGACAAGATGGAGGAAGGCTACGTCGTGAAGAAGTTTCTCCGCGTTGTCCGGAAAAAGTACCTGCAGATTGTCTCAACTATTGAGCAATTTGGGGACTTGAAGACAATGACGATGGAAGAAGCGATCGGTAGCCTCAAGGCGTATGAGGAACGCTCACGCATTCCCGCGGCGACAACAACGACGAATATCTTCTCCTCACGCGGCCGAGTGGAGGCCCGATCGTCAAAGCGCCAAGGCGGCGGTTCAAGGCAATGGTGGCGAAACCGCAGTATCGCAAATTTGACAAGGCTAAAGTAAGATGCTACAACCGCAGCGACTATGGGCATTTTGCTTCCGAATGCCACAAGAAGAAGGAGGAGACGCATCTCGTTATGGCCGATACTGATGACGAACCGGCGCTACTTTGAGGTTTGGCGAGAAGGTACTCAAATAAACAGAAGTCAAGATTAGGGAGAATTTGTTGGAAATTAATCTTGACATGTAGGTATTTTAGTGTCTTGCATGTGTTTGCATGTGGTCAGAGGACCTATTCCTTGTAGCTACCGAGTCACCATTGTTGAGGCTATTTTTGGTGTGGTGGACCAAGAAATGGTCTTGATCCAAGTTTGTAGGATCGGTGTTAGTTGAACGTGTGCATGCATTGGAATGTATAAGTACCACCAAGTAGAAGTGAATAATGAGAAGAACGAAAAGTAAGAAAACTTGGCTATGTTTGTTGCGGCTCAGAGGATCGAAAACGGCAATGAGGGGGGGTGAATGGTGCCCTTTAAAAATCGCCCCAAGTATTCACACAAAATTTTCTCCGATAGCTACTGAGTCGTGAAGAAGTAATTGCAAAGCAACCGAAATCACAAAGAAACCAACGAACCGGTGGAACAGAGGAAACTAAAAATACTGCGAAGAACGATCACAAGCTACCGCAGCAAAAGGGAAAAGCTAAAGGGAAAAGGAAGCCACAACCGAAAAGGGACAAGACGAAAAGGCAAACAAATCACCGCTTGCCTGGTGATCGAACTCGCTGAAATCTGCTAATTTTAAAACAGAAAGAAACTTGCATACGTGATCGCAGATTTGCATTGTGGAATAGCCCACCATTCTCGCCGAACAACAGGACTGGAATCTCACAAAATTAGCTGAAAACTACTGCCAAAAACAGTTTAAAACAAAAGTGAATCGCACCCTAAAATGACTTAAAAGACAACCAAAACAAAGATAGAGTACTAGCAAAGATAGATGAGTAGAGAGCAAAGATATGTGCTGCTACCGTGAACAAATTTGAAGGCCATAAAATCTGCAGTAAAGACAAAAAGAAAACTGCTACCAAAAGGAAAAACACAGCAGAAATAAAAAGCAAAAGAAAAGAAGACTAGAACCTGTTGACACAAGAAAACAAGAAGATCGAAACTGCTAACTCCTCACGAAACAAACCGAAGAGAGAACAAGAAATACTAGAACTGCACTGAGAAAGAGAGCAAAAGAAAGGTGAAAATCAAGTCGCATGGAAACTAGTCGTCAAAACAGACTAGGAACCAAGAACCAAAAGAGGAAGAAGTCTCATGACTACAAAGGTTGGTCAATCGAACAGAAGAATGAACACTAGATAGAGCATGAACGCCGAGCTAAATCGGTCAGAGGAACTTGAACAAAGAAAGATTACACCAATTAACACAGGAAATTCAAACCACTTGATTTCTTCTTTGTTGAGAAAGATAAACAATTTCAACGCTGAGGAGATGCAGATTTCACAACCAAGGAAACTAATTCCTGAAGAATCTCAGACTCTCGCATCTCTTGGCCAAAAGGCTTCAAACACAATATGGAATTAATTCTCGAACAAACAAGAACCAAGAACTTAAAGCGAGACTAGGGAATCACATGACGGGCAAAGAGAGCTCAAGCAGACACGTGAAAGAGTCACGTGGAAAGACAAAGAAATCAACGCAAATCAACAGACAAAGCTTCTGATAGATATGAGCGGAGAAATGAAGGATTACAGATGAGTCCCCATACGCATGGACATTAGAACAAAAGAAATGATTACAAGACTCAAAATCCATCCTCTCCCTCTCAATCCTCAAAAACACCAAGAGCCTCACATGCTTCTTGGGAGGAACACACACCAAGTGATGAATGAGCACTAAAACACTTGTGAACCTCAAAGGGGTATGCAGCCCCCATCCCCTATTTATAGCCCTTGGCTAATGGGTCTCAATCCGTTACGCCGCTAAACCCTAACGGAGTCTTTTCCGCTTGTGCACCTTGCGAAATTCCCGCCGCCCCTTCGCACATTCCGCGAAGCTTCGCGCTCCTTGCCTCGCACGCCCCCAACACGTCGAGTCCACGCCGTCTTCGACACCTCATGACCGTTCGACCTCGCCACCGCGCCTAGTCCGTCCACCGTGTCTCGCCACGACTCGCTTTGCCGCCCCGCGACACAGACAAGAAAACACGTCACATAGCACCGCCGATACATGAACGTGTAAGTAGCATAAACAAGATCAAACAAGTCGCAATAATAGAATATACATCCTAACCCATACGACTGCTGACCAAAGTCCGACCGAGCCCGTTGCACCCATGCAACGTCGTGGTCCCAACAAACCGACTCAAACTCGACTTTTGGAAACAGATGTCAATTACTCATCACTCACAATGGGATGACCTCCACATGGTCTCTCAATCTCCCCTTGATGAGTATATTGACAAACACCAAAAAGCACAAAGTTGAGTTTGAAGAGTCTAACATGGTCCATAAGTAAAGAGTGAAGTTAATGACCATGTCGACGTATGAGCAAAAGAAAGAACAATTTTTCCTCAAAGCTCCCAAGTGGCTTTTTCTACCACTAATTTCTCCCCCTTTTGGCAATAAACCCATCAAGAATGAAAGAAGGAGAAAATAAGTCATGATGATGGATGAAATGGCTGATTTGATCATTTTTAAGTATGTAGAGCCATGAGAATTATCCAAAATGACCATCATGCATTACATCAAGCCATAACATACAAATATGCTATAAAGATCATGACTAAGTATATAAAGTGAAGCTAAGCAATGAAGGTATAATCTGAATTTTTAATTGAAGTGCTTAGCAAGTCAAGTCAAATAAGATTTTAGTCTAGCTAATGATATCCACAAATGATGCAAGCCATGTCAATAAGCTAAATGGAATCGAGAAGCTAGTGTTGAGCTAACTAGAGTGCTATTTGTTCAAGAATGATACAATTGTTGGAGTACATTGAACATTTTTAGCAATTGAGCACATTTGACATTTTTCTTTGGAAATCATATGATTGTTGCCAACCATTCTTTTTGTTATTTTGTCATGTGCTAGACCTCAAGCCTTATGCGAT
Source organism: Bonia amplexicaulis (assembly GCA_036346245.1). Taxonomy (NCBI): domain Eukaryota; kingdom Viridiplantae; phylum Streptophyta; class Magnoliopsida; order Poales; family Poaceae; genus Bonia; species Bonia amplexicaulis. Next base: position 19,790,780 of record CM070751.1, on the reverse strand, counting down.
CACTTCAAGCAATGAGCTTAAGAAGATGATCTTGGTCATCCAAATCTCCCCTGAGTTCATGCCTTGTGCAATGGCAAGCCGTCTCATGAGAAAGAATTGGTGAGATCAGTTTTTTCGCACAGAAGAGATCTTTTTTACTTTTAATAGATTATACTAACTTATGTGTCATCAAGAAACTATATAGCTCAATCTATTGCTCAACTAAGATTCAAGACTCAACTCAGCCTATTTGACATGACAAGAATCATAAAAAGATAATACAAAGCTGACTAGTCTCAAATATGAACATGACATGAATTAGGTCAAATTTAGCAATTTAATTAACCTATCATGGCAAAGACTTGACTACACATATAAAGTCATGATCAATACTAGCAATGGAGCATAAGTCATGGCAAAATGTATTATAATGAAAACATGTCATGAAAGGATAATAATCAAGGCTCCATTAAGTTATGTTACAAATACAAAGAAGAACATCCACTCCTTTTAACAATTGATGCAACTTTCGGTTCAAGTTGAGTTATGTCATCATTAAAATCTAGAAGTTCCCAAATGAACTCCCCACAACCAAAGCAATAAAATCAAGAGTCGGCAAATGAATCAAGAAAGCAGTGCCCTTAAAGCATAGATAAGATATAGATGATACTATGGCTCAGACTGACTCTCATCTACCCCATATGTCTCCAAGACAACAGCTGTCGAGAAAAACACACACTAGAGAGCAAACACATACCCTGTCTACCCGAGGGTGGCCCAACCCTCGCTAGAACCTAAAAGAAGTGAGTGAGCTCAACCTAGTGAGATAAGAAACAACTATCCTGAAAGCATAAGATAAGAGAAAGAAGTCTAAGCTACTCAGCAAGAGACATACTCTAACATATGCTGGAAGGACTAAACCCAATGCACCCACAAATGCAGTGCAAAAGTAAGGAGACAGAAGCATAAATAATATGATAAAGCAATAAAGCCCAAACTCCCCTCACAACAGTCCATAAGGACAAACCACCCTAAGCTCTCCCATGGCCGAAACCTCGAGCTATCCAAAGGCTTGGTGAAGATGTCAGCCAACTGGTGGTCACCTCCACAACCGGAGCACGATGTCACCCATCTCCACATGGTCTCTAAGGAAGTGAAAGCGAATGTCGATATGCTTGGTCCGAGAATGTCTGACTTGGTTCTTAGCAATGTTAATTGCGTAAGTGTTATCACAAAGGAGTGGAACACCGCCGATAACTAACCCAAAGTCCCGCAGGTCGAGACCATCCAGCACTTGGCTACAAAGAATCGGCCGCAAACAACGTACTCGGCCTCTGCGGTGGATCAGCAACACCGGACCGCCCTCGAGGACCAGAACGAGAGAAGTGCCAATGAATTGGCGGTGCACAGTGCTCTTCCTACCTATCCTACAAATAGCAAAGTCTCGCATCCGAATAGGCTCTAAGGATAGACAGGGATGAGGAAGAGTACCGATACCATAGTCAATGGTAGCTCAAGGTACCGAAGATGCGCTTCACCGCTTTGGCGGTGAGACATGCGAGGAGAAGCTCAAACCGAGCACATAGACACACAGAGAAGTGTATGTCCGGTCTCGAGGCAGTGAGGTACAAGAGGGAGCCAATCATGCTGCGGTACTCCTTCTGATCAACTGACTCACCATCCTCACCGTGGTCAAGAGAAGTCAGAAAGCCACCGGAGTTGACACCGCTTTCCATCACTCATGTCAAAGCTGCCTCAGAGGTCTCGAGTGTACTTGCCTTGATGCAAGAAGGTACCCTCCCGAGTCTCGCTGATTTGGAAGCCAAGGAAGAAAGTCAACTCACCCATCATGCTCATCTCAAACTCGGTGCTCATGACATCCGAGAACTGTGAAACTAGAGTATGAGAAGAGCCGCCAAAGATAATGTCATCGACATAAATTTGGACGAGCAGAAGGTCATTGCCAAGCCGGCGAATGAACAAGGTCTTGTCAACTTTACCCATCTCGAAATCATGCCTCAAAAGATAGGACTTAAGCCTCTCATACCAAGCTCTAGTGGCTTGCTTAAGTCCATACAACGCTTTAGAAAGCTTGAAGACATGACTAGGGTATTTGGGGTTCTCGAAACACGGAGGTCATCTAACATAGACTTCTTCCTCAATGAAGCCATTGAGAAAGGCACTCTTGACGTCCATCTGGTAAAGCTTGAAACCCTTAGAAGCCGCAAAGGCAAGCGTAATTCTAATGGCCTCAAGACGAGCTACGAGGGCAAGGTCTCCTCAAGTCTAGACCTCAACCAGGAGTACCCCGAGCAACCGCCTAGCCTTGTTTCAATGACTACCCCATCCTCACTTTGCTTGTTCTTGAACACCCATTTGGTTCCAATGATATTGTGACCTCGAGGGGGCTCAACAAGCGTCCAGACCTTGTTTCTTTCGAAGCTCTCTAATTCTTCATGCATGGCATTTATCCAAGACTCGTCGGAGAGAGCATGACAAACATCCTTGGGCTCAAAGGAAGCTACGAAGGCGAGTGGAGACGTAAAAGTGACATGCTGGACTTGGGCGTGTGACTCGCTCAAATAGGTCTCCAATCATCCTTTCGTAAGGGTGAGATTTTGGATATGTCCGAAGGACCAGATGAGATGAAGAAGTGGCCTCACCGTGAGTCGACGGGTAGGAACAGAGCCACTAGCTCCGAGGAAGCATAAGGTAGGGTCGATCACCTCGAGGTGCGGTGGAAGAAGGCACCTCAAGGAGTGGAAGAGGGACCGGATCGGGTGACAATCCTCATCTCCATCATCCTCATCATCCACGAAAATGGTCTCGATCGCTCTAGTGAACTCGAGATATCGGCCTAGTCCCTGACCGCCTCATCGAAAGTCACCTCACGTGTTTCTACCAATTTGCTAGACTCAGCCTGCACCCTATAGGCCCGCCAAGAAGTCGAGTAGCCTAGAAAGAGTCCATCACAAGATCGTGACTCGAACTTATCTAGGTTCCCTGACTTTAGAATAAAACACTTGCAACCAAACACACGAAAATGGAAACACGGGCTTTCCCGTATCTCAACTCATAAGAAGTGCGGTGCAAATGTGCCCAAGAAAACTCGTTCAAACGTGGCACGCGGTGGCTATAGCCTCACCCAAAACTTCCGCGGTGTAGAGTACTCATCAAGCATCATCCCGCCATCTCGACCAAGGTACGGTTCTTCCTCTCCACAACGCCATTCTCACGAGGGACGATGGAGAAGAGAACGGTGCTCTACACTGCCTCACCACGAAACTCTCAAAGTAGGAATTTTGAACTCGGTGCCATTGTCATCGCGGATCGCTCGTAAGGCACCGGAAGCTCAATGTAAAGCCTCCAAAAGACCTCGAAAATGTGAAAACGCCTCATCCTTCGAGGCTAAGAAAACACCCAAGAGTACCTCGAATAGTCATCGACTACAACAAGAACGTACCACTTCCCTCCTGCCGATCGCACTCGAGCCGGTCCAAGCGTGTCCATATGGAGCAATGTCTCCGTGCATCGGTCATAGTAACTTGTGGACCTGAGGATGGAAGCGGCAACCATCTTCTTGGGCCGCAGGAGCACAAACTAGATCTTTGACCATCTTGAGTTTTGGCAAACCACGAATGAGGTCGTGACCGCTAACTCGGGTCAAATGATCAAAACCAATATGACCAAGTCTCCTATGCCGAAGGAAAGATCACGGACTCGAAGCAACCAAACACCGAGAGAATCACCGAAGACTCGGAAAATCAGCACGATAGATCCTCCCAAAACGAGAAATCCATAAACCGGACTACCAAGAATCAAGAATTTTGCAATTGTTTTTCTTAAAACTCACCTCAAAGTCGCCATCGGTGGTCGAGAAACGGAAAGCAAATTGTACTGCAGCTTACTAACCAAGGCAACATCTTTTAAAATAAATGAATCATTAATGTGCACTGTACCTTTGGCGATTACGCGCCCAGATGAAGCATCTCCAAAGGTGATCGTCTCATCACCTGGAGCACGGCAAGGAAGAAAACCAACGAGAATCTCCGGTCATGTGTCGTGAACACCCGAGTCTACAAGCCAAACTTTTCCTTCCCCGCCCGGCGAACCCGAGTCAACAAGAGAGTGAAGTCTCGAAATGGGGTAAATCAAGAGTGATTTTGGCACCCAATCTTGAGTAACACGCCGAGCGTAAGAAGTAGTCACACACGATCGACCTCTAACTACCCCACGCCTCCGTCGCTCAAGGAAGCGGAAGGTCCGTGAATGCACACAGCCGCTGTCGGATCCGACTATTATGGGAGAGCGAGTCGGGGCATCGGCAACACGCTGGTCACGCCGCGGTAGTCTGCCTCGATGGGGAAAACGAGATCTACCCTCGTGACGGCGGAAGTCACGATCAGGAATAGCATGAGGACGAAAACCGAAAACCGGAAGAACCAAGTCCTCGATGCTGCCCAAAGCTACCAGTAGTAGCAAGCCTAGACCTCGTCTTTGGTCTTAGGTGCACTCAAGGTCCAGGGCGACCTGAATCGCCTAAGAGACTCAACACGGTCTCTACACGCGATCTTGGCGCTTGAAGCAATGGTCAAATAAATGCCCATCCTTCGGAGGAAGGTGCAATGATACCGCCCGAGAGGCTGAAGTAGCACGAGATGGCTTCGCCTCGAGAGGTCGAAGCTGCAGTGAAGTCACCTTGTCGCCGAAACCCTTGGACAAAGCCCGCTGATTTAAATTGAACTTTCTTGTTCTTAGGCTTGACCTCGATCACACACGTGGCTACGGATCCGAGCACGGCGGTGGATGCTTCCTCACATCCTCATGAAAATCATATCCTAGACCCTTTTAAATCGAAATCTTAGACGGTCTAGAATAAGGTTGAGCTTCTTCTTGCCTCTTACAAATTTCTCGAGTGTTCATAAGATACCGACACTCCCGAAAGAGAGAGGCGCAGGAAGAGCAAGGAGGAGAGAAGACAGCGAAGGTAAGGAAACAGTAAGAACAACCAAGAGAGAGGAAGAATGGCTTGTGCACGCACACCGACTCTAAGGGGACAGATCCCATCGCTAGCGAGTTGGTTCGCGTCGCTAGGCGTCTTTACCTTACCCGGGGCTTCTCCCCTTCTTCACAACCACATTACAAGCATAAGGTGGCTTCTCTAGTAGGTCCTTAGTTAGCTTCACATTTCTCATCCAATGCAATCAAGTTAGATTTTAGTTTGTTACAACTAATGCATGGTGAGCTAACGGGGTCCTTAGAAGCAAACCGAGCCAACTTCTTATCATGATCAATCATTTCTTGAAACTGTTTGGAAAGCAGATTCAAGCTCAATGATCGATTTAGGACAATTCACACATGAAGCAATAGGCTCAAGTAGAAAAGCTTGTAATTCAAAGAATTTTATGATCCGCCTGCTTTAGGTTCATCTTCAAATTGTTACAATTTACACAAGACTCGGGCGAGATCCGTAAGCATGGCATAAGGTCCTCTAGCATTAAAGTCCTTATCCTCACATGAGGTGGGAGCAATAGTCTCATCAAGTAAGTAGGGTATGACCATCCTACTCAATTCTAAATCGCAAGCGCACTAACATTCTCCACCTTAATTGCATCAAGCTCGGAGGAGACTATCATGTGAGGTCCTTAGCTTCTCCATATCACCGATCAAAGCACGGCATGTATCACGAACGTCACGGAGGGAGCGGATATAAGTGAAGTAAGCTCCGTGACAATCTCTACTTCCTTCTCCAACTCGCTACATCTAGTCTTAACTCTAGCATGAAAACCTCCTAACTTAAGAAAGGCTTCATTGTTGGTCATAAGAGGACATACCTCATCGGAGTCGAATAGAGATCGTTGTCGCTCGGTTAGCCCTCAAGGGCCATGAAGCACATCCCGAGAAGTCGCCGCCGCCCTTGGGGTCTTGGTCACCGGTCCGTCGTCGTCGCTCCATCCCTCCACCTCGGTGAGGTCGAGGTCGTCGAAAGCGGCGAGCACGCGGTGGAAGAGCTTCTTGGCCTTCCCAAGGTCGCGGAACTTCTTCTTTCCGGGCCGGTCCGAGGGCTTCGAGTTGCGGTTCTTGTCGATGTAGTCGTTCTTGCCGAACCGCCAAGTCACCTTTACCCTTCCCAAGCTTGGGACGGTTGCTCGGATGTGGTTGGGGCCACCACACTCGAAACAAATCACGGTCCTCTTTTCCTTCCGTCCCTCCTCCTTTGTAAGCATGGGAGAATCTCCGCGAGGAGGGCTAGCTGCTCATCCGCAAGTCGCTCTATCGATCATCGGTTATGTCACGAGAGCGGCGAGGGAGAATCCGCAAGATGGCCCGTAAGAAGTGGATCGAACCAGATCGGTGACTAGTGCCATCGATCGAGACTTCGACCGACGAGAGACTATGTCATCTCGTGAGTCTTGAGGCGCGAGTAAAGCGCATCAAGAGTCAAGGTCGAGAGGTCCGTGGTGTCCTTGATGGTAGTCACCTTCATCTCCCAAACCCTAAGATCGAGTGTAGAAAGAATTTGACGGCGTTATCCGAGTCGGAGTATGTGAGACCGACGGCTTGGAGGTTGCTCAAAATCTTGTGAAAGCGAGAAAAGCACTCGTCAAGGGACTCACCGGCAAGCATCTCGAATTTCTCAGATTCTCGCTGAACGGGTCTTGTCGAACCGTCTTGATCCGGGTGGTGCCTCATGGTATGCATCGAGGGTCACCCGGATGTCGAGGCGACGACGGTGAGAGATGCGATCGAACTCGCTTACTCAACCCTCGAATGATGATGTTCCTCGCCTTAGCATTCGCCTCAACATCGCCCATATTCCGGCATTGATGTTCTCATCGGCAGGAACAACAAACTGTATCTTCACCTTCCGCCAGATGGCATACCCCTGAGCCTGGATGTAAGTTTCCATCCGGCTCTTCCAGAAGGGGTAATCTAGGCCATCGAAAATGGGCGGTTTGGTGGAATACTTGTCCATTGCCATGGCTCTTGGAGACCGGTTAAGATCTATGAGAAAGAGCTAACCGGCTCTGATACCAATTGTAGGATCGAAAACGGCAACAGAGGGGGGGGTGAATGGTGCCCTTTAAAAATCGCTCCCAAGTATTCACACAAAATTTTCTCCGATAGCTACAGGAGCTGTGAAGAAGTAATTGCAGGCTAACCGGAAATCACAGCAAACCAACGAACTGGTGGAACAGAGGAAACTAAAAATACTGCGGAGAACGATCACAAGCTACTGCAAAGCAAAAGGGGAAAAGCTAAAGGGAAAAGGGAAGCCACAACTGAAAAGGGACAAGACTGAAAAAGGCAAACAAATCAGCTGCTGCCCAGTGACTGAACCTGCTGAAATCTGCTAATTTTAAAACAGCAAGAAACTTGCATACGTGACTGCAGATTTGCACAGGGAATAGCCCACCATTCTGCCGAACAGCAGGGACTGGAATCTCACAAAAATTAGCTGAAAACTACTGCCAAAAACAGCCTAAAACAGCAGTGAACTGCACCCTAAAACAGACTTAAAAGACAGTCCAAAACAGCATAGAGTACTAGCAGCAGATAGATGAGTAGAGAGCAAAGATATGTGCTGCTACCGTGAACAAATTTGAAGGCCATAAAATCTGCAGTAAAGACAAAAAGAAAACTGCTACCAAAAGGAAAAACACAGCAGAAATAAAAAGCAAAAGAAAAGAAGACTAGAACCTGTTGACACAAGAAAACAAGAAGACTGAAAACTGCTAACTCCTGCTGCCGAAACAAACTGAAAGAGAGAACAAGAAATACTAGAACTGCACCTGAGAAAGAGAGCAAAAGAAAGCAGGAAAATCAAGCTGCATGGAAACTAGCTGGCCGAAACAGACTAGGAACTGAAGAACCAAAAAGAGGAAGAAGTCTGTTGACTACAAAGGTTGGCTGAATCTGAACCGAAGAATGAACACTAGATAGAGCATGAACGCTGGGAGCTAAATCGGTCAGAGGAACTTGAACAAAGAAAGATTACACCAATTAACACAGGAAATTCAAACCACTTGATTTCTTCTTTGTTGAGAAAGATAAACAATTTCAACGCTGAGGAGATGCAGATTTCACAACCAAGGAAACTAATTCCTGAAGAATCTCAGACTCTCGCATCTCTTGGCCAAAAGGCTTCAAACACAATATGGAATTAATTCTCTGAACAAACAAGAACCAAGAACTTAAAGCAGAGACTAGGGAATCACATGACGGGCAAAAGAGAGCTCAAACAGACACAGGAAAGAGTCACAGGGAAAGACAAAGAAATCAACGCAAATCAACAGACAAAGCTTCTGATAGATATGAGCGGAGAAATGAAGGATTACAGATGAGTCCCCATACGCATGGACATTAGAACAAAAGAAATGATTACAAGACTCTCAATCCATCATCTCCCTCTCAATCCTCAAAAACACCAAGAGCCTCACATGCTTCTTGGGAGAAACACACACCAAGTGATGAATGAGCACTAAAACACTTGTGAACCTCAAAGGGGTATGCAGCCCCCATCCCCTATTTATAGCCCTTGGCTAACGGGTCTCCAATCCGTTACGCCGGCTAAACCCTAACGGAGCCGTCTTCCGCTTGTGCAGCCTTGCGAAATTCCCTGCCGCCCCTTCGCACATTCCGGAAGCTCGCGCTCCTTGCCTCGCACGCCCGCAACACGTCGAGTCCACGCCGTCTTCGACACCTCATGACCGTTCGACCTCAGCGCCACCGCGCCTAGTCCGTCCACCGTGTCTCGCCACGACTCGCCTTGCCGTCCCGCGGACACACGACAAGAAAACACGCCACATAGCACCGCCGATACATGAACGTGTAAGTAGCATAAACAAGATCAAACAAGTCGCAATAATAGAATATACATCCTAACCCATACGACTTCGCTTGACCAAAGTCCGACCGAGCCCGTTGCACCCATGCAACGTCAGGGTCCGAACAAACCGACTCAAACTCGACTTTTGGAAACAGATGTCAATTACTCATCACTCACAATGGGATGACCTCCACATGGTCTCTCACGGCCAAAGAAAAAAAATCTAAGTTCTTACTCCGTTCATCTTCTCGTGTGAGTTTTTTTGTCTGGGCAACATTTGTGAGTGTGTGTTGCAGGGATTTCGATCCGACACATGCTGCGGCCGGACCGGAGCTGATCCACGGACTTGGCGTAGAGCGGCGTGCCGGGGCCGCACTTCTTGTGCCGCGCCTCGTAGTCGCGCAGCTTGTGCAGGAGGTAGGACGACGGCGCGTAAGGGGAGTGCTTGTAGTACTGCGGCGATTGGTTCCGGCTCAGGCACGCGCGGCGGTCAAAACCGGGCACGAGCAGGTTGCCGAAGAGCTCGTCTGCTGCCTTGGTTGCACCTGTGGCACTTGGACGAGAGACGTTTAATAATCCTGAGGGATTACGGGAACATGCCAAAAACTTGCGAATTACCAATAGGAGGTGAGACCGTGAGATGACTAATTTAGTTCACGTGTTCAAATGTACATACATCAATACAAAACTCTCGATCATACATGGGTTCTAGAGAATTTTCGAATCCGCAACCGCGAGCATGAAGAGAGGTTGTGCGGTCGTGGCCTTCTAGGCCAGAATCATGGCGGGGTTGCTTGTACAAGTGACTTTTCCAGGGCCAGAATCATGAAAATCACAAGAGAACTAAATTAGACTACCTCCAATCGTAGCGCTGGCCGCGCTGGGCCAAACGGTGGACGCGCTCGCCCGCCAGCCGAAGAAGAAGAGGAGCGGCAGCGTCATCAGGCAGACGATGAGCACCGCGCCAGCCCTGCCCCACCTCTCCTTCTTCTCCCTCCGCGGCATGCCGGCCCTCGCCGGCCGCGCCTCCGCCTCCGGATCGTCCAACTTTTTCTTGCCTCCGGTGCCACCCATTTTCGTCGCCTCTGTATATGCATATGATCGAATTGCAAAGCCAAGGTTTTAATAGATTTGCAGCGGTTAGCTTGTCATGACAACTACTACATGCTAGGGTCAGACTTCCCGGCGTTCGTCAGTGTACTAGCTGTACGTAGAAGATCCGTGTGATCGGCTCCATAAAGTCGCATTTTTCGTTCATTCGGATGCTACATTGCGTGCCAAATTAGAGCCGGATTTGATGTACAACTGGCTGTTTGACTTGTTGTGGTTACACATTAAATAGTAGGTAACATGGTTTTCCAGAGACCCGAGAGAGAGGTATCTGGAATCTAAAACTCAAGTAAGGGAAATAGTGTAAAATGGAGTATGTATGTCTTCAATCCAACAATGGTATCTTCTCTTCAGTTTTTTCCTCTTTTTTTTATTGTGTCCTATGGACTATATTTATAGTCATAGGTGAGGATGTTTACACAAATATCTCTCTTCGAGTCTTTATTACTGGAGGTATATATGTTTTTTGCTTGGTATGCCCTACATGGGTCTACCTTTTGCTTATATATATACTTGGTTTTATGCACGGTGGGCCGATTGGGCCATTGTTGGGACTAATCCCCAGCAGGAGCCTTTCATAAGTAAGGGCTTTGCAATGGATATACCATAACCATGCACTTCGCGCTTTGGCTCCCTCTGTCACTTTGGCCTGCCATTGTGGTCCATCAGATAAATAGACCAACACTTTTCATGGGGATCGCTGGGTCGGTGGCTAGGTTTCGTCCCGATGGTCCTCTAATCGGCGGATAGGCCTCATGTCAGAAGTCCCCAGGTCAGTCGGTAGGCTTCATCTTGGAAGTCCTCGAGGAAACAGGCAAGCTTCATTATGGAAGTCCTCAGGTCGACGTGTTGGCTTCACCGCATAAGTCCTTTGGTCAGCAGATAGGCCCCATGTAGGAAGTCGTCGAGCTGGCAGGTAGACTTCATCTTGGAAGTCCTCGAACTAGTTGGTAGGCTTCTCCTGGAAGTCCTCGAGATAGCAGGTAGACTTCGTCTTGGAAGTCCTCGAGCCGACGAGAGGGCTTTGTTATGAAAGTCCTCGGGCTGACATGCAGGCTTCGCCACGAAAGTCCTTTGGTCGGTGGATGGGCTTCATGTTAAAAGTCCTTGAGCCACCAAGTAGACTTCATCTTGGAAGTCCTTGAGCCAGTTGGGAGGCTTCGTCCTAGAAGTCCTTAAGCCAACGTGTAGACTTCGTCTTGAAAGTCCTCAAGTTGGCTTTTGTAGGCTTCGTCCTGGAAGTCCTCAAGTTGACGGGTAGTGATGAGGACATCACGACTGGACCGATTACACGAGCGCGAGTTAAAAAGATTAATCAACAGGTGAATTCGCTCTTAATTAAATTTGGCTTTAATTTACATTAGAACTGACTACTACCTAATGCTAGTATTTTAATTGTTCTCAGGTGCCCAAACCTGCTAAGGGGCAAGCTTTCATCCACTTGGTCTCCTCAGTGCCTCCGTGACCTAAACCGCTCTCTCAACACCCTTCAAATGTCGTTATTTTCGTCCCATCATTGTTTCTAGTATTTTGGTTTTCCCACCAAAACACCCTCTCTTTGACCGTGTATCTCACATCTTCCCTGAGCCTAGTCCATAGTCATCTTCTCCTTTGCAAGCGATCTCTATGCTTGCAGCGTATAGGTTCACCAATAGCTCACGCATTAGTAAGTCTCTCCGTATCGGTTTTCTCCGACCGCACTAAACTGTCGCTCGAACCTTCACTCCAACATCTCTTGTCTTCCATATGTCTTGTTTGAGCCCAACCATCATGCCTGACCTTCTTGACCGTATCTCAACTCATCTCTAAGCATAGTCCCGATCCGCACCATCGATCATAGTTTCCTCCAAACGTCCCTGCACAACAAAGACCAAGAAATTATTTTCGAGCAAAAATTTTTCATAACTTGACCCACATTATTTCAAATATACTTCATGCACCAAGAATGCAATGACCTAAGACTCCAAAACTCAACTCATAACCATTTCTACAAATTCCCAAAACCCTCTCTTTCAAATTCAAACACAACTGGTCGACCACCATTGACCGGTTGATCGTAATGAGGGAGCCGGTTAGACCGTGGCACCCATATTACCAATCGACCGCCGCCCACCCCGATTGGACCACTATCTTTTGGCTAGTCGGACCTCTCCGAATTCCCCGCACACACAAGCAAGCACCTCTCTCGAATAAACTAGCCGCCAACTAAAAACTGGTCACACCACACTAGCGGTCCGATCGCCCTAAAATCATGTCACACGGACATCGGTCAGTCCACCACCCCACCGGTCGAGACTACTCTAGCACAGCGATCAGATCACCTCTGCAGACCGATCAGACTGTTGCCCACTAATAGCAAAGCTGAAAACTTGCATAATTTTGCAAATAAAATTTTTAACTTGCACGATTGCCGGTTATTTAGCACATAAAAATCAGGGATATATTCTCAACATGGTTCACACGTGCCTAATCAAACAACTTAATCCCATGGGTTAGATCCTCACAAATCTTGACGTCCCGGAACAGCTCCTCCTTATTCACAGCCTTCCCTGGCATTTCACGCGGGCGTCGTGTAAGCACGGCTCCATGGACACGGCGCGCACGCACGGTGTCTCAGGCACCTTGTGGTTATTCGCGGTCAGCAGCATCGTCGGCCGCAGCCCCGCGAGGCTGCTGCTCATGTACCCGAACGTTGACATCCCAGTCGTGAGCAGCACGTCGGAGAAGCTGAGCAGGTAGATCTCCGCGAGCGCCTTCTGGTTGTGCGACCGCTGCCCCGTCGTCTGACGCTCCTCGTGGCTCGGCTGGAACACTCCCACCCGGCCGCTGCCCTTCGCCGCGTGCTCGTAGTACATCGACTTGATCCTCTCGTAGTAGTCGGCGTGCAGCGACGCGATCAAGATGGCCTTCGAGCCGGCGGCCGCGTTGGTACCGCTTGTCGTGCCGACGGCATTGGTGTCCGCATCGTCGCCATCGATGTCCGGCAGTATGTGCTCCTGCCGGGAGCACGCGAGGATTTGCTTGTACATGTCGTCGACCGGGATGGAAGCCCAGGAGAACATCCTGATCTGTATGCCGATCCTCTCTTCCGCCTGAGCCAGGTATGAGTGGTAGTACCTCGTGACCAAGCCCCACACGGAGTTCGTTGGGTGAAACAAGTAGCGGCCAAGAAGGTGGGACACGCTCTCCTTCGCCGGGAAGAGCCATTGGAGCTCATCCTGGAACACTGCAATCGAGTACAGCGACGGCACGAAGTACAAGTCGCTCTCCAGGAGCAGCCAGTTCACCTTCGCGAGCACGAGCTGGTCGTCGTTGCAGTAGAACAGCCCGTCCATGAACCGGTGGTCGTGCGCCAGGTTCAGGTACACGTACGGCGGCATCGACTGATGAATGAAGTTCCTGTACTGTGGTCTTTGTGGGGTGGGCACATGGTTCTTGTACAGCAGGCTTTAGACTAGTATCTTAGACTAGCTTTAGGACAGCTTTTGACTAGCATCTTAGACTAGCTTTAGGACAGCTTTTGACTAGCATCTAGGACTAGCATCTTAGCATATGCTTGGCTGGTTCTCAGCCTATAAATTTGTATCCCCAACCCCTCAGGTTGGCATGGCATTGTGCGAGAAATAAACCAAGAAAAATTGCTCCATATCCAAGTATCATCCTCTCCATGAGAGTAAGGATCTTGCTATCACCAAGAGCAAGAGTCCAGTTACTAACAAGTGGTATCAGAGCTATATTATCCTGTAGCCTGAGCATCTCCTCGCTCATCTCCTTCTCCACCTCGCAGCAGCCCCCACCCGTAGCAAAGCGCAGCTCAGGCTGTCCCGCTCCTCCTCTCCGAGGCGGGCGGCGGCTCGTCGAGCAGCCCTCTCCACGCAGCAGCCCCCGAGAGCGCGCCATGTCCGCAGGCGGTCTCGGCCTTCGATCGCCTCGAGCACGCGGCGTCGAGACGGCCGAGCTCGCCGCGTTAAGCAGCGCAAGCGGCGGCGGCGAGACGGCTGCGGCGCGAAAAAGCGTCAAGGCGTGGCGGCAGCGGGCTGGCGGCAGCAGGCGGAGGTGGAAGCGGCGGCGGCGGCGATGCAGCGCGTGCGGCGGCAGCGGAGGTCAAGGTTCTGCGGCAAGAACAAAGCTCCATCTCTGCTGGTGACAGCGCCGCGGATCTTGAGCGGCGGAGAGGAGGCAACATGAGGCGAGTGGCGCGATGGGCGCCGCGCCGCCCACGCGCGCGGCGGCAGCTCAAACAGCGCGGACGCGCGGTGGCGCTCTGGAGGAGGCGCGCGGCGGCGGCGTCTGGTCGACGGAGAGCGCGGCTGCACAAAGCGACGCGCTCTCTCCCGGTTCGATACCGTGGTCACCACGAGTACCAGGCTGTCGTCAGGGACGTCGGCCCGGCGGCGGGTGGCCTACCCTTACCAAGACCAACTACGTCGAGTGGGCTGCGGTGATGAGGGTAAAGCTCCAGGTGCGGCATATGTGGGATGCAGTCCGGTACGGCGACGTCGACTACGACCAGGATCGACGGGCGCTGGATGCTCTCATCGCTGCAGTCCCACCCGAGATGCAGTTCTCGCTTACCAACAAGCGGATCGCCAAAGTGGCTTGGGACGCCATCGCCGCAAAGACGCATCGGCGGCGACCGCGCGCAAGTCTACATTGCGGGCACTACGCGCGGAGGGGAGCACCGCCTTTAAGCCGGTGAGGGCGTTGATGACTTTGCTCTCCATCTCAACACTCACTTGCACAAGTTGGTGCGGTTCGGCGACGACACCTACGGCGAGGAGAGAGCGTGGAAAAGCTCTTCATTGCGTCCCCGAGAAGTACAAGCAGATGGCCCGCTCGATCGAGTCTCTGCTGGACCTCTCCACGATGACGATTGAGGAGGCGATGGGTCGCCTCAAGGTCGTTGACAACGATGAGCCACAGCGCCTCTCGGGACCCGTCACCATTGGCGGAAGCTCCTCCTCACTCGGGAGCGGTGGGGCGCCGGCCAAGGTGATAGGAAGAAGGGGAGCCTTCTTCCACGACGACGACGCATCGCGTGGCAAGCACGGCAAGCAGCGCAAAGACGCCCGTGCAGGGCGCGAGGACGTCTTGAGGGTGATGACCGTGGGCGCCCAGGGCGGCGCCGCTGGCAAGCAAAAGCCAGCACGAGACGACTCTTGCCACAACTGCGGCAAGCTTGGTCATTGGGCCAAGGATTGTCGACAGCCACGACGCGGCCAGCCCACGTCGGCGCAAGCGGAGGAGGAGGAGCGGCCGCTCGCTTCATTGCTCATACGAGCATCGAACTACCTCCGGCCGCACCGCCGCGGTGGCTCTCCTCCACCTTGACGAGCCAAAGCACACGCCCTCCTCGGCTACGGCTCGGCAGCGACAAGGGCGACGGGTGGTGCCTCGACACCGCGCCACCCATCACATGACCGGTCGACGGAGTTCTTCGCGAGTTTGACTCTAGCGTCCGAGGCTCCGTCAAGTTTGGGGACGCCTCCGGCGTGGAAATCAAGGGTGTCGGCTCCGTCATCCTCACCACCGTGTCTGGTGAGCATAGGCTGCTCACCGGCGTCTACTACATCCCCGATCTGCGGAACTCCATCATCAGCTTGGGACAGCTGGATGAGAACGGCTCGTGGGTCGAGATCGAGCACGGGTGTCTGCGGTTTGGGATCTTCGCCGCCTTCTTGCCAAGGTAACCGAGGCTAAAATCGACTCTACATTCTTCACGTGCGGTGGCACAACCCCTCTGTCTCGCCGCTCGTCGGGACGACGAGGCGTGGCGATAACGAGCGCTTTGGGCACCTTCACCCGAGGCCACAGGCGGCTCGGTGCCACGAAAATGGTGCGAGGCCTGCGTGCCTTGACCATGTGGAGCAGTTCTGCGACGTCTGCGTGTTGACGAAGCAGAGGCGACTCCCCTTTCCCCAGCGGGCGAGTTTTCGAGCCAAGGAAAGGCTCGAGCTCGTGCACGGGGACTTGTGTGGCCCGTGACACCGCCACACCGGAGGACGACGCTACTTCCTGCCGCCGTCGACGACCTCTCCCGCTACATGTGGGTGATGGTCCTCGGCGGCAAGGGAGAGCTGCGGACGCCATCGAGCGCACGCAGTCGCCGCGAGGCGAGTGCGGCCGCAGCTACGCGTCTTGTGCGTACGCATAACGGCGGCGAATTCACGGCGGCTGAATTCGCGTCGTACTGCGCTGATGAGGGCATTCAGCGTCACTACTCCGCGCCATACAGCCCGCAGCAGAACGGCGTCGTCGAGCGGCGCAACCAGATGGTTGTGGGGATGGCTTGGGCCCTCCTCAAGCAGAGGGGGATGCCGGCTGTCTTCTGGGGAGAGGCGGTGGTGACGGCCGTCTACATCCTCAACCGCTCGCCTACCAAAGGCGCCGGCGGCGGGGCCGTCGAGGCTTGTCATGGGCGCAAGCCGGCGGTCTCCCACTTGCGGGTCTTGGCTCCCTCGCGTTCGCCAAGGAGCTTGGCCACATCGGTAAGCTCGACGGCGTGAGCACTCGGGGTGTTCGCCGGCTACGGAGGCTCGAGGCCTACCGCATCCTCGACCACTGTCACACGTCAGCGTCCGCATCTCGCGTGACGTTGTGTTCGACGAAGGGCGAGGCTGGACGTGGGACAAGGCGGTGGACGACGGTTCGACTTCGACTCTCAGGGACTTTGTTGTCGACTCGTCCCACTTCGAGAGAGCCGGGAGCTAGCACTGTCTTCACCGAGCTCGTCCACCTCGACACCTTGCTCGCCACCGGCTCGGTGAGTGCTCCACCACCTTGGCACCGCCACGCCCACTCTTCACCACCGCCACTCACGCCTCCCGCACCGCTCACCACTCTCCCGCACCGGCGGCCACACCACCGGATCGGCCCCACAGCCGGTCCACGACGAGCGGCGCATGGTGGAGTTCGCTACTCATTGTCTCACACGCGAGACCGCGTCGACGCCACCACGACGACGAGCCTCTGCGCTATCGTACCATGGACAACATCCTCGAGCTGCCCGCCCACGGGTGGCGCAAGACGACGACGAGGCGGAGCGCACTTGGCGTGCGGCGGCGGCGAGCCCGCTTCGCCGAGGCGGAGGAGACACGGCGTGGCGTGTCGCGATGAAGCAGAGATGAACGCCGTCGGCGGAACCGACGTGGGGCCGGCGGATCTTCCCGCCGGTCACCGCGATCACCCTTAAGTGGGTGTTCAAGCTGAAGCGGGATGAAGCCGGCGCTATCGTCAAGTACAAGGCTCGCTTGGTGGCACGAGGCTTCGTGCAGCAGGAGGAGGATTGGCGCGTCCATCACATGGACGTCAAGTCTGCCTTCCTCAACGGCGACTTGAAGGAGGAGGCCTACGTCCGTCAGCCGCCGGGATTCGTCATCCCCGGCAAGGAGGGCAAGGTTCTCCGCCTGCGCAAGGCCCTCTACGGCTTGCGGCAGGCACCACGAGCCTGGAACGCTAAGCTGGACTCCACCCTCAAGCAAATGGGGTTCCAGCAGAGCGCACACGAGGCTGCGGTCTACCGGCGGGGCAAAGGCGGCAACGCCCTGCTGGTGGGCGTCTACGTCGACGACCTGGTGATCACCGGCTCCAAGGAGGCCGAGGTCGAGGCGTTCAAGGCGGAGATGAAGACCGCCTTCCAGATGAGCGACTTGGGGCTCCTCTCCTTCTACACGGGATCGAGGTCCACCAGACAGCTCAGATCTCCTCCGCCGGACCGCCTCGCCAAGCGCACCGTCGGTGGGCGGCCTCACCGATCGCAACCCACCCACACTCCTATGGAGGAGAGGTCAAGCCGAGCCGCAACAAGACGGCGGAGGAGGTGGGCGCGACGCAGATCTGCGGCGCATCGTGGGCGCCTTCGCTATCTCGTCCACACGCCGGTTGGCGTTCGCCGTCGGCTCGTCGATCGGTTCATGCGACCGACGGCGGAGCATCGGCGAGCGTGAAGAGGATCCTCCGCTACGTTACGGGCACCTCCGACTCGGCTTGCACTACCCAAGGTGTCCGTGGCGGCGCACTTCATCTGCACGGCGACGACCACGCAGCGACATCGACACCGGCAAAGAGCACAAGCGGGATTCTCTTCTTCCTCGGCAAGTGCCTCGTTAGCTGGCAGTCACTCAAGCAGCAGGTGGTGGCCCTGTCCAGCTATGAGGCCGAGTACTTAGCGGCTTCCACCGCTTCGACTCAGCGCCTGCTCGCTCGACTGCTTGGTGATCTCCTCGGCAGAGACACTGAAGCGGTGGCGCTCAGGGTGGACAGCAAGTCCGCTCTGGCTCTGGCAAAGAACCCCGTTTTCCACGAACGGAGCAAGCACATCCGGGTGAAGTACCACTTCATCCGAGGCTGTTTGGATGAAGGCAGCATCAAGGCGAGCTACATCAACACCACGGATCAGCTTGCGGACCTGCTCACCAAGCCTTTTGGGAGGGTCAAATTCCTCGAGCTCTGCTCTAGGATCGGGATGGTTCAACTTTCCCACAAGACGACGCACAAGACTTAGGGGGAGAATGATGAATAAAGTCCCTGTACTGTGGTCTTTGTGGGGTGGGCACATGGTTCTTGTACAGCAGGCTTTAGACTAGCATCTTAGACTAGCTTTAGGACAGCTTTTGACTAGCATCTTAGACTAGATTTAGGACAGCTTTTGACTAGCATCTAGGACTAGCATCTTAGCATATGCTTGGCTGGTTCTCAGCCTATAAATTTATATCCCCAACCCCTCAGGTTGGCATGGCATTGTGCGAGAAATAAACCAAGAAAAATTGCCCCATATCCAAGTGTCATCCTCTCCATGAGAGTAAGGATCTTGCTATCACCAAGAGCAAGAGTCCAGCGACTAACATCGACAGCACCGTCGCCTTGGCCGGGTCGTTCGAGATCTTCTTCTTGCCGAGGAGGTTTCCGTCATTTAATGATCGGAGGACACCCGATCCGGACAGGTTGGCGGCGGGTTGTCCGGCGGAACACCCACGTTGCGTCTGGGAGCGGCTCGCGAAACAGTCGGTGAAGTCGTTGGTGGAGCGGACGAGGAGGACGCGGTCGGTGAGGAGCGTGAGAGGAACGTCTTTGACGGCGACGACATGCGATTGCCTAGGCCGTTGTAGGGAAGCCAGACGAGGTAGTTGCACTCCATGACGTCCATGCTGTTGGAAATTAATCTTGACATGTAGGTATTTTAGTGTCTTGCATGTGTTTGCATGTGGCTGTAGAGGACCTATTCCTTGTAGCTACCGAGTCACCAGTTGTTGAGGCTATTTTTGGTGTGGTGGACCAAGAAATGGTCTTGATCCAAGTTTGTAGGATCAGGTGTTAGTTGAACGTGTGCATGCTTTGGAATGTATAAGTACCAGTCAAGTAGAAGTGAATAATGAGAAGAACAGAAAAGTAAGAAAAACTTGGCTATGCTGTTGCGGCCAAAGAAAAAAATCTAAGTTCTTACTCCGTTCATCTTCTCGCGTGAGTTTTTTTGTCTGGGCAACATTTGTGAGTGTGTGTTGCAGGGATTTCGATCCGACACATGCTGCGGCCGGACCGGAGCTGATCCACGGACTTGGCGTAGAGCGGCGTGCCGGGGCCGCACTTCTTGTGCCGCGCCTCGTAGTCGCGCAGCTTGTGCAGGAGGTAGGACGACGGCGCGTAAGGGGAGTGCTTGTAGTACTGCGGCGATTGGTTCCGGCTCAGGCACGCGCGGCGGTCAAAACCGGGCACGAGCAGGCCGCCGAAGAGCTCGTCTGCTGCCTTGGTTGCACCTGTGGCACTTGGACGAGAGACGTTTAATAATCCTGAGGGATTACGGGAACATGCCAAAAACTTGCGAATTACCAATAGGAGGTGAGACCGTGAGATGACTAATTTAGTTCACGTGTTCAAATGTACATACATCAATACAAAACTCTCGATCATACATGGGTTCTAGAGAATTTTCGAATCCGCAACCGCGAGCATGAAGAGAGGTTGTGCGGTCGTGGCCTTCTAGGCCAGAATCATGGCGGGTTGCTTGTACAAGTGACTTTTCCTGGGCCAGAATCATGAAAATCACAAGAGAACTAAATTAGACTACCTCCAATCGTAGCGCTGGCCGCGCTGGGCCAAACGGTGGACGCGCTCGCCCGCCAGCCGAAGAAGAAGAGGAACGGCAGCGTCATCAGGCAGACGATGAGCACAGCGCCGGCGCTGCCCCACCTCTCCTTCTTCTCCCTCCGCGGCATGCCGGCCCTCGCCGGCCGCGCCTCCGCCTCCGGATCGTCCAACTTTTTCTTGCCTCCGGTGCCACCCATTTTCGTCGCCTCTGTATATGCATATGATCGAATTGCAAAGCCAAGGTTTTAATAGATTTGCAGCGGTTAGCTTGTCATGACAACTACTACATGCTAGAGTCAGACTTCCCGGCGTTCGTCAGTGTACTAGCTGTACGTAGAAGATCCGTGTGATCGGCTCCATAAAGTCGCATTTGTCGTTCATTCGGATGCTACATTGCGTGCCAAATTAGAGCCGGATTTGATGTACAACTGGCTGTTTGACTTGTTGTGGTTACACGTTAAACAGTAGGTAACATGGTTTTCAGAGACCCGAGAGAGAGGTATCTGGAATCTAAAACTCAAGTAAGGGAAAGGGTGTAAAATAGAGTATGTATGTCTTCAATCCAACAATGGTATCTTCTCTTCAGTTTTTTTCTCTTTTTTTATTGTGTCCTATGGACTATATTTATAGCCATGGGTGAGGATGTTTACACAAATATCTCTCTTCGAGTCTTTATTACTGGAGGTATATATGTTTTTTGCTTGGCATGCCCTACATGGGTCTACCTTTTGCTTATATATATACTTGGTTTTATGCACGGTGGGCCGATTGGGCCATTGTTGGGACTAATCCCCAGCAGGAGCCTTTCATAAGTAAGGGCTTTGCAATGGATATACCATAACCATGCACTTCACGCTTTGGCTCCCTCTGTCACTTTGGCATGCCATTGTGGTCCATCAGATAAATAGACCAACGCTTTTCATGGGGATCGCTGGGTCGGTGGCTAGGTTTCATCCCGATGGTCCTCTAATCGGCGGATAGGCCTCATGTCAGAAGTCCCCAGGTCAGTCGGTAGGCTTCATCTTGGAAGTCCTCGAGGAGACAGGCAAGCTTCATTATGGAAGTCCTCAGGTCGACGTGTTGGCTTCACCGCATAAGTCCATTGGTCAGCAGATAGGCCCCATGTAGGAAGTCGTCGAGCTGGCAGGTAGACTTCATCTTGGAAGTCCTCGAACTAGTTGGTAGGCTTCTCCTGGAAGTCCTCGAGATAGCAGGTAGACTTCGTCTTGGAAGTCCTCGAGCCGACGAGAGGGCTTTGTTATGAAAGTCCTCGGGCTGACATGCAGGCTTCGCCATGAAAGTCCTTTGGTCGGTGGATGGGCTTCATGTTAGAAGTCCTTGAGCCACCAAGTAGACTTCATCTTGGAAGTCCTTGAGCCAGTTGGGAGGCTTCGTCCTAGAAGTCCTTAAGCCAACGTGTAGACTTCGTCTTGAAAGTCCTCAAGTTGGCTTTTGTAGGCTTCGTCCTGGAAGTCCTCAAATTGACGGGTAGTGATGAGGACATCACGACTGGACCAATTATACGAGTACGAGTTAAAAAGATTAATCAACAGGTGAATTCGCTCTTAATTAAATTTGGCTTTAATTTACATTAGAACTGGCTACTACCTAATGCTAGTATTTTAATTGTTCTCAGGTGCCCAAACCTGCTAAGGGGCAAACTTTCATCCACTTGGTCTCCTCAGTGCCTCCGTGACCTAAACCGCTCTCTCAACACCCTTCAAATGTCGTTATTTTCGTCCCATCATTGTTTCTAGTATTTTGACTTTCCCACCAAAACACCCTCTCTTTGATCGTGTATCTCACCTCTTCCCTGAGCCTAGTCCATAGTCATCTTCTCCTTTGCAAGCGATCTCTATGCTTGCAGCGTATAGGTTCACCAATAGCTCACGCATTAGTAAGTCTCTCCGTATCGGTTTTCTCCGACCGCACTAAAGTGTTGCTCGAACCTTCACTCCAACATCTCTTGTCTTCCATATGTCTTGTTTGAGCCCAACCATCCTGCCTGACCTTCTTGATCGTATCTCAACTCATCTCTGAGCATAGTCCCGATCCACGCCATCGATCATAGTTTCCTCTAAACGTCCCTGCACAACAAAGACCAAAAAATTATTTTCGAGCATAAATTTTTCATAACTTGACCCACATTATTTCAAATATACTTCATGCACCAAGAATGCAATGACCTAAGACTCCAAAACTCAACCCATAACCATTTCTACAAATTCCCAAAACCCTCTCTTTCAAATTCAAACACAACTGGTCTGACCACCATTGACCGGTTGATCGGTAACAGAGGAGCCGGTTAGACCGTGGCACCCATATTACCAATCTGACCGCTCGGCCAACCCCGATTGGACCACTATCTTTTGGCTAGTCGGACCTCTCCGAATTCCCCGCACACACAAGCAAGCACCTCTCTCGAATAAACTAGCCGCCAACTAAAAACTGGTCACACCACACTAGCGGTCTGATCGCCCCTAAAATCATGTCACACTAGACATCGGTCAGTCCACCACCCCAGCCGGTCAGGCTACTCTAGCACAGCGATCAGATCACCTCTGCAGACCGATCAGACTGTTGCCCACTAATAGCAAAGCTGAAAACTTGCATAATTTTGCAAATAAAATTTTTAACTTGCACGATTGCCGGTTATTTAGCACATAAAAATCAGGGATATATTCTCAACATGGTTCACACGTGCCTAATCAAACAACTTAATCCCATGGGTTAGATCCTCACAAATCTTTACGTCCCGGAACAGCTCCTCCTTATTCACAGCCTTCCCCTGGCATTTCACGCGGGGCGTCGTGTGTAAGCACGGCTCCATGGACACGGCGCGCACGCACGGTGTCTCAGGCACCTTGTGGTTATTCGCGGTCAGCAGCATCGTCGGCCGCAGCCCCGCGAGGCTGCTGCTCATGTACCCGAACGTTGACATCCCAGTCGTGAGCAGCACGTCGGAGAAGCTGAGCAGGTAGATCTCCGCGAGCGCCTTCTGGTTGTGCGACCGCTGCCCCGTCGTCTGACGCTCCTCGTGGCTCGGCTGGAACACTCCCACCCGGCCACTGCCCTTCGCCGCGTGCTCGTAGTACATCGACTTGATCCTCTCGTAGTAGTCGGCGTGCAGCGACGCGATCAAGATGGCCTTCGAGCCGGCGGCCGCGTTGGTACCGCTTGTCGTGCCGGCGGCATTGGTGTCCGCATCGTCGCCATCGATGTCCGGCAGTATGTGCTCCTGCCGGGAGCACGCGAGGATTTGCTTGTACATGTCGTCGACCGGGATGGAAGCCCAGGAGAACATCCTGATCTGTATGCCGATCCTCTCTTCCGCCTGAGCCAGGTATGATTGGTAGTACCTCGTGACCAAGCCCCACACGGAGTTCGTTGGGTGAAACAAGTAGCGGCCAAGAAGGTGGGACACGCTCTCCTTCGCCGGGAAGAGCCATTGGAGCTCATCCTGGAACACTGCAATCGAGTACAGCGACGGCACGAAGTACAAGTCGCTCTCCAGCAGCAGCCAGTTCACCTTCGCGAGCACGAGCTGGTCGTCGTTGCAGTAGAACAGCCCGTCCATGAACCGGTGGTCGTGCGCCAGGTTCAGGTACACGTACGGCGGCATCGACAGCACCGTCGCCTTGGCCGGGTCGTTCGAGATCTTCTTCTTGCCGAGGAGGTTTCCGTACGAATGATCGGAGGACACCCCGATCCCGGACAGGTTGGCGACGGGGATGTCCTGCGGGAACACCCACGTTGCGTCTGGGAACGGCTCGCAGAACAGGTCGGTGAAGTCGTCGGTGGAGCGGACGAGGAGGACGCGGTCGGTGAGGAGCGCGTAGAGGAACGTGCTGAGCAGCGACAGCATGCGGTTGCCTAGGCCGTTGTGGGGAAGCCAGACGAGGTAGTTGCACTCCATGACCTCCATGCTGCGGCCGGACCGGAGCTGATCCACGGACTTGGCGTAGAGCGGCGTGCCGGGGCCGCACTTCTTGTGCCGCGCCTCGTAGTCGCGCAGCTTGTGCAGGAGGTAGGACGACGGCGCGTAAGGGGAGTGCTTGTAGTACTGCGGGGATTGGTGCCGGCTCAGGCACGCGCGGCGGTCAAAACCGGGCACGAGCAAGCCGCCGAAGAGCTCGTCTGCTGCCTTGGCTGCACCGGTGGCACTTGGACGAGAGACGTTTAATAATCCTAAGGGATTATGGGACACATGCCGAACACTTGTGAATTACCAATAGAAGGTGAGACCGTGAGATGATTAATTTAGTTCACTTGTTCAAATGTACATGCATCAATACAAAATTCTCGATCATACACGGATGATATGGAAACTCCAGTGAATTTTCGAATCCGCAACTGTGAAATTTTCGAATACGCATAGGCTTCGTTTTGCAGCTAATCAGTAGTATGTGTGTATACATAGCATGAAAATCACAAGAGAACTAAATTAGACTACCTCCAATCGTAGCGCTGGCCGCGCTGGGCCAAACGGTTGACGCGCTCGCCCAGCGGCCCAAGGAGAAGACGAGGAACGGCAGCGTCATCAGGCAGACGATGAGCACCGCGCCAGCCCTGCCCCACCTCTCCTTCTTCTCCCTCCGCGGCATGCCGGCCTTCGCCGGCCACGCCTCCGCCTCCGGATCGTCCAACTTTTTCTTGCCTCCGGTGCCACCCATTTTCGTCGCCTCTGTATATGCATATGGTCGAATTGCAAAGCCAAGGTTTTAATAGATTTGTAGCGCTTTGCTTGTTATGCGAACTACTGCATGTTACTTCCCCGGGTTCGTTAGTGTGTACTGAACGTAGAAGCTCGTCGGCTCCGTTGTTTCGGTTTCAGCTTATGACTTCTGACTTATTTTTTACTATTTATAAATTTTATTTTTTTTGAATTTTTAGTTTTTTTTAGCTTTTTATCGGTTCTTTTTTCCGTATTCATTTACGTTATCCGTGATGAGATAGCATATTTTTCTATTTTTATTTTTTTTAATTTAGTTATGTCAAATAAGTCACCTTCAGTTATAATAAAATTTTAATCACTACAATATAATTTTTATCATAAGCTACACTATTTTAGCCCAACCGATTGGGATGCTACTTTGCGTGTCAAATTAGAGCCAGATTTGATGTACAACTGGCCGATGACTTGGGTAGTGGAGCCACCATGTGATTACGCCATTGGGAATGGAGCTGGCGATAGCCTTGCGTGTCTTGGCTCAGTGGGATATTTGGGGGTGTCAATGCGTAGCGTACCGGACACGACGAGGAGTTCTTTTTCTCTATCTTGAAATGTGGACCTTAAATTTGACAGTGTGATGTAAATGTTGTTGAAAGTTGTTGTCATATGTAAAATAGTCTGATTATCATGTGGTAAATGGTTGACCAGCCATATGGTTTTTGAAAATTATACATCAAACACTTTTGTTGATGATATGTTTGTACTGTCATCTAAAACAAAATTCTGAGCTAAAACTAAATAGAATTTAACTAAAATTGAGTGTTTTCTGGTGCTCTTAAGCGGTCAAACTGCCTATACATTGGGGGTCTGACTAGCATGGTACCAACGGTTAGACCACCGCCGTCGGCCAGATCGGCCAAGTAATGGCGGTCAGACTGGTTTTTGGCGAATTTGTGTATTTTAGTTTGAGGTTTGCTCATAGAGTTAGGATCAATGTATGAGCATAGTTGAGTGTATGTATGTTATGGGTGTCGATGTTTATTGTGTGTTGCATGATATATTGCTTTGACTAACATGAGCCTAGTGTATGAAATTTGTGCTTGAGATGGTTGCTTGATCTTTAGATGTGTAGATGGTTTGGAGAACGTTAGCGGTCAACGCCAATGGATCGGGACTAGACGGGGGAGCTAAGGTCCATGTGGTCAAGTAAGTCCGGATAAGGCTATGTGGTTGAAGCAGAAATCACAAAGAAGATAAAAATTGTGAAGAAGCGAGTTGGTGATGTGGTACACTGAGTGACGAGGTCGATGCACATAGAAATGGTTCGAGGGAGTCTGAATGAGTGAAAAGATAACGACTAGTCATTTGGCACTACGAGCTACGTGTCAAAGCATGCAAAGATGCTTTCAGTTAAATATGAAGAATTTTTACTCATCAGTTGTATCAATCGATGATTTTGTATACTGTGTAGTGCTACATGACAGCTTGCTTGTTATTGGTTGTAGGACTCCAAAGCTAGGTCATACTGAGGCGGACAGGACCGGGACTAATATAGGAGAGCTTAGGTCTAGAGTGGTCAAGAGATCAAGACTAAGCTAGAGTAGTTGAGGTCCATAACGATCAAGATACCGCCGGAAGATGACTGGGGCTAACGGATTGGTTACAAGTAGGGAAGATAAGGAACAAGAGCAGAGCTACCGTTGGTAGATATGATGGGCAACGACAAGGTGGATTGGAACTAAGCTTAAGGTGGAGCTAAGGTCTAGAATAGTCAATGAAACCAGGTACCGTCATAGTGTATAGAGAGGCATGTGACGTGCCAATTGACTATCCTTTTGCAAGCAAAGACAATTCGGTGGGATCCGGACGAGTGACAAGCTTGGCAGTAAGTCATTAGGATCATGTGGAGTTGAAGATGAAGTACGTGACTGCTTCAAGACGAACAAAGTGCGAAGCTTCGTGGAAGATAGATTGGGGCAAAATAATCTTTTTGTGTGCCACTTGAAAAGCGTGCATGTACGAGTGTAAATCCAGTATGGTGTTGGGTTAATAAGTTAGCCCATATAAAAAGAATGAAACCCAATTAGAGGTGCTGGTTATAGTTTTTTGTAAGCCTCCACTATATAAGGAGACAAGGTAAGAGAGTTAGGGTTGGCTCTCTAAGAAGCCAAGTGGAAGAGAGTTAGTGTTCTTAGAGAAACATTTGAGAGATGAGTTATGACTTCTTGTCTTGAGTTTTTTGTCATCCTTAAACTTTGTAGTTGGCTAGGGAGTGGCTATAAACATTTGTCACCAAGCATTAATAGATATCAAAATTCATCTAAATCTTTCTCCTCTTTGTTTAAATGTTGAAATCTTGATTTGCCTTAGTTTTTGATGTTTTATCTTCTCCTCTTGATCTTGCTGTGATCCATAGAGAGTAATAGGTACAAGATGGGTCTAGTTGATCAATCTTTACCCATCTAGATCACTCGTATAGCAAGGCTTGAGATCAAGTCTAGTTCATCTTGACAATTTGGATCGTCTTATCTTCGATTGTTTCTTAACTATTTGGTTTCCGTTTGAGGGTTGTTTCTATTGTGCTTCTGATCTTGTTAGTTCCCTCTAATTATTGAAGTGAAGAAACTTTTATATTCAAAAGGTATTGATTTTATTAAAATAAAAAAGTGGAAAAATCATTTACCTCCTTTGGTCCCTGCCATTGGTCCGAAATCGTTCGTGATGCATGGGTTGATCAGAAGAACGATCATTACTTTGCACGGCCTGAACTAATCATCAAGAAGTCGCGGACCTGGTTTGGTTAGGTCCATTAGAAGCCCAGGTTACCGTGAATATTAACTTCTCCCTTTCCGTTTCTCAAGCCTGCACCCTGATTCGGCAGTAGAGCTGTTCAAACTCGGCTCAGGCCGGGCTTTGAGCTGGGCTTGAGAAAGCTAGGCCTTCAAATAATGGGCCCAAATCCTGACAACATGTTTCCCAAACTCAAAGCCTTGCCCAGCCGAAAACGAAGCCCGGCTGACAAAAAAAAATCATCATTTACTATCTACCAAGATGGCAGAAAATTCATCTACTGTCAACCAAAATATTCAACCAAAAAAAAATCAAGAACTTCCCTAATAGGCAATGGCAAGAATATTACGGAGTCAAAAGTTATATCTCGTATAAACAGCCCAAAAGTTATAAATCGTAGTCAAAAGGCACAAGCCGCAGCTAAAAAGAACATGCCCTACAAGGTAAAATCCAAATGACTTTTAGGGGCATTGGCAAGTTTCCCCTTTTTTGGGATAAATATAGCTGCTTAAGGCTTTGTTTGGTATTGTGCTGGATTACGACAATCTCGTTCGGATCAACCATTCTAAGATATTTGGGTGTTTGGTTAGATGGTATATTATTGTGATCTAGAACATATGAGATGAAACAAAAAAAGGAAAATTATTTAATAAAACAAATTATCTAACTTTACATGATTTATCAAATAGAGTAAATAGATAATTAACATTTGTCCACATCAACTTAAAAAATCAGCACGACACAACAATCACTGTGCCTAAATCATAGTCAATACATAATACAACTGATATCAGAATGTTCCATACATGTTTCCAATTAGTTCTCTTTGTGTCTTTTCTATTATTGAGAAAATTCTTTTTATACCACTGAAGGTTAGACGATCCCGGATATGCTATTAAAAAATCTATTTCCTTTGATGTCATAGAATTTTTTAGGGAGTGGCTATTGCAAAGGCGATTGAAATTTTTTTATCTCTTAATCACTTGAAGTTGCATTCTCAATCAACTAAAATTGCAGTTGATTTATTTGGAGGGGGGCTGCAATTTCAGTTGATTGAGAGTGTAACTAAGTGTAACTTTAGTTGCACTCTGAATAACCTGAAGTTGCAGCTGTTTTTTTAGGGGCTGCAATTTTAGTTGATTGAAAGTGCAACTTCAAGTGACTGAGAGATAAAAAAATTTCAGTCGTCTTTGCAATAGCAAAACCGAATTTTTTGTGCCACCGAATTTCTACTCTGTGACCCTCCTCAGCAGCGGCAAATAGGGACACGAAGTAGGAACTCGGTAGCATGGAAGGTGACGAACTTTTTAGTATAGCATATCTCGACTCTAAGTGGTATGGAATGGATTTTCTTGTTACCGATCGTTTCGATCAACAAGCTTCAACCCTGCGGGCACGTCCTCGCAGCGCCGCACATGCGGCACGATCTTGCCGGCGTCGTCCCATCGCTTGCAGTAGCTCAGCGGCGCGACGTGGAAGCACGGCTCCATGGACATGTCCCGGCTGCACGGTGGGCTGGACCCAGCCGCCTCCTTGCGCAGGACCCACGGCGTCAGCCCGCCGAGCCCCTGCGCCACGTACCCGAACGTCGACTGGCCGGTGGTAACCAACATATCCGTCAGGCTCAGCAGGTACATCTCGGCCCAAGCCTTCCGGTCGTGCGACTTCACGCCATAGTGCTGGAATTCGTCGTGGCTCGGCTGGTCCACGACCACCACCTCGCCGTTCGCCGTGGCGTGCTCCCAGTACATGTCCTTCATCTTCTCGTAGTACCAGGCCTTGAGAGAGGTGATCACAACAGCACTGGATTCGACACTAGGCGCCGTCGTCGTCACGGCCGGCTCTTCCGTGCCCAGCACCGCCGGGAGCAGCCTCTCCTTCTGCGTGCACGTAGTGATCTGCTCCAGGAGCTCCGGCGACTCCGCCTGCCACGGGAAGACGCGCACCTGGATGCCGACTCGGCGCTGCGCCCACGCGAGGTGCGCGCGGTAGTACCGCGTGACGAGGCCCCATACGTGGTTGGTCGGGTGGAACAGGTACCGGCCGAGGTGGTGGAACACGGCGTCGCGCTCCGGGAACAGCATGTCGAGCTCATCCTGGAACGCATTCACAAGAAACAGGCCCGGCACGATGTAGCTATCCGTCCTCATCAGCAGCCACTGGATGTTCGCCAGCAGCCGCTGGTCCTCGGCGCAGAAGAACAGCTGGTCGTAATCCGTCTGGTTGTAATCGAGATGGATGTACGCGAACGCCGGCATCTCCGCGGCCGTGGCGCCGGCCATCGCGTCGGTTTTGAGCACTCTGTTCTCCCGCAATTTCCCGTACCGCTCCGCGGTGTCGAGGTAGAAGCTCTGGTAGTTCACGAGCGGGAAGCCCGGCGGCAGCAGCCACGTCGTGTTGGGGAAGGGCTCGCAGAACAGCTCGTCCATCTCGCTGCTGGGGTCGACGAGGAGGACGCGGTCGGTGAGCAGCGCGTACAAGAACGCCGACGCCGCAGCCAGGATCCGGTTCCCGAGGCCGCGGTACGAAATGGAGACCAGGTACTTGCACTCCGGTGTCGCCGCGCTCTTGCCTGACTTGAGTTGCTCCAGGGCGTTGCTGTAAGCGGCGGTGCCCGGGCCGCACCGTCTTTGCAGGGCCTCATGTTGTCGTAACTTGGAGACGAGGTACAGCGAAGGTTGCCTGCCGGCGTTCCGACGGTACATGGCGGACTGGTACCGGCTGTGGCAGGATTCTTGGTGGAAGCCGTCGACCAAGAGGCCGCCGAGAAGCTTGCCGTGTGCCGTCTCCGGGGCAGGAAGGAGGCCTCGTCAGGACCTGCCAAGTCGCAGAAGTATAAGCGTACTGTCACATTGATAGTCTCTCAAACAAAGTTGTCGATAACGTACCGGTGACCATATCAATTTAATTCTTAGAATAATACATTTCGATATCGGTTCATACCGACTAACCGTTTCGGATTTAATATAATAATACAAGTGTATATATATATATTAATTATATACACACACCAAATATCACTTATAATATTATTTCAAATATATAGTGTACTATCAAATATAACATATAATTCAATAGAAGTATTATCAATTCCACCAGTACCAGCCGGTATTAACCGGTATGGTATGGTATATAGAGCTACTTTGTACCGGTTTAAATGCCAAGACGGTACATACCAGTCAGTATGACTGGTACCGTAATGGTATTAACAAGTTTGGTCTCAAATGCACACAGTTGAACACATATGTTTTTTAGTAAATTTTGCTGAAACTTCTTTTGGAAATTCTACTGAAACCCTCTAAAACATACATGAAACTTATTTAAAACTTGCTGAAATGTGAACAAAATTTGTTTGAAGCTAGACTTGAAACCTTTTGAAACTTTTCATGAAACATGGTAAAACCTATTTGAAACTTCAAACTCAAAACATGAACTTCATGAAACTTTTGTGCAACTGAAAACTCCATGAAACCCCACGAAATAACGTGGGTTAGCGCTCCATAATATTTAGTGTAGATTTGTATTAGTTCTACAAATCAAAATGTCTAAGTTAGCTAAATCTACACTGTTATAATATGAACCAACCACAATTAATATTGTAGATTTGTTCTCTTTTTCATTGATCAATGTGGTAATTTCTAACTCTTGAGGGTGAATGTGGTGTCTGTTGTGGATAGAAAACCAAACATACCTTTTCTCCTTTATGGACACAGAAATAGAGAAGTTAAAGAATATCAATGCACTTTGAGAGGGGTGAGTACAAATGAGATATTTGGCCCTCACATGCCCCTTTGGGGCTTTTTAACTTAGGCCCCATTTCAAATAGTTTCAGCTTATATCTCTTTTTTAGCTTTCATTTATTTAAGCCAAAATTCATTTGTAATACATCGATTTCTAATTTTGGTTTATTTTCACTTTGTTGACTTTTTATTTTTATTTTTCCCTTATTTGTTTGTATTATCCATGATGATATAACTATAATTCTTATTTTTTTCTCAATTTTTATTTCATTTTTTTCTTATTTTTCTTAGAAAAAGCTAACATCCGCTATAATGTAATTTTAGTCCGAAGCAACAAGCCAAAACCCAAGGCCGAAGTCATGAGCTGCTTGGAGCGCTGCCTTACTATGTTTACTTGGCAGTCCAAGTGATTGAATATCTCACTTCATGGGCTTGTGTTTAGGCCTTTAAGGCAATCCTGACACCCCAAGGGGTAGGTACCCCACAACAATATCTTTTTTTATTGTTTTGCCAATATAATAGATTCAAATAATTGTGTTTTTTTAGCGGTTAAGGTTTTAAATGTTGATTGCACGCATTCTAAAATGGCATCTAAATGAGAAAACAGGGATTGAATTTTAGATAGCTACAACCTGCAATAAAATAACCATTTAGCTAAAAAGTTCTCGAAATTAAAGGATGGGCAGTGGCATGGTGGTGGAAGCTAGCAAAAATATTCATTGCCACCCAACTATGCTCTTTACTTAGGGTCGACACAGTATGCATCACTTAATTTGTGTCAATTAAAGTATACACACATGTTCTCGCATATATGTGCCTTATATTTTGAAACAAGGTTGCAAAATTATGTACATTATATTTTGTAACGGAGAGTGCACTAAGAAGTGGAATTTTATATAACCTACCCAACACAAAATTTGTCTTAAATTGTTACAACTTTGTGTTCATTTTTTTAAAGAGCAAACGATCGACACTTGTTCTAAAGAGTAAAGAATATACCAATAGTTGTCAAGAAATCTCGACTACTTAAAAAGGGAAGCTGCTAGCCTACACTATACCTTTAGAATGCATTTATAACGATATATCAGTTTTGTGTTTCTCAAAGTTTTAATTGCATAAAAGTTTCAGATTTCAAATTTGAAGTTTCAAAGTAGATTTCAGCGTGCTTTAAGAAAAGTTTCAAAATGGTTTCAGATTTTGAGTCTAATGTTTCAAACAGGTTTCAATATATTTCAAGAAGTTTTAAAAAGTTTAAACATGTTTCAGTAATGTTTCAGATGGTTCAACAAAGTTTCAAAATCAAAACGAGTTTCAAAAAAAAAAGAACGAGTTTCATACTCGAGGGCCGCGACGGCTCGTTGTTCGCCGTCTCCCTTGGGCGGCAAACCCCTGGCTGTCGCGGTAGCCAGCGGCCGCTCGTCATCTGCCTTCGCCCTTGGGTGAGCCTGTGGCTGCCGCGCGAGCCAACGATGGTTCGCCGTCCTTTGCCGCCGTGCCAACTAGCCACCCGCCATCCGCCAAAGCTCCCCTGCTGTCGAGAGTTGGGCACAACATTGAGATCCACTGATTTTGTGTACGTAGAACACAGCCTCTCGTTGCAGATGATCCCGCTCGCTCGCCCATGGCGAGCACGCTCACTGCCACCGCTAATGCGCCGCCCTGTTTCTCATCACCTCTCGCCGCAGTCTCGCCGGCTGAGGGTCTGGCAACTCGATTGGGAGAGAGAGGAAGTTGGAACGGGAGGAAGCGAAGGCGAAGGATTTTGGGGAAGTGGTTTGTATCGTGCATGGGTTTAATCGAAGGCCTATCCGATTGCATTAAGAGCAGTATAATACAAACACTTAGAGAGATATTTAATAATCAAAAAATATTTTTTCTACCACATAGGATAGATAAAGCTCTTATTTTTAAGCATCAGTGCTTAGCATGTACTTATGTGTATAACTATATCTAATTAAAAGATAATATAACATCTAAGTACATATGAAAGAGATGTTTGCATTAGAGAAAGTAACTTTTACATGAGTGCTTGATGATGTGGCTATATTATCTCTCTTTAAGCTTTTATATATAAGTATCTTGTATTGTACATGCCCTAATAAAAAATGTTGAAAGGGTGACTAATATTCTAAACTTTTACAAGTGGAAGATACTGCTGTAAGGATTTTAGATGAATCTCAGTAGAATTGAGACTCTTATAGCTCTTTTGAGTAATATTTCTATTTTACTTTGGAGCATTAGAAGGATTGAATATAGAGAACACAAACAAGTACAAGGCAAGCAAAAAGAACTCATCTAAAGTAAAGTGAATAAGAAGATTAGAGACTACTCATCTAAAGTAAAGTGAACAAGAACATTAGAGACTATGTTATTCTTTTAGCATTAAATTCTTGTAAAGGGGTAAGGATCTGAGAGAACTAAAAGGTTCAAAAGGGTTGGGAAACATCAACAATGTCTCATACTCTATTGAGGTCATGTTTAATGAATTTGTGGT
The DNA here is from genome assembly GCA_036346245.1 of Bonia amplexicaulis. Classification (NCBI taxonomy): domain Eukaryota; kingdom Viridiplantae; phylum Streptophyta; class Magnoliopsida; order Poales; family Poaceae; genus Bonia; species Bonia amplexicaulis. The sequence continues at coordinate 19,757,082 of CM070751.1, read as the reverse complement.
TGGTTTCGGTGAATTTTTTCTCTTTTGTTATGGTTGCTTTGTCTCCGTTAGTGTAGTTCTCTTTACGAGATTAATCTACTTCATTCTTGATATTATATATGTTTATATCGAATCTCAAAACTCTGATCGATTTAAGGATCGTTGTGCATAAGATAATAACAGAGTATAACACATAGTGTCTAAAAATAAGATCAAATTTCGTATATCGTTTTGTAGCCTTCTGTTCTCTTAAAAGGAGAGTTGGTCGTGAGTGATGTGTTACTCCTTCCATCCCGAACTCGTACAATAGTCTATGGATATACATCCATAGGTGGGGGCCTCGACCTTCCTCTGGTAGTTTCATAACAAACTCCCCAATAATATCTATATGTACTTATCTTTCCAAACTGAGCTCTAAGTCAGGTCTAACCTCACATGCATTAAAACTTAGGGATATTTAGTTTAATGACAAATTTGCCACACCAAACTTCACCTAGATTTGGCATGCAAAAATTTGGTAGCCAAATTAATTATTAATATTTTGGCAAAAGATTGTTAAGAAAATAAACTAAGAAGCTAAGAGAGAAGGAAATCTTGCTAAAGTTCGGTAGCAAATCAAATACTTGCTAAATGTAATCAACAACACTAAAATTTGATAAGGCTAATAACTCCTATATTATAGCTGGTAGATTCTCCGGTCGGAGAGGCGTGCCACGTCAGCATTTATGCGAAAGCCCGTACGTTTTGTGAAATCGCGTAGAGGTCCTCTATTCTCGCAAACAAGTCCCTACCAAGTTTTTTCCGGAAAGCACCCTCCACTTCACCGATAGCACCCCGCGGTTTTCAAAATTATGTATAGGTCCTTGTTTAGTTACGTACAGGTCCTTGCAGGTCCTCGGTTTTTTGTGAAAAAACCCTTTGGTTTTCCCAATTACGCATGTATTCTCGATTTTTTTAAGAAACTCCCCACGAATTATCGTCTCTTTTATTTCTCACCACACGGTAGCTAGCGCGGCGTGACGCCGCGCTTACGTAGCTAATATTAACAACAATTGGTAGCAAACAAACCAGTCCCCCGGTCTCACACGATTATTTTCCCTCCTCCCTCTCCTCTTCACCCTTGACTCAGTTGACAAGGACAGAACACGCAGCCGGCGTCAGCAGCTCCTGTGGCTCTGCCACCGCCGTGATGACCCCATGTAGTTCGGCGATGGGCAGAAACGCGGGTGCAATCTCCGCAGGCCGGATCTAGTTCGTAGCACTGGACGGTTGCAGCAGTGGGTTCGACAGGGTTCGCAGTCGGACAGGATTCTGCTCGCTCTTCAACTCTTCTTGCGAGATGACTCCCTCCTCCCTCTTCTCCTTTGTTCACCAATTCACGATACGAACACCAGAGCTCATATCTATTTTTTTTGTCTGATTGTGTGATCCGTTGTCCTCTGAGACAATCTATTGATTTGTCATTTTTTTTCATGCTGATTTTGTTCTCAGGGCGCATGACTATCATCTATAACTACTTTTGTTTGGGAGAGAATTCTACGGACAGGATAGCATCTATCTCGCTCATAGCAATAGGGCTCATAGAAGGACATTGTGAGATCATGTGAAGGTCACCTTATGATTGTGATGAGTAATTAATCTTTATTTTAGAGTTTGTGTAGAGCTTGAGTTTGGTTTTTAAGGTTTATGCAGAAGTTTGCCCTCTAAGACTTGCTCTTTACGATCGCTGCTGTATGTTTCTGTGGTCGATAGTAGTATTTATGACCATGCGGTCGGCAGTAGCATTTACGACCATGTGGTCGGCAATGGTATTTACGACCATGAGGTCGACAGTCGATGTTACGACTTGAAGTTGGCAGTCGGTTTTACGACTTCGTGGTCGGCAGTCAGTTTTACGACTTTGTGGTCGACGGTCGATTTTACGACTTTGTGGTCGGCAGTCGATTTTACGACTTTGTGGTCGCAGTCGATTTTACGACTTGGTAGTCGACATTGATCTTACGACTTGGTAGTCGACATTCGATTTTACGACTTGGTGGTCGTAGTCGATTTTACGACTTTGTGGTCGTAGTTGATTCTACCACTTTGTGGTCGGCAGTCGGTGTTACGACTTGGTGGTCGACAGGTGCTCCTACGACTTGGTGGTCGTAGGTTCTGCTGGTCAACAGTCGTAGCTCTGATTGGCCATGGTCGATAGTTGTGACTCTGACTGGCCGTGGTCGATAGTAGTGACTCTGACTAACCGTTGTCGTTAGTCCTAGCTCTGTCTGGCCGTGGTCGTAAGTCATAGATTCTGCTGGTTGTGTGCAGTGATCATAGCGCCCTGCCTGTGTGGTCGTAAGTCGTAACGACTTGCTGAGTGGTCGTAGACAGCTGGGAAGTCTTTTAGGACTACGAGTACCTCTTGTCTTGTACATCCGAGTAGTCGTAAGTGGTATAAGGTCAGCTGGGTTGTTCTCTGAGTGCACTCTATTTATGTTGATTGATGATTCCCGTGTATTGTGCAGTGCTATGTGATGCTTTGCTTGTCAGTGGTGTTTGCAGGACTTTGGAGCTAGATTATGGTGAGGCTGGAAGGATCGGGGCTAGACACAGGGAAGTGTTGAGGTTCAAAATGGTCAGGAGAAGTCGAAGATGACTTAAGGCTGCAAGGTGGTTGCAAGCGTGGTTGGCAAGGAAACAGGAAGGTGGCAGAGGGGCATTTTGGTGAATTGCTTAAGACTTCAAAAGGAAGTTGTTCTACTAACGGGTGTTTGTCCTATAGGGGTTAACAGGTTGATGCAAGTGGTGTGGGTAAAAAAACCCGATGGTAGGTCGGAGGTTATAACAGGTTATCCTCGGCAGCAAGAGGCAGTCATAGTCGGTGCATACTTGTGCCTCACGAGCATCCCTCTGTTCTTCTAAGAACATTACGACCACATTCAGTTCTATTGGTTGCTTGTTTTCTGTTGTTGGATCAGAACTTAGAAACGGTGTTAATGTCCAGAAATAATCAATTCATAATGTCCAAAGAGAACAATATGATACAGTACTAGCTAGTACTTAATCTACGGACGGAGTAGAAATAGAACCCTTGCAGTACACAAACGCGATAGAAAGTACGAAATTGGGAAAGGGGTTGTTATAGTAGTTACCTTGCCGTACGCCTGCCATGGCCGTCTTAACCCAGACCGCCGCCTCGTCAATGCGCCCGCCGAGGAAGATGACGATGGGCGGCATGGTCATCACGACGGCGACAAGCACTGTGTTGATCGCCGGGCTCCATCGCTTGCCGTTGGCAGCCAGCACCTTCTTCTTCATCGTTGCCGCCGCCGACATGACCTGGGGAGCTTCCTCGATCTCCAGCCAATGTCGTCGCTCTCTTCGGTGCAGTGCTCAGTGCCCAAAGTTGCTGCTACTTTGAGTTGAATTATATTGGTGCTTCAGTCTTGCGACTTGCCACGCGGTTGTCTTGAAGTGGAGGTCAACTATCCACCACGTTGGTGCTTCACGATGCAGTGTGGGAGCGGGCAATAGCCAAATACAAGTCGCAATAGCGATAGTCAACTAGTACTCCCATCGTTCTAAAAAAAGTGCCGTTTTACAAGTGAACATATGAACTAAGGTCCAATGTGTATTATCTTACCTATCTCTATTCGATTGCATTTACGTGTGTGTCTTGCTGTTATGACTCTCGTATCAAAATCTCAAACAACAATGAACATTAAAAAGAACCATAAGCAGTTTGAGAAAAAAATGTGTACGTATATATCACCTTCAAATCCTAAAACGACACTTCAAACGAACACTTTCTAACAGCTAAAACCACACTTATTTTAGAGGGGAGAAAGTAATTAATTACATACTTTAGTTCTAGTCGTCTGACAAGTATGGATTTTCTTAAGCTGATGTACTGGCACTACTCCTGGCTCCTGCTACACAGTAGTAAATTGTACATCGGGTAGTTTATGTGAATGGTAATCATCGCTGTACTCTCTCCGCCATTTCTTTTTATGTGACGTATTTTTTACTAAGCATAGAATTAACACTGCTACAAAAAGGATCATCAGACATTTCAAAACTATCATCACAAACGGTTTTCTGAACTGTCTGAATTTATGGGTCAGTGATAACAGAGATTATCACAGACGGTTTGTGAGCTGTCTGTGATAAATACAACATAGACGATTTGTAACTAGAACCGTCTGTGATACTCTAACATTATGGATGACTCGAAGTAAAACCGTATGTGATACTCTAGCATCACAGATGATTCTAGCTACCAACCGTCTGTGATGGGTGAGTATCACAGACGGTTGTAATATAGAACCGTCTATGATAGTTCTTCATAGACAGTTTATTCTACAAAATTGTCTGTGATAGTTCATACTATACCTAATTTTTCTATTTTTTGGCTATGCCCTTTGAAAACAAGTAAATACAGCAACACATTCCATTAGAATCCACCATTACCGCATCACAAGATAATAAGCAGGTTACTCATCTAACATAGCAAGAACATGGCAAGAACACATCCTAATTCTACGAACCCAACTCTTAAACATGGTAAGAACACATCTCCTAATCCTACGAACCCAACTCTTAAACATGGTAAGAACACATCTCATAATCCTACGAACCAAACTCTTAAACATGGCAAGAACACATTTTCTAATCCTACGAACCCAACTCTTAACATTGGCAAGAACACATCTCCTAAATCTATGAACCCATGGCAAAAATATAGAAGGAGAGATCCTAGCAGCGCATGAGCTGGATATCCTTGATGCCGACTTGAGCACCATCTTAGTAGCTAGCTGCTTCCGTGGCGCCTTGCAGTGAAAGAGAGGCGGCGGTAGCGTCATCTTTGTGTTACGACGATGAGACTGCACAAAACATTCTTATGACACTCACGACAAGGGTGTGTTATGCAGTCGACCCTGTGTCACAACGGAGGCGCTAGCTCACTGCGTTAGTCGGCGTCATCTAGGAACAAGTTAAGAGTGGATGAACTAGTTAGCCGGTAGAACTCACGTATCTCGGAGTAAAAGGGAGAGGGGGAGTAATTAGTAAGGGCGAGAGGTAGGAGGAACCGATGCCTGCCATTCGATGCGGAGAGAATGGATGGGTGAGATCAGAATCCTAGGGGAGATGCCACGGATCGGTGTCATGACATTATCATAAATGATTTATTATACGAACCGTCTGTGATAATGCACATATCACAGATGGTCCTTATAAATAAACGTCTGTGAATATCACATATAGTTATTAACACGAACCATCTGTGATGTCTTACATTATCACAGACAATTTATACCAACAACCGTCTTTGATATTTTCACAGACGGTTATTAATAAGAACAGTCTGTGATGTCTTGCTTTATCACAGACGGTTCGTATAAATAACTGTCTGTGAAAATATCACAGACGGTTGTTAGTATGAACCGTCCATGATAGTTACAGTCACAGGCGGTTCATAGGAACCGTCTGTGATGTAACCATCCAGTATAGTTTCTTTTGTAGAAGTGTATCAAGAGAAAGACAAAAGAAAATGATCATACTATCCATACTTTAAATACCTTGAAAATATGAGAGTGAATAGTTAGCAAGAATTTTACTTATAAATATAGGAGAGAGAAAGATATAATAAATAAGATATAAAAGAAAAAACATCAATAAATTCAGATGGAAATATTATATTTTAAAATAAACTTCCAACAACTATGTATCTTACTCCCTCTATTTTTTTTACTTGACGTTTTTTATTTTTCACGGTTTCTGATATGCAAATTTGACCGCTATTTTTTATAATTTTACGTTAAGATATACTAGTAAAACTATAATATTATTTAAGTATTTTTAACGATAAATCTAATGATATAATTTTTGTATAGCTAATCTAGATAGTTTTCAAAATATTAATAGTCAAACTTTAAAATATTTGACAGCATAAATTAAAGTAAACTAAAAAAGCCGATGAGAGTATATTTAAAACAGAGGAGCAGTAATTTATTCTTAAGTAAACGCTACTCTACCAAGTGGCATGTGTCTCGGTGAATGCGCAAAAATCAATTGGTCAGGCTGTTCCATGTGATGTAGCCTGTTTGATTATGGCTGCTATTTATAAATTTTAATTAAAATTTGTAAATTTTAGTTGTTTATGATAGAGATTATAGAAAGAGAGATACGTGTTTGTGATTTTGGTTGATATATATGTTGGATTTTTAATGTGTACAATTTATAGACCTCATCTTAAAAAAATATTTCGTTTAAAAGTTAGATACTATAACAAAAATCAAAAATCACTTTTAAAAATCGTTAAAAAATAGACCCGTTTATAACAGATCTCCTTCCAAAAAAAACCAGATCCAGACAAACGTGGCCAATCAGTTGAGTACGACGGTTTTTATCACCGGAGTTCGATGTACGTGATTCGATGCGATCAGACATTTAGTGGGTATTTTCTGTTTTGACTCTTGACTCCAGATAAGTCTCCTAATAAATAAAAATCAAATACTCCCACCTTTCCTAGGTATCGTTGTAAAATTTTACACAACAAAGGATACATAGAAAAAAAAAATCATATTATCCTTTCTTTAAATAGATAGATCACTTGTTATACTATGGTATCTCTTTTTATGCGCAGCTGCTCCTTAATCGGATCAAAGTTATGATATAAAGCACGGTATGTACTATATCAATAACGAAGTAGATAAATCTCGTAGAGAGAACCAAAATAATAGCGATGAAGAAACCATGATAAGAAAAAAATATTTGGTGAAGCCAACCGTAAATTCTTTAAACACGACCTCAACAGAGTACAAAGGATTATCGTCTCTCACAACCCTCTCGAACCTTTTAGCACCATCGGATCTGTGCTCTATACAATAATTTAGTGTTAAAAATAACCTAGCCTCTAATCCTCTCGTGTGACCTTGTCAAAAAAATCCTCTCTTGTGACCTCTGCATTGGATGAGTTTCTCTTGGCTTGTGTCTTGCTTCTTTTCTTGGATTTTGTATGGCTACTCCTCACGGGTTTATATAGCCTCCCTAATTCTCGTCCAAAGAGAAATAGAAACCCTACTCTAAAGAGAAGTATGAATTATAATATAGGAATTCATATAGCACACATTCCCAATCCTAAATTAAAGGATTATGATATAGGTCACCCTATCAACAATCTTAGATGGTGTGTGTTACTCTAATAACACGTAGTAGTAAATGATCTTGGACATAGATATGGACAACGAATAAGAGGGGTATATAAAGGAAAAAAACAAGAAGTACAAAGCTATCTTATAATTGCTAATAGCTAAAATAAAGAGAGAAACAACAAGAATAACTGGAAATAATACAGGACTTTGCAACAATAACAAAGGTTAGGCACTGCCGCATTGGACATTTTGGTTCAAGGTATAATAATCTTAGGTAGCAACTTATATCCATGGGTTAGTACTTAGTAGAATAACTTTTCCTTTGCATGGTTTCATAAGCGAGTTATCCCTCTTCAGTTAACAATAGACCACGCAATTCAATCGAGCCTTTAATTGACAATGATGAAGGATTACGTAAGGACTCTTGACTCAAAAGTAGTTTAGATCAAGAAATGGTTTAGAACAAACTCTCCACCTTGCTAACCTAATATATGACTCTAACACACGAGGAAGGATAGAGGAACTTCGACAACGATATGAGGAGTGAAACTCATCTTCTCCCTTAACTGACTCTTTGGAACGAATACGATGTAATAGAAATGTGCAAATGTGCTTCTTTTCAACCTACAAATGTGCTTCCATTTCGTGTTGTTCAAAAATCATGGTAGTTGCAGAAGGCTGTCTTGTCGGGGAATCTAGTAATTATGTTTTGTGTTAGTTGGTATATGCATGCTCAGCAATTAGCTAATATAGATGCTTCTCTTAAATCTTTATAGATAAACTAGGATCCTAGTAAATATGATTCTTTGTTCTGCCAAAATTTTAGGACACTCATAGACTTTTGGTGCTTCGGAAGATATTTAAAATAGAAAGCGAATCTAATCGAATACCGAATTAACCGAACCGAATTAGTTTGGTTAATTCGGTGTGGTTTTTACTTTCCCAATGGGCATTTCGGTTTCCAGGTTGCAAATACCGAATAAACCGCACCGATATAGCCGAATAAACCTAACGCCCACCCCTAGCAACATTCACCAAACACCCATCACGTTGAAGAACAAACAACCATTACAATCACAAGTGACATACACTTGACTCTCATTAATATAATTGATGAAATCGTGCACCGCTCAACACCCACATCAAGATTCTCATAATTCGTGAACTCCCGCCATGACAAACACTTTGCACGGACTCTGCCATGAATAACACTTTGCATGGACTCTCGCCGAGGCTAACACAACCAAAACTAACTCAACTCACTCAACTTAGCACTTGTCAGTCTGACCGCCAACCAACGGCCAGTCAAACCACCATAACTGACTTAAGAACTCCTGGTAACAGGGGACTAATCATATCGTGGCACCCATGCCGGTTTGACCGCCCAACTCCATCCGATTGGACTACCTCTCATGGCCAATCGCACCGCTCGCTAGTCAGATCACCTCTACACAATGGTCAAACTACCTATATAGGCCAATCAGATTGTTGTCTACCAGATAGCAAACAACAAAGAGTAAATAACACAAAATCAAACTCAATCTTCAACAATGAGACATATGCACAATTAAATACTCATCACACATATGGGATGACTTCCACGTGGTCTCAAAACCTCAAAGCATCTCTACATGCTTTGACACGCAGTCCATAGTACCTAACAACTAGCCGTCACGTCTTCACGCATTCAAACTCTCCCGAACCGTCTCTACATGCATTGGCCTCGTCACTTGACACACCGCATGAACCAACTCACATCTCCATGATCCTTGTCTTCTCTGTGCTCCTGTTTGAGCTATGTAGTCTCACCCGGACTTATATGGTCTCTAGGACCTCAGCCCCCTTGCCTAGTCCTGATCTATTGCTGTCGACCGCTACATCCTCTAAGTTACCTACACATACAAAGACCAAACAGACATATCGAGCAAAAGTTTCATGAACTTAACTCACGTTAGTCAAAACTATACATTATGCAATGCAACACAAACCCTCATGACTTTCAAATCAAGAACCAACCTCAAATTAACTCAGCTCAACTCACCTTGATCCATGTCTATAGCCACCGGTCTGATCGCTCTCCTCACACTATTCAGATCACCCCGATCAGACCGTCAACTACTAGCTGGTCGATCGACCATCCAGTGTGACCGTATTTTGAACATTGATCACACCGGTCAAGTCACCCTGGTCCGACCACCAACCATGGCTGGTACGACCACACAAGCCTAACTCTAAAACATGCACTCTAAAAATAGCAACCGCCAACTAGAAATCAATCATAACGTTTCCCCGGTCTAACCGCTCCCACAGTCCAGTCACACCGAACCCTCGATCAGACCACCATTCACCGACTAGTCGGACCACTTCCTCCCAATAGTCCGACCGCCAGCACTAGCAGTAAATCTAAATTTTCTAAAACAATTGTAAGATTCAAATTTAACTCAACTAAAATACTAATTGTTCATTATAAACATATCTTAGACATATGTTCTCTCAATGTCCCTAGGACATTTAGACTGTGGATCACGTGGCAGGATATGCTACTAAGAGTAGAAAATCCCTTTACGTAATAATATACGGTTTTGCTATTGCCAAGGCGATTGAAATTTTTTGTCTCTCAGTCACTTGAAGTTACACTCTCAATCAACTAAAATTGTAGCCCCTAAAAAACAGCGCAACTTGGGTGATTCGAGTGCAACTAAATTTACATTTAGTTGCACTCTTAATCAACTAAAATTGCAGCCCCTTCAAAAAGAACAACTGCAATTTTAGTTGATTGAGAGTGCAACTTCAAGTGACTGAGAGATAAAAAAATTTCAGTCGCCTTAGCAATAGTCACTTCCAATAATATATGGTACTATTCCTTACTGTGGACAAGCTTCAACCCCCAACTCATGTCTTTACAATGCTGGACATGCGGCGCAATCTTTCCGGTGTCCGCCCCTCGCTTCAGCCTGCAGTCGTAGAACGGCGGCGCGTGGAAGCACGGCTCCATGGACACGTCCCGACCGCACGGCGGGTCCGCCACCAGAGAGTCGTTGGCCGGCTTGTACAGCACCCACGGCCTCAGGCCGCCGAGGCCCTGCGCCACGTACCCGAACGTCGACCAGCCGCTCGTCACGAGGACGTCGGTCAGGCTCAGCAGATATATCTCGGCCCACGCCTTGGTGTCGTGCGACTTGGCTCCGAAGCGCTGGTACTCCTCGTGGCTGGGCTGGTGCACGCTCACCGCCTCGCCGGTGGCCGTCGCGTGCTCCCAGTACATGCTGTTGATTTTCTCGTAGTACCAGGACTTCAGGGAGGTGACAAGAACGGCTTTGGACTTCCGGGTAGGTGCCGGCACGATGGGCTCTCGCGCCATTAGCACTTCGGGGAGCAGATTCTCCTTCTGCGTGCACGTGGTGATCTGCTCCAGGAGCTCCGGCGACTCCGGCTGGGTGCCGAAGACGCGCACCTGGATGCCGATTCGCTGCTGCGCCGCCGCGAGGTAGGCGTCGTAGTACCGCGTGACAAGGCCCCAGACGTGGTTGTTCGGGTGGAACAGGTACCGGCCGAGGTGGTGGAACACGGTGTCCGGCTCCGGGAAGAGCATGTTGAGCTCGTCTTGGAAGCCCATGACCAGGAACAGCCCCGGCACGATGTAGTTGTCCGTCCTCATCACCAGCCACTGGATGTTCCGGAGCAGCCTCTGGTCCTCGTCGCAGAAGAAGAACTTGTCTAGCTCGGTGGCGTCGTGGTCGAGATGGATGTACGCAAACGCCGGCAGTTGCGCCGCCGTGGACGCATCAACGGCGTCGGTCCTGATCACCTTGTTCTTCAGCATGTTCCCATAGCTCTCGGCGGTGTCGATGCTGAAGTTGGTGTAGCTTGTCAGCGGAAAGTCCGGCGGCAGTAGCCACGTCGTGTCGGGGAAGGGCTCGCAGAACAGCTCGTCCATCTCGTTGCGGGGGTCGACGAGGAGCACGCGGTCCGTGAGCAGCGCGTAGAGGAACGCCGACGCCGCCGCGAGGATCCGGTTCCCAAGGCCGCGGTACGATATGGAGACCAGGTATTTACACTCCGGTGACCCAATGCCGCCGCTCTTGCCCGACCTGAGTTGCTCTACGGCGTTTCTGTAGGCCGCGGTGCCCGGGCCGCACCGTCTTTGCCGGGCCTCCTGCTGTCGCAGCTTGGAGACGAGGTACGGGGACGGTTGCCTGCCGGCGTTCCGACGGTACATGGCCGACTGGTATCTGCTGTGGCAGGATCTCTCGTCGAAGCCGTCAGCAAAGAGGCCGCCGAGAAGCTTGTCGTTTGCTGTTGCCGGCCAGCGCAGGAGGAAGCCATCGCCTGATCCTGCCAGAACAAATGAAATCGTCAGACGTATTGATAAAGTGGTAATCTGCATTTACCACACTTGCATTGTTGTCCTGATTGCACTGAACAGTGACTACACATTTCCAGTCATGATTCGTGAAACAGTTCGCACATCATTGATTAGAAACACCTGAAATCGTAGCCTGTACCTCCGACCGTACATGTACGACCGTGGTGCCATGAACAGAGCTAGCTAGCCTACCTTGTCGTAAGACATTGGCAGCGCTGATCCAGACATTGGCCGGCGCGCACGCCAAAGAGGATAACCATCGGCGGCACGGTCATGATGAAGGCGACCAGCACGAAGTTGATCGTCGGTTGAAATTAATCTTGATGATTTGTACATGGCGTCGGTGCCATGGTCAAAGCCACACATGAGAAGATATGGTCGAAGGTCTGGTCGGTGTCGTGGTCGAAGCCACGATTGAAGGACTGGCCAGCAGTCTACGATCGATGCTCAGGCGTGGTCGAAACAGTCCCAGAAGCCGTGGTCGAAGCATCAAGATGATGCACCGTGGTCGAAGGTTCAAGTCGTTGTGCATGGTCGGTAACGACCACATTGTAAGTAGTCGTTACGACCACGTTGTGTGTGATTGTACACAACCGCCTTGTCTGTGGTCGGTTACGACCACGTTGTGTGTGGTCGTACATGACCACGATGTGTGTGGTCGGTCACGACTACGTTGTTTGTAGTCGGTTACGATCACGTTTTGTGTGGTCGTAACGATTAGCGTCAAGTCTGTGTGCATGGTCGGTTACGACCATATTGTGTGTGGTCGTAACGACCAAAGTCGTAGTCGTTGGCGTGTCTTAGGTCGAAGCTCCAGTGCAGCGATCGAAGGCAAACCGATGATGAAGCCAGCGGTCATGGTCGTGCGTCGACCACTGTAGCAGTTGGTAACAGGTGTCAGCACGAGTGGTCGTGGGTGACACAGGAAATCCTCGGTCGGCTACCTACCCGGTATGGGCAAATGGCTGGTACTGTAGCGGTCGTCATGGGCTAGTCGTTGTAGCAGTCGTGGGCGGCTGAGCGAAGCGGCATGGGCAGACGGCTGAGCGGCGTGGTCGTGCGAAGACGTGGCGGTGGCCAGTGGCATGGGCAGCGGCGGCGGCATGGTCGTCGGCAGTATGTAGCGATCATAAGCGGCGAAATGAGCGGCGCGAAGAAAAGTCGTAGAGAATGAGTGGTCTGTGTGGCCTGGTGTCTATATATACGTTATAATCCTCGTGTAATTTGAGAGTGAAGAAAAGGAAGAAAAATTGCCCCCAAACACTCTCCGTCTCGTTACGACTTAGTTCTTCCAATCCTCTATTTTTCTCCGCTGTAGTCATAAGAACCGATTGGAGGCGCACTGTTCACCGTCCGACAACAGTGCACTTGTTCGAGTTTGGGTGCGCAAATCTGGTGTCGGATTCCCAACACCACCCAGCTGCACTGCTTGTGGGCGAGCCTTCTCATCCTCGGCGTGAACGCCGGCGGTGCCTCTGCGGCGTCGAGCCAGTGGCCTGCGGCCGAGCGCTGCTGCTCTTTTCGTGGCGCCGCAGCGCCATCGGTGCCCATCTTGGCTTCCCGTTGCGGCATTGCTAAACTAGTGCCTACCTACCGTTGCGTTAAGGTGCAAGATGCAATGCAGCAGCTCAGGTGCCGGTGGGCTGGTATCATGCACCACTTATAGTACTACTCCCTCCGATGGGCATAATGGGTGAAAATAGGGTAAGTGTTGAAAACTTAAAATTTTTGTTGCAACTCTTTTATCAATTGTTATAAGGAATGTTTAATTTTGTTGCAATATTTAATCTTAAAAATATTGCAACAAACTTGATTTTGTTGCATCATACAACTACTTAACCATTTTTATTAAGAGAAATGCTATAGAACATTCGACTATTTTTCAAGGCAAAAATAGTTAGATGATCTAGGGGCGTTGGATCTCTATCCAACGGATTCACTCATATAAGCACCCCCTCAAAAAAAAATCTCATATAAGCACCCCTAAAAAAAAGATCTGGAGCGTTGGATCACCATCCAACGTCCTAAAATCTAACTATTTTTGCCTTCAAAAATAGTTAAATGTTGTATAGGTATAAAGTGAAAATGTTCCAATGATTTAATTTATTTAATGGATTTATATCGTGGAACAGCGTTTCTCAGTATTAGAGCCTTATATTGCAGGACTGAAGAAGTACTATGCTACTAGCCTTTACTGCCTCTTCTTTTCTTACTTTTTGTGGAAGTAATGAGCTACGGCTGGTGCTAATCATGGGCACTGGTATTAAATGCCCATCTGAGACTAGTCATTGACGAGAAGTACTATTGTTAAACGAACTGAAATCGAACTTGAGAGTTTGGAAACATTTTTAACTGACAAGTTGACCTCATTCATTTAACAGTAACACCACGCGCCTACCATCGTTGGGCGTTGACCGGATTCTAGTAAAAGTTCTAATATCAGCGAAAGCATTTCACCTAGACTAATCACATGGTAGAAGAAACATTTTTACTCGACTTGTTTACATGGTAGAACTTGTAGACAAATCCAAATCTGGCACAATGCTGAAGGCCATAACAAACCCACTGTTCTACGGCAAATTCTCTGTTTGGTTCCACTGTGATGGATCAGATTCCACTATAGATTCATGCTTGGTGATAGATCGGAAGTCAGAACCAGTTGTCCATTGAATAAATCGAGTTATTCTGACTAAAACTATATAAAACCAATGAATTCATTTAAAAAGAGTTCATAACAAGCACTGACAGAGGAATCCATTTTTTGTCACCCTACCTTATTTCAGGTTGATCTGTCAGACGCAGTTACAAAATAGTTTAGCTAGCAACAATAATCAGGCCCCTGCGTAGGAGAAGAAGAAACCATGCTAGATCGGAAATGATCTTGGCACATCGACTCACCTCTTCCTCTTATGAGCCCGAGCACTTGGGAATCTGACGCTATCAACACCCGGCGATCGGTAGAGAAGAACACCAGAAGCAGAGGCAAAGAGAGCAGCAAGATGACCCCGGGCCGTCCCCATCGCTTCACCATGTTGCTGCGATCTTGGTGTCCTCTCTCCTCCGGTCCTTCCCACGGGCGCCAGCTCTGAGACCAGCAGCAAATTCATAGGGAAACATCTTGGTACAGGTCAACTGCTCGGGAAGCTCTGTTCGTGAGTTCGTGCCAAGCACTCCGGGCCTCCTACTCCAAGAACCATAGACGCATGCCGCGACGTGTGCAAAATACTAATCCGACGAGTTCAACTACTCGCGTGCTCCTCCTACAAGTACATTTTGTTGCAGGCGTTTGCTCGAAAATTATTGCAAAAAGTGTTTTTGCTTGTTGCAATATCAATGTCATTGGCAAATCTTCTAGGAAGAAACTTTTTATGCTGGCGTTTGCTCGAATGGTTACAGAAAGTGTTTTGATTGTTGCAATGTCATTATTAAATCTTCTAACAAGAGATATTTTTATTACAGTGGGCGGTTGATTTGTTACACAGTAGCAATCTGTTGTTACCTTCTTCTGTAAAATTTGTTGCAACCGGTGTGCATGAAGAAGAAGAACGGTGTTGTACCATTTTTGTTGTGCCGATTGATTAATTTTATCGCACATTCTTTGTTTTTTTGTTGCAATAACCGATTGATTTGTTGCGTTACTCAATGATATTTGTTTGATCTACGGCGCAAAAGTGATGATACATCCGTGCGAGCGTGTACGGCATGGCGTTCAAGGAGGCACGACGGTCATTGACGAACACTTTTTTATTTTGGTGATTTAGAGTTTGTTGTATCAGAATAAAAATTTATTGTAAACTTAAGAACTAATTGTTGCGCTCATTAGATTCTTGTTGCATGGGATGGAATGGCTGAGATCAATATCTTTGAGTGAGATTTGATGGGTGGGGAGGACATACGATAGGAATGTTCCCATCGTACGTCCAAATGTTAGTGGTTCCCTCTAAAAAATATTACCTAGCTCGAATGGAGGGACAAAATCGTAGTGTGTCTATCTAACTCTAGACATTGAGTAGCATCTATATAAATACAATTGTATTCTTTGTTTTGAGGGCAAGTAAATCCCACAATAATTCTAAAAAAGAAAAAACTATAAATTCTCTTTTTAATCAACGAAAAAAGAAAATGAGCCTACACCACTTATCGTGGTAGTGCTAGATTATAACAGTGCATATTAGTAGTCAAAGATATTAAACTTGTATAACAAATACAATTGTATTTTCAATCATAAAATTTAAACTATTGTAGAAAACATCATCATAGACGGTTCAAAAATCTCATCATAGATGGTTTTGTGAGCCGTCTGAGTTTATGGATCAATAATAACATGAGATCATCACATACGGCTTTCGAACCGTCTATGATAGTTTAATATTACAGACGGTTTGTAGTTGCAACCGTAAGTGATATCTATTATTACAGATGGTTCTAGTTAAGAACCATGTTGATAAGCCTCTCCCATGTCGAAAATATGCCTCCTTCAGTTCATCAACATTACATGATTATGCTGTTTGCACTAATTGCGCTATAAAACAGAGCAAACAGAGAGTGCAAATAAACCAAAGCAGACCTATTTATGAAAACAAGATCATCCTAGCCATCCATCATTCATCACATGCATGCAAGAACTAAGATATCAACAAATAATTTTCACATGCAAGAACTAAGACATTAACAAGAGGGGAGGGGGTGGGGGATGAACAAAGTACTGACAAAGAAGGAGAGGAGGTGGCAGCGTCACTGTTGTGTCACAACGGTGACACTGCACAAAGATACTCTTATGACAAGAGTATCTTGTGTAGTGAACCGTGGTATCACAATCGAAGGTGGAGGAGCTCGGGGGAGACGGCCAGTGCTTCAATCGGTGGTTTGGGTGGAGCCAGCAGGCGGATCGGTTTGGAGTGTTTGGGTAGATGTGTGGGAAGGCATATATAAGGGCATTTGGCTAGGTAGCGGAACCGAGAGGTCATGACGTCACTTCAATTTGAATAGAGGGGGTGGCAAAATCGGACGGTAAAATATTACAAATGGTTTTTTTTAATACAAACCGTCAGTGATGAGGCAATCCAAAGGGAGGCTATACCATAGTGCCCCATTATCACATACATACATATATATATAACACACACACATATATATATATATATATATATATATATATATATATATATATATATATATACATACTCACACCCTTATATTTCTATGTTGTGAGATATGACATAGGGTGTAATTATACCCGGGAATAGAAAATAGGCTTCATATATATATGTATGTATATCATAATTACATACTCACACCCTTAGGAACCGTACATCCAGGGAGTCTTGATCGTGTTCTATTAGCCATTGGGTATCCACTAAAGGCCACGACAACCAGCTGCCGAATGCATGAATAACATAAACGACGGCACGTCCTCCGTTGAAATTTGAACTGGAACCACCGAATGCATGAATAACAGAAACGATGTACATACTACATGAGAAAAGAGTATAGTACTAAAACATGTACCTACGTGTGAATCCAATGCTAGAAATTACTTTGTACAAAACAAAAAAAAAGAGTATAACTAATTCAGATAAGTATATAGTTATCAGAATATTGTTACTCGTCCTTGAAAAGATTTCAAAAATTAGCATTCGAGTTAAAAAGCATGCTCTTATGACTTGTGTAGCAGATACAAATATACATTGTGTGTACTATCAAGCAGTATAAAAAATGATAGTATATTCACAAGATTATAACAGAAATGAGAACCAAGGCTTCTTTTTACTGAAGAAAAAAGATACTCTTCCCGATACAAATATAGTTAGTACAATGGGGCTACTCTAGGAGCTCTGTTTATACAAAGCTAATTAGTCAGGTAGAAATTAAATGAGTGCTCCTTGTTAGGTGCTTGCAAATTGCCCATGCTGCAGCTGATATGTTTGCGTTGAGGAAGTGTGCTCCTTAAATCATTAAGCCCCAGTTTCAATAATATCCATTTAGATGCCCAGCGAGCACAACCGCTCATGCAGGTGCCTCTTCTAGCTGCAGATCAATACAAACTGCCTGCATTTTTCTGGGCAGCAGGGGCATCAGAACCATTAGTAAGTATTACTTGGTTCAGGTGACAATTGTCGGTATAAAACTGGATTTAATCTAGAAGAGTATAATCTTTTTGTGAAATTGCTTGCATGTTATATAGATGGGTAGCGTTCGGATGTTCGATCTGGGTGCTAGCTCTGGATGCTTGGTTGCAATATTTTTCACCCATGTATGCAATATTTTTCACCCATATTTGCAACAAAAAAACAAAGAACGATGTGAGTATTCCCATCCGTAATATTTCTTGTTTATGTCTGCAATATTTGTCAGCCATGTATGCAACAAAAACAAAGAACGATATGAGTATTCGCATCGTACGCTTTAATGCAACATTCTTAGATAATGTGTACAACAATTTTAATCACTGTATGCAACAAAAATATGTGATACAAAAGTCGATGTTGCATACACAAAATAAACAATGTTGCAACAAAAATATGGACGAAAAATGCTACAAACATGGCCAAAAATATTGTAGCCGAGCGTCTAGAGCTAGCCCCGTATCGGACATCCGGGCGTTAGCATTTGCCCATATAGATAGCTATACAAACTGAAAAATGAAGAAGCCATTAAATTCTAAAGACAAAAAGTATAGCTGAACAAGCTTGGTTCTAGATTACTTCTATGTGATAAGTATACCATTTTCTCTCATTGAATAAGATTCAGAGAACACATTTGATTCTACTTTATATGTATACTATATTCTCATATAGCATATACCTTTTACCTAAAGAGAAATGTCCAAAAGAAAATTGAAGCAAGTATAATACTATCGATTACCATTTTAATGGAATCTCATCTATATACACATGTCATCCAAAGGAAAAAAAAGAACCATTAACTAGCTACTGGATGTTTCCTTTCTGGTGGTATAGAAGTGCACGAGATTGAAACTTCTTTTAAGTGACCTAATGTGAGATAACTTGGTGAATTAGATCACAAAAAAAAAAGAATTTTGCTACTTAATTATATGAAAGGCGATAACATGAGGAACAAAGAAATCAGATCAACATAATGCAAGGCTATCGTTCAGTACAGAAGGGGTGCATTGACAAACCAACAGGAAGTATATTTGTCCCACCTACAGACCAACCGATATGAAAATGGCCAGACTAATCTACTAGATAAAATAAATCAAATATGAAAATGATATGATGAAGCAGCGTGAAGAAGCAGAACAAGCCGAATGGTATTTTGCACAAAAACATGATAAAAATGGCCAGCAATTAGTCCAATTCGTAAGGCACATGCATGTCTTACTATATAATAGGTTACTGGGTTTTGTTATATAATTAATGACTAATATATAGAGTGTAACAGAAATTGAGAAGTGATTTTCCATATCAAAATTGCTAAAAAAAAGTATACATCCGTTGGATTCCTCCTCGCCAATCCCACTGAAGCCGGGCAGTCTTCGCCAAAATTGACTTCAGAGTTAAAAAAAAGTAGACAACTTTTTTTTTTTAAAAAAAAAGAGGAACTCAGGATTTGCAACTCTAATGGTTGCGGTGTTTTGTTTTTATCTATAGTAGATTTGTGGGAAAATTGGCTTAGTACCAAAGATAGCCAGTTCAGCAAAATATCACTGAATTTTTTGGTAGACTTCAATGGGAGTGTCTTTACAACATTCGACTATTTTTCAAGACAAAATAGTTTTTAGAGGATGGATGGTAATCCATGAGATATTTTTTTGGAGGGGTGCTTATATGAGTGGATCCGTTGGATAGAGATTCAACACCCCCAGATCATCTAACTATTTTTGCCTTGAAAAATAGTCGAATCTTCTATAGCACTTCTCGACTTTAATACCACTTTAGGAAAATACCACTCAACATATTCGATTCTTAACTCACAAGATCAAGATCCTCCATGATCTGAGTACATGCATGGAAGGAAACAGGATGCCACTACTACTAAGAAAAAAATGGAATGGGTTAAAACAGGAGGAGGGTAATCCAATAGCAAAATTAGCATGCTAAGTAATACTACAGTAATACATGCTAATTGTTGCATTAGTTACCTGTTTACTTCCCTTCCAGTTTATAAAATCCTAGCATGGTCATCTTCTTTTTTTTTTTTGAAACAGAAGAATTCACGGATAGGCCTAAACAATGAGTTTGGAGAGAAGTGCTGGCAGTGGCATAAGCAAGAGGCCATGGCAACAACGTTCGGGAATCGTTGAGAAGAAAGACGATAAGGAGAAGCCAGGGACCGCGACGAACAAGCTCGCGCGGTTTGCAATCTGCATCGTGACATTGCTGATGCTAGCGATCTGGGTCAATCAGTTCAACGTGTCGTTGACATCGACAACAGGTTCAGCAATGGCCAGTTCGTCCGGAGGGCAAGGTACGTCTCGGTATTGCTGTGAAGATCACCGTGTCATTTTCGCTCGGTTTAATTCAAGATCATAAACGTAAGAACGAGGGTCGCCGACTCGCTGTTAAAAGTAATTCATTCGCGTGCCATTTCCCTTAGAATTTTCGATCCATTACATGCGCAGAACCCAAGAACGACAGGTTTCTCGGCGGCCTGCTCGTCCCGGGATTCGACGAACAGTCGTGTCTCAGTCGGTACCAATCCGCGGTGCTCCACCGCAGGAACATGACGCGTTCACCGTCCGCGCATCTCATCAAGCGGCTGAGGGAGCACGAGGCGCTGCAAAGAAGGTGCGGTCCAGGCACCGAAGCATACCGGAGAGCGGCTCTCCGGCTAAACTCCGGGCAAAACGGCACCAGCTATGCCATACATGGCACCTGCAAATACCTCGTGTTGGCGCCGCTCAAAGGCCTGGGAAACAAGATGATATCCATGGTCTCGGCGTTCCTCTATGCACTGCTCACCGACCGGGTTCTGCTCGTCCATGGGGGGATGAACGCGTCCTTGCGGGACCTTTTCTGTGAGCCGTTCATGGGCACATCGTGGCTGCTCCCGCTGGACTTCCCCCTCGCGAACATCGAAAACTTGACCGGCGAAGCGCCGGAGAGCTACCGCAAATTGGCAGAGAACAGTCGGGTCGCGTCGGTGTCCGAGCTCCCCTATGTCTTCCTGGACCTCGACCAACCTGCTACCTTCCATGACAATCTCTTCTACTGTGAGGACGACCGGCGATTCCTCCACCGCGCACCATGGCTGGTGATGAGGACAAACGCGTACTTTGTGCCGGCGCTTTTCTTGAACCCAGCCTACCAAGAAGAGCTGAATAGGTTGTTCCCTAGGAAAGACTCGGTGTTCTACCTCTTGGCGCATTATCTCTTCCACCCGACGAACAAAGTGTGGGGATTGATCACGAGGTTCTACGATTCGTACCTGGCAATTTCAGACGAACTGCTGGGCATCCAAATCAGGGTGTTCGACGGCGACGATCCGTTCAAGCACGTCCTCGATCAGATTCTCGCTTGCACGCGACAACAGCATCTGCTGCCGGAGGTCGTGGACTCGGATGAACCGGTGCTCCCCGTTCCGAAGGCCGGTGCGCGGAGAAAGGTGGTGCTCATGACCGGTCTGAGCCCATGGTACCACGACAACATCCAGGAGAGGTTCTGGCAATCGACGACGGTCACCGGCGAGGTCGTGAGCGTTCACCAGCCAAGCCACGAGGAGCACCAGCGCTTCGGAAAGACGACGCACGACATGAAGGCGCTGGCCGAGATGTACCTTCTGAGCATGACCGACGCCATAGTCACCAGCGCCTGGTCGACGTTTGGGTACGTCGGCCAAGGTCTCGGCGGGCTCACCCCGTGGATCATGTTCAAGCCCCGGAACAGCACGGCGCCCAACCCACCTTGCCGACGGGCCGCGTCGATGGAACCGTGCTTCAAGGTGCCGCCGACGTACGGCTGTAGGGAGGAGAGGGTCGTGGACACGGGAAAGCTAGTGCCTCATGTCCAACACTGCGAAGATGTGATCGGCGGACTGAAGCTTGTTGAGCCGAGCGAAGAAGTGGTGTAAAATAAGCTTTTCAAGGACAACCAAATAACCGATACATACCATGGTTGTGGCTAATACAATTAATTTCAAGTGCGACGCGAGGATTGCTCCCTCTAGCCATAAAAGGAATCGTTTTGAATATCGACACGGTACTTAAAATATAATTTTGATTACTTATTTCTACTATAATATATTTATAAGATCTAATAAAATTGTAATACTATAAAAATACTTCTCGAAACAAATCATATCCAATCTAAATATTCAAAAGATATTGATAGCCAAATTTCTGAATGTTTGACTGCACGTAACCTAAAATAACTTCTTTTCATGGCCTGAGGGACTACATGATATGGCTACACAGATAGCCGTGTCGTTGTATTTTGGCCCGACCTTTATGAATTGTAGGTTGTGTTGGGGATAACTGGCTCATGACTAACAATCCGAACAAAAGCACACCAACATGTCAAAGCACATGACATGCTGCGAGATCAATCGACAACCAAAACCATTGTAGGAGTGTTTGTACAACCACATCACCGTCTATTCCTAGTGTTGTTTTTAATGAAGTGCATATTTCCTAAGATGAGAAGAAAACACGTCAAATTTCTCTATCCTTGATATGCGCTGAACAAAGTTTAAGAAAATAACCTTGGTGTGCTTGGCAATGAGCAAAACCCGACAGTGGTTTTTCTTGAAGGGGAAGGAGATGATCAGGACATCCCAATGATTGCACTAACTTCTAATCATTTTCTACTAGTTGTTTCTTGTCTTTGTATTTGTGAGTTTAAAGGATTAAAAGAACGTGTCCAGCGAGAGATGATGGAGGATGGGGCACACAATACAAGTACAAAGTCAAGGAGAAAGGTGCTAGCCACATGGGCCCAGGAGTCATGCGAGCTGCACACAAGAAGAAGCTCATGGAATATAGAAAGAAAAAAGAAAGGAGAAATAGAGGCCTAAGTCCAAGCTACAGCATCGTAGGCCAACTCTTTCTATCCAGCCACTAAGTCCAAGCCCAAGCTCAACATGGCAATGGAGGCCGAAAGCATCACCAAGCCCATCAAATATTTTGGATAAGATTTCTAAAGTTAATTCAAATCCAACTTAAGCCCATCCAACTTCAAATTTGGGAACAATTCCGAAATCAATTTAGACTCAGTTTGGAACAGCTAGCAAGTCTATATTAAAAAGCCAATAACTTTTGCAATCAAAGTTCGATTCAGTTGCTCTTATACTCGTTGAAAAGCTTATTCTATGGCTTTCATAGTGGATAATGCTCCATACTCAGAAACCACATGGATTGACTGTTATCTTAGAAACAAAACAGCAACCAAAAATTTATGTGTTCGCATTGAAGTCCAAATCTTTTAGTTGTCTTAGGAAGGCTATAAAGCCAAGGGGTACGGCCTATGTATAAGGGAATGAAATTATTGTAGGTTTTATATAGAAAAATGATCTTTTGATCATGAAGAGTTTGCTTATTTCTAGTTCTTACTAAATATTATTCTTGCTGATTCTTAAGAGACTTGCTAGAATTGAACGGTCATGATCAATCAATTCGTGCTCCAACTACGTACTTGTTGTGTGAATTGATTTCCTTATGAAGGTTATGATTCAATTGTTATTGCCAAGATCTTGTGCTAGACACAAGGTTGCTGCAATTTCACATTGGATTGTTATCTTAGTTCGTCATTCCTTGATCGGCATCATAAGATCGGGCCACCCTGTATCACGCCCAACCATGACCCACCACCCCCAAGTGCCCCACCATGCAACCGCCAGTAAACCGCACGACCCCAATCTTCCACCACCCCGCTACCCACCGTCTTCGACTGTGCTGCATGACGGTGCCGCATAGAATCAATGGTAAAATGGCGCGATGCCATCCACCACGAAGGCGCGGAAGCCCACCCCATCGGCGGTAATTGATCACTGTCATCCATGTTGTGGAGTTTTGTTGTCACCACACGTCCGTTGACTCCCGTGCCGATGCCACCATTGTGTTATAGCAACAGTAAAAATAGAAACCACATTTACGACCAGATATAAACCAAGTTACGGTCAAATGAATGTGCTTTTACTATACTGACCAATTTACTGAACGCGTCGTTAGAGTTTGCTGCCACACCTAACCGTATGCATGATGGTCCGTGTGCTAGCAATAGTAAAAATAGATACCACACTTACGTCTAGATGAATTGTGCGACCTAGCCATAACCCACCTACAAGCGATCCTAGGCGGCGCCACACAATCGCTTTTATGACCAAATGTGTACAAATTTATGGCCAAATGAAACCACTTTTACTGTACTAACAAATTTATTGGATGTGTCGTTAGATTTTACTACCACACCTAGCCATGAAGCACGCTAGCCATGTGACGGCGACAGCAAAATTGGAAATCACAATTATGACAAGATGCATATCAATTTATAGCCAGATGAAATCGAGTTCTCAGTCTTGGATGAAAATTTACTTACACACTGGCATATGATGGTGGAATTAAAAAAGGATACCATATTTACATTCAGATGTATACCAAATTACTACCAAGATGCATACTCATTTTTCCGCCACAAACACCACAGACGGCCTCCAAATTAAAACCGTCTATGATAGTGTACATCAAATATGGTTTCACAAAACTATCTATGATTTGACGTCTAGTATTAGACTTTCTGTAGTGCAGCTTGTAGTAGTACTTCGGCTTCAACGAAACCACAGGGACGGCCTTCACCTTCGCAGTGCTGTTTGACGGCATGACACCCGATTCGCTGGTGCTGGTGACCTTGTGGCAGAAGATCGTACTCCCACGTGTACCGCAGGATCTGCTCGTACATGATCTCAAACGGGACCGTGTGGTACGGCGTGATGCGCACCTGTATGCCGAGACGCTCGCCGGCGCCGACGAGGTACCCGTCGAAGAACCTTTACACAATCCCCGCACACTCTTCCCCGGAGGGAAGAGATACCTGCGGAGGTGGTGGAACACTGACCCCTTCGTGGGGAACATCCGGTCCAACTCCGCCCGGTACACCGGCATGAGGAACAGCGCCACGGCGAGGTAGCTGTCAGACCTGAGCACCATCCAGTTGAACCTGTCGAGCACCCGGTGGTCCTCCTCGCCGAACGTGTGGTTCTGGAGCCGGAGCTTCATGTTCGCATTGCCGTCGTTGATGCCGTCGTCGTAGCGGACGACGTTGTTCTCGAGCATGCTCACGTAGTTCTCCTTCGAGCCAGCCTAGAAGCCGTTCTTGTAGGGGAAGTCCAGGGACAGCAGCCACGAGGCCCCGGGGAAAGGCTCGCAGAAGAGTCCCTCCATCTTGGGAGTCGTACACCGATCTGCCCTGTGCGGCTAATTAATTTCAATTGTAACTCTCCATGCAGTAATGGGTCTATTCTTTTCAGTTTCTAAAAAACTATTTTTCGATTTTTTTTACAGTAACTAACTTTTAAACGAAGTATTTTTTTAAAGATATGGTCTACTAGTTAATTGTAGTACATACTGTACCAATTTCATTTATATCGGCAAAAATCGCACGTAAGTTTCTGCTATTCTGTAATTTCTCGTACGAACAGCCTAAAAGTCATAAGCCACAGCTAAAAAGAGCAGACCCATTAATATCGGTTTTGGCCCCCTGTACGCCTAGAAACCTTGTGTGGCCGGAGAGCGTGTGGGGTGGCCTAAGTCAGGGACACTTACTACAGTGTTTACACAATGTAGCATATTTTCATGGAAAACTATTTAAACAGACACTTTGTATAAATTTTTAAGTATGGCAAATGAACTCGAAAAATAATAAATTTTTTTATGGAGCCTTCTGACATAATGTACTTATTTGTGTAATGTTTTCATAATTTTTACCGCCCTGAGTTTTCTTCAAATATTGCACTTACTACTATAGTAAATGCAATTTTGAGAAAAATTCAGAGCGGTAAAAATTATAAAAAAATTACACAAGCAAGTACATGGTGTTAGGAGGCTCCACAAAAAATTACTATTTTTCAAGCTCATTTTATATATTTAAAAATTCTTACAATGTGTCCATTTAAATGTTTTTTTTGAAAAATTGCTACAGTATATAAACATTGTAGCAAGTATGGCTCAGTTCAGCCGAGCTTATTGCTCGCAGCTTATGGCTTATGCTACAATAGCTAGCTTTTAAATGGCGTGTTTCAAGGGGGGGTCAATAGGAAGATTATAGTAAAAGGTGTACTGAATTTAGCTGGTGAGGAGTGCGCAGAGGAAGGTGTACACGAGGCTGAGCATTCGATTGCGAGGCCCTGGATGGAAAGCCCGGAACCACACCACGTACTTGCACTTGGCATAGGGAGACCGAAAAGGGTGATTGTTGGCTCGTTGAAGTCCGGGGAGAATAGCCCGCCTAGGAGTCGATCGTCGTGGGTGGTGCCCACCGCATCCGGGAACGACGCATTGCGGGCACCTACGATTCAACAAGCAAATGAATGCATGAAACATGGGGCCCTCAACATGCAAGTGATATATGTAAGTTGGGAGTGACTATTGTACAAACGACTGATTTTTCTCTTCATCTTCAGTCACTTTTTTACACTGTAATTTTAGGTGACTGAGAGTGCAATTTCAGGTGTGGTGAATTAGTACACTGCAACTTTAAGTGACTGAGAGTACAACTTCAGGTTAAGAGATAAAATAATTTCTATCAACTGTGCAATAGCAGAACCAATGTAAGTTTCAAGAGAAGCGCGTACTTTGCTCTTTCACCTGCTGCCAAACGAGGGAGTCGGCGGCGATGGAGGCGACTCGGTCGCCGAAGAGGAACGACACGAGCAGCAGAGGCAACGGCGACAAGAACTCGACCGTGACGGCGCACGGACCGGCCACCCGGTGGTTTGTCTGCCTCCGGCGGATCTCTCACTCCTTCCCTCACCTGGTCGACATCATGGCACGCCTCCGTCACAATATAGTACTGGTCTATTTTTGTTGTGGGCAGGTCGAAGTCAACCATAGCTGTCGTTCTTGCATATAGAGTTGTATCAAGTTTCAAGCTACGGACGCGTAGTGGCGTCCAATATTTGCTTATCGTTGATTTGCTTAGCGTTGGTTCATTCATAAAATTTTAGACCACAGGCCAAATGGCCCTGCTTTTATATATACTGAAAAAAAAAGGCCAGGCAGCAGCTCTGACATCGTTGATTGACTGGCCATCATAGCATTTCAAGTAGATACCTCATCGAGTAAAACTATCAACTTTGTGCTACCATGCACAACAAAATTACGCTGATACCTCGTTGATATGTTGGTTGAGGTTCTTCCCGGGGGTATGAAGATCCAAGCCATCCCAACCAGAATTCCTCTCATTCATCCGTAGAATCAAGAGCTTAAGAATGTTATGTCTCTGTAATGTACAACAGTCCAGAGTGTATCTATATGATTATATATCTCCACCCTACCTCCATTTTCTTCAAGACGTCCTCCAAACTCCCAACCTGAAGAAACCAGAAGGCTAAGTTTTCATGACAGCTCAGGGAAGCAATAAGAGAATATAACTGTAAATCCACATACCATAATATGCTTAGACAAGGCCGATCCTCTTGAAGCTTTAGATGCCCTTGTAAGTTCTCTTTCTATGTCACTAGAACACCTAGACATTCATAAGGTTGGAGGACTTGCTACCAACGCCACGATGAGATCGGGCCACGTTAGGGATTGTTAGGGGACTTTTCTCTCACGGGAACAGTGAGTCGTCGGGAGAGCCGGACCCCTACTAAATATAGCGTTGTTGCAGCGGGGACCGTAACCATGAGTTGGTTAGGCACCCCGATCGGCGGCGAAGACCGAGAAACGTGGGTTTCCCCGTCCCCTCCTTTCGACCACGGCCGTTTGGCCTTAGATCAATATCCAACATTCTCCCCTTGATCATAAGGCAAAACATCATAAGCCTCTCTCAATAAAAGTTCACACCAAAGCAATGCGTCACAATCAATTAAGTACCGTTGGATATCGGGACTTATAGTGCTCCATTTTATATCGATCGGATAACATAATACTTTATGGGAGTTGGTTACTTTATATGGTCCTCTTATTCCGTGATCACGGGCTCTCCAATAAACCCATGCGGCAACATGATTACGAGAAAATATTGGGTGGTAAGCCTTTTGTGAGCGGATCCATAAGCATAAATTTAGTTCCAATATGCTCAATCTTAATTGTTTGATCCTGGACTCTATCTTTCACAACATGATACTTTATGTCAATGTGCTTGGCAGCCGCACGACTTGTTGTTACTCGAATAGAAAACTGCGGGTTGATTATCGCGATGCAGAATGAGTGGTCTAGAAATCTCGTCTACCACTCTCAATCCGGGATAAAGTTCTTAAGCCATACAGACTGCCCGGTAGCCTCATAACATGCCACAAATTCAGCTGCATTGTCGACGATGCGATGAGTGTTTGTTTTACACTTTTCCATGAAATTGCTGCTCTGCGAGGTGAAAATATAACCCGATGTGGACTTCTTAGTGTCTTTACACCCATAAAATCAGCATCGAATAACCGACAACCTCAAGGTTATCGCTTTTCCTATATGTGAGCATGTGACCTTTAGTGCCTTGCATATAGCGCAGACTTTCTTAACGGCTTTCCGGTGGTCCGGTCCTGGATTTGATTGATATCGCCAAGCATCCGGTAACAAAAGCTAAATCGTATGTACATACTTGAGCATACATAATACTTCCGGCAATGAAGCGTAAGGTACATCCTTCATCGATCGATTCATAGTCATTCTTTGGGCATTGAAATTTCCCAAACTTATCGCCTTAACAATAGGAGCGGTGGTGAGCATTTATGCATATTGTATCTCTTTAGTACTCGTCAATGTATGCCTTTTGTGATAAACCTAATATTCCTTTGGACCTATCTCGGTGAATTTCAATACCAAGAACATAAGATGCTTCACCGAGATCCTTCATGTCAAAATTAGACGAGAGAAATCTTTTAGTTTCCCGCAAAGATGTCCACACTGCTGCTGGCTAATAATATATCGTCCACATAAAGGATTAAGAAGGTGTAATTACTCCCCCTGAACTTAACATATGTGCAATTATCAACATCATTCTCCTTAAATCCAAAATTTCTTATGACTTCATCGAACTTAAGGTACCATTGCCTAGAAGCTTGCTTCAGGCCATATATGGATTTCTTTAGTTTGCATCCCAAATGTTTCTCGTCTTCCAAAATAAAACCCTCCGGTTGTGTCATGTAAACGTCCTCATACAAGTCACCATTTAGGAATGCAGTCTTAACGTCCATTTGGTGCAACTCTAAATCAAAATGTGCTGTGAGCGCCATTATAATTCTAAATGAATCTTTAGTCGAGACAGGAGAAAAGATTTCATTATAGTCAATGCCTTCTCTTTGTGTAAATCCTTTTGCTACAAGTCTCGCCTTAAACCTTTCGATATTCCCTTTGGAGTCACGCTTTGTTTTGTAGACCCATTTGCAGCCTACTGTTTTGGCTCCGTTAGGAATTTCTACTAAGTCCCATACATCGTTATCGCCCATAGACTTAATTTCATCTTTCATGGCATCTAGCCACTTAGATGAATCCTTACTTTTCATAGCTTCTTTATAAGAGCTAGGATCATCCTCTTCCCAAGATCATCTTCATTCAAGTAAACCTCATAATCACTTGGGATAGCGATCTCCTCACTGCTCGATCTCCCGACGTACATTAGCAGGCTCATTAGGTTGTTCATTAATTGTCACAGAGGGCTGTGAATGCTCATCATTAGGTATGACACTTGTGTTTTCAGAGCCCTCAACAGAAGGAATAACCACAGAATCAACTGGAGACGCAACAGGAGTTGCAACTACAGGATCAACTGTGGGCACAACCATTTGGGGCATAGGAAAATCAATCTGTCGGATTAGCGGCGAAGCAACATACATCCGCTTCTCCTCAAGGTCAATTTTCCTAGGCTCCAAATCACCACTAATGCCATCATTTTCCAAGAACACAGCGTGCCTTGTTTCTACAAATTTTGTGGTACGATCTGGACAATAGAATCGGTACCCTTTAGATCTGTCAGGGTAGCCAATGAAATGGCAACTCACAGTCTTGGGATCTAATTTCCCAATTTGTGGGTTAAATACTTTAGCTTCGGCTGCACAACCCCACACATGGAGGTAGTTCAAACTTGGTTTTCTCCAGGTCCATAATTCATAGGGTGTTTTGGGCATCGATTTCATCGGGAACCCTATTGAGTATGTGTGCAGCGGTCTTTAATGCTTCCATCCATAACTTTACAGGCAAAGTGGAGTAGCTCAACATACTTCGAACCATATCCATAAGAGTACGGTTTCTTCTTTCCGCTACTCCATTTTGCTGAGGATCTCCGGGCATTGAGTATTGAGCGACTATACCATTTTCTTGTAAGAATCTGGCAAAAGGACCAGGAATCTGTCCATAAGTTGCATGTCGCCCATAATACTCTCCCCCACGATCCGAGCGCACTACTTTAATCTTTAGACTATGCTGATTTTCAACTTCAGCCTTAAATATTTTAAATTTATCAAGTGCTTCCGATCTCTCTTTAATAGGATAGATATAGCCATAACGTGAGTAATCATCAGTGAACGTAATAAAAGAATCATAACCATCTACTGATGTCACAGGGAAAGGACCACATATGTCAGTGTGAATTAATTCCAAAATCCCTGTGCTTCGAGTAGCACCTTTCTTTATTTTCTTTACATACTTGCCTTTGATGCAATCAAGGCAATGATCATCCGAATCACTAAAATCTAAAGGGTGGAGAATTTCTTCTTTAATGAGACGTTCAATTCTCCCCCTCGAAATGTGGCCCAAACGACAGTGCCACAATTTCGACGAAGTCTCATCAATTCTTTTGCGCTTTTTATTCACATCACATACATTCATGGATATAAGAGAATCTTGCAGGATAACATGTAAAGCTTGTCGTGTCGGATGGCACGACCAACATTATCATTATTAAAATAAACCAAACACTTTCCGTGTCCAAAATTACAAGAATATCCATCATTATCCAATAATGAAACGGAAATTAAGTTTCTTCTCATCGAGGAACATAAAGAACATCATTAAGTTTCATTACAAAGCCATTATTCAAAACTAAAGAAACAAATCCAATAGCTTCAATTTTGGCTTCCATCCCATTAGCCACTCTTAGGCTTCTTTCCTCTCGAGACTTGTCAACATATGGAATCCACAAGGAATTCGTAACATGCACAAGGGCACGTAATCAATCCACCAAGAATTTATAGGAAAATCAAGATAAAATGCTTCATCAACAAAAGTAATTTCATAAGTACCTTTCTTGGCGAGCCATTTTAGCCATCCGAGATGCTTATCTTTGAAGTGGTCCTTTGACCGACAAAATGGCACTCATCACTTTTCTTCTCGTCCACTTGAGCTTCCGGGACTCAAGCGTTTTAGGCGCTTTAGGGTCTTGTGGATGTGTGGCTTTTATAAGGGAATATGCTTGCTCCTTCTTTCCCTTTCCTTTATAGCCACCTCTATTTCTAGAGGACCGATTGTATTTGAGGAGTCGACTTGATTTACAAAATCGTAGCTCCCTCACCTTGAGCCTCTCTTCCTCTGTGAAACATTAGCGATCAACTCGCTCATGGTCCACTTGTCCTTAATGGTGTTGTAGTTCACCTTGAAAGCTTCAAATTGCTTGGGAAGAGACATCATAATGTAATGAACAACAAAACCATCAGAAATAGCCATGTCCATTGTCTTAAGTCCGGCAAAGAATATTGATTATTGTCATAATGTGCTCACGAACATTTCCAGTACCATTGTATTTGGTGTTCATGAGCACTGCATCGATGTGGTAGCATAAACTTTAGAGGACCCTTTAAAGTGATCCTCGATGGAGGACAAATAGTCCTTTACCCTTTCCTTTTCGTGGATTGCTCCCTTATGGCCTCACCGATGGAGTTTTCATCACGACAAGTGAAACACGGTTAGACCGCTCCCACTTCTCAAAGATTAATTTTATATTCCTTCATTTGTCATCATAATTGTCCTCCCCTTCAGTAGGAGCGACAGGCTCATCGAATCTGAACGCGTAGTCCAGATCCAAGAGCTGAAAAGTCGTCATAAGCGTAAACTTCCATTTCTGAAAGTTACTACCATTAAGTGGCTCAATTGCATTAACATGAGCGGAAACAGAAGCAGCTGAAAAATTATAAAATTTACATTAGCAAAAGCGCATAATTAATTTGCATGAAAAATTAATCTTACGTTGGTATGATTAACAACATGCTCATAAGAATTTTTCGCATCACCGTTGGGCAGAAACGAAAAATTTAACATAATTCATACACATGCAATTACAATTAACATTGGTCAAAGAGTAATAGCATGAAAAAAATTAAACATAACAAACATCATTTATTTCGCATCACCGTTGGGCAGAAACGAAAAATTTAACATAATTCATACACATGCAATTACAATTAACGTTGGTCAAAGAGTAATAGCATGGGAAAATAAACACAACAATCATAATTTATAACATGCAATTACAATTAACGTTGGTCCAAAAGTAATAGCATGAAATAATAAACATAATTCTCTAATTGAATTTCTCGTTGGTTTCATTCAATTTGAGACAAAACATCAGGCAGCGGAAAAAAAAATATCATAATATTTTCAGCCGCTTAGTTACATTATTCAGTAATATTTTCATGAGAGAATATCAAGTAATCATCAACTATACATAATATGCACTTTAAATACATGAAAAAATATACTGAAAAGAGAAAGAAAAAAAAAATTGTAATATGTCTTTGGTAAAAACCCGGTGCAAGATAATGGCCACCCCTCGGCCTTTCCATCACAGCCGTCCGTGGGGACGGACGGTTCAGATTTCCCCTAGCCCAGACAAAAGAAGGGGCGCCCTAACCCCAGAGCATTCGGCTGCTCCCGCAAAAAACGGAGGCGACGGCGGCGGCAGCTCTCGTGCGCAAGGAGAGCCGAGCGCAGGCCCACGCCCGGCGGCGGCAATACCAAGACGGTGCGATGACGCCAAGACGGGCGACTGCCAGCAGCGGCGCGCCGCGGCGGGCTCTGGTGGTGCAATGCAGCAGCCCAGGCCATCCGGCGGCGGCACTGTCATGCGAGTTGTCTGCAGGCGCAAGGCGTAAGCGGCGGCTGCGGCTCGCGCCTGCGGCGGCAAGCGTCGGAGGCGGCAGGCTGCGCAACGCGCCGGCAACAATAACGGCATACACATGCATGGCTGCCCAGCCAAGCGCGACGGATGAGCGGCGAGATCATGGCGGCGGCCGGCAAGCGCAACCAGACGCCGGGTCACCGTCACGGCCTCAAAACTCCCGAAAAGTGAGTTAACTCTCCGATCCAAAAAAATTGATTTGGGATTTTAGGGTTCATCAAAATTTGGGGAAAACTTTAGGATTTGATTTTCATTAGTTGATTCCCTCCTTCTACCATTCTATCCGAAAACATCGGAGGGTTGGGTTCTAGAGACTAGCGATTGGCTCGATACCAAATGTGAGATGCGTCTTGCTAGTGCGCAAACTAGAACACCTAGACATTCATAAGGTTGGAGGACTTACGGTCGCCGATGAACGCCATTGAGCGAAGACCGTGTGCTGCGTGATGCGGCGTGAGGAAGAGTTGGTGGCTCGTGCGGAGAGTCGCCGGTGATGTCCTGTAGCGGCGGCGGCGACGGTCTTCCGTTGCTACCAACAAGATGAGATCGGGCCACGTTAGGGATTGTTGGGGACTTTTCTCTCACGGGAACAGAGAGTCGTCGGGAGGCGGACTCCTACTAAATATAGCGGCTGTTGCAGCGGGGACCGTAACCATGAGTTGGTTAGGCACCCCGATCGTATGGCCGAAGACCGTGGAAACGTGGGTTTCCCCGTCCCCTCCTTTTCACCACGGCCGTTTTGGCCTTAGATCAATATCCAACACTCCTGAGCCAAGAAGGAAGCGGCGAAGACCTAAACCAGACCGGGTGCACTAATAGAAGAAAATGCAGCCTGACAAACCTTTTGAAAATATATTGGACAGTAGCGCTTCTTCTGTTTGTTTGACTGAAAAACGTTGGAGAGCAGCTTTTTTTTTCTTTTGAAGGAAAGGAGAGGACTATTTTTTGGACTAGACATCTTCCTCATCTTGGGTCCGTTCTTTTCTTTTTAACTTATTTTCAGCTTATGATTTATTATTTTTCTTGAATAAGTAAATAGAACTGTTTTTTATCGTCATTTCAAAACGGCTTATCACGGTAGTTTTTTTGAAACGACTTGTCAACTTTCGATTCGTTCGTACGAACACTTGTACTAAAGCCTCTGTAAAGTACATCTTCCTCGTCTTGGGATGTTCTTTTCATTTCAGCTTATTTCAGTTTATGATTTATAACTTATGATTTTTTTGAATAAAAAATAGAACAATTTTTGTCGTCATTTCAAAACAACTTATCACGGTAGTTTTTTGAAACGACTTATCGATTTTCGATTCGTTTGTACGAACACTTGTACTAGAGCCAAAAACATAAACTATAATTATAAACCACGGACTAAAAAAATAACCTTTATCTCAAGACGATCAGCCATAGGGACTTGCCATGGACATTATTAATTGCGGGAAAAAAGCCACTCCCGTACTCGCACACAAACCTCAAAAAAAAAAAAAGGCAAAGGAGAAAATCCACTAGAATTAAGAGGAAAAAGGAAAATCCGCGACGAACCAAACGCTGAAGCGACCCACCTCCCGTCTCCTCCCATCCCATCTCCTCTTCCAAAACCAAGCAAGCGAGGCAGCAGCACAAACCCTTGTTCGCCTCTCTCCTGCGTCGATTGCCCGCCTTGGCTTCCTCCCTGGGAGAGCAGCGTTGGCCATGTGGCCCGGCTGCGGTGGCCGCTTCTACTGGGCGCCCGCGCCGTCGTCGGCGGCGGAGGCGAGGGGCGTCGTGGTGGTGTTCGCGTGGGTGTGGAGCGACGAGGCGCAGCTGCGGCCGTTCGTGGAGCTCTACGCCTCGCTCGGATGGCGCTGCCTCGTCTGCCACGCCGACCTCGTCGCGCTGTGAGTGCCGCTCCCCCTCCCTCTCGCTCACTCCTACTACTTGCTTCTGATTCGGGAGCCCACTTGCTCGCCTGGGCTTGTGGAAGTTGCCGTTTGTGGCTCTGAAATTTTGTGTTTGCTCATAGAGTGAATTATTGCCGCCGTTAGGTTCAATTTTAGAGATTGCTCGCTAGTTCTGTGTCTATTGAAATCATGAGGGAGGAGGCTTTAGGTTTAACTGTTTATGACATTCTCTGGGGAGTTGACTAGTTGCGTGAGGAGTGTTGAATCGGTCACTAACTTCTTGGAGGATTTTATTACTGCGTGTTAACCAGTTGTAACGTAGTTTTAGAATTGATGAAATTGTGCAATTTATACTCTTTTATGGTTTATATTTTTGCCTTGTTAGCCGCTGGGTAGAATTAGCTAGGTAAGTGCCGCAAATAGGTGGTTTGATAGCGTGCTTGCATGGAGTTTGATTAGGCTTGGCTGTGTTGGTTACATGGTTAAGCTATTGATTGGATGATTGCTGGATCTTTGCGCAATCAAGGTTGGCACGATTTTAGGGATTATTATTGGGAACTAAAATGAATTGTATCAACAGAGAATGTTTTGAAACTTTAATCCCTTCTTCCATTAGGTTTTAATGTTTTTGTCTAGCTTCAATTGTAAGTTCTTCACATCGATATTTGATCCATTTGCATCTTGTTCAATTTTGTTTTACCTTGGTGTGCATTGAAATAGTAATAGAAGCTCTTTTTAGATTTTTTAGGTTGTTCTATGAGGTGAGGTCCATCCAATATTTTGTTTCTTGAACAAAGTTTGTGCAGCTGGAAAGCTTTATAGTCTCGCAGTGATATAGCTAATCTAGACACAATGGAGTAATTATTATGGAATAATAAAATTAGTAAATAGTATGCCATGAGGATGGTAGTCTTCATCAGCACCATTTTATTCACTGGCGGAACTAGAGTCTTTATTCAACAGGGTCCTTTACCTAGAATGACATTTGAGTGGGGTTCTTTCTTACGCTAGTAATGGAGTTCTTTTTTTTTGCACCACACTTCAAATATCTTATACTTAAAGGGTTAAAATGTAAAATTTCAGATGGGGTCCTCTGCACCCTTAGGTTCCTTTGTACATCTGATGATATCATTATACCAATTATTTCCTTCTTCCAGGTATCTCTCTGAGAAAGCAGCATCACTGGCATCTGGTGTTATTTGTGAGCTGGTGAAGGTTGGTGTATATTTCTCTTAGTCATTGTACTCTACAAGTACAATATTGTGTAGTACTCCCTCTGTTGAGACATATAAGGTGTATTTTGACTTTGCACATGGATTGACATGGCAGTGAAATTAAGAAAGGTATAAGAAAATGACTTAGATACCTGTCATAATTGTCTTGGAAAGATGAGATGGAATACTTTTATGTGGATGGTAATGAATAAATGCATAGGAAACACCTCATTAAATTTACATGGAAGCCTTATATTTGTCAACAGAGGGAGTAAGTATTAATACATTGTTGTTTGAAGGGGAAAATCAAATTGTATGTTCCTTGATGTTTTGGCCAGTGACAGTACTGTATTTAGCAGTGTTATAAAACCCAGACCGGACGGGTGGTTTGACCGGAAAAAACCAGATCCAGGGTTTTGTCCAGTCTGGTCCACGCTGTTGGAATGCTTGAGCAATTGGCCCGCTTTAAATCGGTATAAATCAGGTCGAACCGGTGGGTTTTTATATGAACCGGTTCGGTTGAACCGGGCTGGCCCAAGCTCCTCTCACTGTGCTGAGTAAAATAGATAAAAATTGTGTCCGCCGGCCTTTGAACCTCAGACCTCCTGACACAACATGAATATTAGCCATGCTAGCCAGCCATGCCTAATAGTGGGTTGTCCTATTTTTGTTAAGACCAGCATATATAATGGAGACAAAGGATTAGCCTGCAACCATCTATATATAATACCAGAATATGTTTAATGAAATTAGGGATTGTGATGTTGTTTTTAGATGCAATTAAACTATATATTTCATAGAAAATTAAAATCATGTCTACATATACATTTTTAATGATGTACACACTAAAAATATTATAAATAAAGCACGCGGTACAACCCGGTGACCCACTGACCTGGGATCTTTACCAGGTCAATGGCCAGTCTAGGTCAGATAACACTGGTATTTAGCTTGTTTTGGACTAGCACTGTTGTGTGATACACATGGGAATGCTTCTCTTTGACTCCTTGTTAGTTATTTATGTGTTATATAAACAGAAAATCCACAGGTGTAAATTTATTACACGGTGTAATAGTCCTCTGAAAATTAACACATTACAATTTACAAATTGGATCTTATTCGGTTATTCCTTTCCATTGCTTTATAATTTCCATCCAAGTGGCCATCTCAACATAATCTTATTGCTGATCAGGAACTGAGTTATGTTGTAATTTGATTTACTTTTGGTATTGTTGGAGGATTAGTTTTTGGGAGATGGGACTAATGTTGATCGTCGTTCTACTTGGCTACTTTTTGAATATCTATATGATTTTACTCTGAAATTATGTGAAATGCTGGTGTTTCAGGAATTGAAAGTAAAGCCATTGCCAACTGTTCTTGCTTCTTTTTCTGGTGGCTCAAAGGGATGCATGTTCAAGGTTATTCAGGTGCATGCATGATCACTACATTTCTTATTACTATCATTTGACTAGTATTAGGCGCCATTTTACTTTTGTTTCACCCTTTTTTCACAGTTGAAATGACTGAATTTGCTTGGCTTTTCCAGTTGCTAGATGGAAAATGTGAAGGAGATGCAACCATGGTAAGCTATTTCATTCTTTTCACTTGTCCTGAAAGTTGCACATACATTTCTATATCCATTACAAGTATAATGGAAACATATTAAAAAAACGTTAATTTAATTGTTCTGGCAATTGATATGTGGAAACTTTTAGCAAATGTGTATCATACATATTAGTACTGGTGTACTGCTAGGCTGTATTTTTATACTCCATCCAGTCACAAAAACGTGTCGTTTCGGGATACATGCGGTCAAACTTTCGAAACTTTGGGTATCGATATCTTTTTAAATATTTAGATTGGATACATGAAAATTATATTTGTAGTTTATTTTCTAAAAGTACTTTCATAATATTATATTTTTATTGAGTTTTATAAATATATTACAATAGAAATTAGTGGTCAAAACTCAAAAAACACATGTTTTTGTGACTGGAGGGAGTATTTCAGTTGGATTAATTCCTTACATGCCACTGGAATTTTGCGAAATCCCTAATTGTGTCATTTATGTGGGGTTTGGGCCCATATGTCAGTGAGACAATGAGTGGCATATAAGGGATGGGGCAAACTTTCGGTAGCATATAAGAATTCACCCATTTCAGTTCTATGTTGTGGCTAGTTATTTTTTTCATGATTTGTAGTATGTATTAGTATATTGATTTTTTAAAGTCCCTTATCATCATTGTATGTGTCAGTCCTCAGTGTTGTCGTCATCATCATTATGTTGTGACTTAGGCATATTTTCTGCCGCATATATTCGATCTATTTCATCACTTGAACATATCTTGTTGTATGTACGATCCACCATGCATCTGTGAATTTCTTGGCAAACATGTTAAGACTTTGTTGACACAAATTTTCCATTATGCAAAAGGATTACCAGTTAGTGCGAAACTGCATCTGTGGGCAAATCTATGACTCTGGTCCAGTAGATTTTGTCAGTGATGTGGGCACCCAGTTTCTCCAAAATCCTGTGACTGGCAATTCATCTCAACCATCCCTGTTACTTTCATGGATGGCAAAGGCCCTGGCGTCTGGAATGGATACTCTCTTCCCAAGCAGAATCGAAGCTCAGCGTGCAGAGTACTGGCACACACTATACTCATCAGCAGTAAGTACAGTTTTGTCTATATGATTTTTGCATATCATTTTCACTAGTGACACCTAATATTTTTATGTACTGTTCATGCAGGGGTTGGGTCCGGTTCTTATATTTTGCTCGGAAGATGATGATCTTGCTCCATGCCACGTTGTCTGTGGTTTTGCCAGACGTCTGGTCGAACTAGGCACTGATGTTAAAGTTATTAAGTGGAGTAATTCCCATCATGTTGGTATGTTCTTGTTTCATCTTCACTATCAAGTTATATTTCATAGGATTACTGATTACTAGCTCAGAATGTAAAATATATTATTAGAAACTTGGAATTTGCATGATAAAAATTGTAGCTGCTTTCATTTCAAATATCATATATTGAATTGTCAATAAGATTGATTTGACTGATATGAAGACAAATACATGTCCCGTAAGTCCATGTCCTACAGCAACTCACAGTTGAAGATAATGAATTAATTATTTGCATTGTCTTGTTTAACGGCATTTTTCATGTATGGGGATGACTGTGCAGTATTCTGGAATTTATAATTTATCAAAGAATACAGTACTAAGCTCAAGTATTTGATATGTGCTGAGCACATTTATACTCCTTGAAATGAGGATGGTCACACCATAATCTCAGGAGTCAGGGTGCAACCTTGCAACCTACATGTAGTCTATAGCTGTTACAGATATGCAGATATTTATGTGGGTACCATCCGCTTAAAGTTTTAATATTTTCTTATGTGCCATCTGACATCATCTCAAATTTAATTGACAACCAGATAACTTTCCCTGATAAACTGCAGGCCATTACAAGTCGCACGATGCTGAATACAGAAATGCTGTAAATGATATGCTGAAGAAAGCTCTAGTTACCTTCTGCCACAGAAGTCAGCTGAAGGGCGCAAGTGCCACAGGTGATCAGGATTACAAGATAGCCCACTCTGTGTGCAGTCTACACAAAGCAGCTGCCAGTTCAAATGAGAGCCTAAGGAGTGTAGCCAACAGCCCCAGCGACCACTTCTTCTTGCCAAGTTCGAAGGACCATAATGAATCTAGGGAACCAGATTCTCTGATTGAGGAGCAGAGGCGGCAACTATCCCATCCACCCAGCATGGAGCCTCAAGGAGTCCTTGGGCAAATTCTGTTCGATGTTTGTGTCCCAAAAAATGTTGAAGGATGGGACATCAAGCCAACAGTGTCCCCAAATGGACGGCCAACGTTGGCTTCTGCACGGCAACTCGGTCCGTTCAATCCCATCAAGTACTTCCGACGTTCAAGACTATAGTTTGTTTGCAGCAATTGAGAATTTTGCGTACATAACGGAGGCAAGATGTCTAATAGCTACTCTGAGCAAGCTTTCACGTATGTAAGTTCCCCCGAGATTTACCTTATTTGCAGTTTCTTTTCTCCGCCGTTTGGTGAGAGAATGTACATATGCTGTGTATATTATTCGAGTGTATATTAGAAGGGGGATCCTGGACATTGGTTCTAGGCAGGCCGTCACGGTGCATACTAACAGTATATATAGGGAAGGGAGTGCGTTATTATTTCCCTGTAATTTCTATTTGTGTCTCATATGATCTAATCTAATTATCGGGAAAACCACATCTTTTTTTACCAATCATTGTTTCAGCATCTTATTATTGCTCTTGTTATCGTTGTTCTGTAAGAATATTGCAGTATATTAGTGTTGATGTTCACGAAACGATCTTGAAGAGAAACTTATAGAAAGCTTGTAAAGCTCCGTCAGTCCTTTGGATCTGCACTGCATTGAGCATTTCTTCACAGTTTTTTCCACTTTGAATCGTGTTATGGACTAGCTTTCTGACTGGCAGGTTTTATGCAAAATTACCATTAGCTTCTGACTGCAAAACTACAGTTAGCTGCTGCCTTCTGGTCTAAAGCATCCGCGCGAGCACATGAACAGCGGTCATTTGTTTGTTCTGGTTTAATTTGCAACGCTAGGGAAGCTCACGAGAATTTTTTTGAGATGACTTTCAGCCACATCACACCAATGCATTATGCGGGATCTTGTTTCCTTTCTACATCTTTTTCTTAACATTGGGTACAATCTTTTGGCTTGTTGCTTATGACTATAATTTATGATTTTTATCCTAATATGAGTATTTATGTGAATAAATTGAATATCGATAAACCGATAAGTTGTTTCGAAATAGAAGAGAAGAAGTTATCTTGTTTATTCGTCTAAGATAAGTCATAAGTTAAAAAAACTTGGCAATTGTTTTTCAAACAGGCTATACAAAGAATCAAATCTACTTTGGAAAATGTGAATTCTTCGGGAACATTCATCTTGGGACATTAGAGGCTTTGCGATTTGCTGAATGCTGAACTTTTTGACTTAGCGGGTTCGAGCATTTTGTTGCATGTTCCTTCGAGGAAAAATGGAAAAGATATTTTTTTTCTTTTCTCCATGTTCCAATACAGTTGTTCAGATCGAATATAAACTTTGGTATAGCGTTGGCAGCACATGAGACAAAGCTTGTTCCAAACGATGCGCTATGTGTGCACGTACTTAGAAAGAAAGAACCTCGAATAATTCTACAGAGTTCACTAGAAAACTTCATGTCAGTCAACTCATGGTATTTACGCACGGGAATAAATCGTGCTCATTGCGAATTCGAGAGACTAAACAGTGGCGAATCTAGAATAAAAATAGAGAAAAAGCTCTACTATTAAGGCTATAGCATAATATAAATATACTAAAGCTACATCTACTAGTGTTTTGTTATTGGAATATCAAATTCATACATAAATAGGAAGAGAATAAATTGAAAATGTACAATACAATAAATTTGTACCTTACTAATGGATAATGTGCCCCAAATATTTATAAATATGTGAGTACCGATCTGTAGATAAGAAATATCAAATGTAATGATATAATATTAAATTATGAATGTCCATAAACATTAAAAATGAAATGAAAACATACCACTAAGTCACTAAATCTGATTACGACAATTAAATTAGCTAATCGGCTAATGTCTAATAGCTATGATTACGACAATTAAATTGGCTAATCGGCTAATGTCTAATGGCTACTGTCGAGTATCAATTAAACAATAATTTACATCAGTTGAACAATAACTCAGTGTCTCAGTCAGTATTTACTCACTTACTCTGTTACTCAGTGGCAGTGCACACGCCGACACGCGGTCACGCACTCGGCACTCACGCGGTCACGCCGACACGGGCACACGGCGACTGGCGACACGCCGACACGCCTCACGGACGGAATCACGGGCAGTCGGGCACTCCGCGTCTCCGCTGTCTCCGCACTCGGCCAGACGACGGGCAGACCGGAGACAATGCCTCACGCCCTCAATTGATTTCTGCAGATCTGCTCAGTGCTCACGCCACTTCATTCGGCTCATCCGTCGACCACCGCTCCACTCCCGCTCGGCCTCGCTATCCCCGCTCCGTCGCTCGGCCGCGCC
Organism: Bonia amplexicaulis; assembly: GCA_036346245.1. Classification (NCBI taxonomy): domain Eukaryota; kingdom Viridiplantae; phylum Streptophyta; class Magnoliopsida; order Poales; family Poaceae; genus Bonia; species Bonia amplexicaulis. Next base: position 19,715,175 of record CM070751.1, on the reverse strand, counting down.
CGGCCACCACCGAGTGGCCAACCGCCCGACCGCCTCCTCCTCGGCCCTCCGCTCCGCCTCCGCGTCGAGCTGCCCTCCGTGGCTCTGTCTTGGGCCGACCGCCCAGCCTCCTCCGCGGCTCTGGGCTAAGTCGTCGACCGGCGACCGCCTCTCCCTTCTCGGGTCCTCCTTCGCTGCGCCGAGCTGCGGGCTGCCGACTCCACGACTCATGACGCCGTCGCCGTGAGAGGTGAGACCAGAGACCGTGACCTTATCTACTGTTCAACGTCGGCATGTCACCTTGTGTTGTGTATGTTCATCTTCCTCGTGACCTAATCTACTGTAGTACTGGTATGCTGTCTTGTGGTTTAGGGCCAGTATTTGCCACTGATTTGGGCCGGCTAGGGCGCTGGCCTTTAAGACATCGACTGGGCTCAGTGCTACCACCTCATGCTTTCTTTAACTCCGACTCCGGTAGTCCGGCTCTTCTTCATCCTCCGACGGTCCGACCTCCTGCCTCTAGTTCTTCACCCTTTGGGCGGGCCGGGTCTTCTTCTACCACCGTGGGAGGAGGAGGTGCTCGAGCACCCATAAGCACCCGCGGTAGATTCGTCAATAGACTAAACTGTCTGATATGTTTTCATGTGGCATATTTTTTATGAGTTGCCTCAAGCACGTCGTTTTGAGTCTGATAACGTATGAATATACGTGATTATCTCCTGCCGCAATTAGCTGTGCATATTTGACATGTAATTATCCTTAACCAAATTAGTTAGGATCTGTTGTAATCCTAAGAATACGATTTGATTAGATGTACCCTGGACGCTATATATACTCAATGGAGGGAACACCCCATGTGTGGTGCATTCTCCTCTCTTTGGTCATTCTCTTGGTATTAGAGCAATATGCTCTTGAACCTAGGACCTGCGCGGCGATCTTTCTCTCGCCGCCATGAACACCAAAGCTTCTGCTATCACCAACACCTCCTCCAACACCTACTCAACCATAGCCTCCTCCCTGAGCAGCATAACCATCGAGGCTCGTGTTCCTATCACCCTCGACTTGCAGGCATCAAACTACACCAAACGGCGGACCTTCCTCACCGCTACGATGGGCAAGCACAGCGACCTCCACCATGTCGATGGCATGGCTGATCCCAAGCCCACTGATCTGGTGTGGGCACAACAGGATTGGGCACTCCTCACCTGGCTCTACAACACCATCTCCAACGAGATTCTCGACATCATCATGCATCCCAAGCAAACATGCCGTGAACTCCAGGACGCAACGGAAGAACTCTTCCTCAACAACAAAGAGAGATGAGCCATGTACCTCGAGCAAGAATTTCACGCGCTTATGCAAGATGATCTCTCAGTGACCGAGTACTGCAAGAGGCAAAAATGTCTCGTCGTTGATCTCAAGGACGTCGGTGAAATCATCTCCAACCGCACGCTCATCCTCAACAATCTTTGCGGGCTCAACGAGAGCCTCTTTGACTTGGCCACCATCATCCCAATGTAGATGTCTTTTCCCTCCTTCGTCAAGGCTTGCTCCCAGCTCTTCAGGAAGAGATGTGGCTGGCTAATACCGAGTCTTCCCAGTCCTCTACCAAAGCCATGACTCTCATGGTATCAGTGGATCCTCTAGCTACAATGGCAGTAATTGCTGTGGCAACAATAGTTAGGGCGGGGGTGACCGCAATGACCATGGCGATCGTGTTAGAAATAGGCCCATATAAGCAAGGCCCATTTTCTTAATTCCAAAGTATGCATGGTTTAATACTATATTGTTAAGGTAAGGTGAGGGAGACTAATTTATAAGGTGGAGTCCTCACCACTCATTGAATATAGATAGAGATTGTATGAGAAGGGTTCTAGCTAGTCACACGCGCGCGCATGCACGCGCGTGTGTATTCGCGTATTTTCACGTGAAAATCGCGTGACTTGTGACTTATGACTTGCGACCATGCCGTGACATGGCATGGCGTGCCACCTAGCAGACCAAGTCTATCTTTATTTTTGTTGAACTCTACACCACTCTCTCTATGTGTTTGAATGAGATTCAAACGTTTGAATTTGAGGCTTTATTGGTGTTTTGATGATAGGCATTTACCAGTAGATAAATGGCTGGTTGAATGCATTAGTTACCAGTGGGTAAATGGTTGTTTTAATCATGTTAGTTATCAGTCTGTCTATTTATATGCCTGGAGATGTCTAGAGTATGTGTGAGAATCTCATTGCCTCCATTCTCTTCTTCTCTGTGACCTTGTGCTTTTATACTGTGTTGTTTGAACTTGACCAACCTTTCTTCCCTGTGCACACGGAAGGAGAGAGCGAGGCTATCTCCGAACCATTGCCGCAAAAAATACCTGCACAGGGTGGCAATAAGGTTTCTGGGTAGCGCACCTGCGCGACCGCTCACTACACTGCGTCATCTACGTTCTGCACTTCATCAATCATGCGCTTCTTCATGTCTTTCATCAGGCTTAAAAGTAAGTCGTTCGCGCATTCGTTCGACTTTGTTACTATATTTTTCTTGCGTATATTCTGAAGTATGATGAGTAGTCTACTGTTAGTAGTAAGTTTTGCATCACTGGTTTATTGTATTTGTCTCCTAGTAAAATTTGGAATTAAAATATTGCCCACATCTCCAACAGATCGCACCAATAGTGGTGGCAACGGTGGCTATGGTTCCGGCAAAGGGAGGAACAAGGGCTCCGGCAACAACCACGCTCCCGGCCGTTGGGACGTGGATTTGCTTCAACCCTACACCGGGCAGGGCATGCCATGGGCCTCCAACTGGCGCCCAACCTCCACTAGCAGTGGCGGAACCAGGATTTAGCTAAGCCCCGGGCTGAACTCTAACAACCTAAAACTAACGCTAATTTGTACCCATACCACGATATAACAACAATATATAATAATTAGCTAATTGCTAACCACTGAAATCAAGAGATTTAAATTGTAATATTAGCACACGGGACACAAGTGATGCTAACCATAATGATTGATATATCATGCGGCTCATACTTAGTGCCCACAATCACGCTTGCATGCGCTCTTACGCTACGTCTGAACTCAGTGTTCAAACAATAAACCTCTTTTAGATGAAATACATAATTGCAATGTCTATGCTATTCTAGATCAAATGAGAATAGTTCCAAATCAACTATGATAAGAACTATCAAACAATCAAGTGAAACTGGAGCTGTGCTAGCCTTTCAATTGATCATAACTGTTTTGAATTAATGCTCATATTTACAAGGAATTAAATGAAGCACATCATGAAAAATTACAAGGAATTCTGTCATAAACTTCAATAAAGGAGATTAATCAACCCACACCAATAATGAGTATCTAAGACTTAGCCATTGACTCCACACTTCAATAAATGCATCATACTGTTCTAACAAATGCAGAACTACCTAACTTTACAGCCTTCATGGCTTCATGTAATCTATGAACTTGAAACATCACACGCCATGCATGAGAAGTACAGGAGTAATATACCAGACCCATAAGGCGCTGATCACAAAATAACAAAGTAGAATCTAACAAAAGTAGGGACATAAATAAGAGAAGCAAATGATCCTTTTACCTTGGTTATATTGACTGTAGGGAAGGAAATCCCAAAGTAACCTAGCATAACACCAATAACTGCTGAGAATATGAGCTTCATGCCCTCATTTGATCTTGGCACGCTGTTGCTGTTGAAGATTGACAATAAAATTATGATGTATGTGAATGATCACTGCAAAAATGTTTATTACTAGTATTTCCTATCAGATAGTAGCAGTACATAAACTAGAAGCATTGAACATACCTACGGCCAAGAATACCAGGCTTTGCCATGGGAGCTGTGAGTGTTATCCTTTTGTGGTAAAGGAACTTGTTGGCAGAAAGGCACCCGCACTACTGAAGATCCACAAGGTGTAAACGAATGATAAATCAGAGCTTCTTGTAAAACATAAAGTGGTTAAACTTCAAACATAAGAAAAGAGCTTCCTAAAATTTCATTGAGAGCGATTAATGTGGATCGGTGGAGATCCGAGATGGGGCGGGAAGGAGGCGGGCGGCGCGGATCGTGAGATCCGAGAGCAGGCGGCGCGCCGAGGCAGGCGGCGCGGAGGCGGGCGGGCCAGGAGGAGGGCGGCGCCGGGAGGCGGCGGATCGTGGAGATCCGAGGCAGGCGGTGGCGCGGGCGGGCGGGCGGCGGCAAGGCGGCGCGGGAGGTGAGGTGAGCCGGAGGCGGGCGGGCGGCGCGGGCAGGCGGGCAGGGAGGTGGGGCGAGCCGGGCGGGCGGGCGGCAGAGGCGGGCGGTCGGGAGGCGACGAGCCGGGGAGGCGGCGGCAGGGCGGGGCAGGCGCGCAGGCGGGCGAGCCGGAGGAGGCGGCACCGGGAGGCGGGCGGCGGCAGGGAGGGCGGCGCGGAGGCGGGCGGCGCCGATCGGGCGAACAACAGCAACGAGGCGCAGCGGAGGCGATGGCGAGGCGCGGCGAAGAGGCTGCTGGCGCTTCCGCTTCGGGTTAGCTAGGGTTTTCTTTTGACGGGCGCCCGCGTCAATACTTGCCCTTGGCCTTGGCGATCTTGGCCGTGGGGTGGGCGCGTGAAGACCGTAGGCAGCGCGGACACGGTGGGCTCTTGCTTTTTAGTAAATTGTGAAATATATATGGGCTACCTGGGCTGAATACTAGCAAATATACCCTGGGCTGAACTAAAAATATGTGGGCTATACATTGAAAATTTTTTCACGCCCCGAGCTGGAGCCTACCCTGCTATGGGCCCAATTCCGCCCCTGTCCACTAGCGCTGGCGTTCTTGGCCCACAACACATGCATGGGTAGTCGCAGGCCTACAATACCGCCTTCGTGGCATCCCACATGTTGGCCTCCTTCACGTCGGCACCAGCACCTGCATCAACTCCATCTGCACCGCCCTCATGGGATCAGGCGGCGTTCCTCGCTGTCATAAACAACATGTCCATGCACAGTTCAGGACAAGGCGAATGGGTCATGGACACCAAAGCCTCCGCGCACATGTCCTTCGATGCAGATATATCTCCGCGCACATGTCCTCCGATGCGGATATACTTCTCAATTCATCATCCCCTTCCCTTTCCAACTCTGTCGTGGTTGTCGCAAATGGCTCGTCCATGCTAATCACCTGCACTGGTCAGGCTCTACTACCTACTCCAATAGGGCTGTTTCTTCTTAGTCAAGTTCTACTTGTTCCCAACTTAGTCAAAAAAAACTTATTTTCGTTCGACAATTCACTACTCATAACTCTTGTTCCATTGAATTTGATCCTATTGGTTTTTGTCTCAAAGATCTTCAAACCAAGAAATATATTTTTCACCGCAATAGTCAAGGGAGCTTTATCCAGTTAGTAGTCCACTATCCTCCGCATGCTCTTCCGCTTTCGTGTCTGTGATTGCATCTTTGGAGTTGTGGCATCACCGTCTTGGGCATCCTGGCCATGATGCCATGGATTCTCTCCAAAATAAATCTTTTATATCTTGCAATAAAGTAGATTGATCCATTTGTCATGCTTGTCAACTTGGCAAACACACTCAATTGTTGTTTTCTCAGTCTTCCTCCCATACTGTTGCTCCCTTTCAACTTGTTCATTGCAATTTATGGACATCTCCTATTTTGAGTAATTCCGGCTATCGGTACTACCTTGTAGTTTTGGATGATTACACTCATTTTGTTTGGACATTTCCACTTTGTAAGAAATCTGAAACACATTCCACTCTAGTCGCCTCCATAGCCTATGCTCGCACGCAATTTGGTGTGCCTCTTCAAGTTATTCAAGCCGATAATGGTACCGAGTCTGTCAACTCTCTATCCTTAGACTTCTACAAGAATCATAGTATACATCTTTGTTTATCATGTCCATACACCACCTAACAAAATGAAAAAGCTGAGCATGCTCTTCGCACCATAAACAACGGTGTCTGCACTCTCCTTTTTCAAGCTATCATGCCTCTGGCGTTTTGGGCTGAAGCACTCGCTGCGGCCACCTATCTCTTAAATCGGCTTCCATCGCACCGATTAAATTCCATACACCCTATGAGCGTCTCTATTAAATACCTCCCACATACAATCATCTCCGCGTGTTCGAGTGTCTTTGCTATCTGAACATATCATCCACAACACCCCCACAAACTCTCCCTGCGATCTTCTACATGTGTCTTCCTTGGTTACCCTAGCGCTCACCAGGGTTGTCAATGCATGGATATTGCCACTCGTCATGTCGTGTCTACACATCTCGCCATGTCGTGTTTGACAAAACAACCTTTCCATTCGCTAATGCCAACTTATATATAAATGCTTAAAGTATGTTGCTTGCAAAAGTTATCTTTGATTTCTACACATAAACACCTACTAAGGTGATTTAAGTGATAAAGTATAAATGAATTATCAGTCTTTTCTCATTAGCTTAAACTTTTTGGGTAAATAGATTAGTGCATGTAACTTAATATAGTATCAGAGCAAAGAGATTTTGAGTTCAAGACCTGGTTGATGCACAGTTTACTTCTATTCTACATCTTAAGTCTAAGGGAGGGTATATATGAGGGGAGTATTGAAGTATAAGTAAATTGATCATCTTTTTCTTATCAGCTTAAATTTTTTGATGAACTAGTTAGTGTATGAAACTCAATAGAGGCATTTCTTGCTCCTTACTGTATGTTGACGGATAACTCAAGAGAAATCACCCTAGCTAAAAGAACCGGGTAAATCTCAAGTACAATATTCACCTCATTTTCTGAAATCTCAACTGCCACGGCAACTTTTTTTCTACATCGATCATTTTACATTACAGGTCCTCATAGTTACCAACCACCACAGGTTTCTCCCGATGTGGGAACAAGGATAAACACCTATCTTTACATTGACAAATAAATAAATTACTGCTGCATCACTGTATGTTTTATCATTCTGGTGATCTAGTCTAAGCTAGGCAGCCCATTATACCCTACCATCATAAATAACTGACACTTTGCGCAGCAATTTGCTGGTCCACGTACGAATGCTTCTGAAAGCCTACCAAAAGAATCTGATTCTTCTTTGATCAAATGAATTTTCTGCATCTTTCAACACAAAGAATCTTGGAGGTTAGAGGCTTCAGTAGGACTAGCACCAGAACTTTTCTTAAAAAACTCTCATCCTTTTCCCTAATACCGCAAGATTTTGTCCTACCACCACATACACCAGTGAATATTTTATAAAAGCGCATTACAAAAGGCAGAGATAGATTCATCAAAGAACAAAGTGTGTAGATCATGATGAACATGCATATATTATTGTTCTCAGGGGCAATCTGTTGGCCAAATATGCCCTGAAGATTAAACTCGGACGAGAATTCAAGAAAAGTTGAATCAGACGGCCTACAAGGCACAAATAAAATGCAGGCAAATTTCAATCACTGCCAAGCAAAATGGAAATGTAGGTCTTGTTTTTTGGGCACCCAGTTTCTCCACCGCTAGTCAGGTTAGGGTTTGGGCATCACAAATAACTGTGTGACCAGTTTCAAGTCAATTGGGCTATGCCAAAAAAAAAAAAAAATGAACCAAACAACGCCTAAGTCGTACTTGCTACATTTTCAGTCGAGTACTAACTTTGCAGATTCTCAAAATTTGACCATATAGCTCTTTGCTATCTGCCAGGATTTTGGTTACCGGCTAGTAACCACCGGTTATCGAAAATCCCGATAGGGCCGATATATTTTTGAAACAGCCAAAAAAATCGGATATTTTTCAGTTAAAAAAATTGGCTAGGATTCCCGAAATTTTCAGAGATTTTACCGAGATCTCTGTCGGAAACAAATTAGACTTTAAAATCTGTTTAAAAATAGTGGTCGAGATTTGGCTGAGCTATCTATTTTTCAGTTAAAACAAGTTAGACATTTTGTTTCTAACTGGTAACCAAAACCCTGCTATCTGCACCTTCAGATTGCGTGTCAATCACCTCATCATCAAATTCTAAAGAACGCACCTCTAAGCTAAGCTGCACCACCGATTATTCCTTGCTAAAGCCCAAAGGCATGCAAGCAGCATCTACCAGCGAGCTAGCTCACTAGGGATAGATCCCATTCTATATAGGACCGTGCATAGTTGCTTTGCTATTCAGGCCGGCCGGCTAGACTCACAGGCACGTACAGGCTAGCTCGCGCTCGCCGGAGAGGCAGCCAGGCTTTGTGCTGCCAGAAGCAGCGGTCGATCGACAGGAGGATGGCGTTCATGCGGTACCGCGGGCTGCCGCAGGGCGAGGTGACGGAGGAGGAGTTCTGGGCGTGGCTGGGGCAGTTCGACGCCGACCGCGACGGGCGGATCAGCCGGGAGGAGCTGCAGCACGCGCTGCGGGGCCTGCACCTGTGGTTCGCGTGGTGGAAGGCGCGCGAGGGCGTGCGCTCGGCCGACGCCAACCGCGACGGCGCCATCGACGGGGAGGAGGTCGGCCGGCTGTTCGCCTTCGCGCAGAGGCACCTCCACGTCAAGATCACCGAGCTCGGCTCCTACTGAAGCTCATGTGAGTTCGTACCTGCAAGGATGGATTTTTTTTTCCTTTTGAGTTTCGTGAGGATGGATGTAATAATTAGCGATGCCGGATGGATGTTTTTGCTTTCGCAAATCGTGCTGCTCTGTGTTATGTTCGTCTCTCTTTACTTTAAAAAGCTATGTATGGATAACTTCGATCGGGATCATATATTCTATCAGAAATGACGCCTCATATATAGCAACAAATAAATATTGGCAAGATGACATGTGCTATAACAAAAAAAAAAGAGACGCACCGAAAAGACCGGTGATTTGTAAAACTTAATATTAGATATATAATTGAGATGAACAGTAACTGACTGAAGCTGCTCATATAATAGAGTGATGGAAAATATCTCACTAATCTTGTATGGTATCTTTCGGCTGCCCAACATGTAAGCAACAATCCACAACCAACATCTAATCGCTATCATTTTCGTCTCTAATGTTTATCATTTCAACCAGCCTCTTAGGTGAAAACCCTGAATGCATTAAATTATTCTTTCAGGTCCTAGTCTCAACCGATTCCCAACTCCCCAATACATTTAGTGTATGCATTGTAACTTCTATGAATGTATAGCCTCAAAACAGCAACGACTATCAGCAGTTGGTTAAATTGCAGCAGCCATATAACCACTTTCAACCACCATATGTTATAGTACTGCCGGACTGCCGGTGCGTTGCAACAGAAAAATAAGAACCATGTAGATAGCATATCTTTAATGACCATAATCTAATCACTGGTAAGCTTAGTAATAATATGATACTACAAAATCAAAACCATAGTAAAGATATGCAAAATCAGGGGATCAAGAAACGGGTCGTAGCCCACATGTCGGCACAATTTTGTTAGGAGTGTGAGGAAGACGGATGAACGTATCATTAACCAACCAACTCTCTCTTTTAAGTAGTAGTAGGAGGTTATAGAGAGAATTAACCACCACCAACTCGTCTTTAGTAGAGAGATTTATTTTTGTATTTGCAGAGGGTTATGAGAGCGGTTAGATCTCCATCTAAAGGTTAAGAAAAACACCATTTTTTTGCTAAATTTCAGTCGCTTGATAAATAGACACAATATTTTTATACTATGGGCATAGTCCCCGATTTCATTAAGGAAACCAAAGTCATTACAAGACAAGAAAAGGAAAATACAAAAGTAAAGACGATCCTGCGATTTGGAGCCTTTGATCCATCCATGGTGTTTGGAGTCATTTGATTACAACTATGTTCGTGTGTCTGGTGCTACTCCTCATTGGAAGCGTTCAGCCCATAGGATTCTGAAGATGCCATCTATAGACCTGTCCATGTGGCTGAGACATATCTGAGGGCTCTTCGCAACAGTTTCTGAAGATGATCTCAGTCACCAGACTTTTTGCAAAAGACTCCAAACACAATGGATCGATCAAAGGCTCCAAATGTAATGAATGGATTAACACGATGCTATTTCCAATTGAAAATTTGCAGCAGGAAGTGCAACTTTTGATGCTCATACATTTCAAGTTTAAATGAAATATGTGACAAAGTTTGGTTTATGAGGTACTTTTGCCTCAAAAAATTTTTGCCAAGGACCTTCCTCTTCATTAACCAACTACCAGAGCCATTTTTTCTAAGAGACTAACATTCATAACCTCTAGATCTAGAACCCTAAGGCCACCTTGATAATTAGACTGACAAACTATAGGCCATTGGACCAGATGGTACAATAGGAGTAACATCATGAAACATTACAACTTTACAAGGCTATTGCAGATACAGAAATGAATGAAGTCCTTTCTCAATAATTCAACATATGGGGCATCCTTACTGTACAAGATTTCAGTTTCTAACAACCTTGAAAATCGATAACAAACCATATAACGAAAAACCATTTCATCTTGGTTCGTTAGCCAGAAAGCAAAACAACACTTCATACCAATCACGAGTAATGCAGCAAAGGTACTGTCGAGACAGGAAATATGTCAAAAAACCATTTAATCTCTGCAATGTTTCATATCATTTGGATCTACGGATCAAAAATCTCTCGTTTTTTGTTTTTGAAACCGTGCTGAAAATTCTATTAATTTGCCTGATTTTACTGTAGCAGCGGTTAGATCGCCCAACGGTCATACCACTGTTTGGAGGCCGGTCAGACCGCTGGGAATGGTTAGATTCAAAGTTTTGTTGTTTGAGCTAGTTGATTTATGTTTTCAGCTAAGGATTTATGTTCTGCACCTCTGTAGGTATTTGAGGATGGAATCTTGAATACTTTGAAAATTTTTGAAATGGCACTATTCATCTTTCTTTGTTGCCATATTCGGTCTTTCAATATAGGCATGTATTTTTTTACTACAGCTTATTAGTCTTATGAGTAGTGATTGCTCAAAAAAACAAAGTTAAAATTTAGCCAAAAACCAAAAGAAACGAGGGTTATGGAATGGCTCATTTAGGCTTATAGACCTATACTTGTTACTTTTTTTACACTGTAGCTACTGAAAATATGTTGTAACTGCTGTTAAATTTTTTAGCGTGATTCAAAATAAAAAAATAAAATTTATATTATTACGATTAATATAAAGGAATAAGAGGAAAAAAGCAGATACATTTGAAAACCAGAAATCAAAAAACAAAATCAAAAAGTTAGATAGCAACAAAAGCTCATTGGATACCTCGTCAGCCAACCACCGCTGCCGGCCGGATAATGCGGGAGAAGAAAGAATTCCCCACCCTTTCCAAGGATTACGTACGGCGCCCCAGCAAGAATCACGATTTCAGCGCCACCACTCGCTTGTTTTCGGGGTGCGTAAGCCACCAGCACCTTGTAACTCTCGCTGCTGCAGCGGAATGCTACGGTCGTATTTATTTGTATTATCCGTGATAAGTTAACATATTTTTTTATTTTAAATTTTTTAATTTTAGTTACACTACGTAAGCCATCATTAGATATATCGTAATTTTAATGAACTATAGTATAATTTTAACTATAAACTAATTTATTTTAATCCTATCGAGTGGCATCTTAATCTTGCCCCTCTCCCCCTCTCACACACGGAGGGAGCAGTACGTGACCTGTGCCCCCTGGTGACCTGGTCAACTGGTCGCCACGGTTTCCTTGGCCGGCGTCGGCCTATGCCTGCAGATGTGCATGCACTCCCGCGCCTCTACCCGCCGTGGCACCACGCCCTCGCCGCTCCATCGTCACCCGCAGGCCCAAGAATAGAACAACGTTTATCTTGTCTTCTACCTCCGCATACCATCTCCATGTAGCTTGCTATCGCTTTTCGTTGTGGTGATGTTATTAGTGCTTGTCAGACCGCCGCCGTTTGGGTATCCACCCCGACGCTGCAGCTATACAAGTGAAATTCAATCATGCGCAGCCAGTTGAAGAGATAAGATAATATTACCGCACCACCTGTGGTTTGGGTAGCTGATGAAATATGAACAAGACTGACGTGAGGTGGAAGCGGCACCTACTCATCTTATTCTTCTGTCTATTGGGGGGGGGATACTGCCGATGGTAATGGCGCACGGTGAAGCCGCGCCCAGTTGCCCTCATCTGCCGATGTCTCAGAGGCAGAGCGGGGTCTGTCCAACGGAAAAGCTCGGACGGCCATCAGACCTCGCCCTAAGGACGTTCCGCCTCTTCTCCAAACTGAACTAGATCCAAAACAACTCAAGAAGTCAGAACCAAACATGTAACCACACATAAAAATCCCAGCATGAAAGGGCTTGCAGGCAACATGCAGTGGCACGAGCATCTATCTGCCCCCAATCATGCAACATATATATCCAGCGGCACGAGCATCAGTAGAACTAGCAGTTCTTACTAATTAGTAACCACAGGCCCAGAACCCAATGGAAAGCAACATTCCTTCTTTCCTCCCTCCTCCCCTTCCCGTCTCCGCCACCTCTAGATCTTGCTCGCCTTATCCCTGACCCCATGTGCAATTGTGCGCCAGATCCCAGACCATGCATCTCCTCGTAACAACACCTGTTTAATTCCCATACTACGCGCTGTAATCGAGGTTCAACCCCTGAACTTACTCCCTTCTTCTTCGTTGTGCATGCAGGCAAGCTGGGCAGCTTCCATTGGTGGCCTCGGCCCCTCACCAAACTGCCTTCTCTTCACGGCACGCCATGGATAACATCATGGCACCATATATTTATATACTGCTGCTGACCTGCTGTATGTGTGCCTGTGTCTCTTCCCTGTAGATGGTTACCCAGACTGCAAGCTCACTCAGTGGCAGAGGCACGAAGCATTCGAAACGATCCGCGGCTTGAGCTTTGATCTGACGCGCTATATATCTAGACGATGGAACTCTGTAGTAGCGGATTACCAGTCCGCGGACGAAATGACAAGTGTAAAGAACAAGAACCGAGGTGCCGTGCCTGTGCTCTGTGTGAGAAGCGGTACGGAGAGTAAAGCGTTTCCTCTCTCCAGCTTTTAAAAACTACATTTTTATTTCTTTATAGTAACTAATTTTTAAATAAAATATCTTTTAAAATATATTTACAAATTGATTATAATATACATTGTATGAATTTATTTATATCTGTTAAAATTATACGGAAGTTTTTATTATTTTATACTTTTTTTCACAATCAATTTAAAAGTCATGAGTCTAAACTAAAAAAATAGAATCCGAGACAGGAGCTGCAAAAGATGTGGCGGTGGTTAGCTGTTGCAGCTGCAGCTGCAGCCGCGGCTGTACATTGAATGCCATCCCAAGATACTGACCAAAAACAGAAACAGGAGCACACAACGTTTCTGTTGCGATGGCCTAAAGAATAACAAATTTTATAGGCAGGGACTACGACACATTTTTAACAAGTCGGATCGAGAGTGAGAGTCAAGAGAAATACTGCCACGGCTAAAATGCTTCCTTTTTTTATATATATTTCTCCTCCTTTTCTCCTCTTTACTGTTTTCCTTTGGGAGCATCTCCTTCCCACGCCTGGCCTTCCCTTTCTACGCCGCCGCTTTTGGGCTTCCGCTTTGCATGCTTCCTCCTCAACCGCCGGCCACCGGGGTCCACTCGAACCGGCCGGCGTTGAACGGCACGCCGCGCACGACGTCGAAGTTGTACCTGAGGAGGAGGAGGACAACGTTGGCGCGGCGGTTGTGACTCGTGAGACGATGACGAGTGGAGAAATGTGTATGCGGCTGTGGAAGCTATGTTTGCACCGACGGTAAATTTCCACTTACTTGGCGGCGAAGCGTTCGGCCTCGGCCTTCTCCGCGGCGGCGAAGAACTCCTCGATCTCTGCCGCCGGTGGCATCCTTGCTCTCCCAGCTGCGTGAAACGCCGCCGAGGTCGTCGTCGTTGTGGCCGAACACCTCCGGCGATGGTGCTTTTGCTCGTCCGCTGCCCGACTCGACTCCAGGTCGCTGAAATCTCCCGGCGGCCGGCTCGACGGCGTCGTCTCCCTCCTGAATTACCAGGATTCAGTTGAAACCCATAAGCAAAATCACGTCAAGAGTAGGAAAGAATGCGTAACTCAGCAGAGTTCCGCGGAATTTCATTTGGAACTCACCACTCCCGGTCGCACCCGGAGTCGCTGACGGAGCTCTCCACGTCGCGATCCTCGCACGCCTGTAGTGTAGACCAAAAAACCAGAACCAAAATGATCTCGGAACTCAGCAGCAGAAGCGAGCGAACATCTCGAATTCACGTACGGGAGAATTCTAGGGTTCCCACTCACCTCCACCTCGCCACCGCTCCGCTCCCTAGCAGCCACGTCCACCGACGACGCCACGCTGGAGCACCGCGAGATCCCGGCCATGAGCGCCTCCCTGGAAGCCCCAGGATCTGCCTGCGCCGCAGCCGGCGGAGCCTCCTCCGCCCCTGGACCCCGCGGCGCCAGCCCCGCGGCCGCCGCCATGAACAGCCTCCTGCTCCGGAGATGGAGGTAGCACCCCGCCGCGTCGTCGTCACGCCTCAGCCCCTCTCCCCGCACGCGAGCCGTCGTCGCCTTCCTCCTCTTGGGCGCGGCGGCCCTCGCGACTGCGGCGGCGCGGGACCGCGTGCGGGCGCCGAGCACCACCTGCGCGCGGAGCTCCACGGCCGGCGCCTTATTCCCCGCTGCGCCCCTGCACTTCCTCATGTACTTCCCCGTCCGAGAAAGAAAGAAAAAAAAAACCGTCTCTTTGGCCGTTTGCCTGCCTCCCCTCGCTCACATGCTTAAGAAAGAGCTCCCGCACCGCACCGCACGCACACGGAAAAAAAACCCAACGTTTGAGCCGCGCCGAGCCTCTGGGGCTCGCGTGTGCGTGCAAGCACCGCAGGCGCGGGGGAGATCAGATCCGGATCCAACGGCTGACGCGTTCGCTCCGGGCCTGACGGCGCCGTGACCGACCTGGACCCGGCCGTTGGGAAACCGCTCTTTTCCGTGAGGCGGCACGTGAACGCGCGGCCACCTAGGCTTTAGCTGCCGTGGTGAGGCGACGGCGGCGCTTTAAAATTGTGGAAACGGACGTAATAATTGCGGGACGGAAGGGTTACCGGCTGGGCCATCACGGCGTGCAGGCGCTCGCCCGAGCCGTACGGTGCCGGGTGCCTTCACGATCGAGTGGGCGCCGCGTGTGCGACGGGATCGGACGGCTGGGGCTGGGCCGGCGTTTGAATTTTGAATTTAAAACTTGGGTCGCAAGGCTGGGCGTGAGGCGTGACGGCCCCGGCCGGGGCTTAATTGGCCGAGTAAATGCTGCACCGTTGTAACGTGACGCGCGGGACGGCAGGTTACGTTGCTTCACTGTCCTCGTCCTCAGAACACGGCACCGAACAGCATATTGTTATTCTCTAAATTCAATATCTTAAAAAATAATAAATTTTAGCATAGTTGCGCAACAAAACAATAACTAAACAGTGTACATTATTACAACAGTTAGACACGCAAAGATCTTTAGAATAAATACAAGGTACAAAAGAGAGATACAAATTATTTATATACCTTATCTCACGAAGATGAGACACTAAATGCCGCATATTCGTCCCAACCATTAATACCTCGATCTGGTTCTAAGCACGACCACCCTTGTCCCACGTGGCATCCTCAAAGCCTATATACCACACGTCCCACTCGAGGTATTCTCCGGCCGGACTAAAATCTAACAGAGAAATTTAATAGCAATGGTGAATACAATGTACTCAGCAAGCATTAATAGCAACAAATATAATTGTATTACTTATCCATTTATCATCAATTCATTTCCTATCTCTTCTTTCTTCATAAAATATGTTATCAAATTAAAGTGAGGATGTGCAAGTCTTAGTATTTCAAATGCTACTAGTTACTCCGATGAAGAGAAAGACCCTTAGCAGTCCTCGTAGCTTCTAATCTAGGAGATATGCATGAATTCATTATTTATTTAGTACTACGTAGGCGTGTGTCACTTTACCCAGAGCTACTCTGAGCTCTTTGAGATTGGGTCTTTCGCATTTCCTTATATACGGTGCTAAATTCAAAGTGCAGAACATTTTCTCTAATTCTGTTATTATATCTTCATTCAACTAGTTATAGTCGGTGGCCTAGGGTGGTTTCTTACCCTCACCTGACATTGATATTCCTATCGACAGGCTACGTCCATCCCTACAACTGCATTACAACAGCCCGACTTGCACAAATTCGAGGAGAGTGCGCGTACTTTTTGGTGGCTGGAGTCATAAAATCAGATGGAGAGTTTCACAACGTACAATAATTTTTTGTTTGGGATAAGATTGACATTGATTGTAATTGTGTATTTGTTAATGGATATTTTATTTCAATTAATTGATTTGCGAAATGAATGTTTTATGTTTGTGAAATGAATTGAGATGTGAATTGGATGTATACATGTACATGTTAATCTGCTTATTTTAGAGGGTATGGCTAGCATTTCCTGAGGTTGGCCAATAAACAGAAATAGATTTAGGGGTATAAGAGAATAGCATAGACGGTTTTTAATTAAAAACCATCTGTACTAGTTGATAATCACAGACGGTTTTTAACTAAAAATTGTTTGTGCTAGTTGATAAGTTAAAAACCGTCTGTGATATTTAGATATCACAGGCGGTTTTTAACTAAAATCGTCTGTGATATTTATATATCATACGGTTTGTAATTAAAAACCGTTTATGATATTTACACCACAGACAGTTCGAAAGCCGTCTGTGATGACCTCATATCATTACTGACCCATAAATTCAGACGGCTCACAAAACTATCTGTGATGACGTTTCTGAACCGTCTGTAATACAGTTTTTTGTAGTAGTAAATGTTGCAATCCTGTATTTTAATTTCTACGATTTTGCAACTAATATAATTAATTAGGATTTGGTTTTATCACTTTGTGCTCTGTGTGTATTTGGGTATTGTAATATTTTCCCTCTACTTGCAAGTGATGTAATTAAATACGTTGTAATTACGCCATTGGTTTCTTAATTTAGTTAAGAGTAAGGGTCATTTCAATATGGCCCTAACAGTGAGTTGTGTAGGCCCTATTCATTTCGACCTCTTGGCTTCTAGAAGTCAGTCGGAATGAACACGTCGGCTTTTTAATTTTGATTTTTTTTCTCCTTTTTTTCATTGTTTGTGGGGATATAATGACGTTTTTCTTTTTTTCTTTATTTTTCCTTAATTGATTGACTCTAAATAAGTTAATAGCTGTAGTTTCAATCAAAATGCAACAATCGGAAGATAAAAGCCACCAGCCAAACCCGGATTGAAAGGCCCTTGGAAGTTGCCTCCTCCTTCGAAAGCGTAAAGACGCATGGAGCACATTCCATCTGTGTATGTACTTATCTAGCCAGCCGTTTGTTTCAGAGCATTGCTGAGTAGCATACAATTTTTTTCTTTTTGAAGAGTCATAAGTTCGTTAAGAGTTAGCAAATCCGAATTCAGGGCCCGTTTGTTTCGGTTTGAGTTTCTGACTTCTGGTTTATTTTTCACTATTCATAAATTTCATCTTTTTCTATATTTTTGGCTTTTTTTAGCTTTTTTGCTGGTTCTTTTTTTCTCGTATTTATTTGTATTATACATGATGGGATAATATGTTTTTTATTTTTAATTTTTTAAATTTAATTATGTTAAATAAGTCTTTGTTAAATATAGTGTTTTTCTACAGTACTCTTCGGGCATAAGCCACACAAAAAAAAGGCTCTTTTTCAGCCATAAGCCGACTGGTGACTGCAGGGCTGAAAAGCTCTGCCGCCCTGCCGGTCACTGTTCGGCTGAGGCATGCATGCGGTTTTACTTCGCTCGTCACGTGAGGTGTTCCAGAAATTAGCCCAGCCGATCGCCCGGTCCCGGACGGCGTCTGACAAAAAAACCACCTCGCGAAACGCCTGCAAGCAGCTTTGTCAGTTCAGAGCATAAACCATGTACATGTCCTGTTGCCCAAAGCCGGAACAAAAATTTACGCCTGGCAGTGTGTGCGTACTCCGGTACGGCCGCGGCGGCGACGACGACCGTACCGGACTGTCACATGGTCGTACGTCCGCACTGTACGCCCAGGAAAGATACGAAAGGCTCATTTGGCACCATGCCGATCCAGATTTATGCCAGATGCCCGATTAGCTGGGCTTAGTTACGCCGCATGGGTGCCCATTGCACCAGCCGGAGCAGTGAGCCGGACGCGCGCGGTTATCACCTCGCCGCGCCGGGCGCTGCCGCCTGCGCGCCATTGGCCGGAGCTGCGCCGCGACAGCGCCGCCGTCTACGGCGAGCTGGCACGTGCGTACGGTTAGTCGTTGGAGCGGTTTGGTCGTCTAACCTATCGCAGATCTCACGCGTGCCCGAGCTGCTTGTGTGATGGATGGGCGATGGGACTGGGCGATGGTCCTTGTCCTTGGTGTGAGTTGGATTGTCCTCTTCTCTTTTGGATCGATCGATGGCTGATTCTGCCGATGGATCGATCCTGGCACAATGGTTCTCGAAAAGAATCTGGATGGATTTCTAGTAAAAACATTATACTCCTACGTACTCTACTCACTCCTGAATATGAAAACATCTAGTGGTCTGTCTTTTTTTTAATCTTTTCACTGACCTCATTGATTCGTCCTGAGCTTTATTCGAGCGCAAAACTCCGAGCAACTTTAATACTAGGGAAGAAACTTCTATCCGCGACGGAGCCAAATAAAGGCGCCTCCCGCACCCTCAACTAACAGTGTACCATTGTAGGGGAAAAAGGTTGCCCAAAGGTTCCTTTGCGTCTCACTTTCTGTGACGAGCTTTTACCTTTGTCGGGGATTCTACCAAGTTACATGTCAGAAAGCATCTGCCAGTCATTCGCATTATGGTGCGCTCCATGGATGGCAAGGCAATGGTGAGCTTTCTTTCATGTTCTGGATGGCTTTTCATTTGCCATGCACGAGCTAGTTCCTTTAATTTGCCCAAGAACCCACAACCAGTTTTCAATCTACCCACCATTTGTTAGTGATCTACGACCACTACTACAAAAAGGATCATTACAAACGGTTTAGAACCGTCATCGCAGACGGTTTTCTGAACCGTCTGAATTTATGGGTCAGTGATAATCGGAGGTTATCACAGACGGTTCGTGAGCCATCTGTGATAATCACATCACAGACGGTTTGTAATTAGAACCGTCTATGAAAAACGCTATCACAAATGGCTCAAACAAAAAATCGTCTGTGATACTCACACATCACGAACAGTTCTAGTTACCAACCGTCTGTGATATTTTTTCATCACAGACGGTTAGTAGATAGAACTGTCTGTGATATGCTAGTATCACAGACGGTTTTAGTTTGAGCCGTCTATGATAATCCTTCACAGATAGTTTATATCACAAAATCATCTGTGATAGTTATACCTATTTTTTTTCCTATTTTTCAACCAGCCTTAGAAAATGTTAACTATGCCATCTGAAAACAAGCAAATACAGTAAGAAACACAGTTCACATTCCATTTTTATTAAGATTAGAGCCTACCATTACAACATCCCAAAACAACGATAGGTTACCCATCTAGCTAACACAACAAGAACGGAGAAAAAACAAATATCCTCTATGCCTAGGCCTTCTCGCACCTGATGCAACGCACGAGCTAGATGTCTTTGACTCCCACCATTGTCGGCGTTGATTGAGCGTCTGCACAGTTGGCATGAGCTAGTTGCTTCTACGGTGTCTTGCCTCCTGTAGACTTGTGTGTTGTCTGCTTCGTGCGGGTTATTATGGTAATGATCAAGGAGGAGGAGAACAGCAAGGAGGAAGAAGACAGCAAGGAGGAGAACAACAACTCAGTTGGGTTTTGGTTATTATTTATAGGGGAGGGAGAGGTGGATCTACGATCCGTGGGGTGAGAGTTGGTGGATTTCTATTGGTTAGGATTGGATTGAGGGGGATCGACAGGCCCAGCGGTCAGATTTTCACAGACGGTTTTACATACAAACCGTCCGTGATACTCTCTATCATAGACGGTTGGTAGCTAGAACCATCTATGATACATGAATATCACAGACGGTTCTATATACCAACCGTCTATGAATTAGAGCACAAAATTTTATATACCGATGCAATATAAACAACTAGTCTCAAAAGATAAAATAGCAAAGTTTTATATGGCTTATATATACTCATTTGAAAGGTTTCGGTGAGATGTACAACTTTTCAGTTGAAGCAAAATCCAAATTCCGAAGGAAAGACCAAGAAAAAGGGTAAAAACAGAAACCAAAAACTTGCGACACAGATTTAGGTCCAAAGATGGCCGATTTTGGGGTCTTGGGGGGGACTAGCGCAGGCCGGTCATTTTTTTGGATCGGTCTCGTCGTTAGCTTTCCAACGAGTAAAAGAACGTCGAAAACGGACACCGTATGCAAAAATTATGCCCATTTTACTGAAGGTGTCTCAAAACTGAATCCTACTCGGACTCAAGCAGGAGATTATAAAAGTTTGGGGGATTACGAGGCGGAAAACATATCACATATAGTTTTTAATACAAACAATTTGTGATAACTTTATTATCACAGACGGTTCTTATTTAAAACCGTCTGTGATACTTTACAGGCGGTTTGTATTAAAAACCGTCTATGATAATGAAGTTATCATAAATGGTTTGTATTAAAAAATTATCTGTGAAAATACCATAAACGGTTATTTGTATGAACCGCCTGTGATACTTGCAGCACAGACGGTTCCTAGGAAATTTGTATGAACCGTTTGTGATATAAGCGTTAAGTTTAGCCTCTTTTATAGTAGTGAACTATATTTCGCACATGGAAATTTGTGGAGGAATGCATCTATATACACATCACCAAAAGATTGTTCCATTTTTTTTCTGAAGTATTAGACTATTGGTGAAATTAAGAAAAAACCTGTGGATTGACATTACGGTCAGTCCAAGAACAAGTTACTATCCAAAAATGAGAAATTCAACAATTACCCATTACTGAATCAGGATGCTAGCGCATATACTGTTACCCTCTAGGCTCTTGGATAAGAGAGGATGTTATCCACCACTGTACACCTTGGATTCCCTCATTTTTTTTCCCTATTAACAAAGCCATTCCTTGTCTTCTCTGCTCCCTAGCTCAAAGGATCAAATGTTTAAAATAGTTTGATAAGTCTGACCACTCAAAGTAACATTAGCCTTCTGATGTCATATGTGAGGCAAGGTTCCGATCTGGAGCCCACCTCAATTTCTTAAACAACAATAAGTTGACATCTGATGAGCTCTTCCTCTCAGAAAACACTACTTATTGATAAACTACAACCGTGATTGCAGGAGGTTCCAGATATTATATTGGCTTAATTTATGGTGGTAGTAACGTTCTGACTTCTAGACAATGATAAAGACCAAATTATGAGCTCCTTAACTCATTGCTTACTAGAGTAAACTAGATACTTAATCCACTAGAGTCGATGATACGACGTCTAGTACACTATATCTATGGAGGTCAAGAGGGAGAAGATGAAGGTTAAGAGGAAGGAGAAAGATCGAGGAAGGTCAGAGAGTATATGCATAGACACAAGCGACTTGGAAAGTTAAGGAGAACAAACAAGAAATTTGCGTATTTATAGATGGCCAAACCAGAAGCCGAGTTCATGCGCAGACTGATCGAGCGACAAGAACCGGACCAAACGGCGGTGTGAAACCCGACTCAGAACAGAAGGAGTCCAAACAAAAGAAGTCCACACGTGGGACTCTCGGAGAAAGAATTCGGAAGGGAAGCTGTCTGTACACCATGTATCCGAGACCGATGAGCATGGAATCCAGTCGATGGAAAGGAAGATAGAAATAGAAATTACAATGTCAGGATTCTTTGTAGAATATATTTGGATTATATATATCTCTTAATTTATATTCGGACATGACTATAGTTCGACCATACGTTTGTAAGGTTCTCATACACGCGCTCATTTATGGCTAGACGACAAAAAGGTGCATTCAAATCTTACCTTTTCTATCTATGCATCACGCCCTCATCGAAGAAACGTGTTTCTTCTTATTGTGTTCCACACACACCCGTGCGCCACCTCTCTTATTTTCACCAGGCCACAACTCTAGTTCCCACAGCTAGATACTACATAACATTTCTACACCCCCAGTAGAAGTGCTCCTATTTTTATACCATTTGTTGCAAGTGTCATTTGACTCATATTGCTCCACTGAGCACTACCTCCCCTCGTCGCCATGGCCATATCTGGCCGGATAGGGAGAGGAGGAAGCAAGCACGACTCGGATTTGGCCATGTGGTGGTAGGCGATGACAGTGAGAGAGAGCAGAGGCGGTAGGGAAGAGGCTAGCATCAGCAAGGCTCCCGCTAGATCTGGCCAGTGGTGGCGACATTGAGAAAGCGGGGATGGCGACCGATGAGGAGCGGGACGGTGGGGACGAGGTCGGCATCGGCGAGGCTTTGCGTCACGATGGCCGGTGAGAGAGAGCAAAGGTGGCAGGAAGAGGTTGGCATAGGCAAGGATTGGATCATGCGCTAGTTGCCTATATAGTACAAAATGATAAGGCCCAGGTCTTGCCCAGATTTGATTCAAATAACGACAGATCCAAAATAAGTCTAATTTATTTGCAGTTTTGAGCCAACCTAATATAAAAGCCTAAACAGGTCTTAACCCATTAGCAATCCTAGGACTGTACAATAAATGTGTGTGCTTGTCCGCAAATGCGCATGCACATGGGAACTAGAGAAACTAGAGCACGAATTCATCTCAATACAGCGAGTATCTTGTGTAAAAAAAAAGTTTAGAAGAAAGCTTTTGTTTCTTACCTCTACGATTCGTGTTCCTGCTACTGATTTGATCTAAGGATGAACATAATTTTCACCTCCCTTCAAGTCGTTTTTTTTTCTGTTTGTATCCTCGTAGAGATCACCCTGAAGAAACAAACGAAGAACGGAAGAAAGCTGCAAGCATCATGTAGATCGCAATATATTGGGAGAAAGCAAGAAGAGTCCAAAGACAAAAGGACAGGAGAGATGAAACGCAAAGAACAGATACTCCTACCAAGGGAAATTTACAGTTCCTAGCAGGAAGAATCTTCCAATTAGGCACTTTTTGATTCCCTGCCGGATCAGGGAGACCGTGATGAGGGGTGACTGTCCGTAGGGCTCACATATGGTCCTATTCTTTTCAGATTCTAAAAATTGTTTTTAACTTTTCTACAGTAGCTAACTTTTAAACGAATTATTTTTTCAAGATAGGGTCTACTAGTTAATTATAGTACATACTTTACCGACTTCATTTATATTGGCAAAAACCGCACGTGAGTTTCTGTTATTCTATAATTTTTCATACAAACAACTTAAAAGATACAAACCGTAGCCATAAGCCACAAACCGCAGTTAAAAAGAACAGATCAGGCGATGAGCCCACTGTCCTGTGACTGTAGGCTGCCAGAGTAGCCAAAGTGTTGAGACAGTGGGAGGGGCCTGTGCTAATCTCGCAAACATAGATCACTACCTACTGTCGGTGTCCAGGAATGACTGGCACACAGTTCTTCAAACCAGCAGATCTAGCTGTATAGTTCACACCTTTTTTTTTTGTTTGGGAGAGTTGGGCATAACTGGCACTTTTTGGTGAAGTAAATTTAGCAGATCGTAGTAACTTTTGTTTTGTCCGTGAATGGATGATTGTATTGTGCAAGCCTGAAGTGCAATTTCTGAAAATTTCTCGTACTACCTTCGTACTTACAAGTCATTGACGTCATCCTCACAAAATTATTTCAAAAATTTCTCGCACTACAATAGTATACGATAATCACAAAATATTATTACCAATCTAACAGATTTCGTACTGTTGAGAATCTACGAAAATCACAAACGGACCAACCAACTACATTGTCTGCCCTTTTATTTTGAAAAAAATAATAATCTACAAATTTGATTTGCTACATATATTATCTACAAAAATTGCTCTTTATTTTCCCATAATTACTTCCATCAGATCAATACAAAAATATTACTATTATTTTTCTCAATTAAACTTTTAATTGAAATTGCTACTAAAAATAAAAAAATCATTAAATTTTAATACCAATTTGCATTAAAAAAACCAAAATACTGCTGCAGCGGGTTGCGCACCACCTCCCTCGCGCGGCGGGCGGGCGCACTGGGCGACCTGGCGCGGTGGGGTGGCGCGCCACCTCGCTTGTGCTGCAGCTACACGCCAGGTGTCTATTTCGGGAATTCCACACAAGGGAAGTTAAATCTAGAATTACTCCATCAAAGAAGGCCAGTTTTGCCTAACTTTTCTTTTTTGGGCACCAAATTCAGCACCCATTTTCTCCTCTCACTGTTTTTTTTTCAAATTTCACTTTCCTACGTAGTGCACAGGTGATCGATGTGCAGGCTGCAAAACCACTTTGTTAGACTGAGCTATTCCAAGGTTTTGAAAAGAATGGAATATCCCTATACTACATAGGTTGGAATCAGCGATGAACAGTCGACGGGAGCGAAACACCACCACGAGGCAGGCAGCTGCAAGCGCTGTTGAAGTTTCGTACGCTTCGCGGGGCAGGGCTAGCTTAGCTCGACTGGCCGGGAAGCGGATCGCACCGTGCAGCGCTCGGATTGTAGCAATTTTTTCACGTTCCCAGGTGCGGTGATCACTGGCTCACTGCCACGCCAATAACCGCCGGCAACCGCTCCTTGTCTCGTTCTCCCGGATGCACGCGGGCTTGGACCCGTGCGGGTGTTGCATGCACGCTATGGCTTCCGCTACGGCACGAGCAGGGGCAGAGCAACACCTTAGATAGGAAGGTATAAAAAATATCTAGGATACAGATCGAGTAAATTTAGTTTAACCTGAATAATATTTTTATAGTCCAATCTAGATAAGTTTATGTGACACCTTAGCCCATGTTGACCCATATGTGTGCATATGAATTTCTGGGTTAGTCACATCTTACTAGCTTAACTTGAGAAGCACTTACATATAAGCGTAGGAGTTCCAATGATAGCACATCTAGTTAATCGTTTTGCGTGAAGCGAGGACGAAAGCGCAAACAAGTTGTTACGTGTGCGTGATCTATCTACTATATGGTTAGATCTAAGCTGATTTAGACCCTAGGATATTACAGTTTAGATCAAATGCTGACTCCGTCACTTGTTAGGAGCCAACGAGGCCGTGTGTGCGCATGTGCCCGGCCGGGCACTACAGTAGGTAGGTGGTACACACACGTGATACGCCTCCCGAGGAGAGTATGTGCGCAACCGTGGTTTCATCCTTGGTTGCTCGCCGCTTGCTTTTCTGCCGTGACACCGTGGTGCCAATTGTCCACAGTTTTTTTTTGCTTGCGTCTAGTTTGTCTCCGTGGCTTCGTCGTCGTGTGGAACAGTCAGACACGCCACGTTTCACGTTTGTCGGCTACTTCTGGAGTCTATTGGTGGCTGCATGGCTAGTAGCCTCGTAGTAGTATGGCTCCTTGGAAAAAGCACCGCACTGTGCATGTGATTCGTACGCGGATAACAGGGGTAAGATAAGAACGAGGCGGGATAAAAGGTGCGTTGATATGGTTTTTTACTAATGTCTTTTAGATTTGCCTGATAAATAGCAATAGCTTATAAAAAAATTTATAGAGAAATATTTACATATGATTTTGATCGGTATAAATGAAGTCACGACAGTGTCTAATACAATCGATTAGTAGACTCTAATTTAAAAAGATACTCCGTTTAAAAATTATGTAGCATAGAAAAATAATTTACTATAAAAAAATAATTTTAAAAAGCTAATACGAACAGACCATATAAGGGGAAATCACTGTATGCTAAATAGGTTATCAGCCCCTGGGATTAGTACCATCCACATCAGAAATCTTTATGTACTCGCAAGGTGAGCATGGAATCATCGAGTTCTCCCTTCCTAAGCCGCTCTTAAGACATTGAGTGGTGTTCCAAATAACTATGGGTTTATGGTTTTTTTGGCTTGTTTGGTACTATAGTTGTTGTTAGCTTTTTTAAGTAATTAAATTAAAAAATAAGAATGTTATATCATCATAGATAATACAAATGAATAATGAAAAAACAAAAAAGCTAAAAAGTAAATAAAAATAAAATTAAAAAATCAGCATATTTTAAAAGTCAGAAGCTAAAAATAGAAATTGTTTAGAGCGGACGAAACCTCCAAGATTTCAGCCTCTTGTTCTCCTAGGAGAGAAGTCGAGTAGGGCTCCTATACCACATACATCAGCGGGGCCTATCCAGCACGCCCCCTCCGAAGGTTAATCAGTAATCGCAGGATGCTAACTGTGCACAACAGGCCTTGTTAGTCTTAATTATAGGCAAACGTCATCGATCGGGAACCGCAGCTCAGGACCACTTGTTGAGGAAAGACTTGGCATCCGTAGTGTATGAAAATAGAGAATCATAAGTCACCTTAAGGTCGACCTTATACATTACATGGTTGATCTTAAACAGGCCATAAGCAAAAAAACTTAAGGCCGGTCCTTAAGCTAAAGACCTGGCCACATGCATTAAAATACAATTTTCTTTTAATCCTGTTGTTCTCTCTCCCCCTACCAGCCAACTACCAATAACCACAAGCATTAAAATACAATTTTTTTACTGCCGAGTGGGACCCTTGTTACAGCCTAACGGTAGTCTCAAACATAACGAGTCGACCTTAACAATTAGGTGGAGCCCACCTTAAGACCCATTGCGACCTTATACACTCCTAATCCCCTTGGCGGACGTCACTGTCAAGACTGTTAGAACTTGATTGGGGTGTAGCATATTTTCTTTGTAACAGTCTCAAGATTTTCTCAAGATATTTGCTCCTGTGATGTTATGTTGACAATTCCTTTTGCATGAACCTACAGTTTATGGGTCTGTTCATATTGGCTTCTATAAGCCGCTTCTGCTTCTAGAAGTAAAAGTCAATACGAACGCTCCAGATTATATAAACCGCTTCTATCAGTCATTACTATTCATCTTTCATATATTATAACATATTTTGATTTTATTATGTTACAATTCTGTAAGTCGTATGGCGATCCGAATGTTGCAGTGTCTTTCGTTGCACCGTCTTTCTTACACAACGTACTACTATTCATCAGCCGTTTCTATCAGCCACTGCTATTCATCGGTGACGAAGCCATCGGTAATCAATATGAACAGGCTATGCTTGATCTGATTTAATCATCAATACATTGGTGTTGGTGTCTTGTTCATGTATGTAACAAAAGAATGAATTCTGTCTCACAGTGACAAAGTTACTTCGAATATATTGATTTGTGTTTGCAGGCCGATCACCCTAAATTGAACTTCAAAGACTGGTATTCTGAGTCGTACAGGGATTCTCATCCGACTGCTCCCGTTGTTGTGCCATGGATGTCAGGCGTCATCAGTGCATGAGCTGCCTACGGCCTACCTGTTGCCTGTTTCATAGTAGATATCTTGAGGGATTAATGATCATGACCAGATGGTAGGGAGCCAATTGATCTACAAAGTTATCTTAATGCCATGAAAAATCAAAGTCGTCTTTGTAACATGTGCCCATATATTCTGCATGCAAAAGTTAAGGTGACGCTGTACGGTTACCACATTGTAAGATGCTAGTTCACGCTATACGGTTGTAATGCATTTTCAACTGGATAGCAAGGTTTTAGCTGTGTTTCATGTTTCGGCCGTTTCACTCAGTTAGAGAATTTTATAACTGAAACACCAAGTTTCAAAGCTGATTTCAAGTTCCAAAATTGAAACCTGAGCTTTAAAAGAGTTTCAACCAAGTTTTCAAATACAAAATTTAAGTTTGAAGGAGTTATAAAACTGAAACACCAAGTTTCAAAGCTGATGGTTCAACGTGTTTCAACGAAGTTTCAAATCAATGTTGTGGTTCCACGAGTTTTAGGCGAGTTTCATACCCCAAGCTTCAGCTTCGAAAGAGTTCCAGGTGATTTTCCCGAAACTTCAAGTTTCAGAAGAGCTTTAAACAAGTTTCAGAAAGAAGCTTCAAGTTCCATAGGAGTTCCACGCGAATTTCACACGTAAACATAAAATTTCAAGGAAATTTCAGACAACAAAAAGTCACAAGCTTCAGTTAGTTTTGACGGAGGCAACAAAGGCAAGGAGGAGGTGGTAAGTTTTGAACATGCCACACGTCATTGCGCTCACCTGTGGCCGCCCACCTCCCACTGGGCTCATGATCGTCGCCCGAGCCTATTGTCACTCTCCGCCGTGCTCTCGATCCCATGGATGCTCGCTGCCCATCGTGCCAGTTACCGCCCGGCGAGCCCATCGCCGTCGTACAGGCCAGCAGCCGCAGCTCATCCCGCTCGATGTCCACTGCAGCAGCCCGCCTCTCGTTGTTCGCTGGCGCTCCCTGCAGCCTCGCTCGGGCGAGCCCGCCACCGCCGTGTGGGCCTGCAACGTCTCGCCCTGCTCGCTGCCCACCGCAGCAGCCGCCTCTCGCTGCCTCACCATTGCAAGGTGGTTTCAAATCATCAGAGCAGAGATAGAGAGAGATGTGGTGTTTCTGCCTCTGGGCCGAGAGAGACGCGGTGGTGGGAGAGAGGAACTCATTGCGCCTCCATTGCTGGGTTTGCCACGCCTTTGCTTTCGCTCCTCGTGCTGTTTGCAGTGTTGCAAGCTCCGATCGTGGTGTTTCAGTTGGTTTCTCGACGTCTCCATGTGGGCGTGATCGGAGATTTTGTTAGTGCTTCGACGATGGTATTGTCGATGTCGCCTTGGTGGCTGTCTGTTTAGAGCTCTTGTTGGTTGCACTTTTCGCTTTGCAACGAGTCATGGCTCTTCAGCTCTTGCTCGTCGGTGTTTGTGTGCTTGGGCTACCTCATTGCTTGATAACCAGTTCTTGTTAATGGGTGGAGCTAGGTGGTAGAGAGCCGTCGGTGTTTGGTGTGGTGGAGCTTTTTTTTTTTGTGTTTTCAACTGACTCTTTCCTATATCTATGGTGCATCTCTTCGGGTCATGTTGTAAGGCTTGTTGTTTTCGGTTTTTAAAACTGGTTTTTGATTTTTGTTATAATACCTAACTTTTAAACGGAGTATTTTCTTAAGATAGAAGGGAACTAACTTTTAAAATTGCGACCATTTCCTCTGCACATCGCTGCCATTATAAAATAATTTCCGGCAGAGACAGAAGAGAAAAGATTAGGAAAATGCCTAATTTGCCCCTAGCAAAAAAATGGGAAAAAAAAAGAGAGAAAACCTCCGCTCCTTTCTATTTGAGGTGGACCCATGTGTAAGAGGTACAACTGTACAAGTCTTCTGCACAGTCTTCTTCTACCTTGAGACAGAGGAACGGAGTGACGAAGAGGTGCCTCGGGTGGTTCATGCCGGCGATGGAGGGCTTACATTGGCCCTACAGATGGCAAAAATGGGTTGGTGACGGCAAGACGAATTCACTGGTGGTGTGTGTTTGGGGATAGATGCATTAGAGACACTCGTGCACGAATAATGGCGGCGACGGCGGTTCGGGTGAAGGCTTCAATCGGGTTATGGTGAACGGGAGCTTCAATCGGGCGCGTCAAAACTTAGAGGATGAATATGGTATTCTCTGGTTCGAGGCAATTGAATGGAGGCGCACCGACAGTGACGAGTGACGGTGGCGAAACTTGTCGGAGCCGGAGAAGGAAACGGCTCGGTTCAGACCACTGCGAGAAAGGAAAACCAATCAACACAGCGTAGTAGGTGAGCACGATGTGCAACATGATGTGACACGGTTCTACTAGGAAAAGCTCACCGGATTGGAAGATCGACTCAGCGGGTTGCGGCCAGAGCTCGGCTTGCAATGGCGCTCCAGGCGCTTGCTCCTCCTGAGTCTACCTGGAGAATAGGATGGGGTAATGGGGGAGAACGCAATAAGGTCGATGCGCACATGCTTGGATCGATTGGTGCCTTTCTCGGCGGGAACGAGAGGAGACGACGCGGCCAACTGGGCAGGGCTCAGTTCACGCGCTGCTCGCGGCGTGGCCAGGCACTCACATGTAGCAGGTTGTGCGGATGCTGGCGTGCGGCAGGGACGAGGCCTTAGCAGGGGAGGAAGCGGATGATGTGGAGGAGCAGGTCGTGAGAAGAAGGAGAAGGGCAACTTGGGAATTGCCATGCCATGCATGCATGCAGATTGTATGTTTTTTTTCTGAAATGTATATGATCATAGTCAGAAAAAACATTTTCTCGTTCATATTGGATTTTACTGATAGTTTTTAGATTTAGTTTATAAATAATAAGAGCTTGTAGAGAGTCGTACGGAGAGAAAAACTCACGTCGATTTTAACTAATATAAATAGAGTCATTACGATGTGTATAATAATCGGTTGGTAGATATCATCTTAAAAATAATCCATTTAAAACTAGATAAAAAGCTATAACCCTAAGGACCGAATTGTCATGTTAGCTGTAATAGTACAACCACAAGTCAAATACAACCAAGTAAATTTATCGACCGACTCATCTCACGAGTGGATAGGGGGATCGCAGGGCAGAGGCCCAGACACGGTGAAGTTTCATGATGCGAAGTGGAGCGCCGTTAGTGGGAAACATCCGAATGGGACCCACAGGATAAGCCCAGGGTGAGATGACGAGAGGCTAGATATTTTGAAGTCATTGTGAGCGCAACCATATGACCAAGGAATCTGGAACGAGTTGGGCTGTGGGGAATGTACAAACCGAGTCAAAACTATTCAATAGCTGCTCGGTCATGGGCGAATGGACTTAACTAGATATAGTTCGTTCAAATGATTTGTGGGTGAAATGGGAAAATATAGGGAGGCTCTAGTTTGAATTGTCCTGGTGTCGCAGTAAGATAGGCAACTATAATGAAGATGCTAACAGAGGCCATGTAATGGTGGATGCTGACTATTAAGACGATTATATTCCACTAAACTTGTGTCTTTCAAACCTAGGTCATAGGGTTAGTCATAAAGGCAGCAAAATAGAATAAACCTAAGCCTTCTTGATCCAAATACTACTGTTGTGATGACTTAACGTGGTTAGTGCTCACCTTACAAAGACAGGGGATCATTATGAATATGAAGATGCCCATGATTCGAACTAAAGTTAGACTAGGCATTGTGTACATATTTATCTAAAGAATATATTATTACCCCGCGTCGAGGTTATGGTCCTACTTGCTTTCTCGCTTATGATGATATCATCCTTTTTAAACTATCGCGGGTGTAACTTGAACCATGGTCATATTCTTGTGTGAAATGATAGAATACGCATTCTCGATCCAATAATGCGAATCAGAGATGATTGAAACCGTCAGGTATCGATCGGAGGGTAAAGGCCATAGTATGGACGTTAGGAAGGATATAGGATCACAAATTTGCAAACTATATAAGAAATTCTAAAATATGTATTACTTTTCTATCCTCTTAGATCTTTTATCTTTCATTAACATTTTGAAATGTTACTAACACTAGGAGTTTAAATTACGATGGAGTGAGG
The DNA here is from genome assembly GCA_036346245.1 of Bonia amplexicaulis. NCBI lineage: Eukaryota > Viridiplantae > Streptophyta > Magnoliopsida > Poales > Poaceae > Bonia > Bonia amplexicaulis. The sequence continues at coordinate 19,683,820 of CM070751.1, read as the reverse complement.
AGGGACACTGGCCTGGTCGAGGTTTGCGATCGAGCTCCTTCACACGCTACACCTCGTGGACTCAAGACCACGGAGAAAAGTCGTTGATCGGGTGTTCATTTCACCCCGCCTCCGTCGGACGCGCTGCCGCAGGCGACATACGCCTGCGCATTCATACCCATCGCCGGAGGTGATATAATGAGACCTGCTCGGGAACCCGATGCTTACGCGTTGACTACGCTATGGGATCGCCCACCGCCGAGGAGACCGCGACTCCCACACACGAGGGCGACCTGCAGGCACGGCAGCCAGGTCCCCCGCCCTCACTGCGCCGCCCACGACCTAGTGGACTCGACCCTGCCCGCAAGGCGCCCTCGACCACGCCTCGCCGAGGCCCCCCACCACACACCCTCCGAGTTCGGGTCCCGCCGCGACTCCTCCCAGTTGGCTATAGTGGGGCTCTAAGTACTTTGATGTATCCAATGTTATGCGACTCAGTAGTTGCTATTCGATCGACTAATTTTTGTAAGTAATTCCCAGCATGATGTTTTTGCTAGAAGCTTAAATTTTTTTGCTTTTATTGCATAATGGCAAATCTTTAATTGCTAGACTATATTAAACCATAAAACTATGTTCAAAGGACTACCTATTTATACCAGTGTAAGACCGAGTGACGAAGAGGTGCCTCAGGTGGTTCATGCCGGCGATGGAGGGCTTACATTGGCCCTACAGATGGCAAAATGGGTTGGTGACGGCAAGACGAATTCACTGGTGGTGTGTGTTTGGGGATAGATGCATTAGAGACACTCGTGCACGAATAATGGCGGCGACGGCGGTTCGGGTGAAGGCTTCAATCGGGTTATGGTGAACGGGAGCTTCAATCGGGCGCGTCAAAACTTAGAGGATGAATATGGTATTCTCTGGTTCGAGGCAATTGAATGGAGGCGCACCGACAGTGACGAGTGACGGTGGCGAAACTTGTCGGAGCCGGAGAAGGAAACGGCTCGGTTCAGACCACTGCGAGAAAGGAAATCCAATCAACACAGCGTAGTAGGTGAGCACGATGTGCAACATGATGTGACACGGTTCTACTAGGGAAAAGCTCACCGGATTGGAAGATCGACTCAGCGGGTTGCGGCCAGAGCTCGGCTTGCAATGGCGCTCCAGGCGCTTGCTCCTCCTGAGTCTACCTGGAGAATAGGATGGGGTAATGGGGGAGAACGCAATAAGGTCGATGCGCACATGCTTGGATCGATTGGTGCCTTTTCTCGGCGGGAACGAGAGGAGACGACGCGGCCAACTGGGCAGGGGCTCAGTTCACGCGCTGCTCGCGGCGTGGCCAGGCACTCACATGTAGCAGGTTGTGCGGATGCTGGCGTGCGGCAGGGACGAGGCCTTAGCAGGGGAGGAAGCGGATGATGTGGAGGAGCAGGTCGTGAGAAGAAGGAGAAGGGCAACTTGGGAATTGCCATGCCATGCATGCATGCAGATTGTATGTTTTTTTTTTCTGAAATGTATATGATCATAGTCAGAAAAAAACATTTTTCTCGTTCATATTGGATTTTACTGATAGTTTTTAGATTTAGTTTATAAATAATAAGAGCTTGTAGAGAGTCGTACGGAGAGAAAAACTCACGTACGATTTTAACTAATATAAATAGAGTCATTACAGTGTGTATAATAATCGGTTGGTAGATATCATCTTAAAAAAATAATCCATTTAAAAACTAGATAAAAAGCTTCTCGTAGAAGCAACGGCCTGTTTGATATGGCTGCGGCTTATAGCTTATAACTGAAAATTTTGAATTTTAGCTGTTTGCGACAGAGATTACAGAGAGAAATACTCGCTTGCGATTTTGGTTAATACAGATGTTAGACTTTTAACGTATACTACAACTAATTTGTAGACCCTATCTTGAAATAATACTCTGTTTAAAAATTAAATACCGTAGTAAAAGCCAGAAGCTGTAAAGAACAGCGCCAGCGAGCGTATGCTTCTAGTGGCGGGCAAGTCCTACAAAAATGGGATCGTGCATGCTTCCTAACTTTCCAATTAAGCTGGAATCATCCATTGGCCGTCTGCACTTTTTATCATTCCATAGCTTGCCGCTAACTAATGCTACCGAAGCGGCAAGCTTACCAATTCAAGACGGTCTTCTGCATGTCGTCCATGGCGTTCTGTTTAGTTGACCCAGCCGCTCCGCTAACCTCTATGGAAGAAGGGACGTACGGAGGTTGCAGCCGACAAGTCGCCTGCCACTGGGAAGAACAAGTCTTACAGAAAACATCTGGTCGGGCGGATCCATCAACCTTATCCAAGCTGGAACCGTTGTTCGTTTTCACTCGATTCGATATACACATAAGCTAGCATTTGGTGTGCACTTTCAATGTCTTGTCTCCTCGTCTAGTCCTCTGTTCCAGAGCCAGCCGAAACCAAACCAGCTGGTATCAGGGTTTCAGCTGATTTTTATTTTTATTTGAATTTTTATTTGAGATTTTTTGGCCAAAAACTACCGAATTTATTTGAAAGTTGGTACTACCGACCCGGTAAAATTCAAAACCGGTTTTAATAATCCTGCTGTACTACATATACACGTACGGAAGGCGCGTGTCTTGCACTCGGGTGGATCTTCAACTTCTCAACACACTCGACCACACCACTCCACAGTCCAGCCCCAGTGAATTGCACTAGATCTCAAGTGAGTGATTCTCACCTCACCGGTCACCACGATGGCCTCCTTACCGTCGCTGCTGCTGCTTCTCGTCGCTCTCTTGGCCTCGTCGTCCGCCGTTCTAGCGGCCGGCGGTGGCAAGGGCGGCAACAGGCCCACCCACATCCGCCTCTACATCCACGAGGCGATCTCTGGCCCGAACGCCACGGTGGCGTCCCCGGTGGTGCCGTCCCCGCTCGGCGCCAACGCGACCTTCGGGGAGCTCGGCGTGCTCGACGACGAGCTGCGCGCTGGGCAGGACCCGGCGTCCGAGCTCGTCGGCCGCTTCCAGGGGTTCTTCGTCGGCACGGACCTGGCGGAGCCGAGCTACATGTCGGCTGTCAGCCTCGTGTTCACCGCCGGCGAGTACAATGGGAGCACGCTGACCGTGCAGGGCCAGTTCAGCTTCGACGTCGACGGCACGGTGGAGCGCACCGTCGTGGGGGGCACCAGCAGGTTCAGGATGGCGCGCGGCTACTCCATCATGGAAATTGTGAGCACCACGCCGGAGTCGGCCGTCTTCAAGATCGACCTGTTCGTGCTCATGTACCGCCGTGGCCAGTACTAGCTAGATGGATTCATTGGGTTGCTCCATATCCCGATCCCATCTGGGCGCGAGCACCGAGCAGTGTGCGCATGCAGTGGGCAAATCACGTTTCATCTGAACATTTTTATCTGTTCCTTTGTGGTGTTAGTGAGTGTGCGCTACAACTTACAATAGGGAGATTGGATCATATACCCTCTCTTTAGTTGGGAAATTGAGGATTTATCCTCCACATCTCAATGACATATAGGGTCATCATAAGTCACTGACTCGTGAGTCAGGAGGGTAAATCCTCAATTTTCATCTAAATGGAGGGTATATGATCAATTTTTTTCTTACAATATGATTGTACCGTAATATCGCTAAATTTAAAAAAGTTTTTGATAATTTGATACCATGGTCTCTGGATTGTATCCGTTTGTTTAGAAGAATGCAGATTGTACCGTAATATCGCTAAATTTTAAAAAGTTCATGAAGATTTGATACCATGGTCTCTGGATTGTAGCCGTTTGTTTAGAAGAATGCAGCAATTACCTGAACCAATTGGTCCAGGATTGGTCTCGCCCGGCAATGGCGAAACGGGCATCACAATGCCCTTTCTGTCATTCCGGCCTAAATTGGTCCAGATCGAGCGGCTGTAAGATCCATAACAGCACGAGGCCGTTCAGCTTTGTCTTAGCTCTCCTAACATTATTCGGAGTTTATTTTACCTTCCTAGACTCTTGTGTTAGCCTAAGTTTCAATCTTCAACTATAAGACTAGATATTTTGCCCTCCTCAAGTGTTAATATCATTTATTTTATCCCCTGAAGCCGATTGAAAGCGGTTTTGCTCCAAATTGACGCCGATGTCAGACATAGTGGTGCAGTGGTCAAAACAGTGGTCAAAGCCGCGTCCAAAGCCACAGTCGAAGACTACAAGTATGAGAATAGTCCAAGACTCTAAGTACACGAGAAGCCATGGTCGTTGCATCGAGATGATGCGCTATGGTCGGGAGTTCTTATGGTCGTTCTGTCAAGTCGATATCGAGAACTTTATTTGACTCGTGGAGCTTCACATTCATTTATATCCAAGGGGTATGTCGATAAACTAGGGTTACCTATTTATCCTCTAAAGAGGCCAGAGTACTTAAGTCACCGGACGGTATGATTACCGCTACCTTAGTATACCCTGGGGTAACGTTACCATGGAGAGGTGCGACTTCCTAGCAGACTTGATAGTACTAAGCTCACAGACCTTGGATATTATATTAGGAATGGACTGGTTAGCCAGATATCGAGGAGTTATAGACTGTGCCACCAGGACAGTGAAGCTGACTAAGTGTCCTGGAATGATCATAGATGTAAAAGTAGACCGACCATACCGATGGGGCCGCGCAATATATTATTGCGAAAATGTACCCTTAGAGGGAATGATGGTGGTGCAAGACTATCGTGAAGTGTTTCCAAGACCTACCCAGATGCCCCGTGCAGACACGAGGTTTGTCATTAACTTGAAGCCGTGAGCGCTCCCATTTCAAGAGACCATATAGGATGACGGTGGAAGAGCTGGAAGAGCTAAAGACCCAACTCCGTGAATTGCGGGAAAAGGATTTATCGGACCTAGTTCCTCGCCTCGGGATCCCGTATTATTTGTAAAGAAGAAGGATGACAGCATTAGGATGTGTGTGGATTACAGGCGTTAAATGAAGTGACCATCAAGAATAAATACCCTTCCGGATCGATGATCTATTTGACCAACTTGGTGGAGCCACCATCTTCTCCAAAATAGATTCGAGATCGGGTTACCACCATGAAAATTAGGGTGAGGATATACCCAAGACGGCTTTACCACTAGATATGGACCTGACGAGTTTCTGGTCATGTCTTTTGGTCCGACAAATGCAGCCTACTTCATGAATCTCATGAACAAGGTATTCATGGAGTATTTAGACAAGTTCGTGGTCCGTTCATTGATGACATCCTAATTTACTCCAAAAGTGGGAAGAGCATGCGAGCATCACGCCTAGTGCTAGAGAAGTTAAGAGAACATCGCTTATATGCTAAGTATAGCAAGTGTGAATTCGCTAGCGACATCGCTTCTTGGGACATATAGTGTCTGGGGAGTATCCGTTGACCACCGCCAAGATTGCAGAGCGATGAATGGAAGCAACCCACTCGAACCATTAGTCGAAGTTTTCTTGGATTGCGGTATATTATAGAAGATTTCTAGGTAGCTAGGCCATTGACCCGCTACTCAAGAAGGAAGCAAGTTTGAATGGACCAAAACCGCGAAGGAAGTTTTCAAGAGCTTAAGAAAAGATTGACTACTACCCGTGCTAGTTCTACGATGTACGCAAGGATTTTGAAGTATACTGTGATGCTTCCCATCAAGGACTGGGATGCGTACTAATGCAAGGAGGCAAGGTTGTGGCATATGCATCTAGGCAACCGCCCCATGAAGCTAACTATCCCACCCATGACACGAATTAGCTTGTTGTACATGCCTTAAAAATTTGGAGGCACTATCGATAGGCAACCACCTGTGATATATACACGGATCACAAGAGCCTCAAGTACTTCTTCACGCATCCACCTCAACTTGAGGCGAGAAGATGGTTAGAATTGATAAAGATTACGACCTAAGTGTCCACTACCACCCGGGGAAAGCCAATGTGGTAGCGATGCTCTCATCGAAGACCTATTGTAATAACCTTATGGTTCAAGAACACCAGCCTAAGCTATATAAAGAGTTGAAAGCATTGAACTTGGAGATAGTAGAGGGAGGAACTTTAGCGGCAATGGAAGTGCAAACGAGCATAGAAGAAAGGATTATGGCCGCACAAAAGGAGGACCCAAACCCCGAGGTTGAGGCGAAGATGAATGTGGATCGGCAAGGAGTTTGAGGTATGGGACACGATCTTTGTGCCCACCGAAGGACCTTAGGACCTAATACTCGAGAGGCTCATAGCTCAGAATACTCCTCCACCCGAAGTACAAAGATGTACCAGATATGAAGCAGTGGTCTGGTGGCCACGTATGAAGAGATATCGCGAACACGTAGCCCTGTGACGTATGCCAAGAAAGTGAAAGCGGAACATCGAGGACCAAGGTGCAATGCGACCATTGCAAGTACCCGTGGAAGTGGGAAGAAGTAGGAATGGACTTTATCACGGACTTCCCAACCGTCGTGGACGACTCCATCCGGTCGTAGAAGATAGGGTCGACCAAGGTCGCACATTTTATCCCTATCAAGACAACTTACAAGGGAGACAATCGCGTAACTATATATGTCATGCATCGTGTGTTTGCAGGGTGCTAAAACGGATAGTCTCGATCGAGGTTCCCGTTCCATCACATTCAGGGCTAGCCTACATGAGGCCCTCACCCATCCGGATTTCGCCGCCTATCACCCCGACGATGGCCAACAGGAGAGTGAATCGGATATTAGAGGACATGCTTCGGGCTTGTCCGGATTCTCTAAAGCCGGGACCGATGTCTCCAGATCGAGTTCGCCTACAACAACGCACTACCAAGCCACCTACTCGATGTTCCCATTTGAAGCGTTAGCCGGAGAAAGTGTCGAACTCCTTTCACCGTCGAGTAGGAGAAGGCTACATATTCGGGCCAAATACTCTAAGCCGGAAGAAAAGTTCCTGATCGAGACCACTATTAGCCGCCCTCAGGCAACCAGAGTTATGCCGGCAAGGACGGAGGCCATTAAGCTTTGGTCGAGATTATGTCTATTTATTTTATCCGAAGCCGATTGAAAGCGGTTTTGCTCCAAATTGACGCCGATGTCGACATAGTGGTGCAGTGGTCAAAACAGTGGTCAAAGCCGCGTCCAAAGCCACAGTCGAAGACTACAAGTATGAGAATAGTCCAAGACTCTAAGTACACGAGAAGCCATGGTCGTTGCATCGAGATGATGCGCTATGGTCGAATCAGCAGTCGGAAGTTTGAGAATTCGATCAGTGCTCGCAAGTGATCATGGCAACGTAGTCGAAGGCGCCATGATCGTAAGGCAGCCATGGTCGTAAGACACCATGGTCATAAAGCACCATGGTTGTAAGTTATAGTCGGAAGAGCACTGTAGTAGTCGGAAGCGTCCGAGTGCGTACTGTGGTCGGAAGTCGGACGTAGCCAAGTGCAGTCGGAGCGTTCGAGTATCGAGGGAAGTCGAAAGTTGAAGCGCCGTGAAAAGCGGTCTCATGCGATCGTGGAGAGATTCCAAGAGGCACGAGAATAGCCCAAGTTAGTGGGTGCGTGGAGGTTATGTGTGTATGAGGCTTATTTAAGCCGAGTAATTTCTGTTATGTAGGTGTTGAGCTGTCAAGTCACAGCAAGAGAAAAAATTGAGTGATTTGATCACACTGTATTAGTCTCGCTCTATATATATTTATCCCAGAGTGACAAGAGAGAAGATTGAGCAATTCAGTCCCAACAACAGTCGAGCTGCTCCCATTCATCCACTTCTACGTGAGCCGTTGCGTCGAGCGCTTGATCGGCATTGACACTGTCCTCGCGTCCCTCAACGCCTCCGCGGGCGTGGCCTCCAAGAATGTCACCGTTGACCCCGCTACCAACCTCTCTCTCCGCTACCTACCACCCTCGGTCGACGCCGGTGATAAGCTGCCTATCCTCGTGTACTTCCATGGCAGCGGCTTCATGATCAAGTCCACCGCCTTCCCGATGTACCACCGCTACCTCAACGCGCTCGTCTTCCGCGTCGGCGCTCTCGCGGTGTCCATCGAGTACTACCGCGTGCCCGAGCACCCTCTCCCCTCGGCCTACGACGAGTTCGCCTACAACAACACTACCAAGCCGACCTCGGATGTTCCCATTTGAGCGTTGTGCGGAGAAAGTGTCGAACTCCTTTACTGGTCGAAGTAGGAGAAGGCTACATATTCGGGCCAAATACTCTAAAGCGAGCGAAGAAAAAGTTCGCTGATCGAGACAAACTATTAGCCTTGATCTAGGCAAAAGAGTTATGCGGACAAGAGGCGGAGGCCATTAAGCTTTGAGGTCAGAGATTATGTCTATTTAAAGGTGTCACCCCTACGAGGAGTCAGACGGTTTAAAGTCAAAGGCAAGCTCGCCCCTCGCTATGTTGGGCCATTCCCAATTAGAGCCAAGAAAGGAGAAGTAGCTTATCAGCTAGATCTGCCCGCAAGCCTAGCAGATGTGCACGATGTTTTCCATGTATCCCAACTCAAGAAATGCCTTGGTGCTGGAAGATCAAACCCAGATGGAGGCAATTGAGATCGAGGCGACGACCTACAAGGGCGTCAATTAAAATCTTGGACACCGTGAAAAGAAAACGAAAATCAAACCATTCGCACTGGATACATGGATGATATATATAAATATGTAAATATAATGTAGAGAAATGATAAAATTATATGCAAATAAGTCTCCCTAAAATAGGTGCGGAAATGCATGTAGGTGTAGATATATATATATATATATATATATATATATATATATATATATATATATATGTGTGTGTCCATATATGCACACAAATTAAATAAAGAAAATAAAAGAAAAATAAAATTAAAAAAAATGGGAATTAGGTAAATGGCCACACCGCCACCCAATTAACCCACTCCCAACCCTCGCCTGCTTCGCCCGCTGCCCGACCCACCTTTCCCCTCCTGGCGCCCTTGGACCTTGGACCCTCACCCGCCCCTCGCTTGCCAGCGGCCTTGGGGTCGTGGCGTCCCGTCCATTGCCCATTACTGCTTGCATTGGATCCCCTCCGCGTCGTTGCGCGCGACACGAGGCCTCTTCATTGCGACACGACCCGGATCCCGAAAATCCATGGCGGTCACGGCCGGCGGCAAAGCGAGACCTTGGCGGGCGTCCGTTGCTAGCCCTATTCGCCCGGCTATAAAGCGCGGCGCCCTCCAGGGTTCCCGCGCCTCGCTCTCCCTCCCGTGACCAATCGAGACCCGAACACCCGGTCGTTGGAATTCCATTTCTTCCCAATTAGGCCTCAAGACTCCTGCCGATTTCGTAGAGACCTCAATTTCAACCCTACTAGGCCATCCCGGACCACCGTGAACTCGCTCCGGCCTTCCCGAGCCTCCGAAGCACAGCCACCTCATGCAAGAAAGCCCCCTCCCCAGGTCCTGCCCATGCCTTGCCATGGGACCACCACGTGCACCGGTCCTCGCCACCCCTCCATCGGCTTCACTGCAGCTCGGGGAACACGTTTGACCTTCCAGGCACCTCTCGGGACATCCTCGCCGTCGGCACCACCACCTCATGACCTCGGCCTCCTCACCTTGACCTCCTCATGCGTACCTTAAGAGGTAATAGCGTGCATAAGGGGTGAGCAAAGCCTCCCAGCTCAGCAGTTACTACGCCAACTCTCTTCCCCGGCTCCCGTGGCGTTCGAGCCCGGCTCGCGTGCGAGGTTGAGCCATTCTTTTAACATTCTTGTTGACAAGTGGGCCCGCTTTGTCAGCAGTGCCGGGGCAGGGAGCTCGGCGACAGACGGGTCCCACGCGCCCAGACCCAGCGACATGTGGGTCGGTGCCGTGTGGGACCCACTGTCGATGCTTCGAGAGCGGGCGGCGCCATCGCGGCCCCTTGCGTCGATGGCGGTAGAGGGCCGAAACCAACGCCAAGTGGGCCCCACCACGTCGAGGCACTAAAGAAAAATAGTAAAAGAAAATAAAATATGGGATATGATGTGTGGGCCCCACCTGTCAGAAATTTAATAATTTAGGGATTTATCTAGACTGAGATTTTTAAAAGGGTATAACTTCTTCATTTTAACTCCAAATTGAGTGGAACAAATTTCTAAATTCGTCTAAATTCAAGATCTATCCAATGGAACTGAAATCATGATATTTAGAGTTCATTTGAATTTCTGGTGTTATTTGGATTAATTTATTGCTTTTCTTTTATGCAAATCCTCGCGTCGATTAAAATAGCATCGAGGCTCGGAGGAAGACAGGCGGCGACCAACCTAGCAACCCAGATCATCAAGAGCCGGACCCTTTGTGACCAAGGCGAGTTATCACTTTGATCATGTTGAACCCATGTTTATGCAAATTAATTCCTTTTAAACTATTCATGTGCATGCTATAATTTATGTGGTAGATTATGTTCAGTTTTATAGAATGTAGTTATAAACTCATTATTATGCTTGTTAGTATTACCTGTTGAAACTCTTGGGATATGTGAGCCTTGTCACCCTAGTGAAACTATCATAATGTAGTTTTCAGAATTAGAGTTATAATGTATCGTACTGCTTAGTATTGCTAGTTAAACGGGGACGCTTAGCTGTCCCAAAATATCTCACTTGCAAATATGACAATGATTTGGGCAGTCATGGTGGGAATGACTGGAGAAAAATTTGGAACTATTATTTTATGCCCCAAAAAGCCTCAAACTTGCTTAGTATCTGGGTGGATGATTTGGGGGCTGGTATATGGTGCAAGGGAAGCACAAAGAGTATGGGATGTGGTAGAACCACTCAGATAACCCTAAGGACCGAATATTGTCATGTTGGCAGTGTAAAAGCAGTACAACCAAAAGTCATAAAATACAACTGGCTAAGTAAATTTATCGAAACCCGGACTCATCTCACCTAGGTAGTGGATAGGGTGGATCCGCAAGGGCAAGGAAGGCCCAAAGGGACACCAAGGGAGGTGAAGTTTTCGGTTGTACTAGCGCTACGGAAGTGGAGCCCGGCTACGTTAGTGGTGTGGGAAACATCCGGTGCAGCGTATGGGACCCACCAGCAAGTGGGATAAGCCCATAGGGTGAGATGACGAAGAGGCTAGATATTTGAAAAGTCAACATGATGATCTGCTCAACCATATGACCAAGGAATCATGTGGGGCAACGAGTTGGCGGTCTCTTGTGGGGAATGTGTACAAACTCTGCGAGTCAAAACTATTGAATAAGCGTGCCCACGGTCATGGGTGAACATGGGGACTTAACTAGATATAGTTTCGTTTCAAAAATAATTTGTGGGTGAAATGGAAAAATATAGGGCAGTGAGAGGCCCTAGTTTGGAATTGTCCTGGGTGTCGTCCCAGTGGTAAGATAGGCAACTATAATGCTGGAAGATGCTATAAAGTACAGAGGCTATGTAATGGTGGATGGGCTCTGTACACTATTAAGACGATTACATTCCACTAAACTTGTGTCTTTCAAAAACTGCTAGGTCATAGGGATTTATGAGTACTGTATTGTAAAGGCAATTATGGCAAAATAAAATAACCTAAGCCTTCCCTTGATCGATTGACATACTACTCTCTCGCATTACGTGTGATGACTTCTTGAGCACGGTGGTTAGTGTGCTCACACTCGCATTACCAAAAGCGAAGCGAGAACGCATGATCATTATGAATATGAAGATGCCCGACCACGAAGGAAGGAAGGACGATGGGAATTAGGTCGTGGTCAGTATTTTAGAACTTAGACAAGTTAGACCTAAGACATTGTGTGCACATATATTATCTAAAGCTAGATAATATATATCACACATTACCCCCGATCGCTTGCACGAGGTTATGGTCCTACTTTTGCTTTCTCTTCATTGCTTGTATGTAATCGAGACAAACAATCGTGTGGTGTAACTTGAACCGTTATTGTTCATCGAATTCATGGGATTTAAGGTTAGACACATATTTACCCTTTAAGAGAGATCATACGTCGTGAAGATCGGGCATGCCCGTATCAAAATTCCAGATGAATCCTAATAGGATTATGATTTCTACTTTCTTTTGGAATAAGATTCACACTCCACTTTGTAGGAGGTTTAGGGGGCTATATAAAGTCATGAGAGTTGGTTATGGAGAACCCAAACAACCGAACAAAAAAAAACAAAAAAGTCACTTATCTAAAAATAGATTAGATGCTAGATTATTCCTTAGAACTGGATTTCTATATATGGCAAGGATTTATGGGTCCTAAAAGATTCGAGAGGATTGTAAGAGAGTGATAATCCCTTATACTCTTTTGAGGTTGTGCTTAAGAAATCTGTGATCAGCTTCCTTAAATCTTTTCTATCTCGTCGCGGTTGCTACAATGTTATTATTTTGGTTCTTTATATGAGATTCATCTTATTCGTTTTTGATACGATACACATTCGTGTTGTATCTCGTAAACTTTTGTGCATAAGAAAGGTATCAGACCAAAACATTCAGTGATATGCCCCCTCCTTTTGTCCCCTAAGAAACAGTTATTTGAAGTTGTAAGACGCGCACAAGTCACTACGGCGAATGCATCCAGAAGAAAACACTGTTCTCCTCCGCCTTGAATAGACAAAGAAGTCTTTTTCGGCGCGATGTACTCTCTGCACCACCCCGAGGCTGTATCACCTTTCGATGTATTTGCATTCTCGCCGAGCCGTTCGTTGCATACAGATGTACGACTGTGGAGTGAGCCACGCACTCATGGCTGCCACTGTTAGTTGCCTCCTCCCCATCGCCAACCAAACCCTGCAAATGGCATCGTCCCACATCGACCCCCCACTCGGGTGCCTTCTCGTGCTCCCGCGCCACTCCCCATGATCTTGTCTCAAGCCTGCACCTGGCTGGGCGCACTGAGCAATCTTGGTGGCGTCTCCTATCGGCTATCGCACACCTTATCCTGGCAATCAGTATTTGCGGACCTCATTACAGTACCATTGCAATTGTGATTGGAGAATAGAGCAGCGCATCGCATGCGTCAAGGATGCGCTGCCGCATCCGGGACTTGGCAAATCTTGCGCTCCCCTTCCTGTTCTTCTCCTCTCTCCTCTACCTCCCCCAGGCAGCCGCTTCTTGACGTGGCCATCCGCGAGGAGGTCACGGCCGGCACGCTGCGGGTGTTCGATGACCTCGCCATTGCCACCGCGGATGTCGCAGCGACCGACGCGGTGCGGCTGTCTGATGACGCCACCGGCATCGCCAAGTCAGAGGCTGATGCTGGGGTCACGATGGACGCGATGCGGCTGTCCGATGATGACGCCAGTATTGCCAAGGTCACGGCCGACGAGCCGCGGGTGTCCAGTGACGCCGCCATTGCCACTGAAGACGCTGGTGCCAAGGGCAGGACCGACGCGCACGCGCTAAGGGTGTCGCACGACGCTGCTGCCGTTGCCGACTCTAATACAAATTGGGATGATGATACCGTTGCGTTCGACTTCCAGCCGTACGTGCGCCTATACAAGAGCGGGCGCGTCGTGCGCTTCCACGGCACGGACATCGCCCTGCCCGGCGTTGACGCGCTCACGGGTGTCGCGTCTATGGACGTCGCCATAGACGGTGCCACCGGTGTCAGCGCGCGGCTCTACTTGCCAAAGAACCGGCGCAAACGCAGGCGCGGCAAGAAGCTGCCCGTGCTGCTCTACTTCCACGGCGGCGCGTTCGTCATTGAGTCGGCCTTCTCTCCACCCTACCACGCTTTCTTGAACGTCCTCGTCTCCAAGGCGGGCGTCGTGGCCGTGTCCGTGAACTACCGCCTCGCGCCGGAGCACCCGCTCCCGGCTGCGTACGACGACGCGTTGTCTGCGCTACAATGGACGGTATCCAACTGCCAGTCGGGGCCAGAAGCTTGGCTCGCCAGCCACGGCGATGCCGCCCGCGTCTTCTTGGCCGGGGACAGCGCCGGCGGCAACATCGCCCACAACCTGGCGGTAAGAGCCAGAGTAGAGCGCCCGCTGAAGGGCGCGGCCATCGCAGGCGTGGTTCTCCTGAACCCATACTTCTGGGGCAAGGAGCCGGTGGGCTCGGAGCCCGGTGTCCCGTGGATACGCGACGGCCTCGAGAAGACGTGGGCGTTCGTGTGCGGCGGCAGGTACGGCATCGACCACCCGCACGTGAACCCTCTCGTGGCGCCGGAGGCGTGGCGCGGCATGGCGGGGGAGCGCGTGCTGGTGACCATCGCGGGGCGCGACAACTTCCGGGATCGCGGCACGGCGTACGCGGCGGGGCTGATTAGCTGCGGGTGGCGTGGAGAGGCGGAGGTGTACGTGACGGAGGGGGAGCCACACGTCTACTTCGTGGGGAACCCAAGCAGCGACAAGGCGGTGCGGGAGACGGCGAAGGTGGCCCAGTTCATCAACGGCCGGAACGCGTAATGTTGGCTTTGCTACTGCTGCTGATGTGATTTTGATACTGATGAAACTGTTCATGTCAAGTACAAGAATAGATTGAGATCGATTAGGTTGTAAACTAAAAACTATTTTCTATAAATATAAATCTGAGCTGGAATAGGGTTTGTTCTTTTCGGCTTTTGAAACTGGCTTTTAATTTTTGCTACAGTATCTAACTTTTAAACGAAGTATTTTTTTTAAGATGGGTTTATAAGTTAATTACAAGGGACTGTCTATATGATATTTGACTGTTTTTTTTTGTCAAAAACAGTCAAACTGTAGGCCACACGATCAAACAAGTGGACGTACCAGATCATCCTTACAAAACCTCCATTAAACTGCTTAACGGACCCTCATTTCTTATTGGGCCCCGATTTTTAAAATCAATGCCCATAACGGATCCGCAACCGCCAAACAATTGTTGGTTCTGATGTTTTTTTCTACGGATTCCTTCGTGGGTTTTGTGTCCGTTTTGGTTCACGTTATACCACACAACAAATGCATCTCCGTACAAAAAAAGGCCCATGATAAACCTCAAATTACGTCCATACGATCCCTGATGTTATAGTACAATAATACAACAGATTAAAATAGATCTACTACCTCTCTCTAATCTGAACTCTAATTGCTAAATAAATTAACAAAACATTTTCGCAAATTTATCAAACAAAACATTTAGGGATAACAAAATAAAACATGTTGGGAAATTTAACCAAAACATAGCATTCAAACCAAACAAAACAATTTAACCAAGCATAGCATTCAAAACGCATAGAAGGCTGAACACATAGCAAAATGCAAAAAACCATTTAGTATATCTGAATAAATTAAACATGTTGGGAAATTTAACCAAAACATAGCATTCAAACCAAACAAAACAATTTAACCAAGCATAGCATTCAAAACGCATAGAAGGCTGAACACATAGCAAAATGCTAATTGCTAAATAAATTAACAAAACATTTTCGCAAATTTATCAAACAAAACATTTAGGGAAATTTAATGAAACAAAACATTTTAAGAGCAGTACATCGTTCCAATAGTATATCTGAAAACAAAAAAAAATGTGATCCATATAGTATATCACAAATGAATATGCTTGCTAAAGATTGAACTTGTTGTCATAGAAGGCTGAACACATAGCAAAATAAGCCAAAACCATTTGTACATGTCCGAACAACTAAATTTGATGTCCAACGTGTCAGGAGTCACCCCTGCAATATAACCAAAAAAACACAGGGGGTACATTACGTTGTGAAATTTGCATTATGTAACTCTCTATTATTGTATTTGAATATATGCTATGCATTGAACTAATGGTAGTACTTTACATAGAGATACGATAGTAACGAATAACAAAACACTGAAATGAGATCATCTCCGCTCCGACGACGATAACTCCGCTCCGACGACGAGGTATACCCTGAAAATGAGGACGGCAACAAAATCTCCACTCCGGCGACGATAACTCCGCACAAAACAGAGAACCCTCGGGTGCTCCGCACCTCTCCACTCTCCCCTTCGAGAGCTCCGCACCCTCTGCTCGCTCTCCGGTGTCGTCGGCTTCCGCTCCAGCGACGAGCTTTTCGCTCAATCTCCCCCCTTTTTGGTGTTTCGTATGTCACCCACCTCCCTCGAGTACTCGGTCTCCGCTCTCTCCAATGGATGGAAAAGCGGCGTGAAACGATGCGGAATAGTATTCGAACGGGCAGCTTCCGCGAAGCTTCGTGAAAACGGGTCTGGGGAAAAACGGGCGGCATTTGCGAACCCGCGCGGCGCACTCTGATCCCCAACACGAATCTCGGAAAAAACGGACGGTTTAGTACTTGCGAACCCGCGTGTTTTGGGGTCAAAAAAACTTTCGACTGCTGTTTAGTACTTCCGTAATTACAATACAAGTTAAAAGCTCAACATCTGTACCATCTAAAATAGCAAGTGAGTATCTCGCTCTCTATAATCTCTATCGCAAACAGTTAAAATTCAAAAATTTTAACTAAAAATCATAAGCCACAGCCACAAAGAACATAACCATAGATGGTGATTGTAGTGGTAAGTTTGCGACGCTCCTTAGTGAATATTATTGGGTGTCTGTTACTCTGTTGCCGGCAAAAGTCGAATAATTTGAGATCGATAAGGAATATGCGGTCTCACCTTTGGTCAACAACCCTTAGAGCATGAGCGGCTGAGAGCTATCATTTCGGTTGATGCATCAGAAAATTCTGGTTCCTGGCACTCACTTCGGTCCTTTTCGAGCCACCAGTCATCCGCCCTTGGACGGGAGAGAGCCTCTAGCACCGACAACGGCATGTTTTAGCGTTTAACGCAGAAATTTTACATAGATTTTAAAGAAAACTGTTCAATCCCCACGAGAAACGGGGGTTGAAAATTTTGGTCTCAAAGCCCTCTTTCACAAGACATCCCTTACCACAATGGCTCCACTTTAAACAGCTTCAGTTTCTATCTCATTTTGGTTTTTGATTTTTTAAAACAAAAGCTACTTGGAACGTCGACTTCTAATTTCATCTTATTTTGATCTTTTGAGTTTTTTGGATTTTTTCTTTTTTTCTCTTATTCCTTTGCATCATCTGTGATGATATAACAGTTTCCTCCTTTTTTTCTATTTTCTCCCCTTTTTTCTATTTTCTTAGAAAAAGCTAACAGCCACTACAATGCAATTTCAGTCAGAAAATAAAAGTCACAACCAGAAGGTTAAACCGTAAGCCAGCCTTCTTTCGCTCGCATTGCCATAGTTGCCCTAATCGTGTGCACCATAACCGCCTCATCAAGGTTCGCTGCCTGATTGCCTCCCCTTTGCCTCCACCTCCTTCCTCCACTGCGTCACTGCCACCGCAACAACTGTTGGCTCCGGCGCTAGAGAGATTCAACAATACGTCAACACTGGCAATATCGCCGGAGATGGAGCAAGCACAAATACCTACAAGAAATTTAAACGTTATTATATAGCATTTCCATTTTTTCCCCGATGGACGCGACGGGTGAAGTGATATTTGACCGAGATTTCAACGCGCTCGTTCAGGCATCAGCGTCGGCTTTAGGGATATTCCTATTAATTTTTACTAATGAATTTTAGCTGTGGCGTGTGGTTTTAGACGGTATAGGATCGTATGGCGCAATCAGAGAGGTGAATGATTACCTCCGCTTCTCAAAATCTCTACCTAGTAAATGACGAATTCGATCGCTCGAAAAAATACTTGTTGCTCAACGTTGCTCACAGTCGTATGTTTCGTCCAAACAGCAAACATCAAAAATCACGAACCAGATTGATTCAAAATATTCTTCATTTATAAATTTTCAGGGAGTTACAAAGTGCCCTCAGAAGCACCCCTAAAAACACTAGCACAAAAAGCTTCGCAAAGCCACGACCAAAACTGTAACAGCCCAGCTGTTTATTTCAAATTTTTGGAGTAAAAAATATTAAAATATTAATTTAAACTAAATTTGTTTAAAATAAAAAAATTATTTTGTTGCTTAAGATTTATTTTGATTTTTCCTGATTTTCTGTTTTTGAAAAACAGGCTGCGAAAAGTAATTTTAGTAAAAACATAAAAAGATTATTAAATAAAAGGATATTTTGAATTTCTATAAAATCATATTTCAAATTAATTATTTAAAGTCATTTGGCATTTATTTGGATTTTCTGAGTTTTCCTGGAGTTTAAAATCTATTTTGAAATTAAAAAGTAATTTTAGTATGAAAATATAATACCAACATAAGTTGAAAATATTTTATTTAAGTCCAAAACATATCCAGAAGCTTCTGTGAATTTTTCTGGAATTGTTGGCATTTATTTCATATTTTTTGAATTTTCTAGGCTTTTCTGAAAATCTAAAATTAAAAATAAAAATAAAATCGCAAACCCCTCCCTCCGGCCGACGCGTGGACGGTCCAGATCCGCCCACGTCACCGCCTGGATCCCGCCTACCTTTTCTAACCGTGCGACGCGTGGACGGTCCAGATGGCGCCACGTCTCTTTCCCCCGGCCGATCCTGCCGTCCCCTTCCACTTAACTCCCCCGGCCGCCCAATTCCCCACCCCGCCACGCGTCGCCAATCCCCGCCGCCCGCTTCCCCCTCTCTCTCTCGCTGTGCTCGGGCCCACCTGTCAGGCTCGTCTTCCCCACCCCTTCTTCCTCCTCCCGCTCGACCGCGCCATCACCGCCGCCATTCCCGCCGCCTCCTCGCTCGCCAAATCCCCTCCCTTCTCTCTCTCTCTCGTCTCCCCCGAGCGACCTGACCGACCCCGCCATCCCCGCGCCCAATTTTCCCAAAATCTACGCCTCACCGCGCCCTAATCTCATCGGGATTTTCGCCCCGCCATCTCCGTGAAATTACCGCCGGCCTGTTGCCCTCCGCCCCCTATAAATACCAACCTCGACTCCGCCTCTCTCCGCACTCCCCCCTCCGCTTCCCATCCCCTCCCAAGCGCTCCATCGCCACCGCACCGGAGCCCGAGCGCCACCGCCTCTGCCTCCTCGCCACCGGCCATCTCCCGTGCTCGCCGTGCGCCGCGCCAAGTACCCCCAGACTCCCCGCAGCTCCCTCTCCCTCCTGCGCCACTCTTCGCCGGACGCCGCCCGCCGACCGGAGCACCGACGAGCCCCTCGGGCCTGAGCGCTGCCCTAGCCGGCTTGGCTTGTGAGATAAAGAACATGCCCTCAATATTCTCTAATACCGTGTGCTGGTCTGCGTCGCCGGGAAGGACAAGCTCCGGGACAGGGGCGTCTGGTACTGCGAGAGCCTCAAGGCGAGTGGCTACGGCGGCGAGGTGGAGCTGCTCGAGTCCATGGGCGACGGGCACGTCTTCTACTGCTTGAACCCGCGGTCCAAGAAAGCACGGGAGATGCAGGAGTGCGTCCTCAGCTTCCTCCGCAAGTGAGCACCCGTTAATGGAATAACTTTAGTGCCGGTGATGCGGCCATGTTTGAGCTTGATCGCTCCTGTAATTTGTTGTTCGTGCGCGCGTTCTGGCCTTGTCGGTGCCAATCAAATGATATTTCCGTTCCTCAACAACACTGCAAGTTGACTGTATGCCATTTCCTTTAGAATCAATCATTACAGTATGAAACAACCGAAGAAATTATAATTTCCATTAGAATCATCGTCAATCAATCATCGATCCATCATACAACTCTGCGTGCATTAGGATTCAAGCTTATGGAGGAGAATTGAAAGCATCGAGTCTTCGAGTTAATCGTTTATTTCGAGGGAACACGTATCCGCGTCGACTCCGCCGGGCGTCGTCATTTCTTGATGAAGGCCACCGTGCGCTCCTGCAGCTCGACGCCCTGCTCGGACTCGAGCATCTCGAAGTGGAACGCGTGGTCGACGCCCTTGGACTCGAACAGCTCCACCTCGCCGCCGTAGCCGCAGGCTTTGAGCTCCCGGTAGTACCACAGCGCCCGCTCCTTGAGCAACAAGTCCTGGTCGGCGACGCACACCAGCACGCGTTCGCACCGGATGCCCGCGGCGGCCGAGCGCGCCGCGTCGTCCACGAACGGGTTCACGAGCGGGTCGTCCAGCCCCGACGTCTCCGGGAACACGAACCGCCACGTCCGGTCCATGAATTCCCGCACCTCGGGCCCGAACGCCGCTTCCGCGCCCACCGGCTCCTTCCCGGTGAAGTACGGGTGCACAACCACGAGCCCGCGGACCTCCACGCTGTCCGGCAGCGCGCCGGCCGCGGAGGCGCGGACGGCCATGTTGTGCGCGATGTTGGCGCCGGCGCTGCAGCCGGCCAGGAACACGCGGGACAGGTCGGCGTGGTCGAGCAGCCACGGGTCCGCGCCGTCCCGCGCGAGGCCACCCACCGCACGGCCGCCCACGCGTCCTCGTACGCCGCGGGAGCGGGTGCTCCGGCGCGAGGCGGTAGTATACGGACACGCTGATGGCGCCGGCGCGGGCGACCAGGTCGTCGAGGTAGGCGTGGGTGCCCGGCCGGGCGGGCGAGCCGGTGACGAAGCCGCCGCCGTGGAAGTACACGACGACTGGGAGCTTGCCAGGCGAAGCGCCGGCGTTGGGCGGGAGGTAGACGCGCGCGTTGGCTGCGCCGGCGTGGATGTCCCTGGAGACGACGCCGGTGCGGGGGTCGGTGCCGGCGGGCGCGGTGGGGTTGCCGCCGGGGCGGACGACGCGGCCGCTCTTGTACTGGCAGAGGTAGGGATGGAAGTCGAAGCTGACCTCGGAGTCGGGATCCATGGGGGGAGGTGGGAAGCGGTTGGTGGTGTGATCTGAGTGTGGTGGGAGGGAAATAGTTGGTCACCTACAACAAATGGAGCTGGACTTTAGTACTAGTTCACTCGCACAGTCGCAGAGCGGGAGTCGGGAAGATAACGGCCGGATCTTTTGGCTGCTGTCATTTTTTGTTTGTGGGTTTTAAATTTTAATTATTTATGAGAGATGGTATGAAGAAAAAAATAATTATATATGATTTTAGTTGGTATTGTTGAATTTGGTACAGTGTCTACTACGATTGACTTGTAAGATCTGTCTTAAAAAGACAAATATTTAAAAGGTAGTTATTGTAGCAAAAAATGAAAAACAAAAACCTAAAGTGGCGTCGGACCCAACAATAGCCCCGTTCCAAGTGGCTTCTAGCTTCCGTTTGGAACAATTGTCTCTTAACATGGTTTATATATATATATATATATATATATATATATGGAGATATAATAGTGTTTTCTATTTTTCTTATTTTTTAATTAAATATCTTAAAAACTAACTTCTGCTACGATATCATTTCAAATAAACGTCTTTTTCTAACCTTTTGGCTTCATTTCAGCTTAGTTTTCACTATTTGGCATTGTAACTGGTTTACTTTGCACTATAACTATTGGTGGTTTTTAGCGTAATTAAATTTAAAAAATAAAAAGATAAATTAGTCAATCACAGACAATATAAAGAAATATAAAAAAGACAAAAAAAAAAAAACAAAATACTAGAAAAATATGAAATTAAATAACTACAAACTAGGAACAAAAACCAAAAGCTGAAAATGAAAAGCGCGGGGCCTAAACGGAGCTAACGGTGGCATGGTTGGTGAACGGTGAGAGAGAGTTGCGGGACTTGCACACCAACGGCACTTTTCTATTTTTTTTATTCCCCATGTGATGAGCACTTTTTAATTTATTTTCCCCGTTTGCCGAACATGTAATGAATCATTATTTTTTCTCTTGTTGTACTAGAGCATGTGAAAACCAAGATCATCTTCGAAATTCACTGGAGAAATCAAAAGCTACTATCTCTGATCTTTTTTACATGTCATTTTGAATCTCAACACATTCTCTAATATACATATTTGATCATTACTTTTTTAATTATTCCTTTCGATCATAGATACATATGGATAGATATAGGTGCAATCTAACACACATATTTGACTATTACTTTTTCTACTTGCACTGTTCGGTCACAAATATGCATCGTTTTGGATATAGGTACAATCTAATACACATATTTAATCAATACCTTTTCTAATTACTCCCTCTAGTCATAAATACATACCGTTTTTGATATATGTGCAACCAAACTATCGAAAATTTGACTATCAATATCTTTTTAAATATTTAAATTAGATATATGAAAATTATATGTGTAGATTTATCTTAAAAAGTACTTTCATAACATATTATTATAAAAATTAGTGATTAAAGTTGTGTGTTGGAGACCGTATCGATGTCCAATACAACATATATGCGCGACCGGAGGGAGCAGATGTTAGCAGAATATTATAAATATAATAATATGAAAGTACTTTAGATGATAAATCTAGTAATATTATTTTTACACAATAAATTTAAATATTTTTGTGTATATTAGAGGTTAAAGTTTGAATGATTGATTTCACGTATTCAAAACGACATTAAAAAGAGAGTATATAGTTAGCGATTTTGTTAAGAAAAAATTGCGATCCTCTACAAATGTCGCGACTCCCGACTCGTACACCATGCGGACTGCAGTAAATCGCCCCTGATTACATATACATCTGGTTGCAACATAGCAACACCATCTTCTGGTAATTTGTTCTATTTCAACGCTACGACGGTCGCACCTACCAATTATACAGGACTACAGGGTCGATTCTCGTAGCAAATTCTGGAGATATGACTGGCTAGTCTCAGAAAATCCTGGCAGCACGTTCACGGCAAGTCCGCACACACCAACACCTAGCCACCATGGTAAACGAAGACTAACAAAAATTGGCTCACCAAGATTTTCTAAGCATGGTAAGCATGTTCTAGATGTCCTTCCAAGGTCAGGCCCTCAATGAAACTTGCTGTTATCGCAGCATCATTTCTACCAAGTGTCATCATCTCACCAAGATTTTGGAACCTCGAAAATACACTGCATATTTCAGTTCTTTTACGCACTACAACTCTTCCTACTAACATTGGAATATTAACAAGAAAAGAACAGAATGACAATGCTTAGTATATTTGGATAAATGAACAAAGGCAAAGCTTCTGCAAGATTCGAACATGAACGGCAAAAGAGGCCGGTCATTGATTGCTGCACAGAGATTCCATCCAGCAAAATCTGCTTGTTGAAAAGCAACCTGGGAGATTAAGAGTTATCGATAGTAACAAAACTACCAAGGCCAAGGCAACATTTATAGAGTTAATCTAGTTGTCTTCAAATCTGATCGAATCTATGACCACAGCAGATTACGATCACGTTCAAGTTCTATAATGATCGTAAGTCGTAAGTCGTATGGACTGCAACATTAAGTCTGCCTTCGAGATTCATAACGGATGGCTAGTGTTACTCCGAAGTAAAGACGAAGCATTCGAGGCATTCAAGAAGATTAAGGCTGCAGCCGAGATGGAAAAACATGACGAGTCGTGGTGACTCGTGACGCCGTGTTCAAGGAGGAGAGGAAGTGGGAGTGAAGTAGAGATCCCTCGGTAGAGGTACGACCTATGGAAGACATCTTTACGGTGCATTATCATTCTAACACTGATGCATGTCTCGATGATTATGTAACCATGCACCGACCACGGCGGGTAAAGTCAGAGGATCCAACCACAACGTGGTCATAGATCCTAAGACAACATGGTAACTTCCGATGCTACGACCATAGAGAACGAAGTCAGAGGACACGACCACATTGCAGAAACTCCAGGTACGACCACAGGATGTACGAACATGGTAACTAGCTTGCCCAGCTCAACTACACTGCGCACTCCAGTAGCAACGGTGAGAGCACCGATCTCACCTAGTGCTCCGCGAAGATTGGAGCTCAATGCGAGGTCACCTAAAGGACCCCAATGGGAGCGTGATAACAAAAGTCTCTACGATGCTACATCTCCGATCAAGATGGAAGACTCCGAGTTTTGCTTGCTCGGAAAGGAGGAGCCATGAACTTCAAAGAAGTAAAAGGAAAACTAGAGTGGAGAAGAGCAATGGAGGATGAGATGTCCTCTATCCAAGAAAATGAAACTTGGCAACTTGTTCCATTGACAATCAATCACAAGCCGATTGGTCTAAAGTGGGTGTATAAGGTGAAGAAGGACACCCAAGGAGTAGTCGTAAAACACAAGGCGAGACTAGTTGTAAAAGGGTACATTCAATGGCAAGGAGTTGATTTCGACGAAGTCTTTGCCCCCGTTGAACGACTAGAAATGGTTGACTACTCATTTTGATCGTGGCATAAGAAGGATGGGAGGTTCATCATATGGATGTGAAGTCGGCCTTCCTCAATGGCGATTTTAAAGAAGAAGTTTATGTCGTGCAACCTCCAGGTTTTGAGAAGAAATGAGATGAACACCTGGTACTACGACTGCACAAAGTGCTATATGGTCTGCGGAGCTTGGAATGTGAAGCTAGACAAGTCTATGGTAGCACTCGACTTTGAAAGGTGTCCGTTAGAGCATGTAGTGTACAAACGGAATCAGGGAAGGAGTATGTTGGTTGGAGTTTATGTAGATGACTTGATCATCACTGGAGAGAGTATCAAGGGCATCAATAGCTTCAAATGCCAGATGAAAAAGTTATTTAGCACGAGCACCTCGGGTTACTCAACTATTACTTAGGCATTGAGGTACGACAATGCTCCGGGAAGATTACTCTCAGCCAGACCGCGTATGCAACAAAAGTGTTGGACAAAGGCGGCATGAAGGACTGCAATCCAATGCAAACTCCAATGGAACCCCGCCTGAAGATGAGCAAAGACAGCACAAACCCGCCCGTAGACAAGATTACGTACAGAAGCATGATCGGAAGCTTGAGGTACTTGCTACACACATGATCGAATCTAATGTTCTTAGTTGGGATGGTGAGCAGGTACATGGAAAATCTAACAACAGAGCATATGGGTGTTGTAAAACGCATCCTGAGGTACATCAAAGGAACATTGAATTACGGGTGTGTCTATAAGAAGAAGGAAGAAATTTTTGAGCTAGTCGGTTACTCATACAGTAATCTAGCTAGTGATACAAATGATCGGAAGAGTACTTTGGGCGTAGTGTTCTTCCTAGGGTCGAACCCGGTCAGCTAGTGTTCATAGAAGCAGAAGGTGGTCGCACTGTCTTCGTGTGAATCAGAGTACATTATAGCTTGTGCGGCGGCCTGTCAAGGGGTATGGCTTGGTTGGTTGTTGACTGACATATTGAAGACGAAGGTTAAGAAGATAACCTTGAATATTGATAATCAGTTGACAATTATGTTATGCAAAAACCCAGTCTACCATGAGAGAAGTAAACACATCAACACTCGTTCCATTACATAAGAGAATGCGTGGAGTCAGGGGTGATCGAAGTGCAGCATGTCTGCACAGAAGACCAACTCGCAGACATCCTGACCAAATCATTCGGAAGAATGAAGTTCGTGGAGATTAGGGAGAAGATCGATGTGCGAAACATCGAAGACGGAAGACAATAAACTTAAGGAGGAGATTGATAGAGTTAACCTAATTGTCTTCAGGTCTGATCGAATCTACGACCACGTTCAAATTCTGTAATGGTCATAAGTCGTATGGACTATAGCAGTCATAAGTCGTAAGGGGTCAGGAGTCAGAGTCTGATTAGATTCAGAGTTGGAAAGTCGGGTTGTTTCCGTATTGGATTCCAGCGTGGTATGCCGTGTTGGTTTCAAAGTCTTGTATGTTGCTTCTCTATTTAAGAAAGAAAAAAACGTAGACGCATCGCATTGCATCGCGTCGCAAAAACTCGACTTACGTCTACTTGTATTTCGCGTGTGTGTGATCGTAAGAGATTGATGACCATTGTTCGTCTAGACTCCCTGTACATTTCCCCAACAAGCATCAGGCCAAATTAAGTCCAGTAAATGCCTTTATGCCTTACCTGTGCAGTGCCTGGGAGAAGTTTTCCTGATGGGTCTCTTAGAGCTGCGGAATCACCAATTGCAAAAGTTCGGGATGGCCTTTTACTTGAAGGGTTTCCTTTGTCTCTACCTTCCCCCGACCATTCAAAGGAACAACATAGGGAGCATCAGGAGGTTGTAACCGAGGAATCTGAGATGTTGAACCCACTGTCCACAGTACTAAATCGGCCTCCGGAATCTGGCTCTGGAGTCCTCTTTCAGCAGGTTGAACTTCCAAAAGTAGTTACTTATGGTCACCATTAACTTCTTTTGCACTTGAATCCTCAGATACAGAAGCCTCTCTGATGCAGCTCACAAAATATCCCAAGAAAAGTTGAATATTTCGAGACTCAAGAACCTGGTGGGACATGCAATCAAACCAGAATTTTTTTCATTAACTGGCTGCTAGCCTGCTACCTCAGAACATAGGATTAACTCAACTGATGGAGGCCAGAGACGAAAACAATAGGCATCAAGGCCCAACAGAACAATGTTAAATAAGAAAACAACAGCCTCGCTTCTCCAGGTTGTATTACATAAATCCATAAATATCCCGACAGAATATTGGAAATGAGCAGTTTGTTGACTGGGTTACGGAAGAGTAAGTAATGGGTATTTATCAGATTAGCAGTGTTGCAATAAAGCTGCAGCGGACCAGCAGTCCTTCACCACAAACAGAGAGGTGAGGAAACAAGCCAACGGCATAGTTCGATTGATGTCAAGTCTTACATTGCATAAACGGCATATTACGTTTTACCAACTTTAGATTATAGCCTTAAGATGTCCTAGTAGCACCAAAGACCAAGCTGAGGACAGAATCTTTTCTCCCTCCTCCATTACAGTTTCTTCAGATAAAGTTCATCAAAACAGTTTGTAATGTGTAGATTCTTAGTTTCTCACCTTCAGAGCAGCGTCACCATTTCCTGGTGGTGCACTGGGACAGATGGTTCTTTGAACATTGATTGCTTTAACAGTCCCAGTGTTCTTTAATCTCTGAGAGATAGTAGTAGCAGCTAATTCAACACCAGAGTAACCCAATCCCACAATGGCCACCTGAACAGTAGACGAACTCTTACCAAATCTTCTCCTTTCTAACATTTTCAACTTGCTTTCAACTTTCTGCAAGTAACATTACACAATAGGGCAACTTTAAGATTCTGGATGGTCATGGTCAAGATACATATGCAGAAGACAAAAAAAAAAATCCTAAAACAGCAAGTCAGTGCTATCAGCCATAATCAACATGTTGTGATATTTATCAACTAATGACTCTTAAATAAGAAATAGATAATACTATTACATTAGTTTTAAAAAACTAGCATGTGGCCCACGCATTTGCGCGGGCATCATCCTTAAAACACGTTTAAATGACTTAGCAATACATATGTAATTTTACTTTTTGAAAAATCAATTGTTGCAGAACTTCGTTTGTGATATTTTAATATTATACATGACAAGAGAGAAAATACTCACGTTGTTCCCTAATACTTGTCATATGTTACCAAAACTTTCTTCCCCAGATACTTTTTGACGAAAATACTTACATAGCAAAAAGTAAATATAACATTACATAATATTTTCTATTTATATCATAATTTTTTATTATTGCAATGTTTGTATGTATTATATGCTCATAACGCACATCATATAGTTTACATCAGTATAGCCGAGTGAACACATGTTAATGATCTCACTCTCAATCCCTCCATCCCATGGAGGTCCACCAAACAAATGGTTATAATGTTTTTGTTTTTATGAGAACTTTTGGTAATTATCTTTTTCCTTAGGGATTGTAAATTATCTATCATCGATTTTTATTATATAATGAATTTTGATTCCTAATTTATATATATACAAACCAAATTTGTTATCTTATTTTATTTTTTCTCAAATTAAAATATTTTGTAATTTTAATTATGAAAAAACCAAAATTTTCTAATTTTCACTTAGTCTGGAATTAAAAACAAACACTAATTTTCTTTGACTTTTATTCTAAATTTGCATATTTTTGGATTGCACTTCTTATAGACTTTATTTTTTAGTTTTATGTTAGAATTCGTTTATAAATCCAGCTGCTAATTTTTATTTCAAATTTAGGTTATTTATTATAGTATTTGATATAGACTCTTTCTTTAATCTCAAATTTATTTTTGTTCAATTTGGAATTTTAGTTTTGGGTTAGATACAAATCCAACTACTAATTTTCATGTAATTTCTATTCTGGATTTTAGCGATGTACTGGTTTTTATTTGGAGTTAATATTAAATTCAAATTGTTACTTTCCTTTTATTTTTCATTTCAAAATTATGTTTTTTGCTGTTATTTTTTATTTAATTTCAATTTTTAGCTTTTGATTAGAATTCGGATACAAATCCAACTACTAATTTTTACTCCGAATTTCAGCTATGTATGGGTTTTAATTTGGAGTTCATATGAAAAATCACATTGCTAATTTTCTTTTATTTTTAATTATGAATTTTTGTTGTCATTTTTTTATCTCAGTTTTATGTTAGAACTCGAGTATGCTTCCCTGAAAATGAATCTCACCCCCTAAAATCAATGGACTATATAACATTAGGATTTAATATATACTCCTAGAAAGAAAAAGTACGCAATATGGCTCTGCAAGCACTTGCAGAACATGTCCAAAAACAAACTATTTTCATCGTTCCCTCTGCATTTTTGTTAGGCTATGGCTGGCACAATGCGACCTGACCAGCACCGATGGCACATGCACGGCGCGAAGCATGAGTGACATCTCAATTCTTGAAGAAAATAAATTAATATGTAACGTTTCAAGGAAGACGGAGAGGTACTCGCCGTTGTTGTCCGACTTGCCGCGAGGGTAGCAGTTTATCCTCCGTGTGTGGTCGCCGATGCCGACGATCATGGAGCAGACGGTGCAAACGAAGTTCGACGACGCGCCTGAGTAGTCAACTTTGAACTCGAAGAAGCTGCTCACACCCAGCATGATGATGCGTACTAGGCGCAGCAGCATGAGGAGGGGCCGGTGGGCGTTTGAGACAAGAATATGTCCTTTTCACGTGTTGAGATTGTGGAAAGGTTGATTTCTTTTTTCTTGTCCGTGAGGAAATTGGTGGGCCATCTAGTTTAAGACTTTAAGCAATATCATCTGATGGCTGCTATAGTTTTGCTTAATTAGGACTCACTTAATTAAGGGTCGGATGTTTTGCTTTTTGTGAGATTTTTTAGTTGTTTCTCTTTTTTCTTAGCGACTCTAAAACGTCTGTCATCGATTTTTAGTAATAAATAGATTTCTAGCTTTTTCTTATTTTTCTTAGCGACTGTAAAATGCCTGTCATCGATTTAACGAAGGAGATGCTTTGGATATCACCAGTTGTTTCATATCATTTCATGTTATTTATTTCATCAAGTACTTTGCACAAATATACATGTTTGACATCAAGAACTCTATCTGAATATTGTTTTCCATTAAAAAAATCTGAACATTGTGGTGTTACTAACAGAATATGAGAGGCAAGCTGTTGCCACTTACCATAACCTTCTGAATCCTTGTTCATGATCTTGAGAAAAGAACTCGTTTGCCACCAAATTAATGTCGCTGAATTAGTACTCAACCTACGAAAAAGAGGTGATAGTTCGTGATCGTGTCGTCGTTCGCAGTTGAGTTTCAACATGAGTGCATGTCCGTATATTTGAGGTCTAGAAAGCCTAACAGACCTGCTAGACGATCTTATGCGCAATGTCCGCGGCGCCGCTCCCCTTGGCCTGCCCGCTATTGCTGCCGGCAGTGGCGGCGGCGGCGCCAACTTGGCGCGCGCAAAGTCAGGCATGAAGAAGACGTGCTCGTGATCGTGGAAGAAGCTCCAATCGGGGCCGAGCCCGGCCTGCATCTGCAAGAAGGGCGAGTAGTAGCCGGCGGCGGGCGCGGACATGGGGCTGGCTGTGGGCGACACACTACTAGAAAACGGATCATCCCTCACGGGCTTTAATTTTACTGACAGGTCCACATAGAACGTGAGGGATAAAAAAATTTTGTGACGGGCCCACGTATCACCGTCAGAAAAATACATTTTACTGTCGGGCTCCTTACTCCGCCAATAAAATACACTATTTTTGTGACGGTATTCAGTGAACCGTGAGTATAATTGATGATAATCCCGTGAGGTTTTTCCACCGTCGGGCTAATTCTCCACCGCTAAACATTTCGTCCATGTACTGGACCGAAACTCTACCGTATTATCGCGATCCCCACTTTCGCAGCCGCCTGCGTCTTCCGCCCATTCCTCGCCCGCCTCCTCCGTCCCATCCACTCGCCCGCCACCTCCCCCCATCCGCTCGCCGCCGCCTCGCCCCATCCGCCGCCGCCTCCTCCGATCCGCCGCCCCATCCCCATCCCTCTCCCGCCCGCCTCGCCCCATCCGCTCGGCCGCCTCCTCCGATCCGCTGCCCCATCCCATCCCATCCCTCGCCCGCCGCCTCGCCCCTATCTGCTGCCGCCTCCTCCGATCCATGGCCCATCCCATCCCTATCTCCTTCTCCCCCCGCCCTTACCTGCTCCGCTTTCCATCTCGCCGCCATCCCCCGCTCTTTATCTGCTCCTCGAT
The DNA here is from genome assembly GCA_036346245.1 of Bonia amplexicaulis. Classification (NCBI taxonomy): domain Eukaryota; kingdom Viridiplantae; phylum Streptophyta; class Magnoliopsida; order Poales; family Poaceae; genus Bonia; species Bonia amplexicaulis. Next base: position 19,653,583 of record CM070751.1, on the reverse strand, counting down.
CCATGGCCCCATCCCATCCCTCTCCCTGCTGCCTCCGCTTCGCCGCCTCCTCCGATCTGCCGCCCCATCCCTCGCCCGCCTCCCCCGTTCTATCTGCCGCCTCCTTCCGATCCGCCGGCCCATCCTCCCGCTTCCGCCCGGCCCCGGCCCATCCCTCCGCCGCTTCCCATCCTCGCCCGCCTCCCGCCCCATCTGCCCCGCCTCCTCCGATCCGCCCCATCCCATCCTCTCCGCCCCATCCCTCCGCTCGCCGCCTCCCGATCCATCCCCATCCCTCGCCCGCCTCCTCCGCCCATCCCTCGCCCGCCGCCCGTCCGTCCGCCCCGCCCGCCTCCCAGTGCCCCATTACGGCTTCTACAACTCAAGTTGACATAATGTTTTCACCTTGCAGCAAGGGACTGGGCTTGGGACTGGATCCTCTCATGTGGGCTCAGGCTCACAACCAGATGACGGTGCTGTCAATGGTAACGTTGATGTAAACGACAGGGACAACTGCAGTGGCGACATTGATGGCGACAACAACCATGCCGTCATGTGATTTTCAGTGATTTCTTATAGTTATTTTGACTAGCTGAACTTGAATGTAATGGAAATAGAGACTTTTGTATGTGGTACTTGATTTTACATGTCTTTTGGATGGATGAACCAATATGGAGGTGAAGTTTATGAATTGGTATGCTTGTGTGAATATGAATCAATCTATGGATTGTTTATGAAATCCGAACTTTTTATATGTTTCTTGATTGATGCAAGGATGGTGTTGTGATTAATTTGATTATATGATGCATGGATGTGTATGATTTAGATCACTGCTTATCTTGTCAGTTTTGCTAATTCATTGTGGTGAAAAAATCATATAACTACTACAATGCCAAATTTTTCTGCCATTCGAAATCAATTTTGCTCACGGTTAACCGTCAGCAAAATTTTTTTCCCTGCCCGGCCTGGCTAATTTTCCTGAGAGTTTCGCCCCTCAGTAAAATTTATTTTGCTGACAGTTTTGCCCGTGAGGGAAATTTATTTTCCTCACGGGTACACCGTCAGGTTAAATTATGTATTTTGCTGACAGTTTGGCCCGTGAGGAAAATTAAATTTTCCTCACGGGTAGTACCGTCAGGCTAAATATTTTACGTGACAGTTTCACCCCTCAGGAAAATTCATTTTTCCTTACGGGTAAAACCGTCGGTTATATTTTCTGACGGAACCCGTCGACCAAATTTAATTTTCCTTTCCAGCCAGCCCTGAGGGGTTTTGCCTGACGGGAACCCGTCAATAAATTTTAACTTGACGGTTTTGTCTATTTTTCTGACGGTTTTGAACCGTGAGGGATGATCCGTTTTCTAGTAGTGACATGGGCATGAACTCTGGGGCATGCACATTGAACTTGAACGGCGTCGTCACCTTGGTGGATCAGCATGGTCGGGTGGTTACTTGGTGTCTGTGTGCCGGTGGCAAGCGTAGGAGAGCATGCGTTGATCAGCGAGGAGGTAGTAATTAACGAATCGATCGATGGGCGTGAGGGATGGAGGAAGGTGTTTGATAGGCGTGTTATCGACACAAACGATTACATGCATTGCTGTCGGATGGCTTGCCATATGAAACGATCTTTAAACAATAATATCCGATGGTTATTATAGATTTATTTAATTAGGACTCGTTTGATTAAGGGTTAGATATTTTATTTTTTGTGATAATTTCTAGTTTTTTTCCTCTAAAACGTCTGTCATCGATTTTTAGTAATAAATAGATATAATGCACATTGCCAGAGCATGTCAACAGCACATATTATAAGTCATATAACGAACGTAGATGCAACCTCATGCTTTCACTTGTGAGTTTTAGTATGCCAAAAAATTACCAACTCCAAATAGTAGATGATTACAAGAGAAACTTTGAACAATTTCACAAGGTGGTCAATTATTACCAAAGCATCCTCCAAAGTCGTGAACGGAAGTGCATATTCGGCAGATCCTGGAATAAAGTCAATTTTAGCTTCAGCCCCTAAAGCTAGAACGAGCCTGGCTGCCCATTCCAAAAGATGCGTCATCAGCTAGGTTATTCTAAGTACATCATAAAATTTGAACTGCAAGATATCTTGAACCAGTCATGTATATATTTCAACTCGATGAGCCAAACAAAGTAATTATATCACATGCTATTATAGCATTGTGCTTAAATTTGTTTCTAAAAAAGGTCTTAAACTTGATAGCTTTTGCAATTCTATAGCATCTATCGTTCGTACCAATCATATTCAATAGCAGTGCCACTTTCTAGATGAACTGATGAACAACTCCACCAGTGCATGATCCTCCAGGATCTCTTCTTAAGTGATCAGAAGGGCGCAGAAGGTTTACACTGTCCTTGACAAATTGAACACTAGTGTTCTTCAGTAACTCTGTAAAAGACGGAGCTATTTCCCAAACATCCACTTCTGGCAACCAAACCAAAGTCCAACAGTTAAAAACACGAAGTCATGTGAAAACAGCCAGTAAATTATTAAATTATACACTAGAAAAAAGAATCTTTACACTTGAAACTGCAGTACCTCCTGACAAGAGCTCATACAACATGGGTTTAAATACAAATCTGTCAGATTGATCAACCAGCACGACCTGAAACATTTTCCCCTTTCTTCGTAAAATGTTCATCGTTCTTTAGCGAGTACAATACAGGATATGGCATCAGGTAAAATTGTCAAACTCCAAACACCACTGTCAATTTAATAATAGAGTACCACATGCACACCACTTCAAGGTAATAAGATAGCACGCAAATATAAAAGAACGTTCTAGCATAATATCATCATCGTTTTACCTGAGGCTTCTTATCACTGGGCCATACAAGAGATTCTATCTTAGAGCAGTGTACAGGCCACCAAATCCACCAAGAAAAATGCGAACTTGTGGTCACTGAAAAAACCAAAAGAGCATATTCAGTAACAGGAACATAAGGCTCATAGCAAAAGCATATCGTAAATCTAACTTTTCCACCAAACGTCAAAACAATATTCTGTGAGTTGTCTGTGCATGTGTATTAAAAAAAACTCAAGAGCTATTGAAATGTATGTCTGAATCAAGTGTACCGAAGTTTCTTCCCTGGGATTCAAACATGTCACGAAAGTTAGAAAAACTCTTAGATGAGTCAAATACTGAACTGTGTCTCATCAGGGAATAGATGAAACTATTGGTAAACATACAGATAAATACCAACTTGCAAAACAAATGGAAATAAATATTATCAAATAACTAAGGATTTCAACAGTCAAAATTCAGTTGACCTGCTTATCTGGCCAAGAGTATAACAGCATTGGTGCTTCATCAGTTGATGTAGGCCGAGAGAAACCGCCATCCCAGAGCTACTTGAAGCCATGCACCTGAGCAGTTTGGACGGAAGTCCAAACATTATCGGCACACCGCCAAGCCTCCATGAATTCTTAAGGATTGGATTCTTCCACACATTCATACCCCCTGTCAGGAACCAAGGGCTAATCGATTAGCCTGAAAACTAAAGCCTAGCTAATCATTCCAGATTTTTTCAACGTGGAGCACGAAGGTACTGCAAAATGAAAATTTATTTTAGAAGGGGATGTTCTGTCCTATGAATCTGCAGCGTAGGTATCATAAGAGAAAAGGCTACAATGAAGCTCCAAAATTATCAAGCATGCCCATTTGAGTCAAATGTTTTAAATTCCATCGTTCCAGTTGGTTGGATACTGGAGATATTGCTTGTAAATACTTCAGAAACATCAGTGCTGAACATAATAATGTGGCATCGAACCCAAAATTTCGAACGATTGTGGAAGCTAAGCTATGTGGTACTGCAATCCGTTGTGCGCACCTGCACCTTCTACTAGTAGTTTTGACCCGTAGAAACTAAACCCTAACCAAACACCATCGTCCATAAGACTACAGTCTACACAGCCGTTTAAATCAGTGAACCATGGAAACTACAAGTGAGTGCGAGTTTGTGGGCCTCACCAGATGGAGTGTGCGGCCCCGCCGAGGTGGAGCAGCGCCAGCCGACGGGGAGCGACGGGCGGCTCTACGGCACCGCGCTGCAGCTCATCGGCGGCGATGGGAGGGGAGGGAGCGGGCCAGCAAGACGTGGCGCTTCTTCAGTCCGCAGCTGCTGACTATAGGGAAGAGAGCGTGGGCCGTCCGCGGAGAGGCGCGAGAGGGGATTGGTAATAGTTGGTGCGATGGGCTTGATGGGCGTATTGAGGCCCATTATTTAAAACGGACCCCTTTTAGTACACGAATTAGAGGAGCTAAACTGCAAATGCCTCTCCTGCGGGGGAGAGCACTACCAAGCTAGAGGTGAAAAGTAGATATAATTATCTGTACTGTTCGGTTATCGTATTTGATATGATGTAAATATGGTATAGACTTTTCTATCTGATTAATAATTTCTATCATATTAGTATTCGAATTCGAATTCACATAAAAAATATAGATATGAATATGGTATGGACTTTTACCATCCGAAATGTTATTTTATCCGGACTGATAGTATTCGTATTCGATGACAAATATGCATATTTTATTACAATATGAATAATTAGTTGGATAATTTTTTAATTGAACGTGAATTCGTGTTTCTTTGGGTGAATTAAATGAATTAGAATGATTAAGCGTGATTGTAAGAGAATAAAATACCATTAATATCTTCATACTATATAAGTTATGAGGATACTTGGATCCAACCAAATTGAGTAGATATTTGATTTGAATTCGTATCCGGCATTTGTCTGGTCCATATTCGTATCCAACGTTTATTCGATTCGTATTCAAATCCGAGAAAAAAATATAGATGTGAATATGATTTGAGCACTATCCGATCCATATTCAATCCGTTTGTGAATATGGTTTGAGTAATATCCGATCACGGAACCAATCCATTTTCACCCCTATCAACCCTAGCGGAACCCTAGTCACGTGCAAAACTTAGTTAACCCTCCGTCAATCCCTCTCCTTTCTTCTCTGGCATTTTTACCGATGTTGAGTGAGTAGGGACCTATTGACTTTTCCAAATTTAACTTTTAGATTTCTTTAATTTTGTCATTGATAAGAATCTAGACAATAAACTTAGAAGCACCTCCGGTCGGATGCGAAGACCGCCGAGGGTACAAAGGGACCCAAGAAGAAGCATATAACCACCAAGTGCATTTAATATGAGATTCTATGATTATAAAGTGCCTCCTCCCTCTCCCATCATGAGGGGTCCTATTTATCGAGGGAGAGAGGCGAGAGTGTGAAATTATAAGTTTGCTCTTAGGGCCTAACTTACTTCTAGGGTATCTACTTCTTTTGCCCCGCGTAGGTCCCAACACGTCTAGGACTCCAGGGTTAGTTCGTGGCTGGCTGCCTTGGCCCCCTCAGGGGCCGGTCTTACGCATCTCGGTCGGGGTCGACCTCGAACGCCTTCGGGGCCGGTCTTGCTCACCTCGCTTGGGTCAGCCCCGGACGCCTCAAGGCTAGTCTTGAACACCTCGCCTAGGGTCAGCCTCGGACCATTCTAGGGCCGATCTTGCGCACCTCGCCCGAGATCAGCCCCGGACCCTTTTGAGGCCTGTCATGTGGACCTCGGGCGAGGTTGACTTGTGGACTTAACTTGGAGTAGGCCTTCCAATGGGTATCATCGCTCCAAGGTGGTCGCAGGCCCGAGGTAGCGTAGGGATCCTCCCCCAATAAGTTTCTTCCGTTTTTCTTCCTAGATTAAATTTTCTAGGTTTGTTCTTCTCCGGTGAGTTTTTAGCCAAATTTTATTTACCCATGATGGGTTTTATTGGATCGACTCATCTGAACAACGATGGTGACACCTACGCCGGAAATTGACAATAGGTTGAGATGGATGCAAATAAATCATCTATGATTTTCTTCCTATGAACAACATCGTTACCGAAGTGTATGTCCTTCACATCAATGAAGATCATCATAATCTACTTCCCACAACCATGTTTGTCGGCAATCAATACACCATTGCAAGATACAAAGTCGATGGCGAGGAAGATAAAGAAGTTCACCCATTTATTGACTCAAGGACTTGATAGTGACATGTTGTTTGTCTACAATCTTTAGAGTAAAAGCTAGGTACTTATGTACTTATTTATTGAGTTACAAGCTGAATACACGTGCTTTGCTAGAATAAATAGAATACCATATTACCCCTCACCATGTCGAGTCAGTATCATCGTGATTGCCCTGCCCAGCTCAGGCAGTGACCTGTCGAATTTGAAAAGGTAAATTTTGTACAAACCGCATACCGCTACCAAGCTTCAAATCGTTTTGCTACTAGAAAAGTTTCAAAATTATCTTCGTGTTTTTCAAAATCGTTTTAAGGTGTCAGGCTGTCCGCGATCAAGAGGTGGGTTGGTAGAGCACGTTAAGGTTTTTCATACTTTTTAAAGTAGTAAAGGTTGATATAAATCAGACTATTTTTCTCAAAAAATTAGAGGAACTGCCTCAATTTATACCGACACAAATAGAAATGATAGAATCGCTTATATTGTCATAAATTATATATGACTATTTTTTCTACATATGAATTCTCATGAATAAATAGAATTAAAAAATCATAAACTAAAAGTTAAAATCACAGACTAAAAGAACCAATCTGTTGCTTTCCCGTGGCACATACACATGGTTGCCACTTGCCAGACTCAAAGTGAAGTAGGAAAAACTCAAAAGTGAAGTAGGAAAAGAAGATGACATGTGTGTGCTGCATCGCAATGAATCAGTACACCTCTTCGCCGAACCAACAGAGCCTTTTTGCCCCCAACACGCCGCGTGTAGGCCTGCTCACCGTTGCGATATCTGTAGAGCTTAGAAACGCATTGCCATGTCTCAAAATAGAACAAGAACAAAAAAGAGAGAAAAAGAAAGAGAACATTGAAATGCACTTGTTTGTTTCTCAGCTGCTAAAGAGGTTAGTCACAGGCTCACGCTGTCACGCAGGACACGCGCTATCCGATGAGATGATTTGGTTCTAACGAGGGTAACTTTTCTTGCCGACTCGAGTAAACAGGACACGTATGGTGGCAATCTACGTGCAAGGCGCAGCATGCCGGCGAATTAATTCTGCAGCACTTGGAAGTTTTTTTTATGATTGTTTGATCAACCGGAGATTAACAGGAAATGTTGTCACAAACTTTTGTACTTTTCATTTTCCAAAGCAAAAAAGAACTATTGTGAAAAGTCGGTGATAGTTGTATATATTTATTTATGCATCTTGTGAAGTGAAGGAAAATTCTTTCGAATCGTTCTTCAGTTACAGCTGCATGATATTTTTAGGCTGCAAAGCATTTGCCAATGGGCAAAAGAACATTCCATTTTGCCAAATTCAGGCGTGGGCCTGTTTTTTTAGCTACGGCTTATGGCTTTTGGCTGAAATTTTTAAATTTTGGCTGTTTGCGACAGAGATTGCGGAGAGACATATACTCGGTTGCGATTTTGATTTATACAAATATTAGGCTTTTAACATGTACTACAATTAACTTGTAGACCCTGTCTTGAGAAAATACTCCATTTAAAAGTTAAGTACTGTAGCAAAAGTCAAAAGTCGCTTTTAGAAACCGTAAAGAACAGGCCGTAGTTTATTATCTGTCAATTGCTCAATGCATTTCCTTGTTATGGAGATGCTTAGTCATCTGTATACCCTTTTTTCCAGGTCATGTTGATCAGTATGCCATTGGCATTAATATTGGCTATGCATCTTCAATCTGGACAAACTAAGGGGCCGCTCCAACCCATGTCGGCTTCCGGTTTCCACAAGCCGAAAACTGAATTGAACACCTTCTTTTGCAGCAGTTTCTTAGAAGCTGCCTTTTGGTTGTACTATAGTAGCTTCTCTCGGAGCATGAGGAGGTGGAAGGCAATGGCCATGGCGGGGTCACCCATGCCCCCTTCTATGCCGGTGCCGACGAGGTCGTGCTTGGCGTGGGAGTGGATGTCGTGGAGGTGTGCGCTGGAGAGGGCATGGGCATGGAGGAGCCGATCATGGTGGTCATCGTCGGGTCGCCGGGATACCTGATCCATCCTACACTTGCCAGATCCGGTAAGGAGACCACCGGATCTAGCCATCCGGGTTGGGAAAGGCGAAGGCGAAGTTGGGAGATTGTTGGTCACCATTATCCATCCTGGCCATCGCGTTGTACCTCACCCTGTCGCTCCCAACCCCAGCTGTCATACTCATCGGTGTCGTCCTCTGGCCAGATCTTGTGGCCATCGCCCGGTCACCCTCCTCAGTGTTGTCCTCTATTGTTGCCACCACTGCTCCTCCTCCCTTAGCCGTGCCGACACTGCTCCTGGATGCCGCCACCCCGCCTTGTTGGCCCTGCCAGCGTCACCCGTCGCCGCCCGTCGAATTTTTTTTCTCGTTTCCCCTTTTTATTTTTCTTTGATTTTCTATTTTTCTTTCATGTTCATTTATTCCTTTTCAATTTTTATCATATTCTTCTTTTTTTCCTTTTCCAAATCATCTCAACCAAAAGCCAAACACCAACATCCGAATTGAACACCCTTAGTTTCAGCCGCGACTTCTTTCAGTCGCTTCAATGCCATTTCTGTCGAAAGCCAAAAGCCATCAGCCACAGCCAAATTGAACAGGGCCTAAAACTTCCAAGAAGTTCCCTGTAAAAAGCTTTCTAAAAGCACAAACCTAACTAAACTAGATTGCCACATGCCTTCTATCCAAGGGAGAGTTGTGCACTCTCGTAGTCTGAACAAAATACGATAGATTGAATGCATCGAATATGTGTCACACAATTATTATCATTGATACAATACATGCGGTAATTAACTACGATTAGAACAGATAAGAGATCAACATAAAACTAGCATGTACGGGTGTCATATCTCCTAATATCCGGAAGGAGAGGATCTGGGTGATCCTTATCGTCTAACATCCCCCACAGTGTCTACTCAGAGCCTTGTCAAATGTTGAGAGTGGATCAGAAATCCTTGAATAATATCGAAGGAAGGCCCTTGGTGAAGATATCCACATACTAGGAGCCCGAGGGGACATGCAGGAAATGAACATCGCCAACAACAACCCGCTCCCGAAAGAAGTGTAGGTCAATCTCGACGTGCTTCATGTGTTGGTGCTACATGGGATTCATGGAGAGGTGGACGGTGCTAACGTTGTTGTAGTAGATGAGGGTGGCCTTCTGAAGCGGGTGGTGAAGCTCACACAATAACTGTCTAAGCCGGTAAGCCTCGACCACAGCATGGTACTCTGCCTCCATGCTAGAACATGACACTGCATTTTGCCGCTTAGAAGACTAGGCAATGAGGTTGTCACCGAGGTAATGTAGATTGTCGAGTATTCAGACATCTTGCCCAGTCAGCGTGCGAATAAGCAATGGGCGACAACGATGATGTACAAGAGAGATGTAGGCTGAAGTCCATGGTGCCCTTAATGTACCAAATGATGTGTTTGATCAACAGGAAATGAGAATCCTGAGGATCATGCATGTCGAGACATACCTGCTGGACGACATGAGAGATGTTTGGGATGGTGAATGTTAGGTATTGAAGGGCACCAATGAGACTCCTGTAGTGAGCCGGATTGGCAACAGGAGCACCGGTGGTGGAGGACAATTTGGAATTGTGTCGATCGGTGTGGCGCAAGGGTTGCAGGAGACCATGCCCGCTTGCTAGATGATCTCAAGGCATACTTCCACTAAGAAAGAAAAAGACCACGAGGCATGCGGGTCATGGCAACACCGAAAAAGAAATGAAGGTCACCCATATCCTTCATGGAAAATTCTTACCGCAAGGAAGAACTAATGTAGGCAAGAAGCGACTTGGAGGATGCTCTAAGAACGATATCATTGATGTACAAAAGAAGGTAGGCGATGTCATTCCCATAATGAAAGATGAAAAGAGAAGTGTTTTTTTAGCCAATGAAACTAGTCGACAAAAGAAAGGAAGCAAAGCCACTAAACCATGCATAGGGAGCCTATTTCAAACCGTAAAACTACTTGTTAAGGCGACAAACATGATCAGGTTTATTAGGGGCTAGGAAACTAGAAGGTTGCTAAGAATACACGGTCTCAGTGAGGGTGCCATGTAGAAAAACATTTTTAATGTATAGCTAATGTATCAGCTAGTCACTAGAAATGGCGAGGCAGAGAACGGTATGAATAGTCATAGGTTTCACAACCGCACTGAAAGTCTCATCAAAATCGGCCCCTAACTGCTAGAAAAATCCACGGAGCATCCAGTGAGCTTTGTAGCGATCGACATAATCATCTGGTTTGTGTTTGTTGCAAAAACATCCATTTGCCAAAGAGAACATTGGCACTATGGGGTGGAGGAACAAGATCACATGTGTGATTGGAGAGTAGGGTGTTGTTTCCTCAACCATAGCCGATTTCCAATTTAGGTCTTGAAGGGCACCCTAATATGTTTTCGGAATGGGAGAAATAGGAGACGGAGTGGTTGCCATGAGGTTGACGGGAACCTTAGTTATGCGAAAACCAGACTTGGCACAGGTGCACATGGAATGGTCATTGACGGGTGGTACGGTCAGCACATAGGTGGACGGAGGTGGCACAGCCACAAGTAGGGACACGGTGGAGGCTGTCATGGTAGGTGGAGTGGCTGCCGTCATAGGGAAAAGTGTTGCTGCGGTGGGAGAATCTGCTGGCACGGTAGAGGAAACTATTGTCGTGGTAGGGGTTGGGCGGTAGGGGTAGATGATGAAGCGATGGCGCCGAGGGAGGGAAGTGAAAGAAGGCGTGTGGCCGGATCATCAAGAAAGGTGTAATTTGTGGAAGGGATGACGTGCTTATGTTTGACATAAGGGAAGGAGAGCTCATCAAACACGACGTGTTGAGAGATGATGATCTGGTTAGTAGAGAGGTCTAAACATCGTCATCCTTTGTGGTTGGAGGGATATCCAAGGAAGATACACTCAGTTGAGTGAGGTGCGAGTTGTATGCTATGGTGGTAGTAAGGTTTGGATAGCAGTGACACCCGAACCTACAAAGATGCTCCTATAAAGGAGAAGTGCCGAACAGAAGCTGATATGGTGTAAGAAATTTTAGGGGCTTGGATGGGTGGGGATTAAGGAGGTAGGTCGCAGTGCAATGCCTCAGCCCAAAACGACAATGGTAGGCCGGCTTGGGAGAGGAGGTGCGAATGATGCCGTTGGTGATGCGAATCATTCGTTCCACCTTGCCATTCTGCTGGGAGGTGTGTGACATGAAAGACGAAGGTGGGTGCCACAGGTGAGGAAGAAAGATCATGAATCATGGTTGTCAAACTCATGATCATTGTCACATTGGATGTTTTGAACGGTGGTTTTGAACTGGGTGGACATGTAGGCAAAGAAATTATGGAGGGTAGGAAAGGTGTCAGATTTGAGGCGTAATGGAAAAGTCCAATAGTAGTGTGTTTAATCATCCAAGCAAACAAGGTAGTATTTGCAACTGGAATGGCTAGAAATAGGTGAGGTCCACAAGTCGTAATGCAAGAGTTCAGAAGCTTTATTAGAATGAGAAGACGATGATGTAAACAACAAGCGTACATGACATTGACAAGTGTGACAAAGAGAGTTGTCAACATTGGATTTATTATATGAAATAGCTTTTGAAGGAACTAAACGAGACATGGACCAATGACCTAGATGACCAAGATGGCAATGCCAAAGGTTGGAAATGGTGCTAGTGACTAGGGAAAGTGGTGGAGGATGCTAGCCAAATAGGGTAGAGGTCGCTGGACATATTGCACATGAGAATCTCTTTCTTGGTGTGGATATCCTTCACAGACAAGTCAAAAGGGTCAAACTCAACAGAACAATGATTGTCAGTGGTGAATTTACGAACAAAAACAAGATTCTTGACAATTTGTGGATAAACACAAATGTTGTTAAGTTTTAGGGAGAGATGGAAGGAAAAAGGAGGCATGGCTGACATCAGTAATGGGCATGAGATTACCGTTGTTGACAATGATGTTTTTAGGGTGGAGAGAAGAGAGGAGGAATGGAGATCAAATTTTACCATGTTTAGCAGTGAGGTGGGGCGAGGTGCCAGAGTCCATGAACCAATTTGACGTGGACGGTTGATGAAGCATCATGGAGTTCATGGCTTGGACGAGAGAGATCTGATCGCACAACACAGTAGCAGAAGGGGCGCAGGCATAGCCGGTCTTGGCACCATGTTGGGGAGGGGGTGAGAATGCTGGGGGCGGCCTGCCCGGGCCACATCTGCATAGTGCCAGTCCAAGGGTTGTAGATGGACAGCTGGGTGCCATCAGGCAGATGTTGCTACCAACACCGCTATTGTCAGCACTGCTATTGTTCTCGTTGTTGCCACGCTTGCGACTGTTGGACCAGCAGGAAGAGTTGCTACTGCCAGTGCCACTATTGCCGGTAGGAATGCTAGTAGGGTTTTGCGACAAATGCTGTGATGGGAGAGGCTAGTGCGGTCGCAGACAAGCCCTACTCGTGAAGGAGCAGAAGCGATCTGGTCTGTCGAAAGGTGGGGAAGGGATTCTATAGTGGCACGATGCAGTGATAGACTAAGAAGTTGTCATTGGCGCGAAGTAGGGTGAGGACGAGGTTGTGATATGATATCTTCTTGTTGAGGTCGCCAAGAGCATCGACCAAGGACTTCAACTTGTTGCAGTACTCAGTGATAGATATGGAGCCCTACAACAAGTTGTAGGATTGAGCCTCCAATTGAATAGCCCGTTGCTCCTTTTTGTCCCGAAATAAGTTTTCGATGTTGAGCTAGATGGTGCGCGCTATGAAGTGGGGGACGAGGATGATGGCAAAGATGTAGCTATAAACCGAGCCATAAATCCAAGTTAGAACATTGCAGTTGTTCTGAATCCACTTGGCATCCTTTGGTTTGGGCGGCGGGGTGCCGTTGACATGATTCTTCAGTGAAAGCTTGCCGAGGGTGACAAGGAAAAGATCACACCAGAGGGAGAAGTTGGATTGTGCAGTGACACAATGGAGTGATAGACTCAGAAGTTGTTGTTGATGCCACAAAGTAGGGTGGGGACGAGGTTGCGATACGATATCTTCTTGTTGAGGTCACCAAGAGCATCGGCCAAGGACTTTAACTTGATGTAGTACTCGATGGTAGATATGGAGCCCTACGACAAGTTGTAGAATTGAGTCTCCAATTAAATAGCCTAACTCTCCTTGTTGTCCTGAAACAGGTTTTCAATGTTGAGCTGGTAAGGACGATGGTAGGGATGTCACTGGAAACCAAGCCATAAATCCAAGTCAGAACATTGCAGTCATTCTGAATCCACTCAAAATCCTTGGATTCGGACGGTGGGGTGCCATTGACATGATTCTTTAGTGAAAACTTGCCGAAGGTGACAAGAAAAAGCTTACACCAGAGGGAGTAGTTGGATTGTTGGAATTCGAGTTTGGGGATGTGGGCAGTGACATTGGCAACAGTGATGGCAATGGTAGAGGGCTTGGCAGCATTGCCCATGGCGAGAGGAAGGAGAAAAAGGTTTCTAGTGGAAGGAAGATGGTGGCGATCAGATGGCGTCCGATACCATGAAAGTGTGGAATATGCATCATGCAATGATTTTCTTTCATACAATACATGTGGTACATATAGACATTATAAGGCAAGCAAGGCTTGCATGGTAAGTAATTAACTACCAATTACAACAGATAAGAGATCAGCAAAAAACTAGTATGTACATGTGCCATTTGTCCTGATATCTGGAAGGATAGGATCCTGGCAATCCTTATCATTTAACATGAATGAGATGCCAACAAAGCAAGAGAAATTCCGATGAACTTCAAAATTAAGGAAATTAGGGCTTTGCTAGCGCCCAGACATACGATGGGAGCATTCCCATAGTACAGTCTACCAGATCGATGCAACAATTCTATGCAACATCTGTAACAATTATTGCACGCATGTACAACATTACAAAGTATAAGTGGCAACATCGAAAAAAGCATTTAAAAGTTCTCATTTTACCAACATATTCAACAAATCTTGAGTAGTATTGGACATCTTATATAGCATAATACCTTGATATGTTTGAAAAGTGGCGTAGAAATCCCAAAATGATTGAATCTAATTTCAAAAAAAGAAGTTACACTGTTGCAACATTTTCAAAATATAGATGCAATAAACAACAATGGTGTTTGCAAATATTTTTCACAGAAACTATGCAAACAAATAAGCTGCAAAACCCTAGAAAACTTGAAGAAATTTATACCATCTTAATATAAAATCAAATAAATTTACAGACTTATTTAGTTTACCTTAGCGCAACAAATCAAAATACAGTTGCAACAAATACCGCTTAGCAAACTCACTGCAACAAAAAAAAACTTGTACAACAAATCCAAACCCAACTGCAACAAAATTTCTATTGCTACAACATTTGCGAAGATACTTTACAACAAAATGAAACTCCTCATGCAACAATTTGAGAAAGGTATTGTAACAAATCTAGAAAATACTTGCAACAAGCATACCAGCGGTCGTTAGGGGCTAGTAGCTGCTGATGTATTCGTTCCACCGCCGCACGTCACCCTGGAAGGCATCGTGGAATAGCGTGCCCTAACCGCGGTGGTGCTCACTGCTAGCATCCGCATCAGGGTTGTGCATGCTACAACAGACGACTGTGGCATCAGACGCGTGGCGCAGCGGGGCGGCGCCGCCAGGTGGTGAACGCGGAGGCACTGGCCATGGCGTTCGGCGAGGAATCGGCTAGGGTTCGGATCCAACTGACACGAGGACTAGGAGTATACTATAGCGGTGAGAGGGACACAAGACACCATGGAGATGGACGCCATGGAGGAGAAGGAGGCAGCTTAGGCCGAGATGGATGTGTAGGCAATGCTTTCGTGTGTGGTCAGTTGCTCTCATGGCATGGTGGCATTGTCTTTCCTGTGGATTAGAACTTGAGGAAGGAAGAGACGAGGGATTTAGGAATTACCAAGTGAGTGGATGGGGATCGTCGGGAGTTAGTGGATGTGTAATTAGTTGGATATATGGTGTGAATGAAAATGAACTATATTTGCGTCCAGAACGCTCGGACGTTAGGGTGAAAGCATTTTCCTAAGGAAATTACAACAGTGCACAGGTTGGACTTTTATTTAAGACAGAAAGCTCAGAACTTTTCAATCTTTAAATGTCAATGATTTGATGCTTGCCTCCGAATTTTGTGATGCTTGCCTCTGAATTTTGTGATGCTTGCCTCTGCGTAGTTGACTTCTTCTCTTACCGTTTCAAGTTTCAACGGAACCGCGGCTTATACTGTTTCACCGCAAAAAGGAGTTGCAACATGCCACTGGGGTTAACAGTTAACAATCGAAATTACTTGAAAATAATGTTAATAAAGTTTGAAATCAGCATCACTTGGCGCATCAAGATCAGTATGTATCTGTGTACAGACTACCGAGCACGAGTTTCCTTTGACGAGAAAGTGGCTCTATGTCCTTGCTGATCTCAGTTCATTTTCCAACCTGTGTCATCAATGAAGGCCTTAGAAAAGGCACAGAGTAGTCCATGGAAAATCACGTTAGCTGAAGAATTATTTATAGCTTGTAATAACACATCGCCATCGCCAAACTCTTATCTTCTCCATGTTAGTCCTGACAAGCACAAAAAGCACGCACGAAATTGACATAAAATTACATCCAGTCCTGCTTCCAATCGACGAATAGAAATGATGAAACCGATATATTACGATAAAAGAAATTTTCCTAATCTGTGAGGACAAAGCGATTTTCATACATAGCAAGCTTATTCGGAGCTTGAAAACATACTATGTATAGAACATATGATTTTTTTAGTCACAAAGTACATGAAACAATATAATTCTCGCGTGATTCCTACAAAACTCCGTGTGTTTTTGTCCAGACAAAACACTTCCTATACTAAATCCGTATACTAAATTATACTTCCTCCGTCTTGCAATATAAGTTATTCTTAGGAAGGTTGCTTTCACAACATAAGTTCATTGCGGAGATTAAAACTAAAGTTATTATAATATTTTCACCATATACCTCTATTTTAATATTGAAAAATAAATAAGTAGTTATAATATATGATTTAATAAAAGCATGCATATTTCAATAATATTAACTTTTTTTGAAATTTAACGTCTCTTTTATCCGCGCAAGTATAAAGTCCACCTCCCTGTTTCTGATCTCCTCTCCCTCCTTCCTGACGGTTTCCCCCGTTCCCTCCATCTCCACATCTCTTAAACCCCTCACCACCAAAGCTCATCAAGAAGGCAAGGAGTCAAAGCCAAAATGGAGGTCATGATGCGTCCCGCCTCGCCGCCGCCGCTGCAGGACTTCCGGTTCGACAGCGCGGCCACGAGCCCGTACGCCACGGCGCCGTCCAGCCCGCGCGGCCGCCTTGCCGCGGCCGCGAGCCCGTTCGGTCTCGCCGAGGGGCGGCGGGCGGTCCGTTCCTGACGGCGCCGCCTTCGCCGAACCCGTTCGACCTCCTGCCGCTGGCCACGCCGCGCCTCACCGGCGCCAACCCCTTCGACCTCTTCCAGCACTTCACCAGCGGGCCCGCGAGCCCCAGGCGCGCCACGGCCATATACGCGCATTTCGCCGAGGGTAACGACGCCGGCCGCGACGGCGAGGACGAGGAAGACGACGAGAAGGAGTTCCAGCCGCACGCGCCGTACTCGACGGCCACCTCGGCCGTGCCGTTCGACTGGGAGGAGAGGCCCGGGACGCCGAAGGCCGGGCTCGGCGGCGCCACCGCTAACGGGGCGGCGTGGGACACGGACTTCGAGTTCGGCACACTTGTTGACAAGACCGCGCCGGCGGAGAGTCTGACGACGGCCGACGAGCTCTTTGAGAAGGGTGAAATCCGGCCGCTGAAGCCACCACCGAAAACGGCCGACGAACTCTCTGACAAGGGCAAGATCCGGCCACTGAAGCCGCCGCCTGGCCTGCTCGACGGCGGGCGCGTCGGGTCATCGCCGCGGTCGCCGATGACGAGAGGTGGCATGTTTTCGCCCCGGCGACGGAGCAGGGTCGGGTCCGGCGTGGACTTCGACCCGTTCGCCGCCGCGCTGCTGGAGGCGACCAAGGCGCCCTCCCCGCTCGGCGGCAAAGACACCAACGGCATCGCGTCAGGTTCCCCGCCCCAGAAACCCGACCCATTACCCACCAGTCCAGCCTCCAGGAGCGCCTGGTGGAGGAAGTGGCGGCTCAGTGACCTCCTCCTGTTCCGGAGCTCGTCCGAAGGCGGCCGTATCAACAAGGACTCGATCTTCAAGTGCTCGCCGGTGCAACAGCCGGACGCGCCCGTCAAGAAGGCGAGCGCGCAGCCCACGACGGCGGCCAAGGCCAACGGCAAAACCGACAGCATGGGCAAGCCCAAGAAGCAGGCCGGCAACAAGAGCGCCGCGGCGGCGGAGGGCATCGTCGGGTGTGTCCGGCTGAGCCCGCTGCAGCGGCTGGCCAAAGGGCTCGGCGGGTACTCGTGGTACTACGGCCGTGGCATGGCGGCGCCGGGGACCAAAGGGTAAAGAACAATCCATGGCCTTAGCCGCCATTACTCGCGCTGTTCATAGATTGAGGTGATGTTTTTTTTTTTAAGCAATCTTCATTTGAAACCATGTACAATGTGTCGCCTATTTTGTTCTTGGTGTTGGTTTCCTTCTGTTTGTCGAGCTTGACTGTATTATACCACTATTGTACATGTGGTTATACATATTAGAAGGGATTATAAAATGACAGATTGTTAATTCCTTTGGCTAATGTGCTCTTGATCATTGTCGTGGTCAAGCCTTTCTACATTTGCGCTAAAGTTAGATTCTGCCTACACACAAATGCTTAAATTATCTGACTGTAACATGCACATTGCACAGAAATTAATTAACTAGCTATACCGCTATGTGTGTGACAGACACTATGGACAGAGGGGCGGTGGCCAGTAGTAAGCAGGGGGCAATGCAGTGCATAATTTCGGTCCGGCGATCACAAGGCTTGTGAAGAGAATATGGAAGGTATAAATAGATATATGATATCATTTGTATTTGATTTGAGAAAAAAATATAGTATAGGATATAGGATAAGTGATATTCGTCCGTATATCAAGTAATATAAGGAAGTTTGTTGTGATTTCACTTAGGAATAAGATAACATATAAGCGGATTACCACATCTAAACAGGAAAGGAATACTGATACTTTTCCTTCGACATCTCGGTGATTAGTCTCTCTGTGTTCACTCTGATTGCATCCTATTATCCAATGTCCTGTGTAAAGAAGCGGATAATTTTTGTTCGACTGACCGTTCGAAGACTTATGAAACAAATATGGATGGAAAAATAAGTATCCGGTATTATCCATATCTAACTCTATCTCCGAGAAAAAATACGAAATATCCATATCTGTTCCAATTACACTCCTACCAGTAGGTTCTAAGAATGTGAATGAGTACGGTTGTTGTTTATCCATTTTGTTGTTAGGCTTAGGGGTGGCAAAAAAGTTTGTTGGCTAGATTCAAAATTATTTCAATTATATTTGTTCATGATTAAACATTGAAATGAGTTTATCTTAAATGAATTTAGATTTTTCTCTAATTTGGTTCAGCTCGGCTAGTTAGCTTGCTTCTAAAAATACTTCTATACTATACATAAAATAATATTAAATTAAACTATATCAATTTTATAAAAAGCTCGATAAGACAATCACTTGTCTCGATGTTTACCCCTAGTTGAGTTCCATTTTTCCTTTTTTTTCTTAGATGATTACCTACTTGTATGCTTTGAGATCTGTTGTTTCCTTTGCCATTGCATTCAAGCTTGGTAGGTTCTTTTGAGTTGTGCTTTATGTCTTAAATTTTTTAATTCTAACGGTTCACGAGATGTAGTACGTAGAGAAAATAGTCGTATACAATTTTTGCCGGTACAGTTGAACTCAGTATATTTTTACTATAATATTTTTATTGACTTCATCTTTAAAAACATATCAATTAAAAATTAGTTAATTTAGCATAATTCATAAAGCTATAACCGGAAAAAACCTCAGCCATACCGTTCTTGGGCTACGGGCTACATGCACTGTACATCCCTGAGTCACTCGCAGCCTGCACAAGCAGCACTGACACCCTTTAAGCCACCAGTTCCTCCCTACAGTGGCATCCGATGCTACATGCACCCAGCCCAGCCGGGACAAACTGTTTCCTCGAGAAAAACTGTTCTTTTCCTAGCTAACAAAAGGGTCCAATTTGCTCTCTGCAGTCGAAATGAAAACCTCGTCAGTCGAGGACAACTGCGTATCTATTCACTTTTTCTGTATTCATTCACTTTTTCTGTATTCATTCATTGTTGTTGTACTACTAAAGAAATTGATTCAGAAACGAGAAGTGCCACTCGGTTGAGCTAAAATAAATTAATTAATATTTAAAATTATGAATACTATAGTTGATTAAAATTATAATAACTAAGGGTGATTTATTTGATATAACTAAATTAAAAAACAGATTAACCCATCACCATCACAGATAATACAAACGAATACGAGAAAAAAACCGATAAAAAAGTTA